>ML682025.1:19002278-19119607 GCA_007922195.1 Podocnemis expansa
GAGGGATGCAGCCCCCAGCGCTGGGCACGGGGTGAGCCGCCGTGGCCGTGGCCACCCTGCCGGGGGCTGCAGCCCCCAGAGCTGGCGAGGGGCAGAGCTCGGAGCCGGGCTTCCCCGACAGCTCCCCTCCCAGGCGGCGGGGCAGTCGGGGGCCCAGCAGCTCCCAGCAGCTGAGCACCAGGGCGCTGGGGAGCTGGGTCCCCACCAGCTCCCCATGGCTGCAGCCACTCAGCCCCCGGCACTGGGGAGCCGGGTCCCAACCAGCTCCCTGTGGCTGCAGCTGCTCAGCCCCTGGGTGCTGGGGAGCCGGTGGGACCTGGCTACCCGCGGCTCCTGGAGTGCCCCAGGGCTCCTGCCACGCTGTCCCCAGCAGGATCGGGGACACAGGGCAGGGAGATCCCTCACCTGTGGACTGTTTGTCCCTGCCTGGCTCTCTAGGGGAGAGCCAAGCATGGGATTGGGTGGCAACATGGCCTGCCAGGGGCCATGTTGCCACACCTCCCAGGGTGCCCCTCTCTGGGAATCGAAATAGCATATCCATACACAGGGCATGCTATTTCGATTGGAGGGGCTTGACTTATTTCAAATTAATTTTTTTTTTATTTGAAATAAGTCATTTTTAATTAAGAGTTTTATTCCAAAATAAGTCATTTTGAAATGACTTATTTCGAAATAAAACTTTGTGTGTGGACATAGCCTGTATGACAGCAAATCACTGAAAACTACTCTCTGAGTACCACCGGTTGTGCTCTCATATTATAATAATTTCATCTAGCCCATGATATCTTGTTGTTTCCAATGTGAATCATCAGTAGTAGAAACTTGCCAGGCAACTTCATTATAACATGTAACTCAGCTGCTTCTTACCCCTACCAGTTCTAGGAAACCACCTGTTTCTCCATAAGACCATAGGTTTTGTGATTTTATCCATAGCTTCTCCTCTTACTTTCCCCCTTCCGCTGGCGTTTCCCAGAATCTGTCCTGCTTTAGAGCCCCTCCATTTTCTTCTACATTTATTCCTAAGGAGACCTCACATTCCCATTTACTCTTTTTCCATTACCCCATGTCTGATCATTTGTACATTGGTCATCTTGCCACCTCTGTCTTCATCTTCTCAGTAGTGTACTATTGCTTCCTTTAGATGAAATATGGCAAATGCTGATTTCTTCTACTCTCCTATCCCTTCAACCCTTTTTCTGTCTCTGCTGATGTCTCTACTATCCTGCCTATCACTTGGGTGCCCAGCCAGGGAGATCTTTGGGAACCCACTCTTTCCTTGTCCCCTTTCAGCCAGGATTCCCACCCCTGATTCTATATTGTCCCCTTTGTAACATTGCTAAAAAACAGCATGCCCACAGTTCTGAATCTACCATAAGATCTGATTCTTGAGTGTCTTCTCAAGCCTACCATTTGCAAGTTAAGGTAATATTCCTCTCCAGCTTAGCTGTCCCTTCTATCACAGCATCTTCCCCCTCCATGTCTCAGTCCCCTGCTCTGTCCTTTCCTATGACTTCATTGTTCCCTCTGTCTTTCCCCTTCATTCACATATCCGTGCCTTTTTCTCTGTGCTTCTCCCTGTGTTTGGAATGGCATCACTCTTCTCTCTTTTTTTCCCTAGCATAACCCATTCCCTTTCTCCAATTTTTCTCTTCAGTTGTCTACTTCTCCCTTCATACGCTATCTGTGTCTCAGCTTTCAGAACCTGAATGACTGAGAAACTACTCAAGACTTTTTTTCCACATTTTTCACATTTGCATCCCTCCTTTATCTCTCCTGCTTTTGTTTATCTTCACATTCCATTTAGATTATCCCTGTTCCAAGGGCCTGACAAGCTATCTTAATTAATATAAATTGCCATGCAAAGTCACAGTGCCTTATTAATGTTTCACAGTTACTAAAGATAATTAATCTACTGTCTCTTGGGAAAGATATCACTCTGACCCTATATGTGGATAGGCATTCTGCAGACTTTTTCAGAGGATCTTCTTGTTGCTTTGCTACCAGAACCCAAAGATCATCCTAGACTCAAACCATTATTACAAAAAATTTTGGACACTTCCAGTCCAGAGCTGTTAATTATACAGCAGAAATTGTTTGGGAGATGTATTGATCAAGGTTGACTTTGGCTCTGTTACTATCCTTGAAATGTCAGAAAGCAGAAGCAAAAGCAATGAACTCATTCCTGCAGAGTAACTGAGGTGGGCAAAATCCAGAGCGAAATACAGCACCTGCTAAAACCCACATGAAGCTGATTTGGGTGTAGGTGGCCAGAACCATCTTTCCTGCTCTTTCTGAAATGATTGAGGGAGAATACCCATTTTAGATAAACCTTACAGAACAACCTGCACCTTCTTGAAAGCAGAGGCAGTGATGCCTGAGGAAAGAGAAGCTTGAAAGCAGACGTTCAGGTGGCTTGCGACGTAATGGCTCAGATGGTATGATTTCTGCCTTACATTTAAAGATCTAGGCTTTCTGTTATACAGCACATAGCAAATTCTGGTGCCAGATTCCTCGTCCTGTAGAAGTACCTTTGGGTGTGTGTGGGGGGAGAGATAATGTACTTTATAGGAATAGAGTACTTCCCTTTAAATAGTTTGTGAGCCCTTCATTGATGCTCAGTAGGTTTTGGTTTTTAGATGACACCAGAATCCAGGTAGAGCAGCAGGGCATGTGTAACTAAGTCTTCCATGTTGTGTGTCCTCGGTGAATTCAGTTCTTTGGGCTCCACCATGCCAATATGGTTCCTTCATATCATTCTTGTTGTAGAAAAAGCAAAAGACACAACAGATAACTTTGTGGCTAGGAGCAAGGAATGAGACCATATGCGCCTTGACTCCTGTTCCCAGCTCTGCCACTGATTTGTGGGGTCTAGTGGTTTAGTTGGGGATCTATTTCCCTGTCTGTAAATTAGAGAAGACCCCTACCCAGGAGGAGTTGTAAGGTTTAATTGGTATGTTTTATATAGATTCTGTCAGTCTTGCATGAAGGGCAGTTCTGCAGAACACAGCTCTTAACATTCATCCAGAGAATATGTACAGCACTGGCAACAGAAACTTCCTCCATATTTGTCTCTGGCTAATGAGTCTGAACCTTAATTTGAAGGGGTTGGCATTAGCAGGAGGGCAGAGGTTCATTTGAATGGTCTCATGACCCATCCCTGTTGATAATGCCAACAAGGGTGCCCATAAACATTCTGTTTATGCTGTGGACACTGGTGTACTACGAAATGCCCTTCACTCTTTGGCATAAAGCTGGCAATAAAAGGCAGCTTGCTCTCTCAGTGGGTTCAGGGCTCTGCAAATGCCCAGACTTCTTTTCTGAGGTTTTTGTTGATTATAAGATTCCATCCAAGCTCTCTTAAAATATTTGTTTAGTTGGGATAAATGATGCCAAGGCCACTGGGTCAGAGCATCCTAAATGAGAGAGGGAGTAGAAGTAAGAGAACTGATGCAATTTTGTTCCTGAGGCAAGGTAGGTCCAATCTTTTATTGGACCAACTTCTGTTGACCTCAATTGGAAACAAACTTTTGAGCTTACACAGAGGTGGTCTTCAGGTCTGGTAAACATACTCACAATGTCATAGCAAAATGATGCAAAATGGAACAGATTGTTTAGCATAAGTCGTTCACATAAATTTCAAGAAATCATTCAAAGTGAAGTAGTCATTTAATTTTTTCCTGATTTGTTATTGCTCCTTGAAATCTGACGTATCTGGGGTTGTCCAAAAGGATGCATCATTCAGAAATCTGAATGGTAAAAACAGGGATTGGGAATCGTGACTTCTGAGTAATATTTCCAGTGCTTCTGCTGATTTGCATTGTGCAAACTTGGGCAAGGTATTTCATCTCTTTAGACTTCTGTTTACTCATCTGTAAAATGATAACATTTATCTGTCTCCCAAGGGATTGTGAGAATTTGTTTCTGATGCACTTTATACCAGTTGATATTAAAAATTGGAGGCATGGCGGAGTGTAGAAAATGCACAACTGAGGTGTATGTTGCTGTATTCATGACATAAGAAAATGGGCTTTATTTTGCTATCCCTTATCCTGGTGTAAATCACAAGCAACTCTGCAATCAGTTGAGCTTCAGGACTTCAATGTGAGGGGAGATTCAGAGCCAATGTTAGGCTTTAGGGGTGTACATACGCAGCCCTTCTAGGAAAAGGAGCACTATCCCTTTAAGATTTCATTGTTCAGTAGAAGAATATTCAAGTAGGAATTTTAACTAGCAAAATTGTGATCCTTGGTAATTGGAAGTTTGCTTCCAAACAATCAATAACAAATGTCATAAAGTACCAATCTATTCAGAGAATTAATTGGAGATACTTAAGAGAAATTAATAATGAATGTTCAAGTGATAGTTCCTTTTTAACCTTGCAAGAATATTAAGACAAAGTAAACATCAGAGGAATTACAGTAAAGCAGACAAACTCTGTGGGAAAATTATGTATGCAAACTAGAGACAGAACTGCATAAATCTGCATGTTATTAATGGAAGATGCTTCTTGAAATTACCATACAAGCTGAATATTAAGCATAATGAACATAAAAACACAACAAAGAGCTGCTACCTTGAGAAGAAAGATGTTTCAGTGTGTAGGGAGAGAAACTATTGCAGTCATCCTTCAAGTGACACTAATTTTTCATGCTAGCTGATACTAATGTATGTGAAGGTGCACATCACTTTGTGAGATATGCATTGTATCTGTTTACTCAGAGGGGGAAATCTATGTAAAATCAGGGCTGGAATAATGGAGAAAAATCTTTTAGAATTCTATATGATCACATAACTATTGTTTATCAACCTACAGAATTATGTTCTTGCTATAGAGTTTTATAGGATGGCTTAAAAATAAGCAAAAATAATTTTCTGTTAAAATTCCACAGGATCTGAGAGCAGCTTCTATAGGACCTGATTAGTTTAATTAGTGTAAAATTTTATAGGGCTTTTCTGTAAATTTAAAATATATTCAAAGATAAATCTTGAATTCTATCACTCTTACAACAGAACTATATAAAATAAAATTCAAAGTCAAGGTGAAAACTGGAGAGTTTGCCCATAATTTGCCCATTGGTATCTGAAGCTCTGAGATGCTCAGCAATTGCAAATATGCTTACTGTAGGTTAGGGGGAGTTCAGGGCTTTCAATACTTCTTAGAATTGAATTCTTTGCAATTTTGAATTTTCAGCATTTAAAAACCTCCTACGTGTCTCTCAAATGTTTAAATAGTGGAAGTGATTGGCTCATAATAGGAGCTAATCCTTTGCCAAACTGTTTGTAAAGGGAAGCCATATCCAAGGCATGGTATAAAATGTGTTTTAAAAACACATTACATATAAAGTGCCAAGGCAATTCTCATATTCTTTCTCATGCTGCTCCACGTGCACATGTACTTGTATCAGATCAGTTTCTTGTGCTTTCAGTATCAAAGAAATGACTTCAAAACTGACTTAAACAGAAATTTGATATCTGCTCCAAAACCAGGTATTGAATAAAACAAGCACAATAAATATATGAGAAATAAGGACAGTAGGGCTCTTGCTTGGGGTAAATTCTGAAGTCATTTTTCAGAGAAAACTCCCATTGAGGAGAAGAAGAGCTAGGACTTCAGGAATAGGGCATATGTTCTTATACTCCAGTTGAACCAAATGAATAATTTGCAGTAAACTTACTTGACGCACTTAGCTTTACTTTTTTGCATGTAAATTATTAAAAAAGGAAGTTCTCAATTCTATTCAATAGGGATGAAGTTCTCCCCTATGCAGAAGACTGGTACAAGAGCCATGTACCCGTTTAAGTCCTGCTTAAGCACTGTTTTGAGAATTTATGAGTCCCATGAGCCTCACGCTGGCCCTCTATACCGGGGTGAGTTTCACCCTGTTTGGAATTATTTTACAGCATAATTTCAGTAAAGAATGGTTGATAAGAAAAGTAAATGCTGGCAATCAGTTGAGAGGACTTGAGAGAGACAAGAGGTTGTGATTGGGCATCCAAGTTGCATTGTACTGTTCCATTCTCTCAATGTATGGCAGTAACTCTCCAGATTGGATCTCTGAGGTGGTTTCTGAAATGTGAGTATTTAGGTTTCACTATTTAGGAATGTTCTGCAATACTTACTTGAAATTTGCTGTTGCTGAAGACGCTGCTGTTAGTGAATACGGTGTTGAAACAAAACTTTCAGGCAGAGAACATAAAAATAGCATCAATACAATGCAGTGAATACATATGTGGTGATGGTTCTATGAAATATGGTCTTGTCTACACTGCAGGGTGGGAATTGTACTTTTAGGCTGTTGAATTACAGAAGGTGACAGCGAGCGATCACAGCAAATTGCTTATTTTGAATCTCACATCTCTGCTGCTCACAAGACTTCCTGAAATGCATTGTACTGTGTGTAATATGTGCAAGGGCTTGTGAGGAGGCAGTCATCCTGCACTCACTCCCCTAACCACCTTCTCTAAAGAAACAAAAAGCAAGAAAAGCTTTCTTTGCTGTTTCTCTGCTGCAGGCACAACAGAGATGCACAGAGTTGCATGCAGAGAGAGGCATTAATTGAAAACTTCCCAGGACTACAGGCAGGTAAAGAGCTATGTTGCTCTAGTGGAGCAGACACTAGAGAAACAGGAACAGCAAGATTAAAGTTACTCTTTGGCTACAGGGGCCTAAATTTGAATTGTAGATTTCAACCTCAGTGCTATGCCACTTGCAGTGGTGGTGTTATGAGGTTGAATTACAGCTCCATTTTTTTTTTTTTAATTTACTGCTCCGACAGTAGAGACACAGGCTGCAGAAGGTCAAGGTAAGAAGCATTATGTCAAACTTCACTGTCAATGTAGACAAGAAAGGTATTCCCTTGGCCTCTTATCTTCATGTCCTCATTTCATTTAAAGGGTTTCAGGGAAAGTTAAGAATCCTTGAATCTGAATTTTCCATTATGCCAAAGCAGTTGTAGCTCAGATCCTATGGGAACAAAGACTGTATCTATGGTATGGGTTCCCAAACTTTTCTTGGCCATGGCACACCTTGATACCTCTAAGTATTTTGAGGCACACCACAGTATAATCGCTAAATGAGCTCATGAATATTCATGAGCTAATTCAGAGCTCTGGGAAATTTTTCAAAAAATTCCATGGTACACCTGCTCAAGCCTGACAGCACACCTGTGTGCTGTGGCACACTGGTTGGGAAACACAGTTTTATGGTTAGCTTTAACATGTTGGAAAAATTCAGATTCAAAGATGGGGCCACATATGTGCTTAAAACAGATTACCTTTCAGGATCAAATGCATAAAAGAAAGAAACTACTTCATAAATCTTTGTATCTTGTATGTGCCACTTTCCCATGTTGCACAATAGAAAGAATTTTAGCCAATTAATTACACAATAGATTCACTCTCTCCTTTTAGATATGGGGCGTGTGTCCCCATGTCTGCCTTAATGGAATCTATGTCTTTCTTCCTTAGCAAAAGCCAAATGTTCCAAGACTGGAAGTCCTATTACAAAATGAAAATCAGAGCTAGTATGTTCATGTGCCCTGAAGGCATATGATGGATTAGAAGAAGAGAGTATTTATTATATAGAGCATCATTAAGCTATCACATAAATCATGCTTACTTTGCAATACTAGATGTTTAATTGGTATTATGCCAACAGATGCTTCAGACCAACAAATGCTTCACTCTCAGACACATGTGAAAGGGAACTAGGTGCAGCCATGATAGAGGCAAAGGATTTGTAATAACGGCTGATTTTCCTGCTGCATCAGCAATAACACTATGGGCTACTATTGGCAGTTTAATGGGTAACTCTGGGATGTATATAAAAATTCCAGGATTCTGTTCCCAGTTGTTCTGTGCCAACTTCCGTCTGCTGTCTTCACTTAGAATCATACCTTACATAGCAGTTGGTCCCATGGTCTCAATACAGAGCACAGAAGGAGGACGATACTAACTAATATGAGTAATACCAACAGCATCTGCTTTTCTTTGATCTAAGGGGCAGGTTGCTGCGTCTCTCTGTTACTTTCATTATCTATGAAATGAAGATATTAATATTTACCTTCTTATCTACAAAGAGAAAACTTTGTAAATATGGTTTTGAAGATGATTGCATTAATGCAGCTTTGCAAACGTGTACTCACAACAACAAGTAACTACTTGTCTGTGGGTGGGCAAGTTTAAAAAAAATCTTTTAAAGGTGGTTAAGTAAATACAATGCTTGACCTCATAATTATTCGTGACCATTTGACAAAGCCATAGTGAAATCCTTAGATATAAGGTGACATAAGTTCAGTGTATCTCTTCCGATATTCATCCACCATTTAACAGAATACTTGAAAGTATCCCGAAATTTTGCAGAATAATGTTGTTTATCTCTAGTCAAACATCATCCTTTCTAAGAAAATGAGTTTTGCTGGCACTTTGGAATGGTCACCTAAGGCCAGTTCCAATGTAATCATTTTAGTGGAGGCTGCAGTAGAGTATATTACTTAAACAGTTTCCTGTAATCTCTGATACTGAAGGACCCAGCTGATTTGTCTTCTTCCAAGCACAATCCGTTGACTAGGTGTTACATGTACAAATTCCATTCATATTTCACCTTTCCTTCTTCTGGCCTGATGGACAAAGGCATTTGTTGAAATTCTTAGGGACTTCACTAATTTGGGTTTATATACCACCCATCACTTTCCTGTGAAAGCTTCATTACTTATCTGGTAGCATCTTTCTATTTATCATGTGCAAATAATGTTCTTCAGTGGATGCAAAGTGTGAAGTATTTGACAATGAAACTAACACTTATGAATTACATCTTGAACACCTTTGTTAATAAGAGAGACTGGACAAATAGATCCTCAGTGTAATACTAACTTTGTGATGGGGTTATCCTGGGATGAACTTAAGCCATTAAGTGTGCACAAGAAATTCAGCTCAAAGGGATGTGTTCTAGTCTCCTATATGTGTTGTAATTGTTTCTCTTTTCACCCAGTTGTGAACTCCACTGACCTAACTAGAATGACTCCAGATTTAAACCAGTGTGAATGAAAGGGGAGTCTGTTCCAATGTCTGCTAGGAACTCAGTTCACAGAATGGTGGCAGAATTGCCCCCATGCTCTCACTTGAGAGACTATATCTGCCAAACTGTGGTTTTGTTTCTTTTGAGGGAAGGTGTATTACCAGGTTGTGCTGTAGTTTAGTGGGTTTCAGACCATGGGTCGGAACCCAGTACAGTGTTGCAGACCATT
Source organism: Podocnemis expansa (assembly GCA_007922195.1). Classification (NCBI taxonomy): domain Eukaryota; kingdom Metazoa; phylum Chordata; order Testudines; family Podocnemididae; genus Podocnemis; species Podocnemis expansa. The sequence continues at coordinate 19,011,524 of ML682025.1, forward strand.
AGGTATTGGGTCACAGCACACCCTACTGCCACCTTCAAAAGACTGGAATGCATTGCTCAAAGATGGAGTTGTTAGTTTGTGGTCATAAATTATTTTTTTCAACCAGGTCCTGAGAAAAAAAGTTGGAAAACCACAACTCTGGCCTGACACCTGTGCCCATCAAAAAGCCCTTTCATAAAGTATAAGCACTTTGGGTTAAAATTGCAAACTATCTGCATTATGGTAGGATTCAGAGGCCTCAGCTGAGATCAGGATCACTTTATGCTGGCTGCTATATTAATGCATGAAAAGAAACAACCCTTGATCCAAATAACTTCAATTAAATACTCAAAACAGTAATACCATCACCATTTTACAGACTGGGAATTGAGGCACAGAGAGGTAAAGTGACTTGCCTAAGGTCCTGAAGCAGCTGGTAGCAGAGCTGGGACCTGGATGTGCAGACTGTAGACAATGATATGAGAAAGAAGGCTGGAGTGTGTTTAGACATGTTGCCCAGATGTCAGACTGTAATCCTAGACAAGCCTATATTAAGGTACCACCTGGTGGAATGTGAAATGTGCAATAGAGGAGAACAGATGACATAGAAGAAATTCATTGAGAAAGATTCCATTTTTATGAAAATAGTTTATAATGGAGCAAGATACATGGCACTAGACAGACAGACAGGTGGACAGACTGTGTTGCCTCATATTCCTATAAACAGCACAACATCTAATGTGACATCTCCATGCCCGTATTTCCCCATTTCCAAAAAGGAGTGACACATAACTACACACCATGTAATGTTTTGCAAATGAAAAATGGCATGCAAGTGCTCATTATTATTTACCTATTGGGCAAAGCAATTTGGAAAGCAAAGTTTCCATCTACTGGGAAAGACACTTGGTTTTGGCCCAAAATGAGATGAAATATCAAACTACCAAAAATTTTCACAGAACAAGTTTGGGAAAAAGAACCCAAAAACAAACAAAAAAATCCCATATATTAGGAAATGTTGAAACAAAAATCTAACTCTTTTTAAAAATAATGTTTCATTTCAGAATGTCAATTTGAACCTTAGTTTTCAAATATCTCAAAATATTAAATTGAATATCAACATTTCATTGCATGTTGGAAAATTTAGTAAAAGTACACATTTTCCCCTTCAAAATAATTTTGATGGGAGACAACATTGATTAAAGAAAAGTAAATCAGCTCTGTTACTGCAAAATTACATGTCGTCCCTGGCAGAGGATAACCTTAGTGATCTCCAATCTGATGAGTCATCCCAATCTCTAAATGTCATGATCCTGTGGCATACATGAAATAATCAAATAAAAACAATGTTTATTAAAATACCTTCTGGAATTTATAATCTCCCTGTATACATGTCACAAAATAACATATGAAAATTCCATTAAGGGATTATGCTGGCCAAATACACAAGCTCCGCTATTCGTGATTAATGGCTTTGCCTCCATCCGATGATGGTAATGATACTTTGTGTGGCACAGCTTCCCTGTCTGCTGGTCATACTATATTTGTTACGATGAGTGTAATTCAAGTAAAAAGCCATTTAATTAAATATATTGCAAAAAAGTACACAGCAAATGTCTGATTTCTGATATCATCATTTATAACTGATATTAAATCTCCACAACCTGCAGTTTTCTCTATTAAATTACAGGTATCATTTTCATTCTTTAAATATATACTAAAATAAAAGTTAGCCAAATTAAGGCTTAACTGAAATATATGAAAATCTTTTCAGCTTTGTTCATTTTTAGAAAAATAATCATTTTTTGAGATGCTGTTATAATTGATTAAACAGGAAATTAATCTGTAGATACATTGTATTAAGTATGAATAGATTTAATTTCTTCTGTCACATATTTCATAATGAGTTTGAAGTAAGACAGTATTAACGATATTAAAGAAAATAACCTTGACAATGGTGAATAGGTATTTGCCATGGCAGAAGTTCGTGAGGGAGGATTGGGGATGCTGATGGATTGTCACTGGGCCTTTTGATGGCTCAGAATGTGAAATAACATAAGATAAAAGTTGAAATAGCTGCTACAATAAGCGCTAATAATCCTTCCATCCCAGCAATTAACTCATTTCTCAGTGGTGCTTTGGAAGCCTTCCATGTCATAGCTGTTGGAATCAATGTGAAATTTAGTAAGGTCAGGACACAAGGAAGTGTGTAGAGGAGTGATTATAACTTCAGTTTGTGTAAAGCATATTATCCAGGTATTAGAGGTTTGTGGTAGCATCACTAAAAGCTCTTAGAAACTCTTGAATACAGCAGCTTGAGTGAGAAGGAAGATGGCAAGTTCTATGACATTGAGGCAAGCAGTTTGCCAGACTTGCGTGTAGCTTTTTATCCACCAAGAATATTGTTCCAGTTCTGAGAAGACTAGGTTTGTGTGAAAGTACAGCCTTGGCATGGTGATACTAGTCTGGAAAACTGCGGAAGACCAATCTGTAGCATTACAGAGGGTCAGATGGCAATGACAGGGAGGAGGTGGGTTAATTAGTGGTTTTTCAGTCATATTCCTATGATGCTGTAGATGTTTATGCTGCTTTACAGACAAAGGTCTTCAAAAATCTTATGTATACAAAGCACAACGCAATGTGATGTCAAACAAATTCAGTTACAGATGGAGCAGGAGGGAGTGTGTGCTAAGGAGGTGGAAGGGGAGTAGAATGGAGACAGTGGAGGAAAGTAACCTTCTGGCAGTTCTGTCACTTTATTTCCATCTAAAGCAATTCAGATGGCAATTATTCACCCTAATCTCAAAAATAAAATAAAATAAATAAAAAATAAAGTAAAATAAAATCCTCTCTGAGGGGAATTGTGTGACACCCCCAGTTCCCTGCAGCCAGGGCTGTGTAATGAAGGCCAAGGTAATGAAAGTCCATGTCCCATCACTACCGAGTGATCTATGGAATCCAGCTGCGAAGATGACAGCCCATCAACTGCAGTGATTCATTCCACTCTCTGAACTCCAGGCATTAAAAATAATGTGAGGATGTCACCGCAGAAGTTGAGCTATCACAGCACTGGCAATAAAGCTCATTCTTCTTTAAAGGCAGCAGATCTGGAGATGCTGTTCTGCACTGTTGTGCATTAGGGGATGCTTCCCCAGTGCAGTGCACATGCCACACACCTTATCCAAGCCAGAAGAAAATTTCCTTCTGTGGGCTCTGGATCAAACTTCTGTAGGTATGTCTATGCTGCAGGTCGGAGCTTGCCTCCCAAAACAGATAGACACATGCACATAATTCTGCTCAAGCTAGCACCCTGAAAATAGCAGCATGAATGTGATGGCATGGGCAGTGGAAGAGCCTATCTCCTCAAGTAGAGACTAGCTCAAACCTGTGGTCCGCGCTCAGATGATTAGCCCTTGTAACTGCCTGAGCCTCGATGTCCACACTCTGAATTAGCAAATGTCTGTCTAGCTGGGGCTTGGAGACATGCTGCCAGTTGCAGTGCAGACATATTGTATGTACCTCCCTGACTATGAGACAGAAGCTGCCCTGAAAACACTGAAGCACGATTGGGCTGGAAACTGTCTTTCCAACGAGATGTGCCTTCCTACTAAACTAGGGGTTATGTTTGCATGAACACCTTAGTGCCATTTCAAAAATGACATAGGAGACAGCCCGTGACAATTCCTAAGTGTCTGTCAGTTTTGAAAATGGAACCTAGACTCCTGAATCACATTTGAAAATTTTGCCTGAGAGCAGATTAAACAGTGAGACCTAATTTAAATAAAAAGTTTCATCCTTTTTGTGTATTATCAAAATGTTTACCAAAAAATGCCATTGAAATGGCAAACTTTTATTTAGCGTGTGGCATCAGAAAGGTTATGTTTCTCAGAATGTGGGTTTTCTTTTTCTCTCACCGAACTGTGTTGCTGTGTTTCCCTTTCCTTGGTGCCTGCTGAGTGTCAAATGTTGTTCAAGAGGTTACGCTATGTGCCGGGGTATTCCTTCCTCCATTTACTTTTCTTTCTTCCTCATTTCTTTAATTCTCTTCGCTCCTTTCCAGTTGTGTTTTGTTTCAGGACCAGGATTACAGACTTTCCCTCAAAATTATTTTTAGGGAAAATACATTGATATTGTTTGTGGTAGCACAGAGGAGTGTCAGTCATGGACCTAACCTCTGTTGTCCTGGGTGCTGCATAAACACAGAACAAAAAGAGGGTTTCTGTCCTCACGAGTTTGCAGTCCTAAGGCTTGTCACCACTGGCTTGTCATGGAGATAAGCCAGAACACCAGCTTGCCAGGCAGCAACATCCCACATGCACACTGCAACAGCGCAGAGAGAGACATGGAGAGTGGTTTTCGCTCCATGACTTTCACTGTGCTGTAGCAGTGTCCTCACTAGATGCTACTTGGCAGCAAACTCTAGAGCAGGGGTGGCCAAACTTATGGAACTCAAGAGCCACACAAGTCAATTAGTAAACCTTCAAGAGCCACACTAAGGCATATAAACACATATTTTTACCTATTCCAAAATTACTAAGCTTAAAATTTATTGCACACTTTAATTTTATCTTAAAAACAGGGCAAATATTGATCCTACTAATGTCAGATTCTAATAATTACTTAAGGTTACCATGAAAACTAGGCCTATACAGTAAAAACTTAGCTGTTCCTGGATGTAGAACACTGCAGACTAATGGCAAGTTTTTTTAAAATCTGGGCAATGACTTGTCAATGCAGTACGTAAAAGCTCTCTCATGTGCTGATCTCTGAGTATTGCACAATGTTTCGATTTAACAAATTTCATTGTGGAATACAATGCTTCACAGCAGTAAGTTGTGCTAAAAATTGAAAGTAATTTACATTCAGTTTTAAACTTTTTCTCCTTTGTATTTTTGTTTCTTAGTATTCCACGTCATGTTTAAGACTTGTAAAATACAATTTTAACAAAGCAGTAAGCTGCATTAGGGCCTGAGAAAATCTAAACACGCCATGGCTTCCCTGATCATGCCACACTTCCCCCTGCACCCCACAGTTGCCTCTTACCATGCCACTGCTTCTCTGCTGTCCCCGACCATTGCTCACTTCTCCTGCTGTCTCCCACCATTCTGCCCTTCCCTGCAATGTTCCCTCTAAGCTGATGATGCAGCTTAGCAACTTTTGGATGCAGCTGAGCAAGTCCTTTCTGGGTTCCCTGACCCGGTGCCTGGCCCCTGCTCATCGGCTCTCCAAGTGCATCCATAACTTGCTCAGCTGCCTCATCACCTTAGGAGGAACACTGCTTCTGTATCCCATGACAACTGAGCTGTCCTGGGAAACACTTTTCCTACTCCATACATGGCCCAACACTTGTCTTTCAAAACACGCTTGGTTTTGTGGAATAGGATTCTGCATAAAATAATTCTGAAGGGGGGAGGCTATTATGGAAAACAGCTCATCCCTCATCCTAATTCCTCAGGGTCTCTGGAAAGCCTCAACTGTCCAAAGCTCCAAAGAAGCAGCCATCTTAGTCTAGTTCAGCAAAACAAACAAGGAGTCCTGTGGCACTTTTAAAGACTAACTCATTTATTTATTGCATGAGCTTTCATGGGCGAAATGTGATAAATAAATGGGTTAGTCTTTAAAAGATCCACAAAACTCCTTGTTTAACTGTCCAGAGCTTGATCTACAGATTTCTGTAGAGTTGGCAAGAAGGAGTAGGATTCTTCACTGGCTTATTCCTTCTCCCTCCGCTACAATGGAAGACTTTTTAACCTGTTTTCCTGACTACCATACTTGTAAAGGAAGTGCACGAGGTGCTGCTAAGTTTGTAAAGTGCTGTGGACAGGACTGAGGCTGCTTTGGCATGTGGTATAAGGTAAATACAAAAGAAACAAATAAACAAACCCACCCAAACCAACCAGAGCAAAAGAAAATTAAAAAAAAATACAAAGTACACCAAAATAAATAAAGCAATGGAAAATAAAATCCCCACTGAAATCTATGAAACAGAAAATTACTAACAATAATGTTAGTCTTTAAGTCTTTTACAGCTCATCTCCTCCCTGATCCCCTCAGTCCCTTCTCTCATCGCCTCCATTCCCTGAAGTGCTTTTCTCTTCTGGGACCCCCCCAACCCCCATCACTGCCCTGAGCGGCCAGCTGCTCTTCCCCCACCCTCCTCTGAGCTGGGGCTGCTGCTCCCCACTCCCCCACCGCTTTTCTGAGCTGCCGGCTCCCTCCTCCCTGCCCCTTCTCTGAGCTGTCCTGCTGCTCCATGCTCCCTCCTTCCTGGCCCCCACCCCTCCTCTGAGCTCTCCGCAGCCATCTTGCTCCTCCTCCCCACCCTCCTCTGAGCTGCTGGCTGTGGAGCTGCCTGACAGCCCCAAGATTTTAGCTCCCCCAGCCTAAAGCAGCTCCCCGCCAGTGAGCTGCATTTTTTCTTTGAAGAGCTGCATGTGGCTCGCGAGCCGCAGTTTGGCCACGTCCGCTCTAGAGTAACACCTTGGCCTGCCATGTGGTAGCTTCCATGTAGACACACCTTATGTAGTCCACAGATAGTACCCTTCAGCTGAAGTTCTGAGAGTGCACGTCAGAACGGAAATGTCACATCCCTCCTTTGTCAGCTGGAGTAACTGAGGCCCAAAGGTGACAGCTAAAAATTTGAAACATGGGTGCCTAAGCAACCAAAACTATATTGAAGCATCTGAGCCTCCAAATATGTGCATATGCTTAGAAAGCACCTGAAAACACAGGCCTAACTTAATCATATGTGTAGTTCTGTGTGACTTGCATAATGCTACTTTAGTTAAACCTTTGCTCAATCAGGCCTGTAAACTGTGGGCATTTTCACCAGCAGGAAAGGGGAATAAGGCTTCAGGCAATGGATTTATAAGGCCTGTTCTTTAGGGCTTGATATATTGTTTGTAAAACAAAAATCAAATGAAGTGCAACAATGGATTATAATCCTTTCAGGCTTTCCTTACGTTAACTGGCCCATGGGAGGGAGTGCGCACTTTCCATTAAGATCCCTTTTTCACTTGGCAGGCCCTTCCTTTTAAGTAATAGGACCTTATAATGCCTTTGCAGACTGTAATGCCCTCACCTTGTCATATGGGCCTCAGACATCTATCTATATTATTATTTTTGCTGCATGAGTGGCCATGAAAAGTTCTAGAAAACCCTGGCTGGAACAATTTGAGAAATGTGGGGCAAAAGTCAGAATGGTTCATATCTGTCCCCAGAATGTTTTACAACCTTCTAGAAAGAAATCGAAAGTTGAAGAAATTTATGGATGGACTTGGGAAGTAGCAGAATGTTATTGAATTCCACATAACAGCGTCAAAAATATTTGGTGACAATCTGGCATTCTAATTATGTTACTGCACAATTTGGTACCAGGGGATGATACTTCTAGTGACATGCACCTGCTTATGAACTATGTTATTAGACTCCTGGTAGTAATAGTGGTAGGAACAAATCATATGGTGCTCATTCCACGCTTAGCATTTCAGCTTACAGCTCATGCTTTCCCCTTCAAATGGAAAAGGCACCAATTCCCCACACAACTGGCTTTTGCAATGACCATCAACAGGGTTCAGGTACAAAGACTATGTGGAGTTGGTGCTTTCTTGCAAGATGAAGTGTTCACACGTGGTCAGTTATGTGTCACAGCCTCTTGAGTTGGAAATCCAGATAGATGTATTCACTTTGCATTGCTGCCTCATTTGGTCCACAAGACCAGGAATGTTGTGTACACGGAGGTTCTGTATATGTTCTAAAATGAGAAAATAAAACCATGCTTTTCTTATTAAAAATGTCCCAGTCTGTAGCACTTAACAAAATTCTGTACCTTGCATGCAGAGTTGCAATGGGTCTTCTAGTGGAAATGAAAGGGGCTCTATTTTCAGAGGTGTTGAGCACTCATCATTCCCATTTATTCCAGCTGAGGCAGCCATGTTTTTGAAAACTTTGGCTCATGTAACTTGTCTGAGGTCTTGCAGCAGTTTGATGGCAGAGCTATGAACAGAAGCCAGGTCTACCACCTCCTAGGGACTGATTCATTACTGCCTTTAGGTTCATGATAAATCAGGCCCTAAGATCTATGGGCCCCTGCTATGCTGTCTCTGCAGTAACTACACATATAGGGGCTATCTGAAGGCAAGCTGGAGAGATGAGGCATAGCTTGAGCCGATTTTGTCCTGCAAAACTACATACAGCTCACTGAATCAGACACACAAATAAGAGCTACTGTACCCGTGCCAGAGACTTTATAGTCTCCTTCATTCTGTGAATTCAAGCAGAGAGCAAACTGCTTCCTCTGTCCCTGTATATTTGCCCACTAGTATTATGTTGCTTCCACTGGACATTGATGCCTCTAGAGATAAACCTCCCTCCAGCTTAACACCCTTAGATGTCATTTACCATCCCAAACTGGAATTCATATGGGGCATCATTGAACTATTAAAGCCTTACTCCATGGAACCACATCCTGAAAGAAAGCCTTCCTGAACTCCCTTTTCTCACCTTAAAAAACCACCAAGCCTTTCAAAGCTCATCATCAGAAGCAAGCTCCCCACAGAGTAGGATACACCAACTCAAAGCAGTACCAAACCCTGCCAGAACAACAGATGTAAAACCTATGAAAAGTACTCCCCTGCTATGATGGTCAGCACCTCCCACAACATGCCTTTCAAGAACCATGGGTCCTACACATGCATATCTCAACATCTTTTGAACTTCATCTGGTGTACTAAATGCCCCAACAACAACCAAGTGGGTGAAACCAGACAATCTCTGCACTCAAATGAATTCACACACAAAATAGGTAAAAGATGACAATACTATATGACCTATAGTTGAACACTTTTCTCAAAACAGTCACTGTATATCAGATCTCTCAGTCCTTATGCTCGAAAGAAACCATTACAACACTTTCCAAAGAAGTAAATTTATAATTGTGCTAGACACCAAAAACCATGGACTGAATAAAGAAACTGGATTTATGGCTTATTTTAGCAATCTACAAGTTACTAGTCCCCCCACCCCTCCATCCCTTGGCCTATGTCCCCCATGACAGGAGTGGTGTTAATTGATCCCTAAGTTAACTATTAAAACTAGACAATTTGTACCAATAGTATTTAACTGTGATAGAGTATATTGGCTAACCCAAATAAAACCTGTGTGGAACTAAAAGGCTTCTGTCTCTCTCACCAACAGATGTTAGCCCAGTAAAATATACTACCTCACTTACCTGGTCTCTGCAGTATAGCACTGACTACCACAAAGAAGGGTGCATGACTGTGCTTCAGATCCAGTTGTTAAATGGTCCTCCTTGGATCCCTCTCTCATCATGCCAGAGGTGCTGCCCTAGGTAATCAATCTGTGGGCTACTCTGCTGGAAAAAGTGGAACAAGGAAATGAAGAGTTCCAACCATGTTTTACATGCTCCTTCTACTTCCCTTACGACCTCTCTATAGCACCTAATGTGTCTATAAACATGGGGCTGACTTTGGGCTTGTTAATTAATGGCTTTGCTTGATCTGAGTAGCTGGCCTCCTGCTTGTCAGGTCAGATAGTCTGTAATGTCTGGCAAAAGAAGCTGCCTTTCTAATGAACTGTTTAGAATAAGTACCAATTAAAGGATTAAACAAGCTGGGCTCCTGAACCAGCCAGACATTTCACATTGCTGGGTTTTAAATTAAGAACAGCATTTGAAAAGCCATTATCAGTTGCATTTTGAGCTCAGTGACTCTTCTCTTTATTTGCAACAGAAAATGGAGAAGAAAAACAGCAATATTTTCTCAGGAAGGGGATGTTTGTAATACATATAGCTGCTAGCATTGATGGCCCCTGAGTGATGGAGATTGGAGAGCATTCATACCAAGGAAGTGGTGATGGGAGCCAACGTAAGGCTCTGGATGGATGGTTAGCACACCAGACCCAGAACTGATCCATATTGGCATGGCTTCATTATAGAGATTACACTGATCTACACCAGCTGAGGATCTGGCCCAAAGTGTCTAATAGTTAGAGGAGATGACTGGGAACTAGAACTTCTAAGTGTTATCTCACTGTACAGCCTTATTGAAAGTCTCTTAAGAGGTGAGAGCATCATATTTCAGGTGTCTGTAAAACAGGCTCAGTAGTGCTAGCTTGCCTCCTGAGCAGAGAATTAATGTCAGTAAAATTCTGGGGTGAAGGATTTTACTGAAGTGGAAAACAATGCTATCTTTTATAAAAGATATTTTGTCTATAGATTTCAAAGCACTGTGCAAAATAAGGTAAGCAGCATTACCTCCACCTCTCAGAGCCTATGTCTACACTACAAAAGTTAGTTTGAATTAACAAAGTCAAACTAGTAAGTTCAACCTTAATTCAAATTAAACCCAACCTTAGTAAGTCGAACTAACAATGTGCATTAATTCAAGTTAAACGTTAAGTCGAATTAGTGCACTTTGTTAATTTGAACTACCTGCCCTAATTTGAATTTATTTAGTTCAAATTGAGGCTTAATCTTGGTCTACGCTGCCCTGAGTTCAAGATAAGAATTGAACTAAGTGCTTAGTTAGAACTAAATGCAGGTGTTACTAATTCAAACTAAGCTTTCATTAGTTCAAATTAAGGAATTCCTTAATTCGAATTAGTGAAAGTCTATGGTGGGCAGAGACTAAGTTAGTTCGAATAAAGGCTCCTTAATTCGAACTAATTTGCCAGTGTAGATGCACTCAGGTAGAGAAACTGAGGCATAGAGAGGCGTTGCAACTTGTTCAATGCTATAAAGTAGGTCATAGGCAGGACAGAGAGTAGGTCTCTGATTCCCAGTCCAGTGCTAAATAAGGGCTGGAATTAATTACACTGATTAGAGATTTGGGGTTGGAAAAGTTGTCACTGGGCAATGTGCAGAGCTATGTGGAATACCTGCAAAAATACACAAATCCCATGAAATTCACCTGGCTTTGCATTTCATTACAGGTTCAAAAACTCTGATCAGGTTGCCTGAAGTTCATAGATCTTTACAGAAGAGCTAGTTCTGATTGCAAGGGCATTTGGGACTCACAGAACCACAGTGAAGCCTTAAAGAATTCATGGATAAAGGTAGTTCTGCTGCAAATTCAGCTGATGCTCATCCATTTCAATAGTTTCATTGTGAGTTGTTGGGTGTGCTAAAACCAAAGTAAAGGTGGGAGACGCAAACTTCAAGTAGATTCTGAACAAAGAAAATAATTCAGTTTGCAGATTAAAATGAGGCTAATAAGATGTCCATCCTCACTGCAACATGGTGGCAAACTACTGTTCAGCATGATTTCTAAATCATCCTCAACAGCTAATTACCAATTTCAGCATTAGCTACTCTTCAGTGACGGCGATTCCCTGTCCTTGTGTTGCAGTCTGCTCCATTGTCTAATTGAACTTGTAGCTAGCTGGCATTGCATTATGCTATTCTATAAACTAAAAGCTACTGTTCTTGCTTCAGCGAGTAATTGTCCTTCATCCTTACCTAACCTTATCTCTAGGGTCTGATAAGGGCCAATTCTGGCCAAATTTTATCTCACTATATGCTAACTCTGTAGCAAGTTGTTAGCAATCATAGAATTGGTTTTCTATGCCATGCTAACGATGCACAGGTGTATTTCTCTGTGTTAAGCCCTCTGTAGATTCAGTTGTCTTGCTATGCCTAGTCTTGTCAATTGGTTCTTTAAATACTGGGTGGTGCCGGCGGGGAGAGCGGGGGATGACAAAATCAGACTGATTAATCAAATTCTGATTTCAGGCCTGTGTGAAATAGAAGTACCATTTTATGTAACCAATCTGTGTGCTGTCTTTTGGTCAGAGTTCTCCGTTGCACAGTGAATAAATTCTAATTATCTTAATGTGTGTGTGTGTGTGTGTGTGTGTGTGTGTGTCCATAAACATGCACATGACTCCCCAGTACACTGTGAGTGTGTGTGTGTTCATGGCTACCCAATACACTATTAATGTTTTCAAAATGTATTTGTCACAGCAAAAATGAGAGTTCTGTGGCACCTTAAAGTCTAACCAATTTCTTTGGGCATAAGGAAAGTGATAAAGAAAAGCTCTAAAATCCTTGCCAAAATGTAACTCCTACCATCCTCTGCAAAATTATACAGATGAGTCAATGCTATAAAAAATGGTGGAATCTACTTCTGTGATATTAGGTGTAAAGGCATTTGTGTTTGTATCCTGTCATTCTACTTACAAACACTAGACCCCCTCTTCCAAGGTGCAGATAGTTTGACCACATTCAGTGAGAGCTGCAAGCACCCAGCACTGTATAGTGTCTCAAAATACATGTCTGGCTAGGTAAGTATCATTATTTCATTTTGAGTGATGGGGAACTGATGTATGTAGCACAAATGACTTGCCCTTGGCATTGCATCAAGTTATGGGAGACCAGACTGAAAATGAGAAGTCATGACTCTCAGTTTTCTCTAGTAACCACTAGACTTCTTGACTCTGTAATGAACTGTCATTATATGAAATTCTCTTTAGAAAAATGAATCTTGAATTGTTATAGCGCATTGCAGTTTGCAAATGGAAATTCCCATTAAAGCAAGCCTTCATCTCTTGCGAACTTTCTCTGCTGCAAGGAGGGTCGAGTGGGTGGGGGGGGGGGGAGGAGGAGACTTAGCTATAATGCAGTATACAATATACTATTGTCCTTTCCTTTTAACTTTATTATCTGGAAATCCATTGCTTATATTGCATACAAGATTGATTTTCTGTAGCTCCTTTTACTCCTAATGTTTATTTGCATAAAATCTAATAAATATGTATTCGCACAGAAAAAGTAATTGCAGATAAATAACATAGCTGAGCTTTCCTTTCCTTCACTGACACAATATCTCTGAAATTATGGACTGTGTGAATGGTACTGAAGCAATGTGCTTAGTTCAGGCCTTTATTACTACAAGAATTGATTATCGTAATGTTTTGTTCTCTGTATTGCTCAATAATTTGCTAATGCCATTCCAAACATAGCAGTGCATCTGACTGCAACAAGGAAATATAAGTACATTCACCTTCTTTGGCTTCCCTTTGCTAGTTACCAGTTCGTTTACGATTGATTTCCACAGTTCTTTGTGTTTAAATCCTATTTGGTACTTGCATACTCCTATTTATCTCAGTTGGTTGTACCTTGTGGAATCACTACAAATTCCTGCATTCATCAGCAAATGACTCTTCAAAATTCCTTTTTAGCACTGCTGATAGGCAAAGCTCCAAAGTACTGGACTGAAGACAGAAAACATAGCGGGTCTTTCCGCACCAAATTATTTTGAAATTCAGGTGTTTGCTGAATTATCCAATCAGTGAGGCTTAAAAATCTGACAAGGAAATGGAGTCAGATTTCTGTGCATGTTTTTTCTTGTTTCTAGCTGGGAAGGAAATACCAACAAAACCAGAATGTCCATTTCTGGGCCTCAGCTAGGTTGAAGGATAAGAAAGTCTGAGTCTCAGTAGCCTAGGATTTAGGAAATCTAATCTGAGTTCCATGCGTTTCCACAGGCTTCTTTTGAGACCTTAGACAAGTCAATTAATCAGCACCTCAGCTGTCCAAGTAAAACAGGGATCATCAGACTTCCCTGCCTCATAGCAGTACATGAAGACAAATATATTAAAGATCATGAGGCAGTATGATACTACAGAAATATGAGCTATTTAAGTACCTGAGAATAAACGAATGAATGATCTCTGGTACCCAGCCCTATCTGGGACTTACTGAAACCTCCTAAGAATCAATCTGGTTAAATTTATACTTTGCTTCCAGTCCATCATAATTTAGCCTAATCTGATTTTATCATCTCCTTATCCAAATGAATCCTAGCCTAACTGAATTTTATCCTGTCCATTTTTAATCGAAAATAATCTTTGTTTTCTCTAATCTCATTGTATCCTAATTCCAATCTTATCGCAATGTGTATGTCACTTTATTCATCCCTCCGCAACCTAGGGACAGCCAGATGTGTCTATTTTACTCTATTTGTATCATCCTCTCTCTTTGTTTATGCATTTGATTTTGCATTTATGCGTCACTGGGGACTAATGCAAAGTCCAGTAAAGTTAATAGAAAAACTCTTTCTGACTTCCATGGGCTTTGGATCAGGATCTTGGGGACTAACCCAGTGGTTCCCAACATTTTCTCTGCCGTGGCACACCTTGCTACCTTTAAGTAATTTGAGGCACACCATCATATAGTTTCCAAATGAAGCCATGAATATTCATGGACCAATGAGCCAATCCAGAGCACTTTGAGTAGTTTTTTAAAAAAATTCCGTGGCACACCTGCTCAGGCCTGATGGCACACCTGTGTGCTGTGGCACAGTGGTTGGGAAACACTGGGCTAAACCATTGTAGAGTGCCCAGTTGACAACACAGTGCAAGGGGAGGGGAATGTTGTTGTTAGCACTGATGCATTTTCTGGAATAAGTGATTTGAAAGATGGGGGGTGGATGAAGCCAATTTGGATGAAAACATCTGTCATATCAAGTGGAGTTGCAGAAAGGCTTGGGGAATAGTCAAGAGAGAGCCTTGCTTGGAGGATGGAAAGCAGGGAACTAGAGAAGATGCAGCTGTCTACGGGTTTAATGGAATTCCTGATTCAAGTAAAATCATCATTGTATCTTTTACTTCCTGGTTCCTCTTCCAGCATTGCTGTTTGTATGTATTGCATTTCCTCCTTTTCTCTTTAATTGCATCATCAACCATTCAGGCCTTCCAAACATGACACTCTGGGGAGCCTTTTTGGTGTAACTACTGGTTCTACTTCGAATAGTGTTCCTATGGGTACTCCACTCTGGGTCTTAGCTTGTCTGTACATTGCAGATCAAAGATTTTGCAAGAAGTGGTCATTAAGGCTACATGTGCAAAGTAGCACGCACATGGTGGTGTGCTGATGACCTTCTGTTGTGTACATGGCTCAACCCCCTGTCACCCCAAGTTCCTTCTCTACCATCCACTGTTTCAGATGGAGTTTTACCTCACTCCTGCTCGTCACCTAAGCAACATTAGATGTCTTTATTTTTCATCTTATTTTCCCCCTTGGTTTCCCCCTTATTACCTCTTCTTTTTATATTCATTAAAAAAAGAAAGAAAGAAAAAGAGAGCCTATCACCTTTCTTCCTCTATTACTTTTCCCCTCCCTCAAAACATGCTAGCGTTTCCTGGCTTCAAAAGATGCATCTCCTATCTTGATGCCATCCCAGCCTCTGATGGATATGATGTTTGTATAAAATGTCTTGGCAAGGGGGGACACATTTCCCTAAAGTGTACTCATTGTAAAAACTTAAGCTCTCAAACATGATACAACAAAGACCTGCATCTATAACTTCTCCTAATGAAAAAATCACTGTTTCCTGCATCTGAACCGAGCCAACAATGCTTTGCCTTCCTCAACACTCAAGTCTTGAAGAGACAGGCTTCTCCAGTTCCTTTAACCAGGAAGAAGAGAAAAACACCTGCCTCTTTTCCCAGGATCTCATGTATTGAAGAGGCATTTGGTTCCTCTGGTACTTTGAACACCAGACTTCTGGTCATGGACACAAGACTCACCACATGAAGTCCTCATCCATCAAACCACCAAAAAGCGACTGTACCTATGATCATGACAGAACCATTGGCACTGATAATGCCTTTGGCACTGAGATAGCTAGCTGTAGAATCCTTGGTGCTGCAAACCACCATAGCACTGTCAGAGACTACTACTGCTCTGTTGGTGCTCCCACCACCCTGGCATTGCTCAGCATTGCTGACACTGACTGCTGAGCCACTAGCATCTGTGTCACCAGAGTTGATCACTCACACGGTACCGACTCAACAACTTCCTGACAAGGCACCAAGGAAACACATACAAACAAGAAAACACTGACCTGCATGAAGATAGACCATTCCCATCAGCCTCATCTTACCTCAGCTCCAATCTCTTCTCTGGTGAAATCTCACCACAGGGTATTGCTTCTCCCATACTGCTCTCAGGTAAAGAGGAAGATGGTACAGTAGAGGTGACCTTTTCACCACAGCCTCACTCCCCTCTCAGATCCAGGCCCAAAGCACAACTTCGCTAGGATTTTTCCACCATATTCCTGATCCACCCTGGTATGGACTACATGCCTCTTACCACCCACAATGGCATAGATGAGAGACATAGTCACCATACTCAGCCCACAGCAGGCCATTTGTATTGAAAGCCCACAGATCTCATACAAGACGATCAGCAGATCAAATGGAACCACATATTTCTGGAGCTGAGAATCAGTTAGAACCCCCAAATTCTCCTTCACCGCCTCACAGTTCTTTCTTTCCAGACAAGGCCATTATCCCCTCTCTGTCATCCACCACAGATGACTTTAAACAGTTCCAGAGTAGCAGACTCCTTGGAAATCCCTCTCCAGGAGGTGATCAAGTCCCAACATAAGCTTCACTACAGACATCATCTTCATCCAAGATTGCTCTTTGTATGAACAAAGCTTTGCTGGAGCCTGCCAAAACCATCTGGCAAACCCCAGTCACTATTGCAAAAACATGCAGGAGAGCAGGCAAAAAAATTTATATACCTGCCAAGGACTCAGAATACCTTTCTTCATGCCCTCCCTCCAACTCATTGGTGGTAGAAGCTGTAAACCACAGACATAAACAGCTATACAATAGATCAATGTCTCACATGAAAGAGGACAAGAAAATGAACCTGCTTGGAAGGAATGTTTATACACCTTCCACCCTTCAACTATCTGTAGCCAACTATTCTTCATTACTTGCAGATTATGATCATGACAACTACTTAAAGTTAGCTGACTTTATTGATCAAATTCCTGATAACAGAGAACGACAGTTTCTCGCCATCATCCACAAAGTTCAGCTCATTTAAAGGACTGCTGTCCAGGCAGCATTAGACATCGCTGACACTGCTGCCCACACTATCACCACTGGAGTAGTGGTGGGATGCACCTCGTGGCTTCACCCAGCAGACCTCCAGAAGCAGCTCCAAGCAGATATTGAAGACCTGCCTTTTGATAGTAAAAGATTATTCTCAGATAAACCTGACAACATGATGCACACCTCCAAAGACTTGAGACCGACTCTATGACCCTTTGGTATATACATACCCTATATTAGAAGATACCAACCATACAATTCAAGGTACCAAATTCCAGCAACCCTATAGGCCCAACAACAGAATCATGCCAGTGGTAGACAATGACCTCAATGTAACAGACAACTGCCAAATCAATCTTCGTCTTTCCAAGCCACAACAACCAAATCTCAATTTTAAAGATATGGTCAAGGGACTACAAGGCCTTGCTGTAATTCCAGAGCATCAAACATTGTGCAGTTACCTAAACAGGACTCCCTCTGTTTTACAATCAATGGATACAAATAACATCACACAGATGGGTGCTGGAGATCATCAGAAGTTGTTATGCCATCCAGAGCCATAACTAAAGAATTCCACATCCAGATCTTGTTCTGTTCAGAACGCCCTCTTACAAAGGCTGTGCCTGGGGTGAGCAGCACAGAGTGTGCTCTTTAATGGAGCGGCTCAATAGAGCTGTTCCGGCATGCCTGTAGCAAAACTCTGCTCCCTCCATCGTAGTTACGGCTCTGATACAATTCCCTTTTTGTCAAACCCTACTTACCAATGCCCTTCCCCATTCCTTTTCAGGGACACAACTCACAAGCATTTGCTACATCAGGAAGCTCAGTGCCTCCTAAGTATGGGCGCTGTAGAATGAATCCAGACTGAATACAGGGGAAGGAGTTTTACTCCCCTTGTTTTCTGACACAGAAGAAATCAGGTGGATGGAGACTAATACTGGATCTCTGAAAACTGAACAAACACATATAACCCTTCTGCTATGGCAGGCTGGCAGAACAAGGGCTGGGTTCTATATCTAGGGGTTTCCAAATAATATAACACCACCAACTGGCTCGAGACCCCACCCAGCTTTCTGGGAAATTGTGCACTATCCCATGGGCTCCCCAAAAGGATAGGGCTTCCCCACTCGCAAGCACAAGTCTGTGTGTAGTATAAAGAACTTTTAATAGTAATAAAAACAGAATGTAAAAGGCCCAATAACAAAAATCAGCACTGATCTGGAGGATCAGTGTAAAACAGGTTTCCAGCATGATCCCACACAGCATAACAGCACATGTGAACCCAATAGCAAACCCAGCACTGATCTGGAGAATCAGTGCAAAACAGGTTTTCAACATGATTCCACACAGCGTAACAGCACGTGTGAACTCACTAGCAAAATTGGCATTGATCTGGGGAATCAGTGCTAACTAGACTCCCAACCCACCCTGCAGTATGTAGGGGGTGTCTTTCATGCCAGCTGTCTGCCATCAACAACCACAGGTCACTCACTCCGTCCACTATTACCATCCCTTGGCTCCACCTGCTGTCTGCCAGCTCCACCCATCAGTCACTCACGCTGCTGAGCTCACCACTGGCTGCTCTCACCATCATGCCTGTCTACCCAATGTACACTTGCTCTGCCCATCAGTCTCTCATGCCACCCAGCTCACTGCTAGCTACTCTCACCATCCACCAGCTCCACCCACTGGTCACTCCACCTCTTCAGTGATTTCAGCTCAGAGAGGAGATTTCCCCTCTCTAGCAATTTTGGCTTAGAGAAAATTTGCCTCTCTCAATGATTTCAGCTCTTAAACCTCAAGTAGCTGCAAACAACTACTTCCATAATAAAGAAGAGACCTCAAAGAAGCCCAGCCTCATTGATCACTTGACAGTGGGGCCATGGGGTGAGACAAAATGCCTCCAGCATTTTGCTCTAAAAGGAGCTATGCAAAACCCCACTTCTCTCTTCCACTTTTTTCAGACATGAAACATGCAGTGGCCTCTCTTACAGGTCTCTTTTTAACTAAGAGTAGCTTTTACCCTTTAACTAACCCAGACAGATTTGGAACAAGCAGAGAGTAGCATATCACAAAAAGACAGTATTTCATATTTCCCCTCACTAGAATTACAGATATTGACAGATTTGTGATCAGATTAACCCCAAATACCATTACCCACTGTGCCCTCAACCCAGTATGCTAATACCTAATTGTGCTCTTTTGTTTGTGCTAATACAGGACCCATGCAGATTAGTTGCCCCCCTTCAGAAGCTGTTAGGCACAACTTCTAACCCTGCCTTACACACATAAAGCCTCAAAAGTTAAGCATGGCAACTCTTGCTACAATTATTCCTGCTCTGGAACCCAACAACTGGTATGCAGCCCTTGCCCTCCAGGATGTGTATTTTCATATTTCTATTCACCCTGCACAAAGGAAACTCTGGATTTTGACTGGACAAGATCATTACCAATATACCATCCTACCATTTGGACTTTCTACTGTCCCAAGAATCTTCTCAAAAGTCCTGACTGTTGTAGCAGTATGTCTACACAAGAAAGGCATCATGATTTTTCCATACGTAAACAACTATCTTTTGAAGTCCCAGAGCCAAACACAAGCAATGAACAACCTAATATGTACAATGTCATTATTTCACCAACTGGAGGTACTCAGAAATGCATCCAAATCAACCCTGCAACCTACATAGATACTCGAATTCACAGGGGCACATATAGACTCTCAAACAACAAGAGTCTACCTTCTCCAACAGCGATTCTCAATATGTATACCCCCAACCATACGTGCACTCTCTTGCCTCCAACTACTACGCCACATGTCCTCAACCACCTTTGTGGTATGACACACCAGACTCTACATGCACCCTCCATAACTCTGGTTTTCAAGGGTGTACAGAACAAACACTCACTCACTCTGCGAAACAGGATAGTTACCAACAGATGTAAAGAACTCATTACTATCATGGAGCAACCCACAAAATCTCTTATCAGTATACCATCCTTTCCAGAGGATCCCACAGCCATGATGACAACTGATGCATCCTCTAGGAAAGAGTTAAATTGAGCACCTGGCTTGAATGATAGCTACTATGGTAATGGGGTTAGTATGGGCAAACCTCGCCGTCCTGTAAATGAGATTCTAGTTAAAAGTTATGTTATCTTCCCTTTCCTCTTTTTTTTCCCCTCGTACATAATGTTCTGGACAGGAACATTGCTTATCACCTTTCCTACCCCTCTTCCTTGCTTGTTAAGGATTGTGAAGTAATTTCTGTTGTAGAAAATAAAGCATCTACACAATATATGCAGAACCTGTAAACAGTAAATGGGAGCGGGGAAAATTATATGAACCGCATAATCATCAGTATTCATTCGATAGGTGTTAATGTAACAATGTAAGTGTCCATGAAACATTATCAGTCATGTATGCATTTCCATACTGTTTGGATAAAAAAAATCATGAGGCATCCCCTCCTCGCTCACTTGAGACTTTGAGAGGAACGAGCAGGCAATAAAGGGTAACACTTGATCCAATCCATGTCTGGGACAACCTGTTTCTTTACCAAACATCTAATACATGCCTTACAGTTTGGGATGCTCATCTTGAAGAACTTACTGCTTAGGGTCAATAGTCCCCTCAAGAACTGATCCTACATATCAGCATTTTGGAACTATATGCCATCTGCAGGGTATGCTATCACTTCCAACACTGAGTAATCCACAAACACATCAGAATCATGACAGACAACATAGCTTGCATGTTCTGTATCAATCAACTGCTGACCCAGATCCAACTCCCTCTGCACCAACGCTATGAAACTCTGGGACTGGTGTACAAGACAACACATTACAACTTCTGCATCATACCTTCCAGGCATCCACAATACGCTAGCAGACCTATTAAGCAGATCTTTCACTAGGGACCATGAATAGGAACTACATTCCTCAGTCCTAACGTACTTATTTCAATAATGGTGTTACCCAGAAATAGATCTATTCACTACACAAGAGAATTATAAATGCCCACTCTTCTGATCAAGAGTGGACATAGGAAAAGATCTCAGGGCGATGCCTTCCTCTGACCTTGGAATCAAACTTTCCTGTATGCTTTCCCAATTATACCACTCATTCACAGAGTCTTGATAAAAATCCGATCAGACAAAGCCAACGTAATCATGATAACCACATCCCAGCCCAGACAGCTGTGGTTCACTCTTTTCCTTCAAATGTTCACCACATAACCAATTACCCTGCCCCTACTTCACAACCTCCTATCCCAAGACAAGGGATGAACCATACACCCCAACCTAAGAGCATTGAACTAATGGCCTGGCTCCTTCATGGTTCAATGCTCTGATCTTGTAAAACATATCCTTCTAAGCAGCAAAAAACCATCTGTTTTGCAAACTTACCTGGAAAAATGGACTAGATTTTACAAATGGTGCACACTGAAGAACGCTGACCCACTCTTGGCCCCTATTCCAACCATACTGGACCTCCTTCTTTCTCTCAGGGTCTCAAGCCTTTCTACAAACTCCATACAAGTGCACTTTGCAGCCATCTCTGCCTTACATGGTATAACAGGAGACACTTCCATGTTCACTCTATCAATAATGAAACATTTCCTATCAGGAATGTAAAATTTATACCCAGAGATCCATCCTCCTGCTCTGCCCTGGGACCTAACTGGTGCTATGAACTCTCACCAACCACCTTTTGAACCTGTAGCAACCTGTTCACTGTTTCATATGTTCATGAAGGTGACAATCTTAACTGCCATAACTCCTGCTAGACATGTAAGCAAAATTGGAGCTTTGATGGTTCATCCTTTATTTTCTGTCTTCCATAAGGACAAGACTACCTTAAGACCACACACAAAATTTATTCCCAATTTTTTTTCTCGTTCTCAATCATTCTGTAATCTTTTTGTTTATTTTGTTTTGTTCTGTTTTTGGTGTTTTTTTTCCTGAAACCACATCAGGATACACAGCATGCTCTTCTCCATGCTCTTGATGTCCTCCAAGCCCTTTCCTTTTACTTAGAAACAACAAAACCTTTGAGATCAACTGTTAAATTCTTTGTCTCCCTAGCAGACAGATGCAAAGGCAAAGCACTCTTTACCCAAACATTCTCCAGGCTAATATCCAGTTGCATCTATGAACGCTACAAATATTCAATAATTCCTCTAGAATGCATTCACGCTCACTCCACAAGAGCTATGGCCACTACCACTGGCTTCCTCGATAATGTACCCATACATGAAATCCAATGCATTTATTAAACATGCATTAAACTGTGCAGCCAGATCAGACACTGCTGTCAGCCAATTAGTCCTTTCTACTCTTATCAATGCAAATTCCAAAGTCCCACTTACCTGCTATTACACTGCTCATGAGTTACCCAGAGTAGAGCACCAGTAGGAACACATATGTTGAAGAACTCCAGTTATGGCACCAGGGTGAGTAACCTTCCTTTTTAAAGATCTGAGGAACATTCACTCTTTCTTTGGCTAGTTGTGAAGAGACTTAAACACACTTTGAGGATCTGCCTGAAAACTAAATGATGCTTTTTGACAAAAAGTGACAATACTCAGCTCCCAGAGATGCACACACCAGTTAGCCATCAAATGCCAGAGTGCCAATTGCTGGTGGGCAAAGTCTCAATCAGTGGATGCTGGTTATAACTTTTAAGAGGTAGACAAAATGGAAACACACATCCATCAGAATCAATTTACAGAAGTGGGTGAAGATCATATAGAGCAGGGCAAACGATATCCTTCCTGACTATCCCTGGGGAACTTCGCATGTGCCATCTCCCACCACAGTGGGTTGTGGCTGTTTGTACAGGGCAATGCATAAAAAAGGGAAGGGTGGTGAGGATGAGAAAACCCATCCCATGCCTCATATAAAGTAGCCTGTGTCAGGATCTTGAGAAATAAGCCTCTGGTATATAAAGCTACCATTTTAATTTACAAAGTAATAAAACACTCCAAATGACACTGCAGTGTTTAATCTGCTCATCCACGTCTCTGTTGATGCAGTTGCCTGTGATGCTAGATCTGTCAAAAGGTCAGTGAGACATTTCTCTGGTGCAGCTCTTGCTGCACCAGAGAAAACTAGGAATACGCTACAACAACAAAAGTCCTGTGGCACCTTAAAGATGAACAAATTTCTTCAGGCATAAGCTTTCATGGGCTGCAACCATCTGATGAAGTGGGTCACAGTCCATAAAAGCTTAAGCCCAGAGAAATTTGTTCATCTTTAAGGTGCCACAGGACTTTTGTTGGTTTTGCTATAAATAGACTAACATGGCTATCCCTGTGGAATTTAGCATACCCTAGGATTGGTCTAAACCCAGCCTATAATTCTGTGATTGACCATCCTCCTCACATGTTGTGTTGGCTGCTTTGTGTTATGCACCCAAAATCGGAACAGAGATGCTCTATTCTTGGCAATGAGAAATGTGTTGAGTGTATGGCTGAAGCACTCTTGAAATGGGAGGTTTTGGTTCAAGCCTGGGTGAGCAAGTCTGTATTCACATGGTGAAGCTGCAGGATGAACTTCTGCCTACTTGGCTGCAATACAGTATTGATAAGTCTGCACCTGAGGAAAAAAAGATATGACATTTTGTCTTGTAACAATGGAGAAGAAGAAGAAAGTTTCGATACCGCACTCAAGGTGGCCTGTTGCCTTTAGTAACTGGGAACTCCCTCATGAACATGTGCAAAACATGGCTTAAGTTTCATGCTCCCACTTCCCCATCTTATGTCTACAAAGGGCAGTAATTCTCTTTGCAGGTTGCCTTTGTCTGTTTTAGTTTGGTGTGCGGAGTCTGTACACTACCAATATCTGTACACTACCAATATCTGAGGAGCCCAGGGAGGGCAGTGTCCTGCCCCATAAAAGGAAATGCAAGGTTTTGCATTCTAATGTCACACAATTTTAGAGGTATCACATATTCTGTGTGGCTATTGAAGAAAATTTGTCCATGGTAGCAGCAATGCAGAGCACCATCTGGAAGCAGAAGAAATTTTAGCTATTGGGGTGACCACTCTGTTCTTCTGAATCAAGCATTTGCCTGTTTCACTTCATGCAGCTCTCTGTTATACTCTCCAGTGGCTCTTTCAATGATTGATGCTCATTCCTAGTTCCCTTAATAAGATTGCCTCCCACACCTGCTGTGACATTCAAAAAAATACAATAACATCTTTCTCTTAAACTTCTCCCCCTATCTCTCTCACTTCTTGTTTTGGGGGAGAGTCGGTACATTAATTTTCTTCCTTTTAATGCATTTGCTCTTGAACGTGGCTGGTGGCAAAACTCTCTTGGTGCTTGAAAATAGAAACCTAGGAAGAAAACAAAACACATCCCTCTGCATTGAAAATGGCTTTGCTGTAGCTCTCAGTGAGTGTAATTTGCTCTCCCAGGGATCCTTCCTTGCTAAGATTTCATGGACATGACTTGCAAACCCACATTTTGCAGCTTTTGTCTCACTGTGGAGCTCTCAGAGCCATCAATTAAGCTGCAATTCAATTTCATGGAGGGTCTCAGTTCCTGACCTCCTGATGATTACAATGTCAAAACCAAGTCAGAATATGAAAACAAGCAATTGGAAGTATGAATCACCATGGCAGCCCAGCCATCCAGTATTAAGGCTCCAATATAAGCTGGCACTAGAGCAGGAGGAGGAATGGAGATTCCATTTGTTTTAGCATTGGCCGTCTAATGTACTGTCTACTTAAGACATTATGGGATTGTATCTGTAATGCGAATTACTGAATGCAATTCCACAGCTAATGTTGTTCTTCAGAAAACAGCAAGTACTTGTACAAATCTGTTTACCTTTTGGTTGAGTAAGTCATTGCTTTCTTGCTCAAACACCCATCACCTGCCATCAGTTTTTTTAGTTTACTACCTGTGACAGGGAAGAAGGATGGCCTTGGGGGTATGACATTGAACTGGGATGCAAGAGTGCAGGATTCAATTCCTGCATCTTCCACACATTCCCTGTATGACCTTGGGCAAGTCATTTCATCTCCTAGTGCATCAGTTCTCAGCCTGGAAAAGGAGTATCAGCTTCCCCACCATTTTGCAGGTATAGTGTGATACTAAATGCACCAATATCTGTGAGATGCCACAATGATGTTGGGGGCATATCATGTCTATTGACACTGTTATTCTTCTAACTAGTTTGAAAAGGGAGAGGAAATTTCTTTTTAGTTCGTGTACAGCTATTCAGATAAATCTCTGAATACTGCACAGATTCCATTCAGTGCCTTAGACAAGAATTCATTTAGTTCACTGAAAGTAAAATCAAGACGACGGTGCATCCCTCTAGCACTCTCATTAGCTAGTGGGAAATTCTGGACTCTCATTTTATTGTGCGTTTGCTCCTGAAAGTGACTGGTGGCAAAACTCTCTCAGTGTTTTAAAATAGAAACAGATGAAGAAAACAGAACACATCCCTCTGCATTGAAAATGGCACTGCTGTAGTTCTCTGTGAGTGTAATTGACTCTCCCAGGGATCCTCCTGTGCTAAGATTCTGGACTCTAGCTTTATTGTGCAAAATGGATGTTTTCTAAATGAAATGGGGAAAGGAGATTTTATGAATATTAAGCAACTCTTGTCCTCTTTGGGGATTCCTTTAGATGGCCAGCCTGTGTAGGTATCAGATAGCTTATTTGGAGCCATTACAGGGCAATGCCTTCCTCTCAATTCTTGGTAATGAGCTCCGTATTTATGTTCAAAGGTCAATGTGTTATGTCTCCTGCCTGCTTCATTCTGCAAGCCCCAGAGAAATGAAGATGTAATTGAAGATTGTTTGTATTTGGATAATGGACAGAAGATAAATCTGACCCAGTAGCCTAACATTATTGAAGGGAGACTTCCAGGCTTCCTGCCTGTGCTTGATTTTCTGTTCCTAAGCTGACAGAGCTGCAAAAAATGGGAACTTCATCTGGTTAGAAGGGGCGGGGGGGGGAGTGTTTCATCTTATTTCAATCACAGCTTCTGATGGTTGATTTAGGGGTGGGTGAGATTTGAAGGGTGAGCTTTCCAGTTGTGCCAAAGGAAGCTCTGTCATGAAAGTTTTCTTAACAGGGAGGAAGGAGAATAAGAGGTAGGAAGGACTTCTTGTTCCTGAAGGCGCACTGGCTTCTCTCAGTATAACCAGTGAACTCCTGGAATTGCTGTGCTGTCCAAAGCAAGACATAGGATGCAGCTAAACAGCTGGATAGAGTCAGATTTTAGAGGGTCACTAGAATAATGACAAACTTATCCAGCTAGTTATATATAGAAGGTTCTGTTATAGTAAGTATAAAAGAAGTCAAAACACAGTGAAAAGTCACAGTATATTTTTCCAAATGGCTTTTCACATTCAGTGGTTAACCATCTGTAAATCACTGGAAAATGTTGTCCATCATTGCCGTAGACATTTGTAATTATCAGAAGAGACCAATGGTTTATTGAGGTGGGTAATGTATAATAGTGATAGTGTGTATGATAGTGGCCAGTATTGTTCTTTCAAGAAAAAAGACTATTTAACCTTTGCTGTACCTGCACAACTCACACTTCAAATCCTCATAACACATGTAGAGTAGCCATGCTTTTTGGTGCATGGGACACATGCTTGCTCAGTTTGCCATTGATTATTGGAATATGTAGACTGCCTGGGGATTTGTAAAAGGCAAAAAAATCCTGAGATCCTGTGAAACATGGGAGATGAAAGAAGGCATAATCTATAGAGAACAGTGAGTTGGAATCAGATTTCTTGATTTGTGCAGTGACTGACTGAGTATGGAAGAAGGGCAGGGGAATAATATTGAAACATCAGTTAAGACAGATGTTAGTGGTGTGAAATTGATGTTGATTTTTTTTTCTTCCTTCTTCTAGGAGCTTTTCCTGGAGAGACTGAACACATACAGGAGATATGGGAGATTGCTCATCCTGAGTGACCCTTGGAAGGTGGCTAAGTTCTCAGTGATGGCCACAAAAAGAATGGAAAAGGGAAGAGGCCAGGTCTTCCTTCAAGAACTGAGGTATGAGGAACTGGGAAAAGACTATTTCATTACAGAAAATGGCAACCTGATTTGCCCCAAGGTTACCAGAATTCTATCATCTATAAGGAAGCCTCTTAAATGAGGCAGTTTCTACATGAATTGGGCCAAGAACTGGAGAATACACTGTAGAGGCTACTTCTGCACTGACCATGAGGGGTAGTAAATTTAACTGAGGTTTTCTATCTTTGTGGTTTCGCAAAGAGCAGAGAAATTGATACATGCAGTAATTGACATGGACCTAACAATGGATTTCAGTGGAGTTGAGCCACAGATAAACTGGGACCTTGTGAATACAAAAATAAAACACTGCACTAGAATAGCAGAAATGAATGAAAGTATCTCCCTCAGGGATTATTAGAGAGAACCCTTTGTTTCTGAAATGTCTCTTTGGGTAAGTGAGATGCAGCACTATCTCAAAATGTCTGTCTTTAATGTCTCATAATGCCTCAGGTTCCCTTAGCTCTCTAAGTTCTAAACACTTTTCTTCCTTGTTTGCATTGCCTTGCTTTGTCACAGAATGAATGTTTCACTGATTTCTATGTCACCAAATATTTCTTGCTCTCTTCCATTAATGATAAAGGTGTGAGCCACTGCACATATTTACTGTGTTCCTGGGAAGTGTAAATAGGCATAGCTCCATGAATTAATTCTATGCTGATCTGCACCATTTGAGAATCTGACTCTGAGCCCCATGAATCTGTAAAGTACAAGAACTCCCTCCAGCAAGGTTCACAGACATCTTTAGAATCAGTCACAAGGAATGTGAGATGCTGTAATCTTCAGTGGTTTTACATTGAAGCACTCATCCAGCTGCTTTCTTGTGCTGAATGCAAGCAAAGAAACATACACCTGGCTAGACCTTTTCCACCCTCTTCATGTATTCTGCCCAGCAGTTGAGAACCCCAGCATACAAGCTTTAGAATTATATAATTTTATTCTTGTTTTTTGTGTTGTCTGAATTATCCTTGTCAGCATTTGGAAAAGAAGAGATTCTGTTTCCTGCATACTAGGAATACAACTGGTTGCAATCTTTAAGATTTTGAAATGTGAAAAGTTCTGAGGAAAAGGTCAACTCAAATTTCTTGATTTCAAACCCTGCTCCTCCTACCCCCAACTAACTAGGGGTACGTCTACACTGGAGGCTCTGATAAGTCAACTTAGAGCATCTACATTCCAAACGCCTACAGAATGCCCATGTCCACACTGGCAGCTGCTAGGTCAACTTAACACTTAAGTCAAACTTATTAAGTCAGCTTAAACCAGTGTAGATGGGACATAGCTCTTAAGTCAACTTAATGAGGTCAACTTAAGGGCTACTCCCCATCTACACTGGCTTAAGTCAACTTAATAAGGTTGACTTAAGTGTTATGTTGACCTTAAGAGGTGGTGTTATTAAAGCGACTTAAGGAAGCTCTTAAGTCAACTTAATAAATTCCCGATGTGGACAGAGCTTTCCTTAGGTCAACTTAAGGAAGGTTAAGTTGACCTAAGGTTCCAGTGTAAACACACCCTGGTAGACCTGGTTTTCTTTCTTTTTTTCTTTTTCAATTTTCAAATTTTTAGAAAACCTAGAAATTTTTTTTAAACATTCAAGATTTTTCCTCCCCAGTTGGTTTTTATAGAAAGTAATCTTATATTTCTGGGTATCATTTTCAGATGATATTCTCCTAAGGAATTCATTCTCGATTTTCTCATTTCTGCACTTCTGCATTTCTATTAAAGCTCAGTTCCAGACCTTTAATCAAGAACAGCAATAACTAAGTTTGACCCATGGAGGCCAGGGGAAATGCATTCAGAGCTCTGGCCTATATACAGTAGTTGCTCTAAGTACTAGAGCACACAAACAGAACTCCCTGGTGCAAAGTTTCCATGACCCATAGTTCATATTGTGTTTAGTTTCTTTCTTCTAGCTTCTGCCAAGGCCTCTGGACCATACAGACATCTTCCTCTTTTTCTCCCTGTATATTATCTTTTGGTAAAAGAGACTGACTGCTCACTTGCCTTTCATCCATTTATATTTGTGCAATGGGGGATGTAAGACACCACCAACTGGTGTGAGAGGAGGATTTTGATTTGGTAATGTGTCACACCTACTTTGTACAGCTGTAAATGACACACAGCGTGCTAGGCAGTGGAGAATCAGGCACTGTATACTCTCTTTGGCAGTCTTCAGCTGGGACTAGAAATCCTACTGCAAAGCCCAGTGAAGTAAACACAGGCCTTCCCACTGACTTCAGTGGGGTTTGGATGAGTCAGCCTCATAGAGAGCAGGGCTGCCTGGGACGCTACTGCAAGGCAATATTTGTCAACATCCCTGTGAGTACAAACAAGAAACTCATGCTATGTGGGTCTTCCCCAGCCTCCACTACAGTATCTTGTAATTTTGCTGCTTTGCAGGACTAGTTACCCTTCTTGCTATGGACAGCTCAGAGATGAGAAGAAAATGGTATCAGCTGAAAGGTTTTGCCAGTCAAGCACTGCTGGCCCCATAACTTAAATAACAACAGAATAAAATTGCTGATGTTTTGGCCCAGCAATTTTCCTCCTCTGACTAGAGCCAAACAGCATCTTAATGCAACACCCACTGTTGCATTTCTATGGCAACTGCCTCCTCAGCTGTGAAAAATCTTCCTGACTCTGCAGAGTGGGGACTGCCAAGCAGCTTCTTTTCTCTCTTGTACTGGAAAGTGGCTGGGTTTGCCAAATGCTATTCTTCCCCAGCCTTCACCCAGTACCACCCTGAACTTGATAAAAAGACGGCTGGCTGTTGCTTAGGAACCCATGACATCACTGGCACAGTTGACAACCAGGCACTCTTATTCTTCCAAGGCTTGGTTCCAGTCCATACAGGATAACTTATGGGGAGGTGAACCTGAGGAAAAGATGAATTTGTTAGGTCATTTGGATGGGGTAAATGGAAGTGCAACTTATGCTAACCATTGCAAACTCTTGTGGGGGAAGGGTAGAGGGAGCTGGGAGGAGCTGGGCAGGGATGGAACACATAGGATCAATTCAAATGCAGCTGGAGACAAGCAATATTTAATATCATGTTGATAGTTTTGAGATCAGAGTGAGAGTATGTATGAGAAGATGTAAACTGTGCATTGGTACCTGGGTGTGAGAGTGTATGGGAATCTAAATGGATATAATTTACATGCTAAAGGTATGGAAGGGAGGGGATTTCGAAGGAAAAACAAGTTGCACCAGAGGATGAGATATAAGTTAGGAAGACCACAGCTTTGTTAAACAACCTTGAAACTCTCTTAAAGGCTTTTTATACCCCCAACCTGAATTTGCTTTTTTTTTTTTTTTTATTTAAGCTATATTACAGCAGTGAGTGGGTTCAACTTTTGGGGGCAGGCATATTGTTTTGACTCGGTCTATTTCACGTACCATAAAGCATGGCCTAGTGTATGTAAATAGTAGTACAAGCATAGTAATGGAATTACAGCTTATGAATGAGGCAGAGTGTGGTTAGATTAGGAAAGAATGAGCCCAGAATTCTAGGCTTTATTCCAAATTCTGCCACTGACCTTTGCGACAAATCCCTTAACACCTCTGTGTGTTACCTTTTACCCAACTGTAAAATGGGAATGATGATACTTCACTGATCTTATAGGAGGCCTGTGTGATTTTTAAAGAGTTGTGAGAGCCTAGAATGAAGGAGATTATCAAGGGCAGAAGATGCTTGAACACTCAAAAAAGAAAGGTGTGTTGAATGTCTGAGTATCCTCACTTCTACAGTAACCTGTGCACCAGCCCCCTTCTTCTCTCCAAGAGACCCACACAGCACCATCAGATACAGAATGTCAGAGTGAGTCTCTTACACATTTTTACAGCTCAGGCTGTTTGGGGTCAGACCAGATATCAAAAGGATATTCATAATTTGCATGCCAAATCTGACAATGTAACAAATATAAACACAGAAACAGATAAAACAACTAAATCAAAGCTACAGCTCGAAAGGGGTAGTAGACATGTCAGTCTAGTTCAGCAAAACAAACAAGGAGTCCTGTGGCAGTCTTAAAAACTAACAAATTTATTTATTGCATGGGATTTCATGGGAGAAAATCCCACTTTGTCAGACACTTTGAAGATGAGAATCTTACAGAATGGGAGGAAAACAAATGCAGGTAAATGTAAGTCATTGGTTTGACCTGACCCTATCTAAATTGTGAAAAGCCACAAGTATATGGTTAGGAAAGGGATTTGCCCAAAGAGGAATGGAATCTTTGTTTCACACTAGGTCTTCATTTCTGATGATCACACAAAAACAACAAGAGTTCTGTGCCACCATAAAGACTAATAAATTTCTTTTGGCATAAGCTTTCATGAGCACCAACCCACTTCTTCAGATGCATGAAGTGGAAACTACCCTTGAGAAGTACAGACACACATGCCAGGATGGAGGAAGGCAAGTGTTAGCAAAGTCAATTCAGTTAAGGCAGATGGGACCCATTCACACCAGTTGATTAGAAGGTCACAGTGCGTGAACAGGGACAATTCCTTTTTTAATGTGCTAATGATTCCAAGACCTGATTCAGACCCAGTCTGACTGTGTCAAGTTTGCAAATCACTCCAGCTCTGCAGTTTCACACTGATGTCTTCTTTTGAATTTTTTTTTCTTGAAGTATGACAGCTTTCATGTCTGCTACTGACTGTCCAGGGAGACTGAAATGTTCTCCTACTACTCTCCCTGCAATGAACCCCGTTGCCAAGTCTGCCAACACATTGCCTCCAGTGGCACCATCACATCAGCCACACCATCAGGAGCTCATTCACCTGCACATCTACTAATGTGATATATGACATCATGTGACAGCAATTCCCCTCTGCTATGTACATTGGCCAGACCAGATGGTCCTTACATAGCAAGATAAATGGACACAAATGGGCTATCAAAAATAGCAACATCCATAAACCCAAAGGAGAACACTTCAATCTCTCTCTTCCGGTCCAAAGTGGGATCCAAAATGCATGTAGTCCTTTGCCCTGTGATACTCTGTTTGCCATCCTGATGTGTTCTTCAGTGATGCGTCCATGGTCAAAGCAGGAAAGAGCTCTGAAATAGAGGATGGGGGGTAATCTGAGAAGAGTTGGAGACTTTTTTGCTGCAGGGGACGAATTTGCCAAGTTGACACTATTTGGGCGCAAACAGAAGTAACAAATATGTAGGTACTGAACCAGATGTAACTGCGACTCATGTTTACATGAACTGCCACAGGCATGAAGACATCCTCCATGGACTAAGAGGGCTGTTGGATTTGGCTGGTTTTTGTTGTGCTGAAGACCACCGTGGCTTTAGGATGCAGCTGGACAGATATTCTTATTAATAGGAGCAGGCAAAAGAAATGGAGTTGCTAAGCATGGCTCGAAAAAAGAAGGGAGAGGAATAAAGAAACTCACAATTACTTTAATAAAATATTGATGCCAAACTGCCTGAAGAATGCAAATTGCCTTCAGAAGGGGAAGGAGTGCATCAAGAGTGAGCGGGAGCTGCTAGATCCTTACCTCAACCTTAGAGGAGCTTTGGAGGGATTCCCCTGCTGTTAAAATTGCTAATTACTTATTAACAGCTACAAACATAATTCAAAGCAAGTTCATCTGCATATGAATTAAATTGTCCAGGCTAGTTGCAATACCTTGATCTGCCCTTATGCGCATTAGGGGAAAGAGGGGCAATTGTTTTAAATGTGTCAGAGGCATAGTTCAGGGAATATTGTATGTATTGTATGTATTCTGCACTGGTGAGGCCACATCTAGAATACTGTGTTCAGTTTTGGACTCCCCACTACAAAAAGGACAGGGACATGCTAGAGAGAGTTCAGAGGAGGGCAACCAAAATGATTAAAGGGCTGGAGCACAAGCCCTATGAAGAAAGACTGAAAGCGTTAGGCTTATTTAGTCTGCAGAAGAGAAGATTGAGGGGGGATTTGATAGCAACCTTCAACTACTTGAAGGGATGCTCCAAGGAAGACGGAGCTCGACTATTCTCGGTAGTAACGGAGGACAGAACGAGGAGTAATGGTCTCAACTTACAGTTAGGGAGGTCGAGGCTGGATATTAGAAAAAACCTTTTTACTAGGCAAGTGGTGAAGCATTGGAATGAGCTGCCTAGGGAGCTGGTGGAGTCTCCATCTTTGGAGGTGTTTAAGGCCTGGCTGGACAAAACCATGACTGGGATGGTTTAGTGGGAGTGGTCCTGCCTCTGGCAGGGAGTTGGACTAGATGACCTATGAGGTCCCTTCCAACCCTATGATTCTATGATTCTATTCAGGATGGAAAGAAATCAAAAGCCATCATCTTGGAGACAGGTTCATACTTTTTTAAAGGCCAGAAGAGATCACTGTAGTTAGATCAGATTAGGAGCATGGCACAGGCAATAGAAATGCTGTGGGGTGATAGCTGATGCAACTGAAGGGATTGTGTTAAACTGGTGAAGGGTCTGAACAGACATGGTGGTGTTTGCATTGAAACTAAAAAGCACAGTGAAAATGGGGGGCTCTTGCAAGAACAGAGTCTGAATCAGATTCCCCCTTTATTCATCAGTGTCTACTAGTAGCCTAAACTGGAAGGTGGAAGCAGTGTACCCCAGGGAGCACGGACATCAGTGAAAGTCAGGAGACCTGAGTCCTATTCCCAGCTTTGCTACCACTTTGTTCATCTGCAGAATGGAGACTAAGATTCTGGTCTACCTCTTGTAAAGCACTCTGAGGTATAAGCATGTTGCACAAGAAGTGCTACTATAGAAGTGCTATATACTGCCTCACAGGGTCATTGGGAGACTTCTTGTTTATAAGACGCTTTGAAAAGGTGTTCTTTGAGTATAAAGCATTCATTGTAATCCAGCCATGCCGCTTTCTACAGAGAAAAAGAATGCGGCTTGGAGGATAGGATGAGAGTAACAATTCTGAAGAATAAACGTTTTGCCACAATATATCATTAAAAAAGAAGAGTGAGGGAGTTGATAAGAGCTTTCTTTCCACTGACCTTCCCTCAGGAAGGGGACGTAGAGAAAAATGTATCAAGATCCTTTTCATTGTTGCTGGTTTTATTTTCCTGCTTCATTTTAAAGTTGTTTATGAAGTGATTGAGAGCAGCTATTTATTCTTTCCAAAGGAAACCTCTGTAAGGTTTTCATAGGCCCTGCTGGGCCAATACTATATTCTCCAGGAAGCTAATGTAACCTTTGTGTTCCTTTAATACCAAAGTAAATGGAAGGGGGAAAAAAGAGAGATGGCAGTGTTAAAAAAACAAATCATCCCATGCCCAGCAGTCAGCAGAATCCAACTTGAAACCCCATTGATCTTGTGTCTGTTCCTTTTAATGAGCCCACATGGCCCAGGTCTGCAGCAGCTCTCTCTAATACAACTGTAAACCAATGGATCATTTTATGTCAGATCAATTTGCTTTATATTAAGCGAGAATAGGCTTGGTACTCTCAGGCAGAGCCTGCATTTGCTCCCTCTTTGCTTAATTTCTTCAACCAAGGTAGTTTAATTTGTTTAGTTTGGTTGCTATCTTGAAAAAGATAGTCACTGGTTGTCATTTTATGTTTTCTATCTCCAGTTCCCTATATACTTGTTTCAGTGCAAGGTACAGATCAAAGCCAAGATTTTTTTAAAAGAGCCATTGATTTTGAATGTTTCCATTTTTGAGGGCTCAACCTGAGACACCTAAAAGAGGCTTGATTTTTGAGTTCTCAGCACTTCCGGAAAACAAGAGCACCCGGAATGGATATTGCTTTTAAAAGTCTTATCTTAAGGCAGCAGCTAGGCCAGTGATATGCCCAAAATGTCAGGGTAGAGGTGGTAATATTTAGCTGAGGTAGAATTTTCAAAGCATCTAATTGACTTAGCAGGTTCAGTCAAATTTTCAAAAGTGACTTAGACACACTAGGACTAGAGTCTAGTTGTCACTGAAAGTAAGTAAAATTTAAGCTTCTAAACCTTTTGACATTTGCGGCCTAGCCTTTGAGGTGCTCTTCTTTCATCTCCACAAAAGAGTGTGACTCCCCAAAGAATAAGGGTGGTTTAGATTGGCTATCCAAAGCTATCATTATAGTTGAGTCTAAAAGGCAGAAGGGCATCTAAATTGATGCAACTTTCATATCCTTCCAGTTTTCCTAATGTAGGCTGTGTTCAGATGAGTTTTATTTCAAAACAACAGCCGTTGTTTCAAAATAAAATTTCTTATGTCCACACAATGTTCCGTTATTTCGAAACAGTAAAACCTCACTTGAAATTGAAATAGCCATTGTTTCGAAATGGCTGTTTCGAAACAACGGCATTTGGACACGTTGTTTTGAAACAACACCATTGTTTCGAAACAACTTTTCGAAACATGTCCGAACAGCCTTATTTTGAAATAACCAGGCTTTCCCTTAAATCGAATTAACATTTTCTTAAATAAGGATTTCGAATTAAATAAGGAGTTTATTTCAAAATAACTCATTTTGAAATAACTTATTTTGAAATAACAGTTCACATGTGAACATAGCCGTACATTTTAGGTCAGTTTTATTTGGAGGATCGCATATTGCAGGACAGGTTGAAAGGTGATATGTGAGTTAGATTGCACTTCTCAGTTTTCAGAGAGGTAGCCATCATAGTCTATTTCAGCAAAACAAATAAAGATCCCTGTGGTACTTTTAAAGACTGACAAGTTTACTTCTTGCTTGAGCTTTCATGGGCATACTCCTACCTTGTCAGATGCATGACATGGAAAAAAATGCACGTTCGGTGTAAAAAAGTAGATACAGAGAAGTGGGGATTACAATTTTAATTCAAATAGATCCAGAGCGATAGACTGCTAGCAAAGATTGGCTAGCAGTCTTTCACTGTTTTCTCCAGGTGGTAGTTTGCATTGTTTTTAAAAATGTAGCCTCATTCTCACTAGCTGACTTGCATCCACAGGGTGTACATCTAGTCTTTGCAATCAACGTGGCAAATAAAAGACTTAGAGCTGGAAATTTTTTAAATAGTGCAAAACCCTGAGGCTATCTAGTCTATTATCCAGCTTTCAGCAGATTATTTTTTTGGGTGAGTGCACAAAAATCTTGTCCAGCTATGATGTTTAAAGTCTTTGGCTTAAACTCATGTATACTGTTTGCTTGCCCTGTCTATTTCCTTTTCTCAGAATATTCCATAAACCAATGGCTCTATGGAAGAAAAGCTCTCTCCTGTAATCTAGTCAAACCTGTTGGCTCTTGAACAGCTGAAAGAAAGAAAGAAAGAAAGAAAGAAAGACTATCAAGAGAATTTCTTGCTGATGAGAGTGGCTGGATTAGCAGCCCAGGACAATGAAATCCTCTATTAAGTTATAGAACACTGGGTGGGGCAATGTTCCCCCCTCAATGTGTCTAAGCTCTGACCTGGAAGTTTCTGCTGCTAGGCTAGCCCATTATTAACAGTCTGTTTAATCATTGGTGGCTTTGCTGAGGCTGCCCATAAAGATGGGTGGCAGTAGTGATCAGAGCACACTTCTGCCTGGGAACTAAGATGAAGGTATTAAATTGTTCCATGAACCCATCAGTGGAAAGGAAATTTAGTCACTCTCAGTGGGCTCCATTCAGACCTGCGGGGGCCCACAGCCATGGGGCCTGAGAACCGGCAGGACCAGGGCCCCACGATGGTGGGGTCAGAGGGCCAGCAGTGGCGTGCAGCGGCAGGGCTGGAGGACCAGCAGCAGCTGCAGCAGTGGGGCTGGCAGGCCAGCACAGGTGCGAGGGAGTCAAAAGTCAAGGATGGGTGCTCCCCACCCCTGCACAGCATGGAGGACCCCATCCTTGACTGTTGCCCAGGGCCCCAGAATCCCTATGATCACCACTGGGTAGGGGACAAGTAGTGGGGAAGCAAGGAAAGCCATGCCAGTCATTTACAGTGGGGTACAGACGCAAGGTGGGAGACAGCTTACAGTATAAACAGCCAAGACAAATCCAGAAGCCTGTGAGGGGCGAAGGACTCACAGTGAAGGGAAGAGTTTCTGTCAAGCCCGCCACACTGTGCGTCTTGAAATTCATCTCTGTTATGATGCTTACAAAAAAACTCAACATTGGTTAAGCAGCACAGGAGTACTATGAGCACTGCTTTTTCTTGCCTGACTGTTTTTATCTCATTGTTACCTTGCGCTGCTCCATCTGTTGTCTCATCTTATACTTAAACTGGAAGCTCGTCAAGCAAGTATTGCCTCTTTCTTATATTTTTATATAGTTCCTAGTACAGTGGGGTCCTGGTCTATGAAATGGATCTCCTGGATTAAACTCTTTGGAACAGGTACTGGGTTTTTTTTTGTTTTTTATCCATACAATGCCTAGCACAATGGAATCCTGTTCCACGACTAGGGCTTGTAGATACTACCACTATCAAATAGTTAGTGCAAGTCAGATCAGGGCTTGGAATAGATCCAAAGACTCCTTAGTATCAGTCAGGTGTCCTATCTGCAGGATCACCCTTCCTCATGCTGTTTATGGCTTCTATCCTGCCTCTTCAGCAATTGAATGCATTTTAGTGGACTGGCAGGAAAAAACCATGCAGGAGCAAAGATAAAGAATTTACTGGGATAAAAACACTGCAGCATCTGTGTCCCTCATTTACATGTGAGGTGATCTGTGGCAACAAAATACCCAGTAAGTTTTCTCATAAGAGAATTAATAGAATAGGAGTTCCTAGCCCTCTAAGTTGATTTTTAGTGTGTTGATGTGTATGAAATTATTTAGTCATAGAGAAAAGAGTGAACTGATTTTTGAGATTTAATATCACGTTCTGTATATTGAAAACTTTAGTAATTTGAAGACAGCTGTCACCTCCATCCTATAATCTTCTTCTACTTAAATAAATTGCTATGGAATAAGAGGCCTGTCTTTAATTTGGTCTGCTCTGCTTTGTTGGAAACTCATAGCTGGTTGAGATGGATGGCATCTGGCTGTGGAGATGTGTTACTGTCTCCTGAGTCTGAGTCTTCCTTTGTCCCACGTATTTTCCATCATGCTTTGAGGACAGGGAAGACCACTGAACCCAAACACCTTGTGCACCAGAGGCCCTGCTTTCTCCTGCTCCAAGAAATAAGCCAACTTCCAATTGTTGAGAGTTAACATGATATTTTCCCTTTGGGAATCTTAGCCCATAAATCTAGGGCTTCTTGTACTTTCCTTTGAAGCTCATATTGACCTCAGTTGGAGACTAGTTGGATCACTGGTCTGGTCTAGGGCCTATGAGACGTATTTGACCACTGGGCAGTTCCTATGAACAGACTGAATCTGGCATTCTGATATGCTGGTGGTTGTGGTATATGAATCTAAAGTAGGAGTGCTGAAGAAACCTTGACTCTGTAGAGGGTTGAAAGTGACTGATGGATGGACAGGTGGGATAAGTTGAGAGTGATTGAGAAGGATAGATTGGGCAGGAGACAATGCTAAAGAGGCTTTCATTCTGCAACAGGGCTGGGGATAGTGAGAATGGAGACAAGAAATACACTGAAATATGTTCATCCTTCACTGAGTTCAAAATAGTGGCAAGGGACGGATTGGCAGGAACAATGCACAAGAGGTCTTCACTTTCCAAAGATGCTGAAAATAGATAATAGCCTGGTCTTCCTACTTGATACATAAGGATGGACTAATATACCTTATGTATCCTGATTCTCTAATTTCAATAACTAGGGAATGCAGAAAAAGGAAGAGCATTTTTTCCATGCATAACACTATTTTGTAAGTGTCTTTGTATAGCACTTCTGAAAGCATGTGGTGGCAACAATTCACCCTGTGCCCCAAGCAATATGGTTTGTGGTTAGTCCTGCTTATCAGAGACTTAATGCTCATTCATTGAGCAGTGCCGACATGGAGACTCAGAAAACAATTGAAGATAACTGACAGAAGCAGCTTACCGAGGAGCTGAAGTCCTCTCCCACCGCCAAAACTGATACATTTTTCATGAAAGCTACAAACTTCTTAGCAAACAGGTCCTATCCATGGGACCTGATTCTTCCCTGAGCTATGTTGATGAAACTCCACTGATAGGAGTGAAATTACTCTTGATTAATCTCATCCACAATTAGTGAGAACAGAATTGGGCTTGCAGCAGTGCTGCAGCCATGTAGAGGAGGGAAAGATCTCCTTTATCTGCTCTCCAGTCCAGAGCAACCGCAGGGCACAGGAAATGGTATGGGCAGGAGACCCAAAGCACGGTGAGAATAGAAGGAGGTGGGTATCCTCCAGTATGTTCACGTGGAATGTGCAGACAGGTTTCATGGTTACTACTGGACACGCATACTCACTTTTTTGAGACTTAGCAGACCACAGCATCTGAACCTGAGCACCCACAACCCTAGTTAGCATCTGGAAGTGCTATATGCAGCTCAATGTTGAATTCTTTCAGTTGTCCTGGGTTACATGGGTCCTCACTGAAATACATCCTCCTCCAGTAATTCTGTTTGCAACAGAGAAAACTGAATAACAGTAGGACTCAGATAGTGGTCAGGCCAGTGGTCAGGTCAGGATTTCTGATGAAGAGCAAATGGTGACAAACTGATTTCTCTTCTACCCCCAATTAAAATAAAAGCAGACAAAATAACTACTACTTGATTTAGCATTTGTACTGAATTAATTACAAGTGGGGGAATATTTTTAATTGCAATATTTAGCCTAATTGTTTTCTTTAACTAGTAACTAATACTTGAAAGAGACATTTTCGGAAGTCAGGATGCCCTTACAACAATGTTGTTGCACTTGCAACTGAGGTTTAAAAGTGTTAGTATCTCTAACTAGACAGGTAGGGGTAAAAATCAGGTATATGGTAATGTAAGGCTGTGCAGTTCTGCGTGTCCTTCTAATGCTCTCCATCATCATTAAGGGGAAATTCAGGTGGAGTGAGGATGAAGCCAGTGTTTTCGAGTGTCCCTTAATCTTGAGTCTCTTCCTTTTAGGATGTCAAACTTGAAGCAGGTAGGTCCTGAGTTTTCAGAGGCAGTGCCCCTGGCTTTGCTTGGAGATGAATATGATAAGCATCTCAAAGTCCCACCCTACTTGTCTCAAATTGCACACACAGAAAATGGAAGGATGCGTAAGTAGGGGATGGTTCTGAATATATGAGCCTAACTGACTTGCTGGATGCCTCAGAGGAAGTTGAGCGGGAGCAAGTTACAATACCTGTTTCTTACACAATACTTTTCCTCCTTAGATCTCAAAGCCCTTAAGGGTTTTAAAGTGTTTATCCTTACATGCCAACCTGCCTGTTAGGTCACTGCTGTTATCCCCAACATGTAGATAGGAAATTGAGTCACAGAGAGACAACGTGACTTGTCCAAGTCTTTGACAGAGTCAGTGCTAGAATCTGGCTTTCTCAAATTCTAGGCTAGTGACCTAACCACAGGATCATCTCTCCTTTCAAGTTAAACTCTTGAATGTGTCCAAACCATTTGTTTAGATTCCATTGATCAGCCATGAGATCATCTGAGATTAACAAACATGTGGGGTGCATTAAGGAAGTTATTCCAGGTATCATATGCTAAGGGTGAAATGAAGCCTGAGAAGGCTGATGTTTTTCATCCATGTTATTCAGTACACTGCTAGTGACTTAGGCTATGTCCACACATACATCATTATTTCGAAATAAGTTATTTCAAAATAAGTTAATTCGAATTAAGGGAAAGCCTGCTTTCAAAACAGCTGTTATATTGAAATCGTTATAACCATTTTGAAATAACAGCCATTTCGAAATGAATGGGGTTTAAGCTGTTTCGAAATGATGGTTCCTATTTTGAAATGACAGAGCCTGTCATTTTGAAATAAGAAAACATTGTGCTGACATTCAGTTTTTTATTTTGAAACAACCAGTGTTGTTTCGAAATAAAAGACTTGTGTGGACATACCCTTATTGTATAAAACGAACAGTCTTACTGCTCCTTAGAACAGTGCAGAGCGGCCAGGTGGCCGATCAACTGCACTTTACAGAGGCTTCCTCTCTCACACAACAGCAGACATTTAGTCAAAAAACAGTAGTCAAAGTGCCTGTGTTCTCCTGGGTAACAGGACTCCTGAGAAATAGATTCTGCTGGGTGAAAGATGCCTTCTCCTTGGAAGGAGAAATTGAAAGAAATAAAATAGGAGATGGTAGAGAAAGCTGCAAAGAAGGTGGTTAGAAAAAAGTCCTATTGTGATTCTACAGTTGGCTGGACCTAAAAAGGAGTTTAGTTCAGGTCAGAGAAGCACCCTATAAAGTGGATGCTCTGATAGAATCCTGAGGTTAATAAAACCTGAGTTCCCTAAAGATATTTATTTTGTAATCTCTACTGCCTCCTTGCTCCTCTTGTATTTTTCTCTGTCCCCTGGTATTTTTTTGATAAGGTTAGCTTCCTTCCATTCCCTGACGTGCTGGAGACATTCTCTTGTTTGCTGTGTTTTCTCACTCCACGATCTGTATTTTCAATTTACCTTAGTACGTACAAGGAGGGTGGGGCTGGAATTCCCCACACTTGCACTTTTCCATGTGGCTTATTGCTGTGTATTCATACAACCCCAGGGCCAATTACTTCTGCTGCTCCTAATGATGATGATAATTTGGTAATAATGACAGGAGCAGTTATAATAATAACAACAATAATAATGATGGATTACAGCCTATTAGGCAGATGCATGTGTGGATTATGGTTAGGAAGGTCTGTTCCCATGTGCTTCCAGAGAAATAGCAAGAGAAGTTGAACACTCATGTCTCAGGAGAGGGGGAAGGTTTGGTTGGGGTCAAGTACCTAGGATGCACAGCACAGGTAAATGTCAGCTAAACAGAGAGCTTTCTACTCCTGGTGGGGAGTGAGTTTGCTTCAACAGCATTTGATGCATATGGACTCCCGTGTTGACCTGCTTCCTACCATACTCTCCTAATTAGGTCTTGTGGGATTTGGGAGTGAGGAAGCCTCAGGATTTTTAATTGTTCTGCATCTTCTACTTTACTTTGCTCCTGTTAAACATGGGAAATAGTCCATATGGTTATTCTGAGGCTCCCTTCCTGCTACCTGGGGAAGGCCAAATGTGCATTTAACCACTCAAGTGCTGGCCTGCTGCAGTGCACCTATATAAAAGAGCTGCTTCAAGGGACAGAGCTTCATCTCAACTGAGTTCCCAATGTGGTAGTGACCTGGCATTGACACAGCACGATTTACCGCAAATGGTCTGCAAGCTACACACAAATATGCACAGACTTTGTCATCCAACTTGTAAAATGTGGCCACTGCTGGGAAGGAAGCCAGTGGTTGCTCAGCACCATACAACATCATGTAGTTGTTTAGAGCAAGGAGTGATGAAGAGTACCACACATGACTCTAAAAGCCTCTGTGAGTAGCAGGGCATCACTCCTCTGCAGTCAAGACCAGAGGCAGTACCCCATAGTTAACCAGACCACTCCCCAGCTGTGGCTGATTGCCTCAATGAGAGGGCCCCATGATACTATCTTCCCAGCAAAGGGAAATAGCTGAACTGCAGCATCTCATCTGCTGATCATGCTATCATCAGTGAGCCATTCTTTTGGTACTGTCCCTCTATCCACGGCACAGAAAATCCCTGGCTGTTGGCAAAGAAGTCTTATTAAATGGGAAGTATCTAAGACACATCAACTCTACCAGGATGATGTTTCTCTTGGTGGGTAATGACCCTAGTAAGAACTAGGAAAATGACATGAAAGCTCAGATGCATCCTGCTCATCCTCAGAAAGATGCTAGGTAGTAAACCTGAATTGCGTACTGTTCTTTCTGAATAACATTGGTGACTTTTCCCAGTTTTAGAACAGGAACCTGGCTTGATATCATCTGGAGAAGTGAAATCAAAATGCTGCTCACAGTGCTATAGATGGTTGACATGCAATTAATTGTCTAAGTATCATGACTGCCATCTGTAAGATAGTCCAGGTGCTTCTCTCTCCCCTGTAATTGCCTTCTTTCTTTGAGTGTTGGCTTTTGGGGCTGTCACAGCCAAAAATATTGTTAGCTTTTTCCGGGTTTGAGCCACTTAACCAACCTTTTCGGGAAAGCCTGCTCTTGGATTGGGTCTGAGAAAAGGATGGGCCTAGGATGTTGAACTACCTGATGAGCCATGGGATGGTAAGTGACCTGACAATGAGCCTGTCCAGTTTTGCAATACAGCTCATATCCGTATGGTTGAAATTGTTGGTTAAGGAGATTCTTGGTCTAAAGGAGGGGTGGAACCTACGAACTCTGCAGACTGATATATTGACAGACCTGCCATTGGAAGCCTCTCTTAACTAATTTGACTGTGTTTGTTGGGAGGCACAAGCAGTAGCTTGCTGAATCTGTGGGATCAGGCGAGGTAGCATGAATGTGAAGCCAGTTGTGTCCTTCCTTTCACATTAGCTGCCCTCTTTTGTTTTCAGATTTGCATAATTTTAAAAACAAACAAAACCAAAAAAAAAAAAAAAAAACCCACAAAAAACATCCCAAAGGATTCTTTTTTTTTTTTTAATGGAACTGTTCCACAAAAAAAATCTGTTCTAACTGACTCCAGTCATGACCAGTTTCAGCCCAAGAGATAGTTTTTTCTGCAGATGTTTTAAGCAACTGGAATAGGGGGTTTAGAATTTAAATTGTTTCTTAAAGGGACTATGTAAAGATAAAAATCATACTAAATGGAACATGTGCTAGAAGACCTCACATTTCAGGTCTGCCACTGACTGCTAGAGTGACTTTGGATGAGTTACTTACTGAGCACCTGCAGTTAACATTGAATTTAACAAATGTTACAGGTCTTCAGCACCTTGACAAATTAAGCTATTAAACTCCATGCCTCAGATTCCCAACCTCTAAAAGAGGGCAATCACAGTTACCCACATGTGT
The DNA here is from genome assembly GCA_007922195.1 of Podocnemis expansa. NCBI lineage: Eukaryota > Metazoa > Chordata > Testudines > Podocnemididae > Podocnemis > Podocnemis expansa. The sequence goes on from ML682025.1 coordinate 19,055,260, forward strand.
AGAGTGCTTAGAGATCCACTAACTGAATGTGCTATGTGAGCACACTGTATTTTTATGAACAGTCAGTTTTACCTTCTGGTTCTGATGCTCCAGCCAGTCCACTGCTACTGTATGTAGGTCTCCAGCATTACAGGGAAGCATTTATTTCTCCCTCATTCCAAACAGTGCCTGAAAAAAACACTGGCTTTATTGAAATGAAGCAATAATGAAAAAATTTCTCATAAATGTGGACTCTAAAGTTTAGCAATTGACACTATCCCTTTAATATATTGATTCTTCAGAACCCAAGATGACACTGGCCTTCTCAAAGACTCAGTGACCCATTTCATAGCACATTAATATAGGGGTGCTGCCTTTGCAATCCCCTCCTGTTAATCTAAGGGCATGAGGTGATACTAAAAACTCTGTACTGTCCTCAGTACACCCATAAAGCTCCCATTTATACTCCATATAGCCCGAGGGAGGCATATTTATTTATTTGTTTTGATTCATAGCTATAAATATATATTTTAAAAGTCCCTGTTTTTATCTCTAGGCACTTCTGACTTAATTAAAGTTACAACGAGGTCAAAGCTGCAACCAGCAGTTTCCTCAGCACCATTAAATTATCTACGAGGGTTAACAGTGGACCCCACAGTTGCATTAGGAAATGCAGACATACTCCCTCAAGATACATTTTTTCAGTTTTCTTAAGCTAAGTAAAATTGGGTTTGGAGGGGAGACCTCCAGAGAAATCACAGATGCTGTAGGTTAAGACTGATCCAATGCCTATGCATAGATTTAGGAGATGTATTTTCTCCCCAAGCATTAAAAAATATGCACTTTTTTATCTTACACTGAGATTTTACTACTGATGAAAGGTGTTCAATCAATACACTGAAGACAGAATGACAGCAGCAGAGCAAGCTTTCCTCCCCACATTTCTCTCTACCAAGCTGGGAGAAGGTACCTCAATCCCTTTCAGTCCTTGGCTTCTGCTGGGAATACTTTGTGATAAGTCATTGTTATATAGACACCATGTCCATTCTGAACAGAATTGAGAATACCCAGAACTCATTTCACATGAGCTAATGAACAGCTACCATCTGGGAATGACTTGAGCCAGAAATGTGAACTGTCTTTGTATCTGTGTCATAAAAAAGAAGACACTCTGTATCCCATTAATTATTAGTCCCCTGAGCCATCCAGTCCTCAAAGATGCATCCTGCTATTATTACCCATTCTAACCTTGAACACAATGCATAGCTTTCATCTTCTCATTCTGAAAGGACGGAGCAGAGGGATAGAAAAGAGCCTGCAGAAGGGCAACAAAAATGATTTAGAGGCATCATGCATGGAGAGACTTTCATATGAGGAGAGATTTAAAAAGATTAGAACAATTTAGTTCAGAGAGAAGATGACTAAAGTGATATGAAAAATGTGTAGAATACAATGAGTGGTGAAGTGAAGATTAGTGTAGTGCTTGTATTTACCCTGTTTTGTAACACAAGAATGGATGGACAGCCAATGATGTTTAAAAGGCAACATATTTAAAGCTCTGACAAGAAAATACTTTTTCTTTTTACACTGTACATAACTAAACTGTGGAACTCACTGCCACACAGTGACATTCAGAGAAAGGTACCAAAAAAAGACTTGTCATTTATACATATATACATGCATGTGTTGCATTAAACAGTATTTAAAATCATAAAGGCTACAAGGCTTTGAGGGAGTGCTGCTTTCATTCTATAAATTCTTTAGTTGGTGTATGTAGCAGACAGTTTTCTTTGCCACAGTTCCTCCTGTAGCCCATGGTCTGTTCTGGTTTGGGAGAGTTTTAAACTGCTTTGTATTTTCTCTACCTCTTAGGCAATCTTGCCCACAAGATGAGTTTTGTTCTTGTCTCAGGATCTGATGCTGGCTTTGTTTGTTCTCTCCCTGTGTTCACTTAAAATGGGGCTTCACCAGCCTGTGGGCAACAATAATTTATCCTATTGCTTTGCCATAGTGAGTGTGCCTTGTTAATGCCCTAATTCAGCAAGATATTGGTTAGCAGTTGTTACCCAAAGGTGTAGGTTTGTGAGGATTCACCAGATACAGTCCATGACACCAGTTGGGTAAATATAAGATGTTTATTAAAGCTAGGGTGTTTAGCCCTAGCAAGCAGAAAAGATAGATATATATATATACAATGGTGAAAGCTTACATCCTTTCAGCAGCCGGGACCCCCCTAGACAGCTAGCTGCAGGTAACCCCAAGGAGGTTTCTGAGGCACATTGGTCCTAGGCTACCAAGGCAGCCTGGTCCTTGGTCCTATGGCAAAGTCTGCCAGTTCCCAGGAACTATGTTCACATATAGCATTTAAGGAGAAGGTGGGGTGATCAAGCCCACTTTTCCATCACATGCTCAGCCCAAGGCCGATATAGCTTAACGGAACAGATAAAAAAAGTACATCGCAGCCAAGCCTTGCAAAACAGCAGAACACCTTATATCAGGCCCTAGCCAGTTCCCATTGGAGACTGACTCTAGCTGGTACTTTGGTCATGAATCTCAGCATCAGTTCATGGTCGGTTTGCTCACAGGGGGTGTGTGCAAGCACAATACTACCTGTCCATCACAAAATCTTCTGCTTTAGCCCTATAGCAGTACAGCAATCAATTAAGTGACACCTAGATGTCCCCAAGTGAGATCAGAGCCCTGTTGTGCAAGGCACTGTACATATATATAGTAAGAGACAGTCCCTCCCCCAAAGAGCTTGTAATCTAAATAGGCAAGACTGGAGTGGAAGAAAACAGAGGAGCACAGAGAGATGATGTGCCTGATGCAATACAGCAGGTCAGTGACAAGACCAGAAATAGAGCCTGGATCCTCTGTGTCCTCTTGAAGCATAACACCCAGTCCTGACTTTAAGCATCCAAGTAGTCCTTTTGAATTCACTAGGATTAGTTCTGTTTAAAGTTAGGTATATGCTTAGGTGTTGAATTAAGGCCTATGCTATTGCAGATTGTCCTCTGTTACTTTGTCTATAGATTCCAAAGGGGTAGCCATGTTAGTCTAGTTCAGCAAAACAGACAAGGAATCTGGTAGCATTTATAAAGACTAACATTTTTTTATTGCATGAGCTTTCGTGGGAGAAAATCCCACTTCATCAGATGTTTGAAGACAGGGAACACACAGTATGGGAGCAAAATAAATGTAGGGGAGTGTAAGCTGTAAGATCAGGTCAGACTGTTACAGCAAATCAAAGCAGTTGTTTGGATTCAGACAGTGAACTACAGCAATTAACAGGGAGGTAGAGGGTGGAGGAAGAAAAACAAAATTACCTGTTATAATGGGGAAAAAGCCCATAGTTTATCTTCAGCCATAAGTCAGTGGTGTCAAATCCACATACGAATTTCAACTCTGCGGTTTCTCTTTGAAGTTTTGATTTGTTATCCACTTGCCTGATTACAGCTATTAACAAATCCATTATGGAGTGATCAGGGAGATTGAAGTGTTTCCCTATTGGTTTTCAGGATGTTGTTATTTCTGGTAGAAAAAAACTAAGGAGTTGTGTGGCACTTAAAGACTATTCTTTTGCGCAGAGACTGACCAGTTTGTCCAATGTATGAGGGGGGGGGCATTTCTGGCACATGATGGCATAAATCACATTGGTGGATGAGCAGGTGAATGAGCCCTTGATGGAGCAGCTGGCTTGATTATGTCCTATGATGGTGTCTTTTGTGCAAAGTTGGCAGTGTGGTTTGTTGCAGGGGTATGTGCCTACTTGAATGTTTCTGTTAGGTCTGTAGCTGCTGGTGATTATCTGTTTAGGATTGGAGGGCTGTCTGTAAGCAAAGAGAGGTCTGCCATCCAAGGCCTGAGAGAGTAAGGGATCATCTTATAGAATAAGCTGTAGCTCCTTGATGATGTGCCATAAGGGGTTTGACGTGGGGGTTGTAGGTGATCACCAGTAGCATTCTTTTGTTTTCTTTCTTGGGCTTCTCCTGTAGTAGCTGACGTCTGGGTATCCTAAGACAAACAATTTCAGGATTTCTATCAAGCATTCTTAAAACTACAGTACCCACCTGGAGTAGTGATGAAACAGGTTGACAGAGCCAGGTGGGTATGCAGAAGTCATCTGTTACAAGAGAAGCCCAAGAAAGAATGAAAACTGATTTTCATGTCAAAATAGCACAAATACACACGTTAACAGTGTTGCTCAGAATTGAGTTGGTAGCAGACAGTAATAGATAGGACACTGGACTATAATGCTAGAGATGGCAGTTTTAGTCCCAGATTTGCCACTGCTCTCTTGTATGACTTAGCAAGTCACCTCACCTCTGCCCCAGGTCTGTCTTGGCTACTTAGACAAAAGTCTTCAAAGCAAGAACCCTCTGTGTGTGTGTTTGTAGAGCACCTACCAAAATCTACTCCAGATTTTTATTAAGCTTTTGAAGTGATACAATAAAGCAAGTAATAATAAAACTGTACTCAGGTTCATTCCAAATTAGGACTGACTGAGTAATGGGGAGGGACAGGGAAAAGGAAGAACAACACAATATTCCCAAGCAAATGATTTGCTGATTGCTGCAAAGAAGTGCTCAAATAATGTGGGGAGTAATATTTGGCTTTATATAACTGGCTAGATAGAGGAGAAAAAAAAAATCACAGTTTCACTCCACAGCTGACCAGAAAGAATTGTCAGATAATATTAATCTGCCAGTAATCAAAAGATTCAAGAACCTGATAGACTATTTCCATGAAAGTGGTTTAAATTTTGACATCTTATGGAAACCTGAGAGCTGGCCTATTTTTCACAGTACGCGTTCTAAACAGGAGCATCTTGCATGGTTCGAGTTCTTCCTATTTTCACAGGGTGGTTTGTGTTGGCTGATTAGTTAACATTGCTAAAGTGTTTTGGGATCCTCAGATGAAAAAGGCTGGAAAAACACCCATTGTCTCTCCTTTCCAGTACAGACTGCCAATCCAATTTCTCTCCACCATTGTGCCCCATCTCTTATTTTGTTCTGCCCTGACTCTGTGTTTGTAAATTACTTGGAGACCATCTTGAGAGAAAAGGTGTCATAGCTGCTGAAAAATAAAATAAAATCCCATGTCTTGAGCAAATGAGCACAGCTTGCACCATGTACATTAACATACAGCTGTGTGTTTGTTTGTTTGTTTGTTTGTTTGTTTGGCTTGGGAGCGAGGGGGTGTTTTGTCTGTCTGTGGAGAGGTTTCAGATGCTGAAAGTGTTTCACAGTTGCAGCCACTTGAAGAAGGCGAGGAGAACACTCTTTTTCCTTCCTTGGCTGTGAAATATCAGTAATTAGTGAGGCATTCTCTAACCAAGATCAAAGCACTGGAAGAGATGCTGAAGACTGCAAAGGAAGGAGATACTAGAATGAATTCTGCATCTCTCTTAGTCCCCAAAGGCTGATTACAACAGGCAAAGCAGGCCTGCAGGGGGGAAGGGCAGCTCTACTCTGATAAAATATAATCTACCATTTTCATTCTTGATTTCAGGGGCAGGAGAAAGTGCCTATTACTGTTTTAAAGTTATACAGCCTCTGTTAGGCCATAGCAGCAAAATTTGGTTCGAACTCCAAGCACAAACTTCCAAATTTCTGCATTCATTCAGAATTAGATCCAGGCTTTTCTGATTATTAACAGTCTGCTTTTCAAAGGTGTCAGGCGCCTCTAGCTTTAATTCAAGTAATCTTAGAAAATTAGGCCATTAGGGCTCATCTCTAATCTTTCCTACTGCGGAGTGCCATGTACATTGGGAGCATCACAGAAATAATAAATGATAGGTGATACAGCACAGTTTAAGAGCTTTTTCCTTCCTGCTCTGTTATTTCTTCCTGTTATAAGTCTTCTCTTTCATGCTCCCACCTAGAAGATGGAGGCCCACAAGATTTGACCTAATTCAAGCCTCGTTTCCTTTTTAATCTTTTTGTGGTCTTTGCGCAGCCCCCAAGTTAAGAAGCTGGTGGCACATGTGCTCCCCAGTACTGATAGTCAACCTGACACCCAGGCTCTACATTATTTTATTATGTTGGGGCTTGAATTTTGTAAACATTGACCTCCATGCTGGGCCCTAATTCACAGTAGTCCCCATGTATTCTTGCTTCAGAAGAAATATTTTTGTATTGATTCAACAGTCTCACTTCATGGTTAACATGGTCGCTCCAGCAGAAGAATGCTGGAGATGCAGTTATGCGATCCCTCCTTGTGATGCAAGGGGCAGGCATATGGTTCTTCTGGAGGGGTATTTGTAAATAGACTGGGGCTGTTTTGTGCAGCTCATCTTTCTGTCTCCTGTAAGCTGGCTCTATTTAGTCTAGGAGTGAAAGGAAGGGAGTTGGAGAGATCACAGGTCCCAGTCTGCTGCTAAAAGAGACAGGAAGGGAGCTCCCTCTCCTTTCCCTGTCTTGACTGAGCTGCCTTCCCCTAGAACCACCTCTCCTCCTTAGCTGGAGGTTACCCTCCTGTTTGTCTTCTTTACCCATTGCATAATATAGTTAAAAACAGTGGATCATGAAGTGTTTGGATATGTCTGCAATTGCAAGTTAGTTCAGATTAAGGAGGCTTAATTTGAACTAACTTAGTCCCTGTCTACACTAGGCTTTCATTAGTTCGAATTAAGGAATTCCTTAATTCGAACTCAATGAAAGCTTAGTTTGAATTAGTGAGATCTGTTGGTTAGTTCAGACTAAGCCCTTAGTTCAATCCTTACTGCGAACTAAGAACAGTGTAGACTAGGATTAACCCTTAGTCCAAATTTAATAAATTCAAATTATGGGCAGTTAGTTCAAATTAACAAAGTGGAGTAATTCAACTTAACATTAAGTCAAAGTAGTCCACTTTGTTAATTCAAACTAATAAATTCAAGTTTAGTTCGAACTAGCTTCAAACTTATTAGTTCAAATTAACAAATTTGAATTAGCTTTTCCTAGTGTAGGCATAGCCTTTATGTCTGTGGGATGATGTCAGACCACTCCATCACCACAGTTTTAGCTCTTGTCTTCACTAGAAAATGACAGCGAGTCTCAAAGAGACATGATAACTAACAAGATTGCGATTCAAGGGATATATCTTGGTCAACCTCATCTCAGGTAGTTGAGGGGTGCACATTCTGAAACAATATTGAAAATGACTTACCCTTGTCTGTAGCGATTGCAAAGTAATGGACCACAGGATGTTAGTTGACATGACTCAAAGTTGTGATATAAGTCATGTAACTGTCCAGTGAAGACTAGCCCTTAGGTTTTGCTTTTACTATAGGAGTTTAATTTGTAGATAATGAGACACCATTTTGAGCAGTGAGCTATGACATTCAATTCCACTTTGGTGTTTGAATGCAGGGTTTTGGCTGAGCCCAGAGTAATCTTTAGCATCCAGATGCTCAGCTGGTGTAAATCCATTATATGCTAAAAGTTGAACTTATGCCATTTGAGGCTGTTGCCCCAGATATGTAAGATCTTCTGTGTCTTCGAATCTGCCACCAGTACTATATCTGCTGTGATGCCTACGAGAAGATAGCCATGGCTAAGTTGAATTCAAGCAGAGAAAGCTGTAACTACTTTTTTATTAACAAAAGATGGGGAGAACCTTTCAAGTGGTTTGGAACCAGTAGTTTGTATACTAATGCTCTGATTCATCAGAGCACTTAAGCATATCCTTAAATCTATTCCCATTCAGTAAAGCATATATTGACCTCAATGGAACATAAACGTGTGTAGCCATGTGAACTTATCTTCACTGCTCCTCTTCTCCCATGCACCCTTCTCTCCTATTGCTTGTTACTCTTAATTATGTTTTCTTTCATAATGAGCCACGATGCTGCAAACATTCAGATAAATAAATAACTTTCCATATATGAATTTGCCTCACTGAGCTCATAGGATTCCACAAGCACACCAGTAACTTTATGCACACAAATGTTTGCAAGTTGGAGTCTTATATTATTCTTTGGAGCAAAGACCATATTATCCTTGTACCTGTACAGCACCTAGCACAATAGCTCTTGGATTCTGGTGGGGCCTAAGATGCTACTGTAGTACAAATATTTTCCCCCAAGGCAGATTGGCTAGGGCTCTGGGGATTTTTGGCCTTCCTCTGTAACACAGGGTATGGCTCACTTACCTGTGAATTCTCTATATCCTAAAGTCCTTAAATCATGATTTGAGGAGGTAAATAACTCAGTCTTAGGTTAGAGGCTTATTGCTGGAGTGGGTGGATGAGGTTCTGTGGCCTGCATTGTGCAGAAGGTCAAACTAGATGATCATACTGGTCCCTTCTGACCTATGAATCTAAATAAGAAAGCTAATCTGAATCAGGTTTGGATTCTTGACTTCCCCAGAGTTTACGGCTGTTCAAATCCATACATTTGGCTCTAGGGTGTCTCTAGTTTACAGTAAAATTGAATGAAAGTCATCTCTGGATTCAGTGCACTGCAATTACAATTTTGTTTCTGGGAAGCTGGAACAGTTCTGTGAAAATAACTGGTAATTTGCTTTACAATGAAAAAAAAAACCTCTTAGTTTCTTTCTCATTTTATTCAAAAATGCATTCGATATACAGCAGCCTAGCACATTGGCACCTTATTGATGTGATATAAAGCTATTCTGCTTTAATACCATTCATGTTCCTGTTCAGACTCCACAAAGTGCTTTTGTTAAGCAGTTTAGTCAGCCAGTAATCCAGTCGGGCTCCAAGCCCAAGGAGTAATTATTGGCTGACTATCTTTCCAAGCCTGGTTAGACTGGGAAAAACTCCCAGGGTCACTCAGTTACCTTTAAATCCCCTTTAGAAGCTCCTGTTAAATGTTCTTTAACAGTAATTAAAACACACACACACACACACACCCCCAAACCACAGTATATAAAAAAATGACACCATTGTGTCAGATCCAGTGAACACTGGCTGTAGAGATTCTGTCATTTCTACTGATCAAATAGAAATGTTTAGATTCTCATCAGACATATGGCATTATCAATATGAAATTTAACTCCTAACCAGCACAAGCCTTCATCACAGACAATAATTTTCCCAGAGAATGGGATTCTCTCTGTTTCTTGCTTTCACCACATTTGCTTTAGAGGAAAGTAGAAAAGTAATATGTTACTAGAGTCATACAGAACTCTGGTTTCAGTTATATATTAGACCACGTCCTCAGCTGATCTGAATTCATATAGCTTTATTGAAGGCCCATTAATTCATCAGCCCTAGAAGTTAAAGAAATATTTACAAATAAAGCTCAAGGGGCATGCCATTTAAACATGTTCACCTTTTTGTTGTTGTTGCAAATTATATTTTTTTTCAGGTTTTGTGAAGTTCTTACAAAAGGCAGGAGCTGAAAAGCAATGATTACAAAGAACAAGCCCATTTTGGAGTTGGATTGTTATCAGAGCAAAAACTATGCACCATTTGATGGCTGTCGCAGGCAACAACCATTTTTGTAAAATTTCACAGAAACGAATAATTCATTATAACCAAGCTTTTAAAAAATGTCTAGTGCTTTTGACTGCTTCAATTTTTGCTTGCCCAACTTGACATCCCTTCAAGGAGCCTAGTTTCCAGAAGATGCTCTGTACCCACCATCTCAAAATTTGGCCCCTTCTATCTATCACTTAAGTATCCAAAATCGCTAGTTCTTTCTGAAGATCTTTCTTGCTCCATATTACAGTGGACATCATGACCCCATTGTTCTAGATATTATATAAATAATTAATCAGATAAAATTAAAAGATTTGAGGTCTTTGTCCAGGTTAGGTGTGAATGGGCCTCTTTTACCACAACTGAATTGACTTTGCTAACGCTTAGCCTCCTCCATCCTGGCATGTGTATGTATACCTTTCAACTGTGGTTTCCATCTCATGCATCTGATGAAGTGGACTGGAGCCCACAAAAGCTTATGCCTGAAGAAATTTTTTAGTCTTTAAGGTGCCACAGGATTCTCGTTTTTGTGGTACACAAACAAACACAGCTACCCCGCCAGAAATCAGAGGTTAAAGTAAGGCGCAATGCACCTGAATGCCATTCTGGAGCCCCCTATTTTTGGGGGACCAGCATTCTGGGTCCCCAAAACTAGAGGAATGCACTGGAATGCAGTGTTCCAGGGGCCCTAAAAACAGAATCAGCAGCTGGAACATGGTGTTCTGGTGCGTTCCACCTCGCTACCGCTGCAAAGTTTTAAAAGCTCCCAGCCTTGGAGAAGCTCCCTGCCAGCTGGAAGACACAGTCTTCCAGCCAGCAGAGAGCCTGAGAGCTTTTAAAACTCCCACTCTGAGCCAGCTCTGACTCAGTTAGAGCAGGCTCAGTGTGGGAGGAGCAGCTCATGGGGTGGCCACTCCACTCCGGCAGCCAGGTGAGGGGCCCCAAGGTTGGGCCATGGCTGGAAGAGGAGCAGGAGCCAGGAGCACAGGGCCGAGGCTGCTCCTACTCCGCAGGCCCCAGGGCAGCAAGGTGGGGTGGGGCCAGACTCGGAAGTGCAGGGCGAGGCTGCTCTGGCTCCTCAGCACAGGTCCTGGGGTGGCGAGGTGGCCTGGGGCTGGCACAGGGAGCAGTGAGGCAGCCTCTCTCCCACCAGGCCAGCCATGATTGGGGTCTCCCAGGTCCCTGTGGGCGCAGAGGAGAGCTGGCTGGGCGAGTGGCCCAGTGTCCCTTTCCCATATAGCTGTAGGCCCCCAACTCCCCTGCTCCAACCTTTCTCTGCCCCACCTCCTGCTGCCATCCACCCCTTCTTTGCCTCATCTCCTGCCCCTGCCCCTACCTCCTGCCCACCCACTCCTTCTCTGCCCCATGTCCTGTTCCTGCCCCCTTCACCACTCCTACCTCCTGCCATCATCCACCCCTTCTCTGTGCCATCTCCTTGCCAAGCCCCCCTTCACCACCCTGACACCTCCTGCCTTCTGCCTTCCCCTTCACTGACCCCATCTTCTGGCCCTGCCCCCAGCCACCTCTTCAACACCCTCACCTCCTGCACCTGCTCCATTCCTCCACATCCCGTGCCCTCATCCTTCCTGGGCTGGGGCCTGCACATCTGGGAAGGGGGCCCAGACAATATGGGAAGGGGGCCCAGACAATATGGGAAGGGGGCCCACCAATTAGGAGGGTTCTGGGGCCCACCAAATTATACTTTAGCCACTGCTGCAAATTTTCTGTGGATAGAGGGCTTCATACTGGAGGACTAGATCCAAAGGGGCAGCCGTGTTAGTCTAGTCCAGTAAAACAAACAAACAAAGAGTCCTATGGCACTTAAAGACTAACAGACTTCCACAGAGATTTCATCAATTTCCACTCCACTATTAAACTTAGCCTGGAACACTCCACATGGAACATCCACTTTCTGGACACAACAGTACAAATTAGGGATGGACACTTAACTGCTGCCCTATACCAAAAACCTATGGATCAGTATACCATATACATTCACGTATAAGCCGAGATTTTTGTGCCTGAAAATTGCCTTTAAAACAGGCACTTGGCATATACGTGGATCAATACAGTAGACAGCCCCAGCCCAGGAGTGACACAGTTAAGTCTCCAGCCCTTAGCATGCACTGAGCATGCTCCAGACTGGAGCCCTGGCATGTGGCTGGAGTGGCCATGCTGGGGAGTTGGCCCCCAGGCTGGTGTTAGAGAAGGAGGGGACCCCGGCATCTGCAGCAAGGTAAGGGAGCCTGGAGGGGGGGTGGCCTGGTGGAGCCAGTATTACAGCCTAGGGTTTGAGAGGTGTCCAAGAGGCCAGGAAAGTGGCATCAGGTGTGGCAGGGATGTCGGGGAAAAGTGGTGGTGAGACAAAAGAGGTGTCGGAAAAAGCAGCTGCAGGGCAGCAGGGGTGTTGGGGAAAAGTGGTAGCGCAGTAGCAGGGGTGTTGGGGAAAAGCAGCAGCAGGGCAGCAGGGGTGTCAGGGAAAAGTGGTGGTGGGGCGGCAGGTGTGTTGGGGGAAAGCAGTGGCAGAGCAGTAGGGGTGTCGGGGAAAGTGGCAGCAGAGCAGCAGGGGTGTTGGGGAAAACAGCAGAAGAGGCAGCAGGGGTGTCAGGGAAAAGCAGGAAGAGCAGCCGTAGAGGTTTCAGGGATAGGGGGGTGTCAGGGACTCTGGGGGAAGCCAGCACATAGGGTTGGAGGGGAGGGGGGCTAGCGGCCTAGGCCATGGGTGGGCCTTGTCTTATACACAGGTCACCCAATTTTTACTATTTTGGGGGCTCAGAAAAGGGAGGTCAGCTTATGCGCAGCTCAGCTTATCCGCGAGTATATATGGTAGTTACCTGCATCCCTCAAGCTTTCATCCTAAATACACCACATGATCCATTGGCTATAGCCAAGCCCTAAGATGTAACCGCATTTGCTCTGATCCCTCAGATGGAGATAGACACTTTCAGGATCTTCATCAATCGTTCTTAAATCTACAGTAGTCAGCTGTGGAAGTGAAGAAACAGATTGACAGTCAGATGGGTACCTCAAAGTCAACTACTACAGAAGAAGCCCAAGAAAGAAAACAAAAGAATGCCTCTAGTCATTACCTACAATCTCCAAGTCAGACCCCTACAACACATTCTCACAGACCTACAGCCTGTTCTACAAGACGATCCCTCATTCTCTTAAGCCTTGGGAGACAGACCTCTCCTTGCTTACAGACAGCCCCCAAATATCATTTATACTTCGTCGAGCGGTGTTCCTGACTGCTCCACTGAAGGTCTTTGTGCGGCACTGCACCCCGGATCAGAGATTTTTTTCTCCAGCAGTGGCTCTATCAGCGGGGAGAGAGAGAGGTGATGACGTCAGGCACCCGAGCTTCCTGCCTTGCTGAAGTCAGCGTTCTATTCTCCCCGCTCCCTCAGTTCCCTCATACCGCCTCCAACTCCGGACGGAGTCAGCGGTGGCTCCACGATACTTTACAGCATCATTCCCTTCAACCTGAAATTGCAACCCAATTCTAAAATGACTGAACAATCTCTCATCCACGCTAAATTGACTAACTCAGCTGGCTTTAAACGCTGTACTTCCTGTAAGGAAGCCATGCCAGCGTCTGATGGTCACCAAACATGTATTAAATGCCTGGGTGAGAGTCATCGCTCACAGAAATGTCAGCATTGCTGGAATCTTACTTCCAGGACAAGAAAAGAAAGAGAGCGCAAGCTAAAATTGCTGCTTTTAGAAGGGGCTCTTCGCCCCACTTCAGATCTGGGTGCCTCTCCTCACCCTTGTGAGGGAGCACACAAACGCTGCTCTGTACTTTCATCCCCAGTGCCTGCCAAATGCTCTAAGAGCACTGTTAAAAACACTAAAGAATTGCAGAGGGGTCCTCCTTCGGGCTTGGTAACCCCTGCAAAATCTAATAAGTATGCAGCTGCCAAGACAAACCGCGCTTCTGCCTCTCAAGCCGCGGCTTTGTCAACAGCACCGTCAACAGCCGCAACAGCAGATCTGGTTCAGGTGACGGTGCAGAGTATTCCTCCTTCTCCCACGCCTGTGCCTAGTACTCTGCCACACACGGCGCGAACCCCTGCGCCCCATACGGGGCCACAGTTTGTGTCTCTGGTGCCGATTGCTTTCGCTAGCACGTTGCAGCCCCCCCTGCAGACGGAACTGGCGCTTGTGGCTGCTAATGCACCACAGCAACAACTCAAGCCGCAGCCTCACAGTAAACATGCTGGCAAAACAAAGCACATAGACCTGACAGAGGACCTTAGTATTCACTCCACTCCCGGGTCCCCACTTTTTCAGATGGATTCTTCACATTCTAGTCCATCTTCAGCTCCAGCTTCTTTGTACCATTCACCCTCAGCTGCATCTTGCAGCCCTATGTCAATGGAGGCACCACCTCCACAGCTTCAGCAACCATCAGTTCAAAATCCTCCAGTTGCTTACCCATGGCCATACCCTCTGTGGTGCTTTTACCCACCTATACCAGGGACGAATTATCCTAACTGGCCCTGTAACACTACCCTATTACCATCCTATCTACCTGGTCAGTTTCCTACATATCCTCATCAACAGCAGCACACACAGCCTGACATTAACACTATGACAGCATCATCAACTTCTGAACAGCCTGAGGATACAGAAATACAGACTCATGACTCAAAACCAGATGACATAAAACAATTCCATGAACTCTTTAAGAGAGCTGCGGATACTATGGAGATTTCTTTGGATTCCCATTCTACTAGTCAGCATAAGCTATACAAGATATTACAGACAACAGGATCCAGCAAACTAGCTCTCCCGATGGACATTGGGATTCTGGAACCTGCAACAGTCTTATGGCAGACTCTAGCATCTAATTCACCTTCTAATAAAAAGACCGACAAAAAATATTTCATAGCCCCCATGGGCAATGAGTTCTTGCTTTCACACCCTCAACCAAATTCTTTAGTGGTAGAAGCTGCTAATCAATGATCTAAACAACCTTACTCTAGATCTAATCCAATAGCCAAGGATGATAAGAAACTGGATGCACCTGGCAAAAAGGCCTACACATCTGCAGCACTCCAACTTTGTATAGCCAATTATACCGCATTACTCTTGAATTATGACCATCATATATATACTAAACTAATGGACTTCTCTGATGAGATTTCACATGATAAACGTGAACAATTTAACTCTTTAGTTTTGGAGGGGTTACCTGATTGCAAGAACTGCCCTTCAAGCTTCTTTGGATGCAACAAACATTGCTGCCAGAATACTTGGAACGTCAATCGTAATGAGACGTGCTTCCTGGCTTCATTCCGCTGATCTGCCTAGGCAAATGCAACATACTATTGAAGACCTACCTTTTGATAAAGATCACCTGTTTGCACAAAAGACTGATGATGTAATGCACAGCCTAAAGGACTCACAGGCTACTTTACGTACTCTGGGTATCTATACCTCTTCATCATCAAAGAAGAGATTCCTGAACAGCTAGCCGTTCAATTCCAGATTATCTCAGACTCAACCTAATCGATGGACTGGTGCTTATAGATCAAAATCTAGTCAGCCACGCAGGAAACAAACCAATCAGACCCTGCATACTTCACACCCAGCCAATTCCAGACAACAGTTTTGACGTTCTGGTAGAGAGAGCCACCAATCAACCAATATCTTACCAACCACAGTCACCACTACGATCTCTAATCTTCAGGAACAGATTACAGCCTTTTTTCCACCAATGGCAGAAAATAACATCAGACAGATGGGTGCTAGGGATCATCCAAAGGGGCTATTCAATACCATTAATTTCATGCCCCAAACCCCAACACCCCTACCTATCCCTTTTCAGGGACCCCAGCCATGTACAAATTGTACAAGAGCAGATTCAACACCTGTTATATATTGGGGCAATCGAGGAAGTACCAAAACATCAATGGGGAAAAGGCTGCTATTCTCCATACTTCCTCACAGAGAAAAAAAACAGGAGGTTGGAGGCTGATTCTAGACCTCAGATGTCTCAATCGATATATTCAAGTAAGGTGACTCTACACACGATCCTGTCGTCTCTTCACCAGGGGGACTGGTTGGCCTCTCTCCATCTAAAGGATGCCTATTTTCCTGTCCCCATAATCCATGCCCACAGGAGATTCCTTCATTTCACTTTCCTTTCCAAACACTACCAATATGCAGTACTCCCAGAATCTTCTCCAAGCTAATGGCTCCGGTAGCTGCATTCCTATGAAAACATCACATCGCTATATTCCCTTACCTCGACAACTTTCTCGTAAGGGCTCCCACATGTACACAGGCACAACAGGCAGTGCAATCCACACAAGCCCTGTTCTTTTCTCTTGGCCTAAACATAAATTACAAAAAATTGTCGCTACGACCCATGCAAGAGATTCAATTTATAGGAGCTCGGATTCACTCACCTGTAGCACGGGCATTTCTTCCATTCGACAGATTTTGCAGCATAATCCAACTTGTCCTGGCAATACAGAAATCCACAGTTATCCCTACGCGTACCTGCATGCAAATGCTTGGACACATGGTAGCAACTACTTACCTAGTCAGATATGCCTGTCTTCGCATGCGTCCATTCCAAATGTGGTTCCTCTCTCGATGCCGTTTTCTCAGTCGATCTCTCAACTGGTTTTTGAACATTCCAGCATCTGTCAAAACTACCCTGTCCTGGTGGACAGAACCGAACAACTTGTTATAGGGCGTTCCCTTTCTCTTACTGCAACCGCTTTTCACCATCACTACCGATGCCTCTCTCACCGGCTGGGGGGCATTCCTTCAACATCAAACTGCACAAGGCAGATGGTTGCACACAGAAACACTCCTTCACATAAACCTTCTCAAACTCAGGGCAGTTCTCAGAGCATGGCAGCACTTTCTCCCCGTTATCGTCAGCAAACATGTCAGAATTCACACGGACAACATAACGTGTATGTTTTACATCAACCGCCAACGGGGAACCAGATCGGCATCTCTTTGCTCAGAAGCAAGGACCCTTTGGGACTGGTGCATAGATCATGCTATCCACCTTACTGCGGAGTACTTACCTGGCAGAGACAACATTCTAGCTGATTCACTGAGTCGCTTCTTTCCGGTCCAGCACGAGTGGGAAATCTGCACTGATATTCTACTCAACATCTTCTCTCGCTGGGGGTTTCCCACCATGGATCTGTTCACTACCAGTCAAAACAAGAAGTGCGAGCACTATTGCTCTCAAGGAGGAAACGGTCACGGATCCAGCGGCAATGCCTTCCTTCTACACTGGGGATGAGATCTGATGTACACCTTTCCCCCGATCCCCCTGATTCCCAAACCCCTTCAGAAAATCCAGGAGGACAAAGCAACGGTGTTGTTAATAGCACCGGCATGGCCTCGACAGACGTGGTATACTCTACTCAAGACCATGTCCAAAACTTCACCAAGTATGCTACCTCTTGTCCTGGACCTTCTGTCACAGAAAAACAGGACTCAACTGCATACTTACCTGAACAAACTTCATTTAACAGCTTGGAACCTAGATGGTTCTCTGGTCTAGAACTCCAATGCTCCCATTCAGTACAACACATACTATTAAATAGCAGAAAACCCACAACCAGAACTACTTACCTGCACAAATGGCATCATTTTTCCTACTGGTGCTCCCGACAATCCATCGATGCTTTTACAGCCTCCGTTCCTCAAATCCTCGAATACCTGTTGGAACTAAAACACACCAATATTTCAGTGAGCTCGATTAGGTTTCATCTTGTAGCTATCTCTACTTTTCATGATCCAGTGGATAACTGCTCGCTTTTTGCTCACCATACCATAAAACGATTCATACATGGTTTACAAAACCTGTACCTACAGGTGCGCCCTCTGACTACTCTGTGGGATCTCACATGAGTACTGAAAGCCCTTACAAAACCTCCCTTTGAACCATTAGCCACGGTCTCTCTCTTACACTTATCTATGAAAGTAGCCTTTTTGGTGGCAAAAACTTCGCTTGCCGTGTAGGAGAAATCGCTGCCCTTATGGCCTATCCGCCCTACACCATCTTTTATAGGGACAAGGTCTCCTTAAGACTGCACCCGAAATTTGTCCCTAAG
Organism: Podocnemis expansa; assembly: GCA_007922195.1. Taxonomy (NCBI): domain Eukaryota; kingdom Metazoa; phylum Chordata; order Testudines; family Podocnemididae; genus Podocnemis; species Podocnemis expansa. The sequence continues at coordinate 19,072,758 of ML682025.1, forward strand.
GTATCGTCCACTTTTCATCTCAATCAAACTATCCATCTTCCAGTCTTTTGCCCCAAACCCCATATCACGGCACAAGACATGACTCTATATACACTTGACGTACGCAGAGCTCTGGCTTTTTACCTCGATCAAACAAAACCCTTTAGAAAAATGCCTAGAATCTTTGTATCGATCGCAGAGCACTCTAAAGGGCAACCAATCTCCAAACAACGTATATCCCACTGGATTTCAACATGTATCCAAACCGCATATACAACCTCTGTCGGTTCCTCCCCAAAATATACGCTCTCATTCCACAAGAGCCATGGCCTCTTCAGTTGCCTTTCTTAAGAGAGTGCCTGTGCATGAAATATGTCAAGCTGCCACATGGACCTCATCCAAGACCTTTGCCAAACATTACGCTCTGGATCGCATTTCAGCTATGGACACGGCAGTAGGACAAGCAGTTCTCAACTCAGTCCGTGACACATGAGCCAAAGTGCCCACCTCCGTACACAACAATTGCTACAAAGTCACCTTCAGTGGAGCAGGCAGGAACATTGCTCGACAAAGAAATGGAGGTTACTCACCTTTGTGCACTAACTGAGGTTCTTTGAGATGCGTGTTCCTGACATGCTCCACTACCCGCCCTCCTCCCCTCTACTTCGGAGGTTTTTAGCTTTTTCCATGACTCATATATGTGACCTCCATGGTACAAGGGAACTGAGAGAGTGGGGAGAATAGAATGCTGACGTCAGCAAGGTGGGAAGCTCGGGTGCCTGACATCATCACCTCTCTCTCTCCCCGCTGATAGAGCCACTGCTGGAGGAAAAAATCTCTGATCTGGGGTGCGGTGCTGCACAAATACTTTCAGTGGAGCATGTCAGGAACACGCATCTTGAAGAATGTCAGTTACTGCACAAAGGTGAGTAACCTCCATTTACCAGCAACCACAGACCCATTAAAGCAGGCACATATCCTGTAACAAACCATACTGCCAACTTTGCCCACATATCTGCACAAAAGACACTATTACAGGACCTATTAATACCAGCTTTTCCATCAAAGGCTCATTCACCTATGTGATTTATGCCATCATGTGTGAGAGATGCCCTTACTTTCATATTGGACAAACAGGACAGTCTCTGTGGAAAAGAATAAATGGGCACAAATTCGACATCAGAAATCTGAACACTCTAAAACCAGTGGGTCAGCACTTCAGTCTTCGTGATCACTCCATTAATGATTTGTTAATTGCTGTGCTCACACAGATGCATACTAAATCAAGGCATCAAAGGAAAGCTATTGAAATTGAATTCATTTGTAAATTTGGTTGCATTGTTTCAGTTCTTGGTTGGGGCATCGGATTTTTCTCTCATTACAACAGGCGATTTCACCTCATCTCCCTCTATATGCTATTCCCCAGTGTTTCAATCTTTATAAGTGTTTTGATTTGCTGTTACAGTGTGACCTGTTCCTATGACACACTTCCCTGCATTTATTTCCTGCCATTCTGTAAGTTCCCCCATCTTCAAAGTGTCTGATGAAGTGGGATTGTCTCCTACAAAAGCTCATGAAAAAATATTTTTTAGTCTTTAAGTGCCACAGGACTCCTTGTTTGTTTGTTATACTGCAGGACTTTCAATCCTGCACTTTGTATTGAGGAGGTTTCATTGACTATGGCCATGGAAGGAACTCACAATATCTGGGTGAAGGGCAGACTAGCTCCATGGGTGTACTGTGTAGGAATTAGGTAATACCCCTTTAAAAAATTTGGAAGCCCTCTATCGCAGAAGCTACTCATAGAATCATAGAATATTAGAGTTGGAAGGGATATCAGAAGGTCATCTAGACTCGTGGTTTTCAAACCATGGGTCGGGACCTGCTACTGGATCATAGCACCCCCTATTGTTGCCGCCAAAAGACTCGAATGCATTGCCTAAAGATGTAATTGGTGGGTTGCAGGCATAAATCATATTTTTCACCCTGGGTCCAAGAAAAATAGATTGAAAACCACTCATCTAGGCCAACCCCCTGCTCAAAGCAGCATTGTACATAAGTACGTATGTTATATATATATATTTGTCTCCATATTCTTAAAGCTATGTAGACAGCAAGAACACAAGACATAGAAGCAAGAGAAGAAAATCTCAATATGTATGTTGCAAGCTTTTCCTTCTTCATGTTCCTTTTGTGTGAGGCTCTTATGACCATCAACTAGTCTTGCTTTTTGTGGTTATAGTTAAAGGTCTGTGTATCATTAGACTGAGATGGGAAACTTCCAGGAAATATAAAAGGCATAGAACCAGTAGAGTCCTATGGAAATGTAATAAAATTCTATTAAAATATTCATTAAAAATAAAACTCTATACAATTTAATGTAAAATGTGATCCTTCCTCTACATTTTTTTTGATTCTATAGAATTATATTGTGGGAATATAACTCTCTATTAAATTCAAAAGTTCTATATAAAGGCTATCATTTTCAATACAGTTCTGCAGGGCAGTGAAGGAACTGTTTCCTATAGCCCAACATCAAATCAGTTTCTACTATTATAATTACTATAGTTGCTAGTTTCTGAAAAGCTCAGTTGTGTTGCCTTTGGACAGATGGTGTCTGAAGGTCACTGGACTGAGTTGCTATCCTACTGAGACAGCGTGGCTTTCTCCAGAAGAATGCTGTTAGCTCTGCATTACAATTTCCCTTTATTAGGAGGAAGTCTTCTTTCTTTCTGGCCCAGTCAGTTGCAGTGAATTCTACTTAGGCTTAGGCTACACTGAGGGCTCAGGTCAACCTGTCGGCAGTTATCTTACCCTTCAGCTGTGTGCTTACACACTCACATGAGTGAAAATGTGCATTAGGCAGGACTGGAAGTCAGTGTCATAACTCCACCCCTGGAGGAGGTGTGGCGTTCAGTGCAATCTTAAGAAAGTAGGTTAAAAGAAGTGTGCACCAAATGAGACTTTAATGGACTCAGGGATCTGTCCCAGAATTCCCTGTTCCTTCAATTCTCTTTTCCCTGATATGCTGCTCCTTTACCACGTCACCAGGAAGCTTCTTTCCTGCCTGCAGCTCCAGGAAGTTTTGATCTCCATTTTCTGGCTGGTCACCTCAGCAGCACAGCAGGTGAGTGAGCTGTGCACTGATGATGGGGGGGCGGGGTGCTGGTGGTATGGGCGTAGGCAAGGCAGGGAGACCACACTAGGGGTCAGGGGAAGGGGTTAAAAGGAAAATGGAGGGAGGGCACTCGGGGAGGGAGGGAAGCCATCCAACCACAGGCAATGGGGAGGGGTGCAGAAGATGTCCTCCTGGCTGCATGGTGAGTGTAGAGGTTGGAGTGTGCAGAGATCTGGAGTTTGGATCCAGGTTATTAGTGTTTGAGAGCTGAGCTGCCTGGGATTCCCCCACTACCACCATCCTTTCAAAGCTGCTGTAGTTGCATAACTTTGCAGGGTGGACTATGCACCACAGCCTGCTCCTGGCTGCACTCCTGGGAACCAGAGTTGGAAGGGAGCTGGAGTGGAGTTGGGGGGACTGGGCTAGAAAGGGAACAGGTATGAGGTGCTGGAGGATGTGAAGAGGCCAGGACAGGATGGGAGCAGGCAGGGGACAGCAGGTGGCTGGAGAGTGGATGAGGAGATGCTGGGGTCTCGGGAAAGGGAGGAGGTGGATGTGAGTGTGGTGGGCATCCTGAGTGAAGAGGGGATGTGGGTGGGGTAGGGCAAGCTTATCCCACATCAAGGAGAGTGCAGGACATGCACCCACAGACTCTTCCCAACTCTGCAGGGTACTGCTGCTGACAGAGCAGAAGGAGAGAGTGGGACATGGACCCACAGACCCCTACCGTGCTGCCAGTGTTGGGGGGCACCAATACAAATATAGCTCCCCAGATGCCAGAGACCCCAGTCTCTTGACCCTAGACTGTCTGGTGGCTGGCCAGGAGCCCCATGCATCTTACAGTCCTGGACCACAGCATTTGGCTGGAAGTACTTGGGGAGGGGGGACTGCCTTTGGAGGCAGTTTCTTTCAGTGGTGGGGGCCACTTGAACCCACTGCCAAAAGTGGGGGGGGAGCCTTGGCAGCAGGGGTGCTTCAGTGTATCAGGTATAGCTTGGAACCCTCACAGCCAGGTCACAGCCCTCCAAAAGTTGCGAATTCCTGGTGTAGAGCAGGGGTCAACAACCCAAAAGACAAGAAGAGCCATTTTAAAAATAACTTCAATAACCAAGTGTTCTGAGATGGCCTCCAGGAAATCAGGGAGTGCAGGTACGGAGGAGTATGTCATGCTTTACATTGCATTAGCTCACCAAAGAATGTGAAAATTTTTTTGCTCATTACAGTGAATTCATTGACCTTGGGATGCAACACTCCCACTGACCGCCTTAGCCTGCTTGTAAAGAAGAAGTGTAAATTGTGGGATGATATGCTCTCTGAGCTCATACACTCCTCCGTGGTGATGGAGACTGACCTCAGAGCGTGGCAGTGCTCTCTGTCCGAGAAACTGCAGGTTGGCATGGAGGACAGAAGAGTGGCACAGGCCCAGGTTTGAGAAATGTGGGATCTGCCTGACACACTTAGGTGCCTGGTTGAGTTCCAGGAAGAACAGCATTCAGACAAGGTGCACCCCAAATTGTGATATCCAGTCCCACCCACCATTGATCAAGGAGGAGGGGGTCATGGTGCAATATGTGATTGCCTCCACACCATTGTGTGCAGACAGAGCTTTGAAACAAACCCTTTAAGAGGTGAAATGTCCAGGCCCCAACCCTCGTCCCCCACCAATTGCTAGCCCAGAAATGTGACCACAATAAGACAATACCTACTTCAAATATGTGTGTTTATTTTTGGTGCTATAACACAATGCCTTGTGGGTGACAGAATGGTGGGGTGTCGAGGAGTGTTGGTGAGGTGGGGAGAGTGAGCGCACAGGGACAGAAGGCTCAGACATCACAGATGCACAGGGCAAAATACCGCCCCCCCACCTTTGCCCCCTGGCCATGCTTGGCCCCCAAATAAAGCACCTCCCAGCCAGGCTCACCCCCTGAATCCACTGCCCATGGCATGAAAGCCCCCCCCCCCATCTCCATATCCCCCATCATACTGACCTGTTCACAGATCACATCTAGCCTGCCCCCCATTCCCACTGACCCTGGGCCCAATCCATGGCCTGCTGCTGGGGACCCTGTGCAATACGCACCCTGCACAACAAGTTCCCGTCTGGGGGACCCTGCTGTGCAACCTCACACCCAGCTCTGTGTCCACCCTCCACCACTAGAGGACTCTGTGACCTGCATCTGGCTCAGGGCTCCCCTCCCCCAAACTCAGGGATCCCCCCCTAGCCACAAGGAACCCTGCAGCCCACACCCGGCTCTCCCCCTGCCCAGGGCCCTGCACCTGCTGCCACCCCCAGCTCTTTCCCTCCCTGTTGGGCCACTACATACTGCAGTCTGCAGTGCAGACCATGCTGCCAATGCCAGAAAGGGAGGGGTTAAAATTTTCTCTGCCTCAGCTAGCTGATGCAAGGGCAGGGGCTGGCAGCTCTTCTCTCACTGCTATGGGCAGATCTCAGCTTGGGGCAGCAAATATAGGCTGCAGAACCAAATCACTGGAGCAGGAAGTAGTGCCAGGGCTGGATAAGAGCCCTTGGTGGGCCAGCTCTGGCCCCAGTCAGGAAGTTTGACACCCTTGCTATAGAAAAAGCCTACATGTGTTTGAGACACAGTGAGTAAAGCTGCAGAGGAGCTGAGCAAGCTCCATCCCTGCAGCAGAGATACAAGGCAGGAAAAGTACCCATCTATCCACAATGCAATGCTTTCAAAGTGGGAACAACAGCCAGCAGTGGGGACACAAGATATCATAGCATGGAGTTAGGTGTGGCCATTGCCCTCAAGTTTTATTATTTAGACTTCTCAATGTCAACATTAGATGGTACCCAGGTGTAGACATACCCTTAGAGTCAAATGAGTGTCTTCCTTCTTCAGCTGAAAGATATGTTTAAGTGTTGGCTAAAGTCTCCTTATGGCAGGCATTCTCTGCTTGTGGAATACTGTATAGGACTCACTTGATTAAGCTAGCGTATTTAGCTGGATTTAGTATCACAGTTCAACTTTCTGAAGCAGGCCTCTTCAGCCAACCAAAGCAGTTACCTTGTCTTTGAGATGATAAAAGGTGTCATTAGTGACCTTTAAATATAAACATCTGTGTGGGTAAATTACTGAATGAGAGGTTGGGATGAAATCAGACAGGGCCAGGATGATTGCCGCGTGACCTGCAATCAATTTTTATAGTGCATCAATTTGCAGAATCAGTTGGATAGCAGTTAATTAATTTTATTGTTATCCGTTTGCATTAAAAAAAAAAAACACCCATAGATCTTAAATGAAATGTTAGAAAACACACAGTATCTTTCTGCCAGCAGCTCTGACTACAGTTGTCTGACACTGAGATAGTGATAGAGCAGTCTAAAAGAACACAGATGGCGCTACGAAAAAAAAATGTACATGCTGTGGAAGGAACTTGTAGCCTGACATCATACCAAATTGATACTGGGGTACCCACTACTTTCTATGCCACTGCTGTTAAGAAAGGTTCTAATTCAGAGACCACTGAACTCTTTCCACTAACTTCAGTGGTCTTTGGATCAGCTTGTGAATGAATAATTCTCCTGTCACTACACAGAATAGAACTGTCCTTTTTTAAATGGCACAGTAGAGAAGGATACATTGAAGCTGCAGTCAGAGAATACTGTGGAAATAGTGTCATTTGCTAAAGAAAATCTGTCCTAGTAGCACCGGATCATATTTTTTTTAATCATATGAATCAGAAAAAAATATGTAGATATAGTTTGATTCTGGAAAGAAAAATACAGTTAGTAATAAAATATTTGCCATTATTGTGTTTTTTTCCTTGCATCTGTAGAGGAATAACTATCAATATCCTAAACTTGCATCTCTCTTCCAGGGAGGCTGTTTATGTTCCAAAACAGAAATGTAAGTAATACAGTTATGTGGCTTTCTTTTATTCCAGTTGACTTCGATCTAAGGATAAGAAAATGATTTACTAGTATTTAATGAATGAAACTTCAGGGTAAGGTGAGTGTATGTCATCATTTTACTACTGAGGAACCTGACCTCAGCTGGTGCAGGACTAAGCTACTAATGCTGGTGGAAAGTGCTGGGTTGACATTACAACCAGGGATGCTGGGGTTTTTTTTCCCCTGCTTATTCATAGCAGGTACAGTATGGATATAGGCAGTGTAAGCTTCTAACGCTGCACTGCAAACAGGGATAAACTTCAGCTCTGAACAGGAAGGGAAGTTAATTTTCCATGGCCCATTCAGCCCATGGCACCTCTCCTGAGTTTAACAACAAAATTGCTTGTTGCTGTTAATTGTGGGGTGGTTTCAATTGCTCTTGTCCACTGGAAACTGTATTCAATGCACATTGGCCACTAAATTGCCATTAAAGGATAGCAGCTTTCAGCCACTACTGCCTTGGCTAGAATCACACTAATGACCATGTGGCTAAAGGTTATATAACCCAACACCACTTCACTGACTCATCTAGTCCCTCTCTATAAATAGGTTGTCTGCATAATTGCCTGCTTTTTACCTCTATACTGCTTGTAACATCTGTGCAGCCACAGGTGGCAAAGTGCGGTTCTTCCAGGTGTAGAAACCTTGTGATGATGGGCTCAGAAACACGCTATATTTTTCTGGTTTAGAACAAGTCAGAAGGCAGTGCCAGAATGAAGTGATACAACTATGACACCAAATGCCAGCTGTATCTTGCTTTGCTTCTGAACTGGCCACGTAGGACAAAGCTCAGTTAAAAGACTTACTGAATTTTCTAATACAAAAGCCACAGCAATAGCTGAGGTTGCACTTTCTTCATTGAGTGTTGGCCCTGTACGTGCTCCACTTGTGGTGTTGCGGGGCTGTCAATCGGAGATTTCCATTGCACTATGAGAGCGGGCAGTACATGCAGCGGTGTTCTCCTAGAGCTGTTGGCACCATGGACAGTGCATGTGCGCTGCCCACCACCCTCAGTGCCTTCTCAGCCTCTGGTCTGAGATGGAGCACTTCTCAGCAGCTTGTCATGTTTTTTCTCTCACGGTTTACCTTAAAACCAAAAATTTTACCTTTTTTTCCTCATAGTTTGTTACTTAGCTTCTCAGTTAATTTAGGTTAATAAAAACAAAACAAAAAAAACCCCCACAAAACCAAAACTTTCCCCATCATTTTTTTTCCTATGCCTGGCCACCTGACAGCCACTTCATCTTCACTAAGGAGATACCAAAAAAAAAAAAAAAAAAAAAAGAATAAGAATTTTTCTTGTTGGGCCGCTACGAGGACAACATGCCCAGATCACTGGGTTTCAGACGTTCCTCATGCAGGGACGCAATGCCTGCTTCTGCCAGACATTCCCTCTGTGTCTGCTGCCTCAGGGAGAACCACATTCCCCGGAAATGTACTCACTGCAAGAACATGAAATCCCAAACTAGACGAAACAGAGACCTCCTTCTCAAATTTACATTCTTTGAAAAATTTCTCAAGCCTGCTTCTGACCTCGGTCCAGATAAACCTTCACTATGGTTGCTGAAGAGACAGACTGACTCTAACTGCCAGCTCATTACAAAAGATGAAGCACCCTTCCAATGGAACCTTCTCCCAAATACACTACATCTGTGGCTCAAGGTTCCTCTACTACTGCTCAACCTGGGTAGACTAAGGACCAGAAATGTACTGATCATGCTTCAAGACACCATGGGTATGTCCACTCAGGCTTCTTATTTCGAAACAACAGAGGTTGAAATAACAGCCGTTATTTCAAAACCGTTAAACTTCGCATCTAATCAAAATAGCCGATGTTTCAAAACGGTTGTGTCGAAACAACGGCATTCAGACACATTGTTTATAAACAACACCATTGTTTCGAAACAACTGTTTTGAAACAACATGTCCAAACGGCCTTGTTTTGAAATAATCATTTTGAAACAAGGGCTATTTCGAAAGCAGGCTTCCCCTTAATTCGAATTAACAAACTGTTAATTTGAATTAACTTATTTCAAAATAAGGACTTTATTTTGAAATAACTCATTTCAAAATGGGTTATTTTGAAATAATGATGTATGTGTGGACATAGCCTATAAGAGGCTCTTTTTGCCAACTCCACACAATCAATCTGTGTGCAGGCAGCATAACTGCTAGCTGGTACTGACCAGCACTTTAGTACCAACTACGGCACCAATCACAACAGCGGCACTGACCTTATTGTCAGCTCCAACCTTGGCACCAAACAATCTGCATGCAGCGTCATCTTTCATTACCACCACAGCACCATTTACTGCTTCGATACCATCATTGCTTGCACCATCAGTGCTGTCAGTAATACCATCTGATGACAATCTTTTTGCAATACCGCCTACGACTAATGCAACATCAGTATTGGCACTGCACCTCCCTTCCAGGAAACAGAATCACACTCACTGATGCTGGACAGAGCACTGTCAGGGAACAGGAAGGTGAAACAGCACCATATTGAACTAGCTCTTCTCTCCCCTCCTTGCTCCATAATTTTTAAGAGCTCTTCTAGTTAGCATACAATGAGGCATTTTCACCACCTTATTACCTCAGCTCGGATGAAGATGAACCCCAGGGATCTTGTTTTTCTTCAGAACATTCTTCTCTTACCAGACCGACCTTTCATCAATGTCACCATCGCTACTAGCCCTCCTGTGGACCACCTCAGTATTCCAGCCCAACATTGTAACCCCCTCTGATGCCATACTATCTGCACTGGAATTCATACAAGAACTACCTGAGGCCTCCTAACCCCCCTTAGGTCTCCCACATGGCTGCACCATGCTCCACTAAACCAGGCCTCAGTTTCTCAAGTGAGAGACCAACCATAACCAAGCACTTTGTCTGCCCCTGTGGACACATTACCAGCTCTCTATGAGTCTCCTGTTCTCCAAATGAGGCGGTTGTCCCACATTCTACACCAGTTATGGACAACTGTTTATAAATTGTTTAATGAGCTTCTTAAGAGACTTGCTCATGAGCTGGACATTCCTCTCGATAAAGTAAAAGTGTCTTCCCTCAAAATGACAAAGATTCTACATACCACAGCCCCATCCAAACTAGCCATTCCCATGGATGGTGCATTGATGGAACCATCAGAGGTAATCTGGGTGACTCCTGCAACTATCCTGCCCACCAGTAGGAGAAATTATAGGAAATATTATATTTCCCCCAAGAACATGGAATTCCTTTTAACCATCCTGGATCCAAATTCCTTAGTAGTGGATGCAGCCACACACAAGGCAGAAAAAAACACTCATAAATCTACTCCATTCAACAAGGAATGGAAGAGACTGGACCTTTTAGGCAGAAAAGTTTATTTAGCTGCCACATTCATGATAAGGGTTTCTAAGGACAAAGTCCTTTCCAATTATGACCACTCCATCACGAAGCAAAAATTCAAGATGACAACTCTCACTACCATAATTCCCTCAATGTAGAGAAACAACTGATTCTTAATACTCAACCTCAAAAATGCATATTTTAATGTGACCATTCATCCAACACACCACCACTGTCTCAGATTTCTATCTTCTGGCCAACATTACCAGTACAAGGTACTACCTTTTGGCCTTTCTACAGCTCCCAGGATCTTCTCAAAGATAGTTGCAGTTGTCAGCATATCTCAGGTGAAAGGGATATTTATTTTCCCAAATTTAGATGACTGCCTTCTAAGGGCATCAACCCGATGACAAGCAGAACTCTCAATTCAAATTACCATAACTACCCTCCAACTCCTCAGTCTGAGGATAAATTAAAAAAAATCCTCAGTAATACTGTCACAAAAATTCCAATTCATAGGAGCAGACCTCAATTCCATCATAGCCAGGGCCTCTCTTCCACATCTGAGATACATAGCAATAAAATCTCTGATCACATCAATATCTCATCCATGCCCTTTGATGGTGAAAACAATGCTACAGCTCTTTGGCTGCATGGCGGCAGCAACCTCTGTGTTTCTTCATGCTTGGCTTCATATGCGATGCCTTCAGGCATGATTTGTGATGGCCTACAAACCTCACTAACATGTTCTGTCCAAACTCGGGGATACAGGACAAAGTCAAGACCTCTCTTGCTCGGTGGAAAACTGAATCAAACCTAATGAAGGGTGTACCTTTTTCACAGGATGACCCTTTTATTATAATCACGATTGATGCATCCCTCCTGGTCTGGTGAGCACATGTCCAACACCTTACTGCACAAGGTCCATGGTCTGAATCAGAGTCCCTCATATACATAAATATCCTAGAACTCCATGCAGTACATAACGCCTGCAGTTGCTTCCTATTGTACATAAGGGCTGAGTCTATAAATATAATGATGGACGATGTCACCTAATGTTTTACATAAACTGCCAAGGGGGAACCAGATCCCATACACTGTGTGTGGAATCAGTAAGACTATGGAACTAGTGCATAAGACACAACATAAACATGTCATACCTGCCACCTGTGTATCAGGAAAACAAAATGTCATCACCAACAACCTAAGCAGGCAATTCGCATCCAACCATGAGTGGGAACTGAATGACATAGTCCTGAAAGAACATTTTCACCTATGAGGCCATCCAACTACTGACCTCTTCACCACTGAATGCAACAGGGAATGCCATCTATACTGCTCAAGGGCAGACTGAGGCTCAAAATCACTGGGCAGTGCTTTTCCAATCAAGTGAAACATGGGATTCCTGTATTCTTTCGCATCAAGATCAGAACAGACAAAGCACAACTAATACTCATAGACCAGCCTGTCCATGACAAACCTGGTAGTCCTATCTTGTGTCCCTTCAATGTGCAAACCCATAACATTGCCACAGAGAAACAACCTCATATACCAACAATAAGACTGCATGTATCACCTGGACATTTGACGACTTTACCTGATGGCCTGACTAATAAATGGCTTTCCACTACTGAGTTGCAATGCCTTCACAAATGGCACAGTTTTCTCTCGTGGTATGAGACCAAAAATGTCACACCTTTATCTATACCGGGGTCTCAAACTCAAATCACCACGAGGGCCACGTGAGGACTAGTCCATTACCCAAGGACTGTACCATGCATGAGGACTAGTATGATAGCCCAATGGCCGCACCACTGAAACCTTTTCATACAACAGTATTGCAAATATAGATAGCAATAGTGTCATTGCAAGCTTCAAGAAGTAACTTTAGGAGCCACAGGCAGCCTTCAGGCCATGTGTTTGAGACTCCTGATCTACACCCATTCCCACCATTCCGGCCTGCACCTTACAACTAAAAATTTCAAGTCTCTCAATTAATCTCCCGAAGCTTCATTTTACTGCAATCTCTGCTCTTTATGATAGGGACCTGAGTCCACGTCTTCTATCTAATCCGGTTGTCAAATGATTTTTAATGGGCCTTCAAAAGACTCTTCCCCCAATCAGGAATGCAGCACCTTGATATGACCTAGGCCCCAACCTCAAAGCTGTGATAAAACCACCATTTGAGCCCATTGCTACCTGTTCACTTCTTTTTTCTATGAAAGTATCTTTCCTTGTCACCATTACTTTGGCAAGATGCATCAGTGAAATCAGTGCATTAATAGCAGACTCCCCATACACAATCTCCTACAAGCATAGCATCACCCTTAAACCTCATCTGGAATTCTTACCAAGGATCGTATCTGATTTCTATCTAAATCAAGCCATTCATTTATCTGCTTTCTATCCAAAAATGCACGATAATGTTCAGGAATCAGTCTGTCACATCCTTGATGTTTGCAGAGCAATTGCCTTTTACCTAGAGAGAACAAAGACATTCAGAAAATCTGACAGGCTGTTTGTTTCCATAGCTGAACTGTCTAAGGGAAAACCTATTTCAAGTCAGAGGATCTCTAAATGGATTTCATCTTGTTTCAAGACATGTTATGAATGAACAGGTCCAGGAGTCCCTGCAGTCACAAACAGACATTACACAAGAGCAATGGCAACATCTATCACCTTTCTCAAAGATGTCCCTGTTGTCAATATATGCAAGGTTACCATGTGGGTATCTCCTTTACTTTCATTAAACACTATGCCATAAATCACTTCACTTCTAAAGACACATTGCTCAGCATGTCTGTTCTTTCCCATTCAACATATACTACCAAAGTCCCTCCTCCACTTTGACACACTGCTATATAGTCACCACAAGGGGAGCACCCACAGGGATGACACTGGAAGAAGAAGGGAAGGTTGCTCACCTTGTGCAGTAACTTCTTTGAGATGTGTGTTCCTGTGGGTTCTCCACGGACCACCCTCCTCTCCTCTACTTCAGAGTTTCTCTCTCTAAAGAGAGGTGGAGAAGGAACCAAGGGTGATGGGCAGCATGTACGCACTATCACAGGTGTCAACAGCTCCATGAGACCACCAGTGTGTGCACTGCCCGCTCTCATACCATTGTGGAAAATATCCAACAGAAGGCACCATGGCACATGACACCACACATGGACCACTCACAGGGACACACATCTCAAATAAGCAACAGTTTCCATATGCTGCCAATGTCCGCCTGTGATTTGATGCCACTTCCAGATCTATCTGAAAGTGTCTGTGGAAGGATAGTCAACTGAGAAATATGATATACTTTGTATTTATAGAGGATATTCGTTTACAGAACTAACCGTGTTTTACAAAGGTGTGTATGTGTTGTTATCCCCATTGTACAAAAGGGGAAACTCGCCCATGGTCATAAAGCAAGTCAGTAGCAGACCTGGAAATATGAACTTTGTCCCCTGGTTCCCAATCTTGTTCTATGATCATCTGAGCAAAGACTATGAATTCTCATTGATAGGGGTAGGAAAAGAACCCAGGACCCCTGTCTCCCAGTCAGTTACTCAATTAGCTAGACTAAAAATGTCTCCTAAAAGAACTTATCTATGACTGAGTCCAGATATTTCATACATGAACAATAATTAACCAATAAATATTCTGAATGCAAATTGTATATAGAGTTAGTTGGACAATGATGTTTTCCCCCTGGAAAAACTTCAGCACCAATTAAACAATGGAAAACCTTTTTTTAAAATGTTCTGAGAATAACTTCAGGTTTTCATATTTTTCATATTAATATTTTCACTTATTAATGAAAAAACAATAAAACCCCCAAAGTTTTTGTTTTAAAACAAAGGTTTGGGTTTTCATTTTTTATCAAAAATACAAAATTTTCATCAAAACTAAGAGTTCTCTCAATAAATTTTTTTTTTTTACAAAATCCACATTAAAAAAAGTTGGAAACATTTTGAACATGAAAGTTCTTCATGTCACCCTACTCTTTCTGTGAGTAACCTGTAAAAGATCCTTTTCTCCATTGAGTGAATAAATCAAAAGACTTCTTCTCCAGGTAGGCTGTGTTGGTCTATAGCAAGCCCAATCATCTCTGCCTGACAGGCATCTTGTCCCGTCAGGCACTAAGCACATTTTGCCACCTGTAGAAAGCTCAGACTTCACATGAGATAGGTAATGACTGACTCTGGAGAGACACAGGGGACAAGAAGCCCACCAAGTGCATCAGTAAGTTCTCCTTACAGTGCTATTTTTGTACCTCACTCTGGCCTTTGTTTACTTATAACTCAAACACCTGACTGAAGAGTTCCAATTACAGTGGGACAGATTCTGCCTCCTTCACTCATGTGTATTACCTCCCTCTGCAAATAACCCTGAACTCAATGGTACTGTTTGGGCCATGAGGGGTGTCAGGATATCAAGAACATCCAAAACAAATAGGAAAATTCAAAGGATGATTTATTGGCTGTTGAAGAGAAGTTTCAGAGCAAACATTGTGTTTGTCTGTATGGATGGGAAAACAATGCATCTCTGAGTGTCTGGTAAGGCATTCATTACTGGTAGAATTATGCAAATGTTCCAGGTGGATAGATTTCAGTTCATCTGCATGGTCTTTTACAAGAGAGCAAGGTTCTTTCATATGTTCTGATAGAAACCCAATTGTTCGAACTGCTAAACAATTCAATTATGTTGATGTAATGGGGGAACAAAGAACAACTGACAGTGGATGGGGAAAACCAAAGATGAAAGACAAGGTGGTCTCAGAGGGAAAGAGAAGAGTGGAGTTCTCCTTGGTGTAGTGTCCCTGTGGATACTCCATAGCAGGTGTTAGCATGTCCTCGCATGGGAAGTTGGAGATATTTCTAGCAGTGCTCAGTGGAGCCGCATGCGCGATGCAGCAGTCTTGCAACAGCTTTTGGCACCCTTTTTGGAGCACACGTGGCTCAACCTATGTCCGTTCCATCTCAACTGTCCACAATTACAGATGGAGTGTAGCTGTCTCCTTACAGCTCATCAGGAATTTATCCCCTTACTAATTCATTAGCTGTTCCTAGTTCTACCAGTTTTGTTCAGTTTTTAGTAGCATAGTACTAGTTATCACCCTCTTCAAAAATTTTTTCTTCCATTTTTTTCTTTATAAACTATGCCTGCTTGTCCAACATTAAGAGGTGCAAATCATGCCAAGATGCAATGCTAGCATCTGATGGCCATGCTGTTTGTATAAAATGTCTGGGAGAAGAGCATATTTCACAGAAGATAGCTCCAGAGCAAGACACAATTGAGAACTGTGTCTCAGATTGCTCTTAATGGAGACATCACTCTGATCCCAGGCAGGAGAACCAGCTTCTCAGTTTCCACACTCCTTAGAATGGCATCTCACTTCGCATTCCTCAGGGAAGAGGACGAAGACACCTATATCTTCTCCCAAAATTGCCCATACTGTACCAAAGAGACTTCAGGTCACTCACATGTGTTGGCTACCAAGTTGGATAAAAAGTCTCTAACTGTCTCATTGGAATTGCCCCACAAAACTAGCCACTAAGTCCATGCTCATTAAACCATCTAAAACAGCTTTGCTTTCAGCACCATCCCTTCCTTTAGTGCTGGTTACATCTTCAGCACTGAAAGCTCTAGCCAGTGAAACCATGGCACTGCAGGCATTAACAGCTTTGGCACTGATGACGACATCATCTGGAGCACCAATAATGACATCAGCACCTATAGATGAAACACCACCAGAGCAAGAGCAGGAAGCATCAGTGCTTTGAAAGCATACCATAAAAAAGAAACACCACAGTTCTAATGATGAATTCACAACCTCATTCCCTGCCTTCCCACTCTTCAGCACCAGCAGATCCTCTCCTCAGTTCTGACGAGAGGGAACCATTTCTCCTATTCCATTTTCAAGTGATGATGAGGCTGAAGAGGATGGGGATGAAGTTACTTTTTCACCACAACCCCTGTCACTTCACATCCCTGTACTCAGGGTGTACTCTCATCACAACATGCTGCCCTATCCATGGTTTGGACCATCATGATAGAGACTGCCTCCTTCCCACCCACTGCAGTAGCACAGATGGGAACCTTGATCTCCCTATTTTGCACAGTACAGCAGAACATCCAATTTCAAGGCCTCATAAACCTCCTGCAAAACCTGCTCCTCCATCAGTGGACCCATATACATCAGAGGTCAATGAGGAGAAGGAACTTCAAGACTCAGTTTCCCCTCCACACCACATTCCCACTGGATGAGGCCATTACTCCAGCATTGCCTGGAGTGGACACAGTGGACAACTTTAAAAAATTTCAGGACTTCTTCAAGAGGGTCATTGAATCCCTAGAGATCCCTACGGAGGAAGTGGCAGAGATGCAGCACAAGCTATTGAAAATTCTGCAGGCTTCATCATCTGCCAGAATTGCACTGCCAATGGATGAAGCACTGTTAGAATCTGCCAGAAACATCTGGCAGACACCTGCCACCATCCTTCCAACATGTAAATGAGCAGACAAAAAATATTACAGCCTTGCTAAGGATTCGGAGTATCTGTTTATACGTCCCCTAATTTGCTTGTGATGGAGGTGACTAAGCTTAGAAATAAACCACAGTTCAACAGGTCCACTCCACACAATGAAGAAGACAGAACAATGAACCTCTTAGGCAGGAAAGCGTACACATCTTCCACCATGCAATTACATGTCGCCAACTACTCCACATTACTGACTAATTACACCCACAGCAACTACATAAAATTAGCAGATTTTATTGAGTATATTCCTTAGGATAAGAAACAACAGTTTCATGCAATTATTCAAGAGGGTCAGCTCATCTCCAGGACAGCACTCCAGGCAGTTCTATGTACTTCAGACATCGCAGCTCAAACCATAGCCACTGGAATAGCCATGAGAAGATGTTTATGGCTGTACTCAGCCAACTTGCCTAAGCAACTGCAGGTCACCATTGACGATCTTCCCTTCAATAAAAAGAATTATTTTCAGAAATAAACAGAAGAAATCATGCATACATACGAAGACTCCAGAGCCACTCTATGCATCTTTGCTGACTCCATGCTGACCTTTCTTTCCCATCCCTCAGCTGGTGCTGGTGGTCCCCTCCACCAAAAAAACCAGTGACAGCCTAAAAATTTGGCAGCAGCCACAGCTGGATTCTGGAGCGGAGGGGGGTTTGGCACTTCCAGACATGCCACTGAAAGGAGCTACTAATGGAAAGAAGATGCCTGGAGTGGCTCCTTTTGACATTGGCACACTGTGGAGTCACTCTTCATGGTTTACATGACAGGCCTGGGGCATGGGCATGTCAGGGACTCCCCACACTACAACTGCCCCTAAAAGAAGCTGCCTGGACAGGCTTTTGGTGGCAGGAGCGGCAATTTGTGTGGCACTGCATAGGGTGCCACATGCTGCTCCAAATGGGCTCATGTGCTTCTGGTGGCAAGCGTGCCAGGGGTTGCCTACCTCTGGTCTAGAAGAAGGCCTTTTAGGTATCAGACCTATAATTCTAGGTACCAGCACCAGTACCCATATAGGCCTTAAAACAAGAGACAGGACCAACCATATGGTAGACAACATCCACAACGATAGAGACAATCAGGCAATCAACCTACAACATCACAGTGGTTATTTTGATTTTTAAAAGTTTAGGTCCACATGACATGTTCTTATTTTGCAATAAGAAGCTCCCTTCTTTCAAAATAAGGAAAATTATTTCAATATAATAAAACCTAGTATTATATCGAAATGAGGGTTATATCGAAATAGTCATTATGATATAACCCTCTGTGGAGCTGTTATGCATGGCACCCTGGAAGCAAGCCCCCCTCCAGCACCCCCCAGCACCCTGGCCAGAGGGGGCGGTGCAGGGGAGGCACAGGGGGCCACCCCCACTCCTGCTGGCTGGGCCAGTGGTGAGAGAAACACCCCATGCCCAGCTCCCAGCACAAGCCAGGCATTGGGGGAAGGGATCTCTGCACGCCCGACTTCCCCCTGCACAAGCTGGGCAGCAGGGGAAGGCTTCAGCCAGCCTGGGGGGTGTCTGTTCCCCACTGGGCTCTGGGAGGTCGGAGCCAGTGGGGGATTATTTCCCCCTGCCACTGGCTCTCCTGGGGAGAGCCAGGCAGGGGATTGGGTGGCAACATGGCCATGCCAGTGGGCCATGTTGCCACATGTCCCAGGGTGCCCTTCTCCCAAATCAAACTGGAAAGTTCTGTCCCTGGACATGCTAGTTCGATTTGTTTCTTTTTTTGGTTTGGACCTGTTAAATCAATTCAAGTTACATCGATTTAATTATTGTTATATTGATTTAACTTAAATCAATTTCAGTTAAATTGAGTTTACTGCTTATGTGGGCATAGCCTTACAGATAGGAGCAGTAGAAAGTGTTCCCCATCAACAGGGTGGGAAAGGGTTTTATTTCCCATAATATGCAGAAGTCAAGAGGATAAAAGACTGAACAAACTCATAAAAAGCACAAAAAATTCAGAATGGTCACACTTTCCACTATCATCCCAGCTCTAGAACTCTGTGACTGGTTTGCAGCATTTGACTTCAAGATGTGTATTTTCATGTTTCCATTCACCCCACTAACAGGAGATTCCTGAGATTCACCATTAGATTCAAGCACTACCAATACGCAGTGTTATCCTTCAGCCTCTCCACTGCCCCAAATTACTTGTTGTCACAGCACGCCTTTGCAGGCATAAAATCACAATCTTCCCTTACCTGAACAAGTCTAATAAAGTCACACAACCAAATTCAGACAACACAAGACATTACTTTTACAAGGACCTTATTCCAGCAACTCAGACAAATCAAAAAGGTAAGGAAGTCTACCTTAGTGCCAACCCCAATAATAGAATTCAAAGGGTGCAACTAGACTCACAGGCCACATGAGTTTTCCTTCCAGAGCACAAATGCAACTCAATAGTACAATTAATACATGAAGCATATAACATCCGAAATATGCATGTCCTCAATTGTCTCCAATTATTAGTTCATGCGACTGCAACTAGTTTTGTGATAAATCATGTGAGGCTGCTCGTGACTTTTGAGGATACACAAGTGCAACAGACAGCACTCAAAAGGGTGACATTACCAATCAACATAAAAGAATCACTAATATGGTGGTCAACACCACAAAAATCTCATGTCAAGCGTGCCATTCCTTCAGAAAGCACCTACCATCACAATGTCCATAAACACACTCTCACAGGATGGGGTGCCCATCTCCAAGAACACACTGCTCAGGGAAAATGGACAATACAAGAATCATCCCTGCTCATGAACTTTCTGGAACTACATGCAATACACAATGCCTGCTCCCATTTCCAACATGACATAGCCAAAAAACACATAAAAATCAGGATGGACAATGTAGCCTGCATGTTTTACCTCAACAGGCCTAGGGATCCAGATCCTTCTCCCTCTTCAAGATGCCATGAAGTTATGGAACTGGTGCATAAGACATGATATCTTGATTTTGGCAACATAGCTACACAGCATTCACAACACCTTAGCCAATTTCCTCAGCAGGTATGTTACCCAAGAACACAAATGGGAGCTGCATCCAGCAGTTTTAAAACGTATCTTCTAGTAATGGGTTACTCAATGATAGGTGTCTCTGCTACTCCCTACAGCCACAAAAGCCTGCTTTTTTGCTTGTCGGCAGACATAGGAAAAACATCTGTGGGAGATGTGTTCCTTCACTCTTCACTCTTTACTCTTATGCCTTCCCACCCATACCACTGATCTATAAAACACTGCTGAAAATATGTCACAATTCTCTGATGGTGACTATGATAGCTCCTGTGTGGCCCAGACAACTGTGGTTCACATTGCTGACACACATGTCTGTTAAAACCTCTATTCCTCTACCAATACTAGACAACCTCCTGTCACTGGACAAGAGACGAATCATTCATCCTCATCCCAGATGCTGCACCTAACAGCTTGATTCTTTCTTGGTGCCAACAGGATGAATTACAGTGTTCCAAATCAGAAAAGCACTTATATTAAACAGTAGGAAGCCATCAACAAGACAAAGAAGTGCAAAATTGGAGTAGATTTTCCAAAAGGTGCATTAACAAACACAAATCACTCCGATATCTGCCCATTTCATGTATGCTGGAATATCTGCTTAATGTAAAAGAATCAAGATTATCCATCAGTGCCTTCAAGGTACACTTAACATCTATCTCAACCTTCCACAGTGGTCCTGGGGGCACCTCGATATTCACTCAACCAATTGTGAAATGCTTTCTGTCAGGCATACAAAATTGCATCCTGATGTTTGCCTTCTCATCCCTCTGTGGGACCTCAACCTTGTATTACAAGCAAACATAAGACTGCCATTCAAATCATTAGCTACCTGTTCTTTGTCTTGTATATCTATGAAGATGGCATTTCTGGTCACAATCACATCTGCAAGAGATGTAGGTGAAATCAAAACATTAATAAATAACACCCCCATGCAATTTTCCATAAAGACTAGATTACCCTGAGGCCATGCTGTAATTTATTCCAAAGATATCCTCATCATTTCATGTTAATCAATCCATATGCTTACTGGTTTTCTTACTGAACATGCTAATGTCCATGATGCTGTCCTCCACACATTGGATATTTAATGTGCTCTGTTCTTCTACCTAGAAAGAACAAACTCATTTAGATTAACTAGCAGACTGTTTGTTTCAGTAGCAGATAGATGCAAGGGTTTTGCTATCTCTACCAAAAGACTGAAAAGATGGATCTCGGAATGTATTTACGATAGCTACATACTATCAGGCATTGCCCCACCAGAGCACATTAAGACCCATTCTGCAAGGTCCATAGCTACTACCACTGCCTTCTTCAATAACATACCTATTACTGAAATATGTAGGCAGCCACATGAGCATCAGCCAATACTTTCATAAAACATTATGCTCTTGATCAAGCCTGCTAATCAGATGTGGCAGTCGGTTCATCAGTAATGTAAAGACTTCACAATATCAAATCCAAAGACCCTCCTACCATTTGAGGACATTGCTTGGAAGTCACCTCAATTGCATAGAACACTCTCAGGGACACTACTTGAGGGAGAAAGGAAGGTTATTCACCCAGTGCAGGAATTGGAGTTCTGTGAGATAAGCACCCTGTGGGTCCTCCATTACCCACCCTATTCACCTCTCTACTTCGGATTCATAAGTCCAGGCTCCCAGACGGAGAAAGAACTGAGGTGAATGGAGCCATGCATACTCCAAAAAGGGCATCAAAAGCTGCCGTGAGACTGCCGTCTAGCACATACAGCTCCGATGAGCACTGCTTGAAAGATCTCTGACTTGTGATGTGAGGACATGCCAACACCTGCTATGGAGCACCCACAGGGACATACATCTCGAAGAACTCCAGTTACTACAGAGTGAGTAACCTTCCTTTGAGAATCAGAAGGAAGGGCCAGAATAAGTTGTAACAGGAAGGATTAATATAAGGAAAGTGGGAAGGGATAAATAGAAAAGACTTTTAAAAATAGCAAAACTAAAAGAAAGCTAGAAAAAACAGAACACAACCAGACAAAGTCACAAAAATCATAATATGCAGGGATTAAAATGTAGCACAATGTTGGAAAGTATAACACTAAACAGGAAAGCCCCCAGAGGATGGATTTATTTTACTTCACAGGCAAGATGAGTCAGAGTTAAAACAAGGGGAAAAAAACAACTCAAAAGGAAGAGAACACAGACCAGGGAGAAACAGGTACTTAATTTGCACTTTAATATAAACACACAATTATAAAGAGTGAAATCAAGGCAAACAAGATTTTAAGTAAACAAATCGATAAGGCACGTGATATATTAGCACGTTTTGCTCTTATATTGCATATCTCTTTCACACATGCACCCCTCTTTTCATATTACACTTCTGTTCTTCTGGATTTGGATTATTTAGAGCCCTGCAAAGACTTAACTAGATGAATGAATTTACTCTATTTAGTAGTCCCACTGACTTCACATAAGTATTCCTAGCCCTTACCAGCAAAAAAGCAATTTTAATCACATGGGTAGTCCCACTGAAGTCAAGGCGATTACTCATATGAAGGTTACTCACTTGTTTGGATGTTTGCAGGATTAGCTTCTTGGACTGTCAGCTCTTTCAGGTGGAGCCCATGGTGATATTTGATAATGAGGGGGTTTTTTTATAATCTTGCAGACAAAAGCTTAATAAGATCCAGTGTCTGGAAATTGAAAATAGACAAATTCCACCCTGAAATAAGTAGTGAGGGTTATAAAACATTGGAACAGTTTGTCAAGAACAGTGGTGGCCTCAACATTTTTTGGAGTCTATTAAAACAAGATTAGCTGTGATTCTAAAAGATATGCTTTAAGCCATTTTCTGGGAAAAATTCTTAGCCTTTGCATATGGGAAGTCAGATTATACAACCATGGAGATCCCTTCTGGACCAAAGTTTATTCATTTCTTAATCTGTGAAATTGTGGCCCAATTGAAGGCAATGGAAGCTTTGTCACTGATTCAGTGGGGCCAGAATTTTGCTATGCGTCTTGCTACATCCCTGCTAAGAGTGCGCCTCAGTGCAGGTGCTATATCAGCACTCTCTAGACCAGGGGTTGGCAACGGAGGAGGGGAGAAGAGCCATTTTCCCCTCCTCCCCCCCAACTGCATGAGCTGGAGCCAGGTGGTTGGGCTGGCAGCTCGCGCTCCCTCCCTCCTGCCCTCCACTGGTGGGGCAGAGCCGAGGGGCCCCACCTATCAGCCACAGGAAGATACCATGAGCAGATGAGCAGAAGGAACGGCAAATGTGGAAGGCGCCCAGTGTGGCTTAACAGAGAACTCTGCACTGAACTAAAGCATAAAAAGGAAGCTTACAGGAAGTGGAAGCTTGGACAGATGACTAAGGAGGCATATAAAGGTATTGCTTGGGACTGCAGGGATAAAATCAGAAAGGCCAAAGGACAATTGGAGTTGCGGCTAGCAAGGGATGTGAAGGATAACAGGAAGGGGTTCTACAAGTATATCAATAACAAGAAGAGGATCAGGGATGGTGTAGGTCCCTTGCTGAATGGGGCAGGTATCCTCGTGATAGATTAGGAAAAAGCTGAAGTGCTCAATGCTTTTTTTGCTTCAGTTTTCACAGGCTGGGCCAATTCCCAGCCCACTACATTGGGTATGGCAGAATGGAGAAAAGAAGAAAGGCCCTTGGTGATGGAAGGTCAGGTTAAGGACTACCTAAAGAAGCTGGATATGCACAAATCCATGGGGTCGGACGACCTGCAACTGAGGGCGCTGAGGGAGCTGGCCGATGAGATAGCAGTACTGCTGGCCATTATCTTTGAAAACTCGTGGGGAACGTGGGAGGTGCTGGATGACTGGAAAAAAGCAAATATAGTGCCCATCTTCAAGAAAGGGAAAAAGGAGGATCCAGGGAATTACAGACCTGTCAGCCTCACCTCAATCCCAGGAAAAATCATGGAGCAGATTCTCAAAGAATCCATCCTGAAACACTTGGAGGAAAATAGAGTGATCAGGAACAGTCAGCATGGATTCACCAAAGGTAAATCGTGCCTGACCAACCTCATCACCTTCTATGATGAGATGACTGGATTTGTGGATGTGGGAAGAGCTGTTGATGTGATATACCTTGACTTTAGCAAGGCTTTTGATACAGTTTCCTACCTCATTCTTCTCAGCAAGTTAAGGAAGTATGGGTTGGATGTGTGGACTGTAAGGTGGATAGAGAACTGGATAGATCAATGGTTTCATCATGTAGCAATCTATGGCTCCATGTCTAGTTGGCAACCAGTAACAAGTGGTGTGCCCCAGGGGTTGGTCCTGGGGCCAGTTCTTTTCAATATTTTCATTAATGATCTGGATGATGGGATTGATTGCACACTCAGTAAGTTTGTGGATGACACCAAGCTGGGGGGAACGGTAGACACGCTGGAGGGCAGGGAGAAGATTCAGGAAGACCTTGACAAATTGGAGCAGTGGGCCAGTAGAAATCTTATGAGGTTCAACAAGGACAAGTGCAAACTCCTGCACTTGGAATGGAAAAACCCCATGCACTGCTACAGGCTGGGGAGCAATCAGCTAAGTAGCAGCACGGTAGAAAAGGACCTGGGGGTCCTGCTGGATGGGAAGCTGGATATGAGTCAACAGTGTGCTCTTGCTGTCAAAAAGGCCAATGGCATGCTGGGCTGCATCAGAAGAAGCGTTGCCAGCAGATCGAGGGATGTGATCAATCCCCTCTGTTCGGCACTGGTGAGGCTGCATCTGGAATACTGTGTCCACTTTTGGGCTCCCCACTACAAAAAGAATGTGGACAAATTAGAAAGAGTCCAGCAAAGGGCAACAAAAATGATCAAGGGGCTGGAGCACAAGACCTATGAAGAAGGACTGAAGGAACTAGGCTTATTTAGCCTGCAGAAGAGAAGACTGGGGGGGAGGTTGATAGAAACCTTCAACTACCTGAAGGGTTGCTCCAAGGAGGATGGAACTCAGCTGTTCTCAGTAGTAACAGAGGACAGAACAAGGAACAATGGTTTCAAGTTGCAGCTAGGGGGGTCAAGGCTGGATATTAGGACAAACTTTCTTACTAGGAGGGTGGTAAAGCGTTGGAATGGGCTACCTACGGAGGTGGTGGAATCTCCGTCCTTGGAGATATTTAAGGCCCAGCTGGATAAAACTCTAGCTGGCATAATTTAGTAGGAGTGGTCCTGCTTTTTTTGGCAGGGGGTTGGACTAGATGACCTCATGAGGTCCCATCCAACCCTATGGTTCTATGGTTCTATGAAATGATTTAGAAAATGTAATAGAGAATATACTTCCAGACTTTGCAGATGAATCCAAACTGGGATGAGATGCAAGCACTGTGAAGGACACGCTTAGAATTCAAAATGAATGTGACAAATTGCAGAAATGATCTCCAATAAATAGGATGAAATTCAGTAAGGACAAATGCAAAGTACTACACTTAGGAAAGAATAATCAACTGCACAAGATAGTGAATCACAAAGTAAATATGAGTGAACTATGTAATACTGTTACAAAAAAAATGAGCATAATTATGTAATGGCATCAGCAGGCATATTGTAGGTAACACATGAGATGTAATTCCACTCTACTCAGCATTGAGAAGGCATTGGTTGGAGTTCTGATTAGAATCATAGAATCATAGGATTGGAAGGGACCTTATGAGGTCATCTAGTCTGATCCTCTGCTAAAAACAGGACCATTCCTGCTAAATCATCCCAGCCAGCGTTTTGTCTAACCAAGCCTTAAATGTTTCCAAAAATGGACATTTCACCACCTGGCTAGGTAACCCATTCCAATGCTTCACCACCCTCCTAGTGAGAAAGTTTTTCCTAATATCTAACCTCGATCACCCCAGCTGCAGCTTGAAACCATTGCTCCTTGTTCTGTCTTCTGTTACTACTGAGAACAGCCTAGCTCCCTCCTTTTCGGAGCACTCCTTCAAGTAGTTGAAGGTGGCTATCAGATCATCCTTCAGTCTTCTCTACTGCAGACTAAATAAACCTAGTTCTTTCAGTCTCTCCTCATAAGTCATGTACCCCAACCCCCTAATCATTTCTAGTGCCCTCTGCTGGACTCCTTCTAATTTCTCAATATCCCTTCTGTAGTGTGGAGCCCAGAGCTGGACATAGTATTCCAGATGCGGCCTCACTAGAGCTGCATAGAGGGGAATAATCACATCCCTTGATCTGCTGGCAACACTCCTGTTGATGCATTCCAGTATGCCATTGGTCTTTTTGGCAACAAGAGCATATTATTGACTCATACCCAGCTTCCTATCCACCATAACCCTCAATTCCTTTTCTACAGAGTGGCTACTTAGCCGATCGGTCCCCAGCATGTAGCAGTACATGGGGTTTTCCCATCCTAAGTGCAGGACTTTGCACTTGTCCTTGTTGAACCTCATGAGATTTCATTTGGCCCCAAGATCCAATTTGTCTAGGTCTCCCTGAATCCTATCCCTGTCCTCCAGCATGTTTACCATTTCCCCCCAGCTTGGTGCCATCTGCAAATTTACTGAGTGTGCAATCTATCCCATCATCCGGATCATTAATGAAGATGTTGAACAGAACCAGCCGCAGGACAGACCTCTTGGGCTCTCTGCTAGTTACTGGTTCGCAACTAGACATTGAACCATTGATCCCTACCTGCTGAGCCTGATCTATCCAGCTTTCTATCTATTTTATGGTCCATTCATCCAAACCATACTTCCTTAACTTGCTGACAAGAATGCTGTGGGAAACTGTATCAAACACTTTGCTAAAGTTGAGGTATCTCACATTGATGACCACTTCCGTATTTACATATCCAATCATCTCATCATAGAAGGCAATCATGTTGGTCAGGCATGATTTGCCCTTGATGAATCCATGCCGACTGTCTCTGATCACTATACTTTCCTCCAAGTTTTCCAGAATGGATTCTTTGAGGACCTGCTCCATGACTTTTCCAGGGATTAAGGTAAGGCTGATTGGTCTGTAGTTCCCCAGGTCCTCCTTTTTCCCTTTCTTGAAGATAAGGTACTATATTTTCCTTTTTCCAATCATCTGGGACCTCCCCCGTTTGCCATGAGTTTTCAAAAATCATGGCTACCAGTTCTGCAATCACAGTTCTAGGTACCACATTTCAGAAAAGACGTGGACAAACTGCAGAAAGTCCTGAGGCAACAATTGAAATTCTAGAAAAGATAACCTATAAGGAAAGACTGAAAAAACTGGGTTTGTTTAAAATAGAAAAGAAAAGACTGAGTGGGGGCGTATAATAACAGTTGTTTTAAAGAGAAAGGTGCTCAAGTGTTCTCCTAAACCACAGAGGACAGGACAAGGAGTAATAGTCTTAAATTTCAGCCAGGGAAATTCAGGTTAGACTTTTGGAAAAACTTCCTAAATGTCAGGGTAGTCAAACACCGGAACAAAACACCTGGGGGGCGGGTGGGGCTGTGTGATCTTCATCATTGGAGATTTTAAGAAGTTAAACAAATGCCTGTCAGGGATGGTCTTAATTATACTCAGTCCTGCTTCAGGTCAGTGAATTGAACAAAATGACCTATCGATGTCCCTTCCAGTCCATTTATATATCTCACCCCACCAGGTCATTCATCTTAATTCAGATAAACTGATATTACCTCAAAATAAACAAATGCACAAACAAAGCAGATATGAAAACTAATAATGGATAATATAACTGATTTCATGACAGATGACGGTTGGGGCTTGTGTTTGACACAGCTGTAATGACACTGCTGATTAAAGGGAAGCTGCAGTTGAGCATAGATAGACTTTTCAAACACAGCAAATTACACAACAAGGGGAAAAAAACAGCAGAATTAATCACTACCTGGAAAACAATTTCACACTAGACTAAACATAGAAGAGATAAAAAAGAAAATGTTTGTGTGGGACAGTTAGTAACCCAGGCCTTGATTTAAAAAAAAAAAAAAAAAGTCAATTAACTTTAGCTGTGACTGAAATGCACCCTATAAATAAATTTAAAAAAAAATCTGGGTGGGGAAGAATTTGACTTAAATAAAGATTGTAAGATGATGCTTTCTGATTATAAAGTTATACCATAATGCTGTAGTTTGCTGTAATGGTATCTGAAGGATGCATACAACTTGGATGTATGTGAATGAGGTGGAGGAAAGGATGGATAACCGGAGTATATCAGCAGAGGGAGTGAACAGGAGAGTGTATCAGTGGCTTGCAGACAAGGCCGTAACATAAAGGAACCAAATGTCTACACAGGCAGTTAAAATAAATAAAATAGCATACTCACTGATTCTCTATAAGACTGAACACCTGCATGTATCTGACAGGGTGTGTTTCTTTTCTGACAGTCACCCACCAGATAGGAGGCACAAAGCCAAATGAAGGAGGAAAAGAACTTATGAAATGAAGAAGCTTTGTGGATTTCAAGTTCATGGGTGGGGAAAGGCTTTGGCATTTTTCTAGAAGTGCACTGGATGGAAATCACTTCCTGTAAGCCCTAATGAGGCACTAGGCTGGGCATCAAGAGAAATAGATTCTGCTCTTGGTGAGAAGGTCCAGCAGTTGGGTCATTAGCCTGGAATTCGAAAGGCCTAGATTTAATTCCCTACTCTGCCACTGCTATACAGTGTGACCCTGAGTAAGTCCTTTAGTCTAGCTGACTGTCTCAGTTCCCTCATCTGTAAAATAGAATATTATTACTGCCCTAATTCACAGGGGTGTTACGGGATACTCAGAGACTATGCTGATGGGGCCCACATATGTAAGGCTTTGATAGATTCAGCTGTGAGTCACTGAAGCCCTCTGTGTCTCAGCTTCTCCATTAAAGTACCATATTACAGTTCAAGAATCACTACTATTTAGCACACTTTTCTTAAATATTTAGAATGGATTTTACTGGAGGAGAAACCCACTGGTGTGCATTTCCCACGTAGCCTTCTGTGATGATCGAGTGACTCATCAGAAAAAAGAAAAAACTCCACAACCACAGTAGTACAGGTTTTGCTTTGAAGGGATAATGCTTTTAACAAGAAAGGCAGAGCAGGCCCTAAGGGCATTTGTGGAAGCCTCATTATCTGAGTAGTTTACAGCCAGGATAGACACACATTGCACTGTCTGAGGAACAATTCTGCCCTGATTGCTGCTAGGCTTGGGGCTCTTCTTCCAAAAGAGACAAGTAGACTCAGAAAAGTAGTGGCAAAGGCTGGCAGCAGCAGTAACTGTTACAAGAGAAGAGGCATTTAAATTCAAGTAACTTAAAAATAACCCGTAGCGCACAGTAGCTCGGAAAGTCTTTAGCGTTAGCCTGTCAGGTCACGGTGCATGGTCGACGCCCCCTTCATGCCACGTCCGTGGCTATATAGGTCACCGTGACCCTGACCCTCCCAGTTCCTTTTTCTGCTATCAGCATCAGCTTGGATCAGCGTTATCTTGCGAAACGCAAGCGCCTGTCTTTCACGCGAAACCTGAAATGGCAGGTTTCAAGCTGTGCTTAGGATGCTGCAAGGCTTTCCTAATGGACGACCCGCACGAGAAATGCCTTGCCTGCTTTGGTGAGTCCCACCTCGCAGCGGAGTGCTCCATTTGCCAATCCTTCAAGTGAAGGACTCGGCTGGAAAGAGAGTGCCATCTCCTCTCAATTTTGGGGAACGGAACTGCTCCTCCCAAAGGCGGCCGAGCCACCAGCGCTCCGCCGGACCCTCGATTGGCTCGGGCTCAAGATTCCCGAAGATCTCCGGTACCGGGCTCGAAATCTCAGCCCGCTATGGTACCTCCTTGGCACTGACCTTGTCGGTCCTCCGGTAGCCCTCTCAGCCACCCCGGGTAGGGCACTGGCTCAGGCACTGACCCGCCAAGGGCATTCAAACCTGGCCTGGGTGCAGAACAAGAAGAAGCGGACCATAGGGGCACCGCCCCCTTCGGCACCGCTGGACACGGCACCACCTCTAAGCCCGGTACCACCATCAAGCCCGGTACAGCTGGCCTCGGCACCATCACCAATACCGCTGCTTCCGCTGCCGTCACTTCCGGTACTTTTGGACTCGGCACCGACAACATCTGCACCGATACCGGTACTGTCAAGGGCCTCTTCACCCTTCTCCAACCAGATACCATCAAATCCGGCACTGGGCCCAAGTACCACGGCTCCACCTCATTGCTCCTCTGAAGAACTCTCAGTACCGGACTGCCAGATGTCGGGGGGGAGGCAGGTCATCCAGATCGTCCTCCAAAGACCCCTTTCTTTCCCCCCAGGAGGAGTGTCCAAGAAAGCGGCTTCGAAAGAGCTCCGTATCACTGACCTCGAGGGGAAGGCGCCCATCGGGAGAGGTCTCTGCTCCCCCCATGGCGCCTATGCCACCGTCGAGGTCACCGCACAATGAGTGGACCCTTGACTAGCTGAACGCAACAGCAGATGATACCTCCTTCCATTATGCCCAGTCGCCAGTGCTGGAGTCCTCGGATTTCTCCGACGACAAGCCAGACCCTTATTCTAGTCAACGTAGCAGATCAAGGGCCCAATCATCCTCATCACCCAACGAACACCTAATTGACATGTCCGCCAACCATGAAGGAGATCCCCGCATTGAGCAGGACCTCCTCCGCCTCATGGTGGCAAATCTGAAGCTGAAGCTGGGGGTGATCCAAGTAGAAGATGATACCCTCTTCAATGCGTGCCATAGAGCCCCACTGGCTAAGGTCACGATCCCCCTATACACTCCGGGGTGTTCCGCATTGTCCAAGAATGCTGGCAAATGCCTTCCTCGATCTTGCCAGTGTCCAAAGTGGCGGATAAGAAATACTCTGTCTCCCCGGAAGGATTCCCCTTCCTGTTTCACCACCTGGCCCCAGGATCCCTGGTGGTCGACACAGTCAACCAAAGGGAGAGACAGGGTCAGCCCAGCTCCATGCCCAAAAACAGAGAGGAGAAGAAGCTTGACCTATTGGGCAGGAAAGTTTACTCCTCTGCCGCCCTACAGCTGCACATCGCAAGTCTCTCAGCCCTGATGACGCGCTACATCTTCAGCTTGTGGGAGGCTCTACGAAATCTCCACTCAGCCGTCTCCAAGGAGCGCCTGAGAGACTTCAAGGCAATGCTGGATGAAAGAGAGAGAGCATCCAGGGATGCGCTCGCGGCAACCTGGGACACAGTGGATACAGCAGCACGTATAATGGTATTGGCAGTTGTTATGCGCTGCTTGGCCTGGCTCCAAAACTCTGGCCTTTCCACGCAGATGCAACAGATTATCCAGGATCTTCCTTTCGAGGGTCCTGACCTCTTTGCATCTTCCACAGATGCGAAGCTGCATGGTATGAAGGACTTGAGGGCTACAATTCGGTCCCTCAGGATTTACACTCCTCAACCCGTTAGGTGCTCCTTGAGGTCACATCAGCTACAGCAACAGTTACAGCAACTGAAACAGCAGCTGCACCTGCAGACCCAGTTCCCAAGATCCCTCCAGTTTCCCCAGTGCCATCTTGGGGACCTGGACAAAGTTAAGGGCCGATCAGGTAAAGGGGGCAAGCCTGGCACCTCACAGTCTGGATGGCACAGACAGGGATCGGACCGCTCGTCAGGCCACAAATAGTGTTTTTGACACTCCCCCCGCGGGCAGTGCTCCACAACCCGTTCTCCCCCCACCGCCTCCGCCACTTTGCTCCACGATGGACCCGTGTCACAACAGACCAGTGAGTTCTCAACATGTTGGCAAGAGGATACCGCATCCAGTTCCTTTCAACCCCAGGACAGGAAACTGCCCTCTCCCACAACACCAGAAAACCCAGATCTGCTGAGCAAGCTTGAGGTCAAATGCCAGAAGTTACTTTCTCTCAGAGCCATAGAAAAGGTTGCCGAGAGAGTGCAGCAAAGGGTTATATTCCCGTTACTTCCTAGTCCCCAAGCCCAATGGGGACCTATGACCCATTTTAGACCTCAGAGCACTCAACAAACACATAAAGAAAATAAAATTCTGCATGGACTCCCTACCCTAGATTATTCCCTCCCTGTCCCCAGGAGTTTGGTTTGCAGCCCTCGATCTAAAGGACGCTTACTTCCATATAGCCATTCAGCCCCATCACAGACATTTTCTCAGGTTCGTGGTGGCATGATGCCACTACCAGTTCACCACCCTCCGCTTTGAGTTATCGCTATCTCCCAGGGTGTTCACAAAGTGTGTCGCACCGGTCGCAGCTTTCCTACGCAGGAGGGGTATAAGACTCTACCCCTACCTCGATGATTGGCTCATAGTGGGCAAGTCAAGTTGACAGATACAAAACCACGTCGACCTGGTAATGAACCTGTGCACGTTCCTGGGCTTCCGCATAAACTTGGAGAAGTCCAAGCTTTGCCCCACTCAGGACATAGAGTTCATCGGGTCACGTTTAAACACCTGACAGGGCATCGTGCCCTTGCCCCCGTCAAGATTTCAGTCCATCTGCACCATCATCATGGAGCACCAGGAGTCCAGGCTGACCACAGCACACCAGTGCATGCAGCTCTTGGGACACATGGCAGTGGCCACGTCGGTAATCCGAACAGCCCACCTGTGGATGAGACCGTTCCAGCTCTGGTTCGTCACAAGCTTCTGACCAGGAAGGGACTGCCTGGACAAGGTAATCTCAGTCCTTCAATATGCGCTGGAGTCCCTCCAAATCTGGAAGGACCCCGACTTCATGATGGGGGGAATTCTGTTCAGGGAGTCCAAGCCCTCAGTGACCCTGAATACAGATGCATCCGACATGGGCTGGGGAGCCCACCTGTCCAGGGGCCTCTCCACACAAGGCGTTTGGAACCCTGAGGACAGTCTCCTCCACATAAATGTGAAGGAGCTCCGGGCTATCAGGCTGTCCTGCATGACCTTCCTAGACCAGATCCAAGGCAGCGTGGTCCAAATCCTCTCAGACAATACAATGGCCATGTTCTACATGAACCGTAAAGGGGGAGTCCGCTCCTCGGCTCTATGCGAGGAAGCGACCAAATTTTGGCAACTAGCGATAGACCATCATTTCACACCGACTACCTCTCACCTACCCGGGGTAGACAACGGTATAGCGGACTCACTCAGCAGGAAACTCCTGGTGAATCACGAGTGGTCCCTCCACAATGAGGTTTTCTCCTTGCTGACAAACAGATGGGGAACCCCTCAGATCGACCTCTTCACCACGGGGCAGAACCGCAAATGTTCCCGGTTCTGCTCCCTTCGAGGTCGGGAGGAGGGTTCTCTCAGCGATGCCTTCCTCCTCAATTGGTTGGGGGCCCTAATGTATGCCTTCCCTCCAATTCCCTTGATCCACCGGGTGCTCCTGAAGGTCCTCGCGGATGAGGCACACATCATTCCCACAGTGGGCGGACCTCCTGACACCGGATTCAGGCTGCCTTCGGCACCCAAACCCAGGCCTCCTGCACCTGATAGCCTGGATGCTCTCTGGCTCAGCGAGCAAGAGAAGCGCTGCTTGGATAGGGTTAAAAGGTCCTGGTTGGTAGCAGGAAACCCTCCACCAGGTGCACCTACATGGCAAAATGGAATCACTTTTCCACTTGGTGCCGTGACAAAGACATAGACCCTACCTCCACACCAGTTCAGGCAACTTTGGATTACCTTCTTGATCTAAGAGAGAAAGGCCTATCTCTGTCTTCATTAAAAGTCCATTTGGCAGCCATTTCGGCCTTTCACCAAAGAGTAGATGGGGCTCCACTCTTTTCACACCCCATCTATCATAGATTCCTGAAAGGGGTAGAAAAACTTTTCCCCCACACCTGTAAACTCACTCCATAGTGGGATTTGAACATTGTGCTGTGACAGAACCACCGTATGAGCCCTTGGACTCAGCCACCTTGCTTGTACTGTCCTGGAAGGTGGCTTTTCTGATAGCAATTACCTCGGCCAGAAGGGTCTCAGAGTTACAAGCCCCGTCCTCTGAACTCCCATATACAGTTGTCTTCCCAGACAAGGTGGTCCTGCATCACCACCCCTTGTTCTTGCCCAACATTGCCACCCCCTTCCACATGAATCAAGTAATCTGTCTGCTGGTCTTCTATCCAGACCCTCAGGCGACAGAGAACCAGAGACAGTGGCACACCCTGGATGGCTATGTTCACACGTAAACTGCTATTTTGAAATAAGTTATTCTGAAATAAATTAATTTGAATTAAGAAAATGTTAATTCGAATTAAGGGAAAGCCTGCTATCAAAATGTCTCTTATTTCAAATTGGTTATTTCGAAATAAGGCCGTTCGGACAACTGTTTCGAAACAATGGCTATTTCGATTTCAAGCGAGATTTTACTGTTTCAAAATAATGGCCATTATTTCGAAACAATGGGTCCCATTGTTTCAAAATAACGGAACATCGTGTGGACATAAGAAATTTTATTTCGAAACAATGGCTGTTGTTTCAAAATAAAACTCGTCTGAACACAGCCGATGTGAGGAGAGCGCTCCTAATCTATACTGAGTGCACACGATCTTTCCGGAAGACCTCCCAATTGTTTGTGGTGGTCACTGAACACATGAAAGGCTCCCCAGTATCCTCCCACTGCATCTCCAAATGGATTGTGAACTGCATTAAAGACTGCTACGGAAGGTCAAACACACCTCTCCCAGAGACTGTGAGAGCCCATCCTACCAGAGCGCAGGTGTCTTTCACAGCCTTCCTCGCTAAGGTCCCAATCCAAGAGATCTGCAGGGTCACTACGTGGTCGTCAATTCATACCTTCACAACGCACTACGCCATTGCCCAACAGGCTAGAGATGCTGCTGCTGTGGGCAGAGCTGTACTCAGTGTGGGTAGACTGTAACTCCTCCCACCATCCTTGGGTATGGCTAGCAGATACGGGTAATTGAATGATGTGAGCAGCACTCAAAGGAGAATGGTTGGTTACTCACCAGTAACTTTCCTTTTTCAAGATGGGCTGCTCACATACATTCAGGTCCCTTCCACTGTCCCCGCTAATGGAGTTGGCAAAGGTATATAGGACTGGGGTCAGGGTCATGGTCACCTATAAAGCCACGGTCGTGGCGTGGAGGGGGCGTTGGCCGTGTGCCCTGACCTGACAGGCTAATGCTAAAGACTTTCCGAGCTACCGTGCGCTGCAGCACGTAGACACCTGTAACTGAGTGTATGTGAGCAGCCCATCTCGAAGAAGGACGGTTACTGGTGAGTAACCAACCATTTAGGCATCTTCCATTCAAGGGTCTCAGAGTGCTTCTTTGTCTCTAATTAAGTTCTGCATCACTTGTGAAAAGTGCCGATTACATGTTTTCCATATTGGAAAACAAAGAGGTAGATAAGGGAAAGTGATATTTAGCCCATGTCTACATAGTTTTTGTGTCAGTAATACTGAGTATGTCTACACCAGCAAATTAGTCCAGATTAAGAAGGCTTAATCTGGACTAATCTGAGCCCTGTCTACATTAGGCTTTGTGTAGTTTGAAGTAAAAAATTTTTTAGTTCAAACTAAGTAAAGCTTAGTTTGAATTAGTTAGTTCAGCTGGTTAGTCCGAACTAACTGCTTAGTTAGAACTTACTTCGAAATTCAGTTCGAACTAGCACAATGTAGTCACTCTAGTTTGAACTAAATAAATTCAAACTACCAGTTAGTTCAAACTAACCATGTTTTTTAGTTTGAACTAGCTGTGCTTTTTTAGTTTGAACTAAAAAGTTAGTTTGAACTAAAAGAAGCATAGCTAGTTCGAACTAAAAAGTTAGTTCAAACTACAAAAGGTGGTTTGTTTGAACTAACTTCAAACTACTTAGTTTGGACTGAGGTGCAAACTTAGGTGTTAGGTGTAGACATAGCCACTGTGTCAGTTGGGGGTATGATTTTTTATTTTTTTTTAACTGAGATGATTATACCAGTACAACCCCTAATGTGGAATACTGGTATAAAGGTGCCTTATTTAGTATAACTTATTCCCCTTCTTTGCAAAATTAGCTATACTGATCTATAAAGACATGCCTACACCAGGAGCGTTTTACTAGCAAAACTATTTCAGTAAATATACTCTGCTAACAATTGTGCTCTGGGGGGCGTTCGGCTTATATCAGCAAAGCTGTGTTTTGATCAGTATGGCTTTTTCCATTTCCAATAAAATTTCAGTCTTGACTGCATCTACATGAGGGCCTTTTGTCAGCACAACTATGTCAATCAGGCCTCACATCTCTTCATACTCTGGGCTGAAATTATAGCTGTGCCAGCATCAGTCTGCAGTGTAGACATGGTTTAAGACACATTTATACTGATAAAAAAGCATCCATGCTAGGGGGATTGTGTTGCTAGAACTATGCTGCTGTGTTTAGAGCAGTACAGTAGATGTGACTTGGGAAGCCTTATGTAACCCTCATCACCCCAGCATCCGAGCACGTTCATCCAAAGATACAAAATGAGTTAGCGTTAGAGGGGACGTTTACACAGCAGCTGGAATGGTGCTTTCAGGCTCGGTAGATGGACACCTGCTAGCACTGTTCACGCTTACATGCTAAAAATAGCAGTGTGGCCTCAGTGGCAGACATTATGGGTCAGGGTAGCTGCTCAAGTACAATCCCAATGACTCCTTGGGGACAATCTTGTGTGGCTAGGGTCAATCACTACTGATGCTGCCATGGCCATGCTGCTAATTTTAGCACAGTATCTCAATCAAAGCTAGTGCATGTTGGTCTACCCATGCAGGGAAGCACATACCAGTTCCTATTCAGACATTCACAGAGACAGGAAAGAGACCCCCGAGTCCTGACCCCCAGACCCTCACTCTGCCCAATATATGGCCAGATTGCACCACTTTTTATACTTGTAAGTGCAGGAATGGATAGATTATACTTCCAATAAATATCCAGCACTGTTGGAATTAATCTACAGGAGGTAGAAGCATGTTTCTTAGAAGGGTACCTAGAGAAGAGTAACAGTGGTGCCAGGACTGCCTCTTGCAAATGTGAATGAATTCTGTGCTATGTGCAGAATTGTAACATGTTTTGTGTTCGCAGATTGGACTGCTATATTCTATTGCACATGCGCATAAAATAATTTCTGTCTTTCTATTAAGCTTCTTATGGAATCCAACAAACCTTAGGTTTATCCTCCAGGGGCTAGACGGACACGTTGTCTTCATCCATCCTGTCCTGTGAATAACAGAGTCTGCAAGAGGCTGTTCATCATTTTAATGGGATCCTGAGATTTAGATATTAGGCGCTTCTAATTTATTGGTGCTTTAGGATGAAATCATTATCAAGTGCTTCTGATGGGTTACGTGAGGTCCTTTAATGTAACACTTGGAGCTTTTGATTGATCATCAGCCTGGTAGTGTTTTTAAAGCCTGAGGTTTTGGTTTGGTTTGGTTTTTTCCTGTGTCCCACTAAATGAAGGCATCTACTTTCCCTTTGTTTCCTGTTGCTGGCACATTGTTCAAAGCTTTCCTTTCTGTGCTCTCTCACTCACACTGATAGTTTGTCCTCGGACACTTTTAGCCATGGCCCATTTCCCAAAGGAAGTCCTTCTTTTAATCTCTTGACAAGATTTAAGAAGTACTGCTGAGCTGTTTAGCAGTAAGAAACTTCAATCCTTCCTGGTGGGTGGTGATACATTCCCTTTAGGACCTTAATTTCTGTTGTGATGACTGTATTATGTGCCCATCTCCTCTGTACTTATACCACCATGAGCTATGATTGTAATAACTCTTGGGGAGGAAGGGGTTAACACTCTGGTCAGTGAGTCCCAGGACAGCCAATAGGAACAAAGCACAGCTTTTTGAATGGTAACAGCAGCCTGGCCTGGGCCTGTTTGGAAGCAGCAGAGCTCCTGGGAGGATCAGGAGGAGGCCAGAGGAAGAATCCAGCAACATCCTTACCAGAGATAAGTTAAGTTTGGTACTGACCAGGCGTGAGTAGAACAGGGAATGTTTATTTAGATGCGGTCAGGGTATTTTCTTTGCTTTTGGCTTGTTTTTTGGATTTCTCTGTGCTGAGCACATGTAACCCCCCCACTACCCTGTAACTATCTAAGTTTAATTCCCAGAGAAGCAACTCTCTGTGTTTATTATCTGTTCTTTTTGATTAAAGAGTTTACCTTTTAATAAATTCTGGTTCTGTTCCTGGTAGGGCAAGAGGTTTGTGTGCCCGTGCCTTGGACTGCACAGGCAGCTACTAGAGGGAGCCCTGTTCCAGTTCTAGCTCATATTGCAGCTGGGGTCCAGTCACTTTCCTGAGAGAGGAATAAAGAGGATTGCAAGTGCCTCACAGGGAGGAATTCCCAAGTGCGCCTTCCTGGGTCTCAAGAGGTTTTTTTGCATTTGGGTGGTGGCAGCGATACCACTCCAAGGCCAGGAATTGGAGGCCTTGGAGACTTTTAAGAGCAGGCTTTAAGGCCAGTGGCTTTTCTGGCCTGTTGCAGGCCCCCACCTTCTGCACTCAGAGTGCCAGAGTGGGGAAAAAGCCTTGACAATGATCTTCTCACCTGCCCAAAACTAACAGAGTGTCAGATGTGATCAGTATTTGGATGGGAGATGTCCAAAGAAAACACAAGAGGTGTTGGTCATTCACTAGATGATGCACACTCTTCCTCCTAAGTGAGTGTCAATCTAGTTCTCCAGTATGGTACTTTGGATTGATGAAAATGATGTCTTCCACGTAAGGCATGAATTTGAGGCTGTGACCCCTTATAATCATTAATGATTGTGTGGCACTTTTTACAGTGTAGGAGTGATGATTCTGGTTTCCTCAGGCACTTCTTGGTCTGTGCTGTTGTAAGGTGTTGCTTTGCATCTGTTAAACAGATGCTACATTTCACCATGTTGTTAGGAGATTTCAGGCTATTTACTCCATGCAGGGATGAAGGGAGACAGAGAGAGAGAAACATATTATCTAGTGACTAAAACACAGGGCTAGAAACCAGGAAATCTATATTCCCTTTCTATGTCTGCCACAGACTTGCTTTGTAACATTAACATTGGGTAGCTGATTAGCCACATTTTTGCCTGTTTTAATCTATTTACATTTTTAGCTGTTTCCTTGTGAGAAAAAGCTAAATTTAGTCCCCTGTTACCTAGGAACAAGAGACTTGCCATAGTGTATCAGATCAATATCCTATTTCTGACAGAGGGGAATATTAGATACTTCAGAGGAAATTGCAAGAACCCCTATTGTGGGCAATTATAGAAAAGGTTGCATTTCAGGGACATCCTTTCCTGACCTGCAGATATTTGTTGGCTTATGACCTGAAGCATGAAGGTTTACATCCGGACATACCCTATTGACTTAAGTAGAGTTGTGCCTATTTACACCACATGCAAATTTGGATCAGTGGCGCTAACAGCTCATCCATCTGTTAGAACTACATACCCATCAATTTAGTTACCAAGGGCTCTATTGCTCAAACAAAGCATATAATCTTCCTGGGCTGGAAATACAGTGAATGTGCTTTATTGGCTTAACCTTTCTGTTGTAAGAGTTGTGTCCATCTATCTATGAGTAATTCATCTTAAAAGTAGGATTTATCAGAGGGTGGTATAGAAGACACTCCAGTTAAGGGTCTGCCAGTATTTTCCATTATAAATCCCCTCTATTCAGATGTTTTATCACTCATCTATTTAAAAAAAATTGCTCTGTGCTGCAACTCTGCAGACAAGGTCTCAGGAGCTAAGAAAGAAGCTATTGCTTTTTATAAAATTAGAAGAGTCTGTTTCATTATTTTTAGGTTACAGGAGTTCAGCAAAATAAGAAGTTACTATGGGGTCACGTGTTTTTCTGTGCCTGTGTATTAGAAGTGTCTCTCTACTTTTTTTTTTGAAAAAAAAGAAAAGAAAAATGGTTTCATAGGATAAAATTATATCAAGGGGGAATTTATGTAGCACAGCTAAACATTTGAAAGGCAGGAGAGGCCAGTGTTAAGGTTTTGCTACCACTCAGCATGTATGTGTCAGAGAGGGATTCTGACTGAAAATTCTGATGCTCTGACATTCTGGCTGAGGTATTCATGGTGTACGGTGCTAGTGAACGTAGGATGAAATTTGCAGGTTTGCAGAGGGCTTGCACGAGGTCTTGGCACTACTGAAGCAATCTCTGCAATCACCTATCCCAGAGCTGAGTAAGTGCTCCACAGCAACTCCTGTCACACCTCTTTTCCCTGTTGAGGCCCCTATGGTGGGCACTGGGAGATGAGTGCATAGGCCAGCATTAATCCACCCAGAGGTAAGTTCGTAGGGAGGCAGCCAGCTTTTGGTTTGGCTTGTTCCACCAAAAGAGAGTCACAAAGGCTTGGGGTCTTGAGACCCAACATAGAGAAAAGATAAGGAACTTGTCCAAAGTCAGGAAATGCAAAAATTGGTTTCTTTTGCCAGCTTATGGTAAAGGGATAGAACCCCATGGTGTCTTGATGTACCAAAGTGCCAGCTTTGTGGCTGGTTTTGTTCCAGGCTGGAGTGGACTCAACAAGCAGTGGAGCTGTAGCTGGCCTTGTTTATTACTCAGTGTGCCCTTAAATATTTCTCGTGGTCTTTCTGCCAAGCCTGTTATACATTTATCCTGGTTCCCCTAACTAATTCCGTCGTCAGGTTGATTCAGCTGCTGAGCACTGGCCCAGATTCCTCTGGGTTCACTTCCAGAAGAGTCAGCTCTGATTCACTGAGTTTACAATCCCATAATTCTACTGAAGCACTAGGCAGTAGCAATAAGTCAACATCCCTGAATACATTTTCATCTATTTATTTACTTTTGAGCAAGGCACAAAACACATTTATTAATTCCTCTCCTCATCCCCCGCAGGCCATGTTTAATATTGCAGCAATGGAATCTTCAGAAGCGAACATGAGCTCTTTGGTGTTATTTCAAATCTGCTTTTTGGCAACAAATCCACATGCTAATTGAGCTCTAGAGCTGCCTCCGTGGGATGGCACAGCAGAAAGTGAAAGGGGTGATGGGCAAGTAAGAGCAAAAGGGAACTGGCCTTTCCAATTCACTTCTCCACTAGGAGAAGGCACAGAAACACAAGGTTCTGGTGAATCCCTCGCCAGAGTTTAATTTTCATTAATCGCAGTGTAATTACATAATCGCTTAAGCAAATGCTGCTTGAATCCTCTCAGTGTGCTGATATTTAGAGAGTACTGACAAGGTGCCACTGCAAATATATTTAACTGTGGAGCATGCATTCTGATACTATGTAAACGTCTCCTACCCCATCACAATGTCAGTGGGCAGCCACAGAACAAATTCCACTCCTACTTACTTTCTGCTGGGAATCTTGACTACCAAGAAGTCGAAAGCAAAGGTACATATGTGATTCTGGATATGATGAGAGATGTGCTAGGAGACAGGGCTGCAACCCAGGAACAGAGATGGTCAAAATTGGTTTTATTTTTCACAAAGAAAGAAAATAAACACTGAATGTTTTGTTTTTTTCAGCAATTTTCTTGTAAAAAAAATCGCATACAATTTTGTGTCCAGTCTGAAAGCCATTTATCATCAGAAAAAAAGGTGAAATACGATTGTTCAATTTTTGATAGACTCAAGTCAGCTCTGAGCTCTGTTCACAATGTTGCTGCTCACTTGAGTTGTGATCTTGAATAGGTCACTTGACTTGTCAGTGCCAGGGTTTTCCCTTTTTACAAAATGTATATTATGATATTTACCTGCTTTAAGACACTCAGATGACAGGTTCAATGTAATTCAGTGTTCTAGTTCCAACTGTGCCATTCTCCGGTTATGTTTTTCTGCCTACCATCCTACTTGCATTGCTTAGCCAGGACTGGTCTTTTTGCTGCCATGCTGCTTTCATTACCACTGGAGCTTGTTCTCTCTGCTGGGGCTTTCACTAGTTCTCTGCCTCATCAGCTCTCTATCCCAGTTCAAATATCATCTGAAAACATCACTCTTGTATATTATACTCTTTAATTGGACTCTTCTCCTGCAGTTATTAATCTCTGTAAATCCATCCCTTAAGTCTGTGACCTGGTTAGGATAGAATTTTGCATGCAAACTATTGTTCAGAATAAAATTACACCTGTAATTCATTTTATTGTTGTAGCTCCTTACAGAAAGGAAGTGACTTCCATGTCTTTGGACAAGAAGGGTGAGTGGGTTCACACAGCAGCTGCGAAGGTGCCTGTGTGTATTTAATGTCAGGGAGTTTGACTCCTCTTTCACTAAACATCATAGTTCTTTCCACTAGCACCAGACTTGCTTTGAAGCTGCACAGCGTTAAACTGGTAGTTGCATTGCTGCAGCATCTCTTGGCCTGCCTGTGGCTTCTAAAGTTGAAGGGGTCATGTTTTGTTGTTGGCTACAGACCTGTCTCCTCCTGCTTCCAAGGTGTTAAGAAATCTTCAGAGTGCATGAACGATGCAGCACAACACTAGCCCATAAACCGCCATGAAACATGAATGATTTATCTGTGACATCAGCAAGGACTGGCAAGCTAGTTGTCTCTTGAACATGTCTGCACTGTAATCCAAGGTGTGACTGTGACACAAGGAAATGTAGCCATGGTAGCTTTGCTTGTTGCAGCATGGCTAAAACCTGCAATCTGTCTGCAGCGGCATGGATGTCAGTATGGGCCAGAAGTGCAACACAAACCCAGAGTCCCTGGTGTGCTGATAGAGCCAGCACTAGTACAGTCCAACATA
This sequence comes from Podocnemis expansa, assembly GCA_007922195.1. Classification (NCBI taxonomy): domain Eukaryota; kingdom Metazoa; phylum Chordata; order Testudines; family Podocnemididae; genus Podocnemis; species Podocnemis expansa. Next base: position 19,115,237 of record ML682025.1, read on the forward strand.
CACCTCCACTGCTCTTGTAGCCACACAAGTGTCAATAAACCTAGCTTGCATGCATCTACCCATTCTGCAATCACACCTTGGAGTGCAGTGTAGACATATCATTGTTGATTCTGATGATGGGGGTCACGAGTGAAAGAGATGCGGCACTAACTTTGCAGCTGTGAATTTTAATACATTAATCCACAGCTTTCAAAGCAACACTGCCTAATAATGATGAAAAGAGGAAAAAAGGAGCAAGAGAAGCAGCTGAGACGAGACTCTCTGATTAGTCTGTGTAGCAGTGGCTGCTGTTTTTTTATGAGCCAAAGTGCTAGCTTTTACTGAAATTTAATTGCCATTTATGTGCATAAATCCAGAACATTTCACCCTTTAGCTACATATTAGGTCTGACATGCTGATTTATAAATGGACAGAGAACTGTTTGTATTGGGATAACAGAAAAGTATTGAAGATACATTACTGCCCTGGAGAACTGGGGGAGTCCCAGGCAGTGAAGACTGTGTAATGAATCTATTACCATATACTACACCAACAGATCATTATCTGTAAACAATATACATAGTAACATGAGGACTGGAGAATGTGCAACCTGAATCCTATTAAAGGTCAGTGAAAGCTAGATGCTTCTTTCCTTCAGGCTTTTTTGAAATTTCCAGTTCTTTAACTCAGAACCTTCTACTCTAAAATCATAGGCCTATCCCTCTTGTCCAAAGGGAAATCTCTATTAGCTTTGACTAGTAGTATAGCTTATATCTAGAACAGCAAGAAGTATTTGCAACAAATGTGACATTTGTCATATTTCATTTTGATTTGGAATGGGTCTATTTTGCTTACAAGTTATGAGTATGAGTTCATTAGTGTTCTGACCAACAACAGAAGCAAAGGTTAAACTCAGATTTCTCTTCCCTCTTTCACATATTAATTTTGTGTGTGAAATCTTGGATCCACTAAAGTCAACGGTAGAATACCCATTGACTCCAGAAGGTGGGCAAGGTTTCATTCTGTGTTTACAGATGGTCTGCAGTGTTACAAAAGTGTTCTTTCCAGCTTTAGCATATCAACTTTTCTTATCCTAGACAAATAAATACACTGGTAGTTGCCAGCAACCACAAGCTTGTAACTGGACAGTGAATAGACTTCCTTATTCACTCCTCTGAATTCTTCATACCCTCTGGACTTAAACATTCTGTAGTTCACCTTTCTCTATAATTCAATGTGTGTCTCTTTATTTCATGACACAAGAAGCTAAAATAGTGACTGCCTGTGTTTTCCTTATATCCAACAATGCAGAGTTGTGTCTGACTCTTCACATAAAGTGTTTTGTGATCTTTTACATGAGGGACACTACTGCTGAAAATAAATTGTAGTATCCTGGAATGACTACCAGTTATTGTGTTTTCACAGCTGTTTGTTTTGTTAGCATTACTCTTCAAGTGAAGTGCACTGGGCCCAAGTCTCCTCTCACATCAAGAATAACTCTGGTGAAGTCAGTGGAGATTGACCAGTTCAAGACTGGTGCAAGTGAGATGGGAATCAGGACGAGGGAGTTGAATGGGTTAGAGCCCAGAATTGGGGTGTCCAAATGATTGAATTCTGTTCGGCACTTGCCAGCTCACTATCGGATCTCTGGCAAGTGATTCAACCCTCTTTGTGTGTAAGTTTTATCTCACACAGTTGTTCATGAAGGTGGCAATGCATCCCTGTTCTGTCATTCCCTCTGAAACATCTGGCATTGGCCAATGTCAGAAGACATGATACTGGGCTAGTTGGACCATTAGTCTGACCCAGTATAAGTGTTCTTAGGTAAGCTGGCCAGAGAGGTGAAGTTCACACTGAAGAGATCCTTGTAAAAATCTGAGAATATCAGTTTTCCATAGAACAGAAAAACAAGGCAAAATTAATCAAACTGTTCATTAGTCTATGTCCTGCTCCTCTGATTCTTCTGTCTTTCTAAACTTGGAGAAGTACAAGGTGCCTATAGGCTGGTAACTAGAAGGAAACTGTAGCAACAAAGTTGGCCAGGTGCCTCTCTATACACTGTGTTGATTAAATTTTAATTGGCAATTCTTGTCTGTAATGTAAGTTAATTGCAGAGAATCCTAGGAATTGTTTGTAAAATACAAGGAGATGAATGCATCTGAGTTCTACTGGAAGAGTTTAATTAAAGACATTATAAAGTGCAACAGATGGTATCTTGTTAGCTAGTGAAATGGACTAAGAGTCCTGTGGAATTTCATTGTGGAGGAGAATGGTTCTGCATCCTGCTGATTAAACCAGCTCTCCTCCACATTCTGAAGCATTCTTCCATTCAGTGAATTTATGTTACCCGAGAGATAAGGAGCTTTTCATGTCCTGATCGAACCTTGAAGATCCTTGTTGGTTGGGGGCAGATGGGCTAGCCTGGAGACTGAAATTCTCTAGTTGCAAAGATGATATATCAAGGTCAAAAAGACTTTCATCTTCATCCAAACTGTCTTCTGCCATTGTGTCTCAGTGCTCTTCTGAAGGGCTTTTTTGGTGTGAGAAGGCCCCTACGTGGCCTCTTTCCTAAGCCCCCTGACACACGTTAGCTGTGGGAATTGTTTGAGTCTTGTCATGAACTGTACGCGAGAAACCAGACTTAATTGTCAACCAATTTTATGTGAGCCAACAATCAACAATTAAATTGTGACATTTGCCCTCTACTGCTCCAAGGCAGTGACAAAAACATAGTCAAAACGTCATTATTCTGTGCCACCTATTCTATTTTTGCATTAGAATCTCTTCTCATGCTCATCCCCAGTGGAGGAGACTGAATGAGACTAACTTTTGAGCATGCCTATTGAAGCCCTTTGGATGGTTTGGTTTAATAAATAATTAGCATTTAGGTTTGGGGTCTGAATGTACAGCGATATGGAAGATTGAAGTTGCTATGCCCAGGAAACTCAAAGATAAGTTGGTGAGGGTAGCTTATAGGAAAGTAAGTTGGCAAGGACATGAACCTGTATTATATAACCATTATGTTTTAGTTCTAACTGGTTCGAACAAGGTTTTTAATGAGTGTTTTTGAGCACTGTAAATGTTTTATTAAAATGCTATCTATATTGACAGTATGGGAAGAACATTAGTGCAGAAGTTAATTTAAATAATGGGTAATATAAAGAGCCAATCAGAAGGTGCCAGAAATATAATTATGGTAAAAGACAGTTTAATGTGAATTAGTATTATAATGGAGTATAAAACAAGAAATTTAGCTAAATTTGGAGAGCTCTAATTAACCTACAAAGGTTACTGGTAGGTTCCAGAATGGTACGATTTACCTTCACTCCATTGTCAGTGGACTGATCACCTGCTAATACACCATCACATCTTTGAGTGTGATTGTAACTGAAACATTTATATGAGTAGTACTTGCATGCCTCTTTGCTTAACTAAGCTTCTTCTCTCTTTTTGAAAAAGTTTGGTTGTATCATTCAAAGTGCCACTTCATGGTCCTCTGTTAAATGAGTTTTCTTTAATTTACCTAGAGGTTTGAACCTGAAAATTAAGGTGGGTTTATTGCACCCTCTTCTTTTACAACATATACATGGTACTAATTTGGAGCCTTTTAGCATAAAGATTACACTACACAGCTTCTTTTTAGATTATTCTCAGGGGTGGCTGGTCTTTGAACTGCTTTGTATTGTCTGCCTGCAAAGGAAAATCCTTTTCTTTCTCTGACCGAACAGCTGACTGCTCTACTTCTCAAGCACTCAGTCTTGGCTGGAAAGGGAGCAGAACTGGGACATGGTGTAGATTCTAACGAACAGCACTTTGACATCATGTTTCCTCATAGGCTGTGTTCACACAGCCTCCTTATTTCGAAACAACAGAGGTTGTTTCGAAATAAGGTTTCAGCTGTTCACACGACGCACAGTTGTTTCGAAACAAGGGGAAGCCCTTGTTTCAAAACAACTGTGTTGTTTCGAAACAAGTGAAACACCATTTGGGGTCGAAACAAACTTGTTTCGAAACCCTTGTTTCGAAACAAGGCGTGTGAACGTGTTGTTTTGGAACAAAGTGTTCTGAAACAACACTGGATCCTCAGCACCCTGGCCAGGGAACCCTCAGGACCTTGGCCAGCGTGCTGAGGGCTGTCCCTCAGCCCCAGAAAGGGGGCTGCAGCCCTCGGCGGGTGGGGGGGGTGAGCGGCTGCGGGGCGCTGGAGCCAGCCGCCCGAGCTGCCTCCAAACCCCGCCAGCTGGTCGGGGGCGCCAGCCGGGGCTGTCCCCCCCGACACCGCCAGCGGGTTGGGGGCGCCGGGCTCAGTCGGCAGCTGGAGCTGCCCCCCGACACCGCCAGTGGGTCGGGGGCGCTGGGCTCAGCTGGCAGCCCAGGCTGCCCCCCCTGACA
>ML682025.1:19126815-19194287 GCA_007922195.1 Podocnemis expansa
TGCTGAGAGGGGGGTTTTGGGGGGTACCTGATCTGGGAGTGAGTATTGGGGGCAGGGGGTGGATTTTGGGGGGTAGGTATTGGGGGGCTAGATGTGGATTTTGGGGGTGCATATTGGGGTTTGGTGGGTACTGAAGACGGGAGTGAGTATTAGGAGTGGATTTTGGGGGTGGGAATTGGGGGCTGGGGTGGATTTGGGGGGTTATTGAGGGCTGGGGTGGATTTTGAGGACAGGGGAATGGATATTGGGGGCAGTAGCTGGGGTGCTTGAAGGGGGCCCGGACTTGTGGGGGGGGCAGAGTTGCAGGAGGGGTGCCCACCCATGTGGGAAAGGGCCCCACCCAGTTAGGAGGGTTCCAGGGCCCACCAAATTATACTTTAACCACTGTAGATGAACATTTATGCTCTTGCCTCTTGCCACTGTCCGGTGTTCATTTCACTTCAAGCTCTTCTGGAAAGTGATTACCTAGAAGAGATTTGGTTACATTTGGCTTCAGCAAAGGAAAATAATAGTTGCTGGGGCAGCAGGTCTCCTGCAGTCTCTGCATAGCCCTGGGATTCTCTGAAAGAGCTGATCCATCTGGCTATTCAGTTGTCCTCATGGCTAGTCGTTTGACCTGGGTCACTTTGTTCTATATCCTCAGTGTCTTCTTGACTGGTGAGTTGAAAACTTTATGTACTTTGGAGCAGCTCCTCCTTTCTTTCTCTTTATTTGTGCTGGCATGTTTACCTTTGGAAACCCAAAAGAATGAGAGGCAACATATCTAGCTAAAAAGTCACACACTCTGTCATAAGCCAAAGAGATGGTGGTTACATGTACATGTTAAACATATTAAATTTGCGGTACACGGCCCCAACTTTCAGTCAATTTCATTGCCTTTCAAAAGAGGAAAATGTCAATTTGGAAGTGTTTCCATACAGGTGTAAATATGAACTATAATTAATAGATGCCTCTATCTGATTAATTTGCAATATGATGTAGCTACTGTGGGGATTAAAAAACAATTAAATTGAGGATGAATGAAATATTCTATAGAAATATAAAGCATACAGTCTCTCTCCTTCCTCCCCCTGCGCCCTGGATGAACTTTTTCTCTTCCATGTGTAAACACAAGTGCTCTTTCTCTGTCTTATGTAAGAAATTTTACATACAGTTCTATTAGTGGGTTGGAACGGTTGCAGGGGAGCTCAGTGTTCAAAATCAAGCCCCCGAGTAGGATATTTAAATCCTAGAATCTGTAAATCTTTTGGACTTATAAACTGATGTTGAGACACAAAAAAGGCATTTACACATTAAAGGCTGATTTCCAGTATCGGATTTGAATGTTCCATGGTAAATCTGTTAGATTTCCATACAGCTTTTCATTGAGAGCCTCAAAGTGCTTTCTCAATGAGGGTTAGTAGGATTATGAACTTCATGTATATCTTGGTAAACTGGGGTAGAGAAATGAAGTGCCTTACTTGAGAGTTCACAACACTACCTGTCTCCTGCTACCCAGCCCCCTGCCCTCATCACTACACAATGAGGTTTACTTTACTTGAAAACTGAGTTCACAGATTTCAGGTGCGCTTGTGTGTGTGTATTCTTGTTATGGACTCACTTCCAGTTGGAGTACTTTTGCTTGGATAAACATCTAAAATTAGATTATATATCTGAATTTTACTAAAGTCTCTCCAGAGCATCATGCTGAAAATATTCAGATGAAAATTTCATGGAAACAGTCTTTAATGGCACCCAAGGGGCCTTCTCTCATTATTGACCATTAGAAATGAAGAATGAGTCTGAACACCAAAAATGAGGCAATGTGGCTGAGCAGTTAAAAGAGAAATCTGGAAATTAGGGCCACCTTGGTTTTATTCCTGGCTCTGTTGCTCCTGTGTAAATTTCAGCATGTCACTTAATTGCTCCGTGCCTCAGTTTCCCCATCTCGAAACTAAGTGTAAAATATTTTTCTTTCTCCATACACTTCACATGTGCCCATTACTGCCATATGTAGGCTGCTTCATGGAGATGTGCGAATGAATGAATTGTGGTAAAGTGCATTGTGTTCTGTAGATCAAAGTATACAAGTACAAAAGAGTTATTACTGTTATTAAGAAAATACCAGTGGGTGGTGAGTGTCCAGCTCTGTGCTGTTTCATGAGAACATAATATCTGGCAGCTGGACTTTTGGACCTCCTTGTCATCTTAGCTTATCCCTTCATTTTCCTTCTTGCTGCTCTTTACAGGAAACTTCTCCATGTCTGCAGACTGCAACATGGATTGCCAGACCTGCTGCCTTATTGACTGCAATAAGGGTCACTACTACATCGCTGGCAACTGCCTGGAGTGCCCTGTTGGATTTTAGTAAGGAAGCCACCTTTCCTTCTGATATTGCCCCCTCCTCTTGCCCACACCCCACGGGTATGTCTACACGGCACTTTTATTTCGAAATAACACTCATTATTTCGAAATAAAAGCAATTAGGTCTACATGACGTTTTCTTATTTCGAAAGGACGGATCCCGTCCTTTTGAAATAAGAATTGTTGTTCCGAAAAAGTAAAACCTCGATGTTTTCGAAACGGCCGTTATTTTGGAAGGGATATTTCAAAATAACGCCGTTTAGACCTGTTGTTTCGAAACAACAGGTCCAAATGGTTTTATTTTGAAATATCCCTTCTGAAATAACAGCTATTTGGATTGCAGGCTTTCCCTTAATTCGAATTAACATTTTGTTAATTCGAATTAACTTATTTCGAAATAAGGATTTTATTTCAAAATAACTCATTTCGAAACCCTTATTTCAAAATAACCATGTGTGTTTAGACATAGCCCAGCAGTAAAATAAAACACCTGGGAGGCTTGGCAGTGAGAAACTTAAAATCATTCCACTTCTTTAAAAACTCCAGGATCCAATCTTTAAACTGGGTAAGCCTCTCGGGTACAATAGGAAAAGCTGGTATGGAGTCCCCCATGTTTATAGCTTCTTCTGTTAATTAACAAGGCAACACAATGTCCTGGAAATTCTCTCCCGTCTATAGTCTTATCCAGAACTTGAAATACCCAATATAGAGACAGCCCCTAGGGAATCAACCCCAGCTGTTAACATAGAATTAGTACATATGAAGAGGACATCATGGGAGTTCTAGTCCTTCATAGGTGGATGATCTGCTGGGCTGGTTGTAGCCAAGAAAGCATCCCTTTCTTTATCCTAGTTAATAGTACCTTTGGAAATCCCCAGGTGGCTCCCTAAGTGCTGAACGTTAAGAGCACCTCTGGATGTCGGTGGAGTGGGTGATCTAAGTAAACAGTCCATAGCATTTTAATACTAGGTTCCCAATAGAATGGAACACAGCAGGTTGCAAAGCGATATTGTTGCTGTGTTTCAAGAAGTATATGCTTCACAGAGGCCAGCTTCCAGCGAGACGAGCTTCACACAGCTTCTGTCTACTGAGCCAAGGAGAGGCAGAACCAAGACCTGTACATGCAGCAACACAAGGACCTGTGTTTCAGTCTCAGCTCTTTTAATACGCAGGATACACATTACAATGAGTCTGGCCATTGCTCAAGGAATCCTCTGCTATCAAATTTAATTTGTTTTCTGGTCACCTGTTTGCAGACATGCCAGTGGAGGAATGTTGTGGTAGTTAAGCGTGAAGCATTAACTTGGGAGAGGTAGAGTCTAGGCACAAAGGTCAACAGGATGGGTGACAGCAGCTTGGATGCTGTGTTTTCCAGAAGACGGTAGGCTACAAAACAGGGGTCCTTTGCAGGAGGTGCTGCAGAAACACACAACAAAAGATGGGCCCTGCCCCAAAGAGGAAATTAACCATAAGACAAGAGAAAGCAGACATACAGAGGAGTCAATATGAGACAATACTATGTAGCCAGACAAGAGAGACCAGGGAAAGGGTGTAACACAAGTGAGTGAATGGTATGACAGAAGCAAATGGCCTGGTAATTCCTCAGTTGTTCCTGGATTTTATTTTAACGTTTTTATTTTGTGATTTTTCTGAAGAGGGCTTTCGTTAGGAGGGGATCAATTAAATGACAAAAAAGGGGGAAGGAAGGGAAGTGAGGGTAAGGAGGGCTGGTATGGACTGAAACTGGGGGGAAGAGACTGAGGGAGAGCTGGGACAGAGAGCCCAGGCAGTGAACACTGGAGAATGTTCTAGCTTGCATCCGAATGTTCAGCAGTCCCTGCTGTGGTGGCTTCCGCTGCTACGGCAGGAGCTTCTCGCTGACTGCTCTGTGCAGTTTTTCCCCGAGGCCACATGGTGGGGAGCAGAGGCAATGCCCCCATTGTTGGAGGGGAGCTCTCTCCTGCACAGTTCTGAGTCCAGAGGGCTTCTAGGAAGTGGCCATATTACCACCTCCTTCCCAGTGCAACAGTCCCTCCTTTGGCTGCTTCTGGTTTTATAGGCTCAAGTTTTGGACAAGGAGACTACCATGAGTTTTGGCTTCAAATTCTCACCCCTTGAGGGAGCCAAATGGGTGTTTGAAGAGCTGGTGTTTGGGGCACTGCCTGTAAGGAAGCTGACTGTGACACTGAACTTGCAGGATGTGGGGAAGAGCAAGAAACACAGGAGTGAAATAGTTAACATTAATGTTAATTTGGCCTTGTTTTTAAACCAGCTGCCCAGGAGGTCAAGCAGCTCCTCGGAAATGCCCAGTAGGAACAGCCAACCAGCTCACTGCTCAAGCAGACATCACAGCCTGCCAGGTAAGCAGGTGGATGGGGAAGTTTGGGGGGGTTGAGGGGAATGGGAGTGGCACTCCCCATCTGTATGCAAAGACAGTGTGACTTGTTTGTCTTCAGCCTTCTCCCTAGTCTTTTCAGTGTTGTTTTAACCCCTTTTACACAATCCAGCCACTTTATCTGCCAGGGATATCACAGTCAGCTACAGAGAGCAACGGGGCTCTGCAAGGGGCTACAGAGCAGTGCAGTGACCCAGTTCAATATTTACACTGCTGGCAGTGCAACACACAGTGTTAGGACTCTTCTTGGAGTGCTGTGCATGCTGGACCAAACAGCATCTGTCAGTAAGTTGCATGCATGAACAATATCTGAGTGGTCATCTTATGTTGATTTCTTACATGTCTCAGCAGAGACATGAGATCTGCCTCCCCAGTCATATGAATAATTTTGGTGTGGCTGTATAACCACTGGAGTGGCACTCAGGAGGCCTGGAATCTGTTTCCTGGTCTGCTGTTGCTTGAGTCTTGGCAAATCATGGCTCATCCCTGTGCTTCAGCTTCCCTATCTTTAAAGTGGGAAGAAAGAGGAACGCTAACTCCTTTTGTATGGTGCTTTTCATCAGTAGATCTCAGTTTATCAATTTATCAGTTATGATAGCAAGGTATTATTAATATTTTCCTTCATCACATCACATCACATCCAAGCATTAGTGCTCTCTCCAGTCATCAGTAATACATTAGAGGCAAACCAAACTGCAAGTGGATTTGTGTTTCCAAAGTCTTGTCAGGTGGGTGTTGGTTTTACAAATGTAAGGGCTAGTTTTAGACTAGATTCCATTTGTCAAAACTGCATAGCTTGGGACAGGGACAGTTCTGGCCCTTCCCTGACAGTGGTGTAAAATACATACCGTTATCCCCCATGTTCATTCCAGGGGACTCACCTGCTCCATTCATTCCACTGGAAGGAATCATACTTTTATATAGTCCTTCGCCCTTCCTTCCAAGGCTTAGAAGAATATCTTCAAAGAGATTGAGAGGAATCATCTGTCTATTTCCTTGCACTTACTACACTCCCAGGTTTATTTACCATCTCCCCAAAGACTTGTGATTCAGAGGGATTTAAAGAGGTCCTTCTTTTGCAGCAAGAAGAGGCCATTGCCTGGGCAATATGGAGGAGCTGCTTATTTGCTAATGACTGTTCTGTAGGTTATGGGTGTTGTGCTTCTGTCGTTCAGCAAAAAGTGGGACTAACATGCTCAGATATCTGCCCTGTTGACATTTCCAACCCCCCACTGACAGGCTTGCCCAGACGGCTATATCAGCTCAGAGACTGGAGCTGGCTGTCGATTGTGCCCAGATGGATATTTATGTGACCCACGCAGTGGTTTTCAGAGGAGCTGCAATCCTGGTCAGTACTCACCTGAGGGAAAGTTGGAGTGCTGGCAGTGTCCCCAAGGACACATCTGCCCTGATGGAAGAAACATACAGGTACTGTATGCAGCATGATGCCATTTGAGCACAAATCCCCATTCATCCTAAAGAAAGAAGGCATGGAGGAGGTGATGTGGGCATATCATCAGGAATGGCCTTGTCTCTGGGGTGGTAATAGGGCCTGGAGTCTTTTGCTGTTGGGTTGCCAGTTCAAATTCAGCTCCAGTCCATAGTGAATCTCAGATTTTCTGTATGTATCTTATGTGAAATGAGTTTGGTGAGTCTCAGTCCAGTACCCAATAGATCTGTGTTCATGTCACCAAAAGTACTCTAGCACTTCAGCTGGCTGTTAGAGGTCCCAGCAAAGAGCTGTGCATTGGAAGAAGCATGAACTCTGGAGCATCTTGCCCCCAGAGATGGTCCCTCTAGCACAGGGCTGGGGCACTTTGGCTGGGCAGCAGCACTGGAAGGCAACTCCAGCTCTGTGTTTTGGCCACCAGTCCTGTTGATGTAACATCTTTTGTCAGCCCTAATATATAATCCAGCGCTGGGCTGAGTGCTTCTTTAGGCACTGTACTGACTGGGACACAGTTTTGGCCTTTCTGATATCATGGGCTATATCTACATCAGGAAGCTTAGTTCGGACTTCCTTAGTCCAAACAAAGCAGTTCCTCATTAGTTCGAACTAACCATTACTTTTTAGTTTGAACTAGCTGTGTTTTTTAGTTCAAACTAACTTTTTAGTTTGAACTAAAAAAGCACAGCTAGTTTGAACCAAAAAGTTAGTTTGAACTAAAAAATGAAGATAGTTCGAACTAACCACTTATTTCAAATTTATTTAGTTTGAACGAGCATGGCTCCATCATGCTAGTTTGAACTAAAGTTTTTAGATCAAACTAGACAAAGCCTCATGTAGACAGGGACCAAATTAGTCCAGATTAAGCCTCCTTAATCCAAACTAATTTGCTAGTGTAGACATCAATCTTTATCTCATTAGGACTCTGTTTTCTCCTCTTAGCGTTGCTCAGCTGGCCAGGAACCAAACCCCAGCCGCACACATTGTGTAACCTGCGCACTTGGCTCTTTCTCCACCAAGGAAGCTCTGGGATGTCAGCCCTGTCCAGCAGGTAGGCATCCCCAAGCCCTTTCCTTAAAATTCAGATCTGAGGTATGAGAGGCCCATCAGTTAAGCACTCTGGGCAGGGGACCTCATCGCATGGTTCTGGAATGCATGTCTCTCTCCTATTCTACACTGAAGTGCAGAGAGAGTCCCCACCTCTGACCCACTGCCTAGATCCCAAGAAACTTACCAAATGGGATCTGGCACTGTATTTTACTTATTTGCATGCTGTAGGTAAGAGCAGAACCTGCAGTTATTTAAGCAGGAGACAGAAAACACTCTTGTCCAGCTCCTCAACAGCCTAGAAGCAGTGGCAGAACACAGAGAAGGCACAAGGTTTCCATGTCATGATGTCCTGTCAGGAGTAGTCATGGGTCTGACTGAAACCCCAGATCCAAATACCCCAAGCTTTGCATGGCAGTGGAATTTGGGAATATGAAATCAAATAAAAAAATTGCAGTTTAATGTTGACTTCATGCAGTATCCAATGATTTAGTTTCGAGATATTGATTTGATGTGAGAACACAAGCACTGTGGTCCCACATGGCAGTTATTCCTGGTTAATACTCACCTGAATTAAAGTGAGAGTGCTGGCAGCGCCCAAGGATATGTGTGCTCTGATGGACAAAACTGACAGGTACTGTACGAAGCATGATGCCATTTGAGACAAAGCCCCATTCATCCTAAACAAAGAAAATCTGGAAAAGGTGATGTGGGTATAATTGATCACCTGTATAAAAGCTTTGCACTCACTATTTCACTTTCTATTTGACGATATTGCTCGGCTTCACCTTCATTCATTAATCCTCAAACATATCCATGTAGAACGAGCAGTAATAGTTCCATGTTCTAGATGAAGTGTGGCCAAACTGCAGCTGAGGAGCTGCATGTGGCTCTTGAATGAAAAAGTGCAGCTCATGGAAGAAAGCCAGAGAAATGCAGCCCCAGCCTAGTTTTAAATCTCCCACCCTGAGCATGCTCAGAGCATGCTCAGGGGGAAGTCCTAGCCTGTACCAAGCCACTGGAGTGGCCATATTGGATGCTCAGCCCTGGCATGGCTTAAAGCAAGAAGAGTGAGCCACAGACTGTGCCTAGCCACTGGAGTGCCTAGGTAAGGGGGCCCTGGGGAGGTGGGAGGGTCAGGCCAGGGGAGCCAGTGTCAGGGCCTGGGGGTCAGGGAGGGGTCAGTATGGTGGGGAGAGGTGGTGGCATGGTCGGAGATGGCGGGGAGAAGTTAAGTTTTTACTATATAGGTAGGCCTAGTTTTCATGGTAACCTTAAGTAATTATTAGAATCTGATATTAGTAGGATCAATATTTGCCCTCTTTTTATGATAAAATTAAAGTGTGCAATGAATTTTAAACTCTAGTAGTTTTGGAGTAGGTAAAATATGGCTATATGCCTTAGTGCAGCTCTGGAAGGTTTAATAATCAACTTATGTGGCTCTTGACTCCTGTAAGTTTGGCCACCCCTACTCTTGACGGTGAAACCAAAGCACAGAGTGTTCAAATGACTGGGGAAGGCAACACAGTGAGTTTGTAGCAAAACCAGGAAGAAAAGTTAGGAGTCATGACTCCTAGTTTCCTGCTCAGACCATTAGACAGTGATCCCTTAAACACGGATTTATTATTTTATAGATTAACTTTTAAATTGGCACAGAGAGAGTATTTATTTACCAAGGAGCTTGCTATGCAAGTAAATGAATTCTCATTTCTGATTTGTGAGCTGCTCTTTGAAGGGCTGCTCACTTTTACTGCACATTTCCTCTTCTGTTTGATATTCCAGTGAAGTTCTAATAATCCTGTCTTGAGGACATCACAATTTGTCATTGTGGGAATGACAGGGGTGTCACAAATTCATCCTTCTGATATTAGTGCAGACTCAAGAATGGAAAGAAGATGGGATGGGAGGGACTTGACTTTTGGTTTAAAACAATTGTCTTTTGAAGTTATGAATGTGTAAAATAGGCAGATAATTAATTAGCTGAGAACAGGCAAAGAAAATGAGGAAAAACAAGTGAAACCAGCCTAAATTTGTTAAGTCTTTGGAAGTGCCACATGCCTCTTAAATGTTTTACAGCTTAGTTCCATTTCACAGGCAGTTGTTCAGAGCTATTCTGCACTACAGACATTTCAGCTGAAATCAACGCAGATTAATTTCAGGAATCGTTCCCAATAGCAAAGCCTGGGAGTAAATGCAGGGTGTAGTAGCTGTGAGTGTCCCCAGGCAGTATTCTTGGGGTATATCCTCATCACAGAGTTCAGCTGGGCTATAACTTGCATGTTGCCCCAATCAGCTTCCCATCCATACACAAAAAACTCTGACCTGAGTTACAGGTTGTAGACAAAAGCTTTAGTGCAACTGTCAATTGAGCTGGTAGCTCAGGTCCACCCACTTTGCAGTGAGGAGACAGGCTAAATCACTTCATTGCCTTCCCACAATCCTCTCTGTATGCCCAGAAGGACAGACAAGTTCTCCCATAACTCATTGGGAAAAAATCATTGTCTATGTCCACACTTACAGTTAAATCGATTTAACATATCAATTTAATAAAGTAAATATAAAAACCCTTAAACCAATTTAAGTTAAATCGATTTAACAGGTCCCCTCTAGAAACTCAAATCGAAATAGCATGTCCATGGACGGGACTTGCTATTTCGATTTAGGAGAGAGACACCATGGGAGGTTTGGCAACATAGCCCCTAGAAAGGCCATGCCCCCACCCAATATATAGAAACAGGAAAGCACCTGGGAAGGAGAAGGGCAAAAAGTGTTAAATCGATTTAACAGTTAATTGAAATAACATGTATGCACTGTGTTGTTTTGAAATAACAATTTCCATTTAACTGTCATATCGATATAATACTAGGTTTTATTATATCGATATGACTTTCCTTATGTTGAAATGAGGGAGCTCCTCATTTCGAAATAAGGGAATGTCGTGTGAACGTACCATTTTTTTACATCGAAATAACCAGCATTATTTCTATTTAAACAGTGTGTGTGTACATACCCATAGAGTAGCTCAGCTCTACTGAGGCACAGAGCCATGGGATATGCTCCCAGAAGTCCTAAGGACAGACACAGGAAAGTGCAGCCTAAGAACTCCTGTAGGGTTTGCTCTGAGGTTGCTCACACCTGGGCTAAGCTAAGCTAGGTGTGCAGACACTGGTGCTGATCACCCAAATAAACTCTAAAGTGAAGACATGTCTTTGCTGTGAGAGAGGCTGGGAATGGAGTGTCTCCAACTGAGAGAGGGTAGAAGTGGAATGGCTTGCGTTTTGTGCAAGTAAATGGCTGGAATTGTTACTGGGGCCACAGGTCTGAGTTCCTGCAAGCCACCTCTTTTACCATCAGAGAGACATGACTAGAAGTAGCTGTGAGATCACCCAAGTTAGCTTCCCTCTACTATACTGTTCCTTGCCATATCCCAAGTTGGAAGTACCTAAGAATGGGACAGGAGTAACTGTGAGCTCCAAAATAACTGTAACTACAATGTAGCTCCAGCTCCTTGCATTGACTCTGTCGACTATTGGCACTGTCTATATTTGCTTGCACCATCAATTCCTAAAACTGCCTCCTGCTGGGAGAGTGTGGAACTGTAATAGCTGTGCATTTGCACAGGGGAGTAACTGGTACCATTACTGGGGCCCCAGCATAGCTTCACTTTCCTTTCCACTAAGCAACATTATGGCATCTGAAGCTGAAGTATTTAATGAGCAGCTCCAGGTGCCTCCTGCAGAGTCACTGAACCCAGTAACTTGATTCCCAGGTCTGTAATTAGAATCCCTCTTATTAAATAATGAAGTGTTCTTGTATTCTAGTTGCTTGCTTATTGTCAGATAAAAGAGAAATGGAGTGGCTAGAGAGGCTGGGATAGCATCAAAGCTCCAATGGTTCAGATTCCATCTGTAATTCACTGGTGTGGAAATTGAATAACACAGAGGAAGAGGTTAACAAACTTTCACCCAGTGATGCTAATAACAGAGGAAAAACAGCACTCACATATGAGACCTGAGTAAAATGTGGGAGGGGAGGATGGCTTTGGAGATGTATGTAATGTTACACATATTGTTTAATATGTTGTATATAGAAGGCCAGGCATGTAATCTTTGCTGAAAACAAAAGCTGGGAAATGTTGGCTTCCTTAGACGTTGTAAAGCATTTGCAGACCAATTCTGTTATTTGTGAATCTGTTCAGTACTTGCAAATATTTAAACCACTGACCAAATGGCAGGCTATGGCCAGATCTTAAATATTACAGTGAGGGGATTATTGTTTTTTTATTATTTATTTTGCAATAGCAATCATAAGCTCTGGGCAGTAATGGGCCCATAATGCTAGGGGCTGTTCATGCACATAGTAAGAGGGACTGTCTAGGTGGGTGACAGGTGAAATATTTACAAAGTATCCAGTGTTAGGTTTTAATACTGAGAGTCAAAATTAATCCTCCTGGTATTCTAAAGGGTAGAATGCATGTGTTGTATACCAGATATATGCCTGATTGAGTCATACAGACCATTTTTGAAACTCATTGGTACTAAAGAGTTTGAATATAGTCAAAAGGAACTGAAACCCTAGACTTCAAAATGTTCTCTACCGTTTTACTGACTTTAATTATCTCTAATCTGTATACTGAACAGTGTGTGTGTGTGTGTGTGTGTGTGTGTGTGAATAAAGAGCCATTGCTATGCAGATATACTGGGATATATTTCAGCAGAGCAAAGGCACTTTTATACTACAATTAAATCCTTTTTTTTTTCCTCTTCGAATAACCATCTGGAGTTTAGTCAAGCATTTGATACCAAGTCCCACAAAATCTAACCTGGAAAAATTAATTGAAACTGGCTTATATATGAACACTTCCTTGTTAAATGGCAGAAGGACAATAAATAACAGGTAGAGATACCTGGTAATGTATGAAGTTGTGGGGGGATATTTTTTGAAGAGACAGAAGTCATTGGTTTAGATCTGATCTCATGTAACATCTTCATTAATTATCTAGGAAAAGATATGACTTGAAAAAAAGAGGAAAAAATAAATTTATAACAAAAAATCTTCATTTTTTAATTTGAAACTTCATCAACAATTGAAATTTATTGACATTTCAAATTTCAAAGCATTTTTACCAGCTGTATGAGTGGTTCAAGAACAAGAAACATTTCTTGGTTAAAGTTTCAATGAATTATTTTCCTGATTTGGTCTTAGAATTTTGAAATTTTGTCAAAAGGTTGCTAATGTTCAGAGAGCTTTGTTTGGCAGTCCCAAAATGAGTACGCTCTTGGATAAAAGAACTATCAGTTACTTCAGTTACAGCTCTCTGGACTTATTCAGACTAAATCTGGCTGAAATGTTTTTAAGTTTCAAAATATCAATGACAATTTTCACTGACATTTCGGCACAAACAACCAAAAAAATCATTCCAACCAAAATTTCACATCCTGCCCTCTACTTGTTTTTCAACCAGCTATTGAAGTGGATGCCATTAACATGCATTTGAAATTTGGTTGATCTCAGCTTTCCAAATGCTGTTAATAAAAAAGCAGGATTCTTTTATTCTTCTTTTTCTTTCTTCTTTTTGTATTTGAAAAAATTACAATTTTGGCAGCTTTGATGGAAACCCTGTCTCTGGATTTCTAGTCTGTTCTTCAGTTTTGGTCTCTCTCAATATAAATGCTGTAAAATTGCTTGTCTATATCTGTTTGATGTACCTGCCTTTGAAAATCAAAGTGTTTTACAACTCATTTGATGACTTTTCTGGGGCAATTTCTAGTTCTATCCCCAGATGCTCTTCACCTCTGACTTGAAACAATTTAGCAGCTGACATATATCTACTGAGTAAGAGAGCTGAAGTCAGAGAGAGAGGGAGTTGGAAATATGTAAAGTGAGTCCATTTTTGACCTCCAGCATCACTTGACTTTCGTTCACACTCTGTGTGGGTTTTTATTGGAGCTCTAAGTACTGTAATATTTTCCTTTCCATTCCTTTAAGTGAATCTGGCATCTCACGGCCATTAGTTCTGAAACCCTTTCAACGTGTAAGTTATCAGTGCTTCAAGAAGGAGGACAGTGCACTTACTAAGCCAGTCATCCTGAACAGGTTCTGCATTGTTCCTATCAATAATGTATCAGCTTGCTTCGTGACCGGGGGCCATACTGGCCTCAGCTGCTCTCTCTGAGTGCATGAAGCATGCACAAGCACTGAGAAACTGTGTGTTGCTCTATCACATTGCCTTGTCACTCACTGTTTATTTTATTTTAGGGCATCATTGTCCTCACAGTGGTACCATCCAGCCACTCCTTTGCCCACCTGGTTCTTGCACCAATGTCCCTGGGCAGAGCAAGTGCCAAAGATGCAATGACAGCTCCTGCTGTTTGGATACTCTGGGTCAGATACCACAGGACCATGAACACACTGAGTCACCAGAAGGCTTACTATGCCAGCCATGTCCACCAGGTGAGCTGCACACTTTCTCGTTGCTTGTATTCATATGATGATCTAATATGTGCTTGCAGAGAGTGTGAGCCAAAACTCAGCTGAGTGATTCCCAATGGCTCCAATGGGCTTTGGTTCTGATCCCAGAAGACCTGAATTGGGGGGTTCCTTTTTCCATCCAGTGCGCCATGCAGTTGAAGAACACTCACCCACACTCCTTACTTGTATCCCTCTGCAAACAAAAGAGTAAAATGGGTACTTGAGGAGTGAATCACCTGCCAGCCTTGTTTCACACATTGGGCTTTGCCATGTGATGTTGGCTTTGCCAAATCCCAACACGCTGGGTCTGGGGATCAGCCACCAATTCATGAACTCAATCTGCATTGTAACATTGTGACATTTGTATCACAGTGTCATCTTCACAGCTCCAGATGCCAGTGTTCTGCCTTGTGTAGAAGGAGCAGGTCACCACTAGTGCACAAGATGTAAGTAGTCTGCTGCCTTCTCAGCCCATACACGCTCTAAAGTTGAGCTCCCAGAGAACGACACAATGGCACATAACTCCATGAGACTTCCCCATACTCTCCCATGCATTTGATGGTTTTGCACGTGGCCTCCATTTGATGCTCGATGTGAAACAACCTGGCAGTGAATGATCTCTTCTCTGATGTGGCCTCTCAATACAGCGAACTGCACAGAATGCTGTTTCCCACCCATGTACGTTATTCTGATTGCTTCTTCTTTCAGGTCATTTTTGCACTGATGGATTTACAACTCCTCCATGCCCAGCAGGGAGTTTCAAGCCCAGAGAGCAGTTCTGCAAGCCTAGTGACAGCGCCTCATGCTTGCCAGGTCTGTGTTTTATTTCATCTCCATTTTGCACAATGGGGGAAATAATTCTGGCTCTAAATCACCCTGCTAATTAGTTGCTTATACAGGGTATGACAGTTATAGTGCTTATTTACTACCCTCTGGCTGAGATGGTATTATAGAGCACAGAGAAAAGAACACCCAGAAAATCGCCTACTAACCTCCAGATGTGCAGCAAAGCATTCAGGAACTCTTAGAGCCTAAAAATTAAAATAAAATAGGGTTATTATGTGGAATGGAAGTTATTTAAAGTGCAATAGAAGAGGAGATTTTAAATAAATCTTGGCTGGCGAAAGGTACAAGATTATTAGTCCCAGAGACCAAAGTCTGACGCTGAACCTGTGGATAGATGCATAAGATGTGGGCTGTGGCACAGTAATAGGCAGTCACCAAGGTCTGAATATAGATCCTTCAGATCTGCAGAATGGAACTCTGGTACTTGAGCTAAAGGAGTAATTCTGTGAGCTGCTTTCAGTAGTAGACAGTGCTTTGATAGCAGAACTGCTAGAGGGGGATGCAACCCTTGGTTTGCAAGGGTCTTGCAGAAGCTCCCCAACACACAACTCCTGCCAGCTCCAGTACTTCAGATCTCAGATCTTTCCAAGAACCAGGCCACAGATGCTGCAAAAGAATCATAGGAGTAGTCACTTTCTTCTAACACCGAACAGGGAATTTTATTGGCATAAGGAAACCTATTCCTAACACTCTCTCAAGTTGCAGAGCTTCTGCCAGCTCCTTCCCCTGGCCCATCCTGCCTGCCTGTCCATAGGTGCTGAAGATGGGGAGGTCAAAAAGCGATTAGCCCTCCACTTTTGAGAACCTGAATTTGGTGGGGGAAGGGCCTGTGCAGAGCTGTGTTGGCCTAATAGCAGAACATCATGCTGCTGGCAAGACAGACGGGTGGTTAGGCTGAATCTGAGTGACTGGTGTTGCAACCTGATCCACAGGGTCATGACGCCATTAAAGTTTGGCCCATTTTGGTTGCTTCCTGAACATTTGCAGTCGTTCTGGCACACATGTGCCTTCTTTCCACAGATTCACAGTGACCCAGATTCTCACTACCTTAAGCTGCTTGGTGCAGCACAGAGCTACCGTGGCTATCCACTTGGGCTATGTTCACACATAAACTGTTATTTCGAAATAAGTTATTTTGAAATAAAGTCCTTATTTCAAAATAACTTAATTCGAATTAAGAAAATGTTAATTCAAATGAAGGGAAAGCCTGCTATCAAAACAGCTGTTATTTCAAAATGGTTATTTTGAAATAAGGCCATTAGAACATGTTGTTCCGAAACAACGTGTCCGAATGCTGTTGTTTTGAAACAGCCATTTCAAAACAACGGCTATTTCGATTTCAAGCGAGGTTTTACTGTTTCAGAATAACAGAATGTCATGTGGACATAAGAAATTTTATTTTGAAACAATGGCTGGTGTTTTGAAATAAAACTCTCATCTGAACACAGCCTTGGAGTAAGACAAGAAGGAAACTACAGTTTCATGATGGATTCCAGGGAAAGATAGAAGAAATGTTGTGGGGAGGGGGTCAAATAATGTGTAAGATTTTTAAAAAGCCTGAATTTCTTAATGATCAATGAAAACTTCTATAGCTAAATATAAATATGATCAGGTAGGAGTCAAAACCTATGTTTCAGGGCAGTACACCTGCAATTCACCCTGGAACAGAAACACAGCACAAAGTTATGTCACTCCCCCACAGAAAATACCAATTAAGTGAGCCTTAGGGACTGGTCCTCTGTACAGGGATGATTTCACACTGCCTGGTCCTTGCAGCACGCAGGAGGAGATTTCCCCCTTCATATAGCATTGCACAATAGTAAGGTGCCATCTGGTTTGTTTCTTCTAATGTGTTATAGCAAAGCTTAGGCACCTGGTGCACAAGTCATGCTGTTAAGTGTTTCCTTGTCTGAATATGTCAGGGAGAGAGCTGCTACTTTCTGCTGTAAATATCTGGATAGCTGGTGCAACTGCATGCAGCTGGGCATGCATATCCCTCCAGGCATGCTCTTGAAAAGATGAGGTCGCTCACACAGTCCATTCCATTAAAAAGCAGGTTTATTTTACTTACATGTGACATCCATTAGGACAGGAGATCGATGGTTGGGCCAGTGGCCTCTGTCATGACGTTTGTCCTAATGGATGACACCTGTAAGTGAAATAAACCTGTTTTTAATGGAATGGACTGCATGAGCATTCTCCTCTGAAACAGAGGGCACCTTCATGAATATCCATCCACAAAATCGAGGTCTGATCCAGCAAGCTTGCCACTAGTCTCCCTACCTGTCACCCTGTGTGAATATAGATGCAGATTAGTGGATGTTTTTAGAGCATTTAAAGCCCAGGACTCCTGGGCCCTACCTTGAGAAAAGCTGGGCTATGTCAAACATGAACTGTTGAAAGGCCTGTGTGCTGACTGTACTGTAGAACGATGACTAGATCTTCAGTATGTGACATCAATTGGTCTGCTCACATGAGTAAGGTTTTGTAAACTTCAGCCTCTGGTTTGCCTGAGTTGTATTTTTGGAGCTGATCTTGCAAGGTGCTGAGTGCCCTCAGCATGCACAAAACCAGAAATCCTTAAAGAGGCTGCAGAATGGACAGACTTGTCTGCAAAAGAAAACCAGATCTTGTTGCCTAGAGGAGTCCTGTTACATAATCAGTATAATGCCTGCCTCTCATATAGCATTCATCAGTCTCATCTGTACATTTCAAAGCACCAGGCTAAGAAGGATATGTATTATTATCCTCATTTTGCAAATAGGAGAATCGAGGCACAGAGCAATGCTATGACTTCCCAAGTTCACTCAGCAAGTCAGTGGCAGAGCTATATGACATAGCAATCTGTTTAGATAGGCACTGATGTGTCTAACTTCATATCAGTCAGTAAACTGTAGGCTGAATTCAAGCTAGCTAGGCTGGTGTTAAGCAGATTTGACCCTACCTGCAGTGTGACTGCAGTGCACTGTTCCCTCTAAGCTGTGTGCATGTGTGTGCGCGCATGGGTTATGAAACCTGCTCACACAACAAAATTAAGTGCGCACAAAAAAATTCAATAGTGCTAATATTGGTGCTCACAAAGAAATGTTTTTGCACACACCAAGAAATTGTTTGCACACACAGTCTACGAGTAGTTAGAGGGAACATTGCAATGTTGTGCTTAATGTTCTGTTGATTAATATGTCTCCTCAGGGCCATACACAACCTCATTTTCAAACTTAATGAGAAGAACAACAGAACAATGTAAATTAATGTACTTAAACTGTAAGCTCCTGGGGATAGAGACCTTCTTTTTGTTCTTGTTTATACAGCACCTAGCACAATGGGATCCTGGTCCATGATTGGGACTCCTAGGCATTACTGTAGTACAAATCATAATAATAATTAATAATTATAGTCTTTTTGCATGTTTTGTGAGTGTAAAAGAACATATGGAAAATCCAAAACAAGCAACCTGTTGAAATCGACTGCTACAAAATTGCAGCTTATTCCTTCCATGTGCCTTCTGCATTGTTGTTTTGTTTTTCCTACAGTAGAACATTGTGAAGTCAGGAAACCTGTTGAGAATGACTAAATTTTGCAAATTAGCGAGTAATTGGGTAGACTCAATTAAAAAAGAAGAAAAATCCCAGAATGATGCCTCCCAAACTGTACTTGCTTCATTTATTTTGATAATTGTCATTTGTTTTTAATTATTTATTTTTCATAGTGTATTAGTGAGTGGAATATAATATATTTTGATGCAGATAATCACATCTAAGTAATAGCCAGCTTCTCTAAAGCCTCCTCTGCTACTAAATTTTTGCTACGGCACAAGGAAGGACTTTTGTATTTCACTGTGAATTGTAATGGTGTGGATTACCGACATTCTGCTGCAATCATGATTTCTCATGTTTTTTATACTGCCTTGATCTGAAGAAACAAACAGTAGGAGTGCCCTGCAACACCCCTGTTGATTACATTATCACTCTTTTTCATACAGGGAAAGTGAGCCGTAGAAAGATTAAGGGATTGAACCAAAGTCCATTAAAATTAGTGGGTGTGTTTTCACTGACTTCAGATCAGGCCCTAAATGATTTGTCCAAGGTCACATGCTAACAAAATCCTAACTGGAAACAGCACCCAGGAGTTCTGATTCCCAATCCACTGCTATAACCACAAGGCATCTCTGTCTGTCAAATGCACATATACTAACAAGCTAATAAATTCCTAAAACTGAGGCATATTTTCTTCCCTCTGATCATTCCTTGCTAATGGACAATTCAGCTGCTAAAGCATCCTGACTGTTAAATGATTCTGTGCTCACTGGCTAAGCCTAGGAAATCGCTGCTTCCCTCCTGCTTCTGAAATTAAAATCATAAGTGAATTTTCACAGCGCAGCTAGAAAGAAGCCTCAAATCTCAGCCACACAATGAAATTCAACAGACAGACAAGGCCAGCGGCATCTAAACAAACATCATAGATGGTGGGCAAAGTAAATTAGATTTTAAAAACTCTTTCAGTTTAATAATCTAAACTGTTAGCCCGCAGCTGTACTACCTTCTGTGATGATCTTGTCAACTCTGCTAAGCAGGGGTGGACTGGGTTGGTGTTTGACTGGAAGATCCTTGAATAACACAAGTTTGAGGAGTCAGAAGGTGACACACTTTCTCTAAGCCCCAGTCTACACCACGGTGTGATTTCAGTGGCAATTGAACAGAGATTCACAAAGTACTTTAAATACTTTGTGGATCTTCCTCCACAGGGAAACCCCTTCTCTCCAACACAGCACTATGCTCCTTGCTGGGGTGGTCTTACTGGTTTGACTTCCTGATCTGCTGAGCAGGTCTTCATAGTGAAGATAAGCCCCTGGTCAGTGCTGAGCATTCCAGTTCTAAAGGGTGACATCCACGAGTTCTGGTAGGAGATGGAGCTTTATTCCCACACATGACATTGATCATGATTTCAAAATGCCGTAATTGCTGAGTCTTTAAGGAATAAAGGTTAGATCTTGGCAATTCAGGGTCATTTGTTTGGTAGACTGGTCAACAGTGTCTGGTTTTCCATGAAAAACCAACCGAAAAATGTTTGGTGTAGAAAAAGTTGGTAAAATTTTCATGTAGAAATGTCTTTGTTTTGGAAACCAACTTTCATTGTTGTTCATTTATTTTTTTTAATGAATAACCAAACCAAAAATTAACCAAAAAAAAAAATCTGCAAATTGTGCCAAAAAAATCAAATTTTATTGTTGTGTTAGGGGAGGCAAGTTGTTTGTTGTTGAAGAATCACATAATTTTGACCAAAATGGACTACTCATTTTGGTTGAAAAGCCATTTTAGCTTGGCCGGAGGGGGAGGAAGGAGAAGGGAAAGGATATTAGATTAAAATTTTTGCACAACTCTAGTCTTTATAGAGCCTCATGTTAATCCTGATATCCAAGACAGATCCCAGTTCAGGTAATTTGATTTTCCCTGGCTCAAATTCCCTCTGTCATTCTAGTTGGATAAGATAGTCTTTCCTTCCTGTCCTAAACCGATATATTTGCTGTATGTTGTTTGAACAGCTTCTATGTTCTAATACAGAAAAGGCTGCTAAATTTGCATTTTTCTTTAAATATGTAAAGCACTTTGGGATCCTTGTACAGGCATGCACGCTATAAGCCTGAAACAAGAGAAGTGACGTTGGAAAAGAAGGATTTTTCATTGGGGGGAGGGGAAGGGTCCTGTTAATTCAGAATAGAAGCCTCCTTTGTTTAATGCACTGTGTTTCAGAGGCTGTCACATTTGCAATGTTTGTCATTCAAGCAGGTATCTGTGTGTTTGGACTGAATGTGTGTCTCCAGTCTATGAAACCCATTTATCTCTTCGTATTCAAAATATAAGCATGGAAACAGCTCAGCTGTTAAACAGACCAGGCTCTCTCAAAACGAGAACTCAGACATTTGGGGTATTAAATGTATTAATAAGGGGACCCTGGCTAACTTGCATCAATGTGTGTCTACAGGTTGATGTATTTATTTGTTTTTAATGTATCTATTTCTCATATTATCAGCTTGGAACACAATCCATATGGTTTTTATTGCTTCCAAAAGCAACTCAAATAAGGAAATATTCAGCTAGTCCAACAGCGCCACCCCCTGGTGCTGCAGTGGTTTTATCACTGTCTAAAGAGCACCTCTCCATTACATGTCCTTGCAGTAGGAGTCATCAGAATAAAGAAAAGGGGTCCACGTCTGTATGATGCAATCCTTTTTGTAATTTCATGCTTTCTAGAGATCTTAAGTGTTCTCTTTTTCCTTAGGACCTAGACAGTGTCTGAAGTGCCCCACTGGATATTTTTGCCCAGCTGGTGCTAGTTACCCACACCCATGCCAGCCAGGTACTTACAATCCTCTCCAGGGGCAGGATGATGCCACAGACTGCAGGCCCTGCCCAGCAGGTAGAGTTTGTACCCAGACTGGCTTGTCCCAGCCAGACTCAGAGTGCATGGCTGGGTAAGTATCTTGACTGAATAGGTTCTTGTTTGCAGTGTTTTCTGTGCCTGTGCTCTTTTTAGTTCTCCTCTTTGGTTTTTGTAATCCACAGACAGGGGGAAGTGAGTTGTCACCTTTCCACATCACAGTCAGTTTAACATCAGAGCTAGCAGGAAATCAGAGTGTTAATTGGAATGTAACGTCTTTAGGGGAGGAACTGCCTTTTCTTCTTCATTTGTACAGCACCTAGCTCATTTATGTCTGCTCTGTGACCAGGATCCTTGGTGCTACCATAGTAGTGTTAGTTGTAGTAGTACTATTAGTAGTAGTAGTAGTAGTAGCAGGAGTAATAATATGTCATGGGACCTCGGTGAGCATACTCATAATACATACCTTCCCAGTTCCCAGCATCTAGACCTGGCTGAAAAATCTAACTTTAGTCATTTAAAATGTAAAACAACTATTTCATTTTTTTTTCCTGAAAAGGTTGATATTTTGCCCAAAAAAATCAGAACGAAAGTTTCCTTTTAACTTTTAGTCTTCATTAAATCTGGTAGAAACTGAACTGCTTTCATAAAAGATTTCACTTTGGGCAAAACTTATTTTGAAGGGAAATGAATTCTGATAAAATATTTAGACCAGTTCTACTGACCTCCATTGAGTGAAGGGCTCCAGGTTATTGGCTGCACAATGGAGATGTGAAGGTAGGGACATTGTCAAGATGTAAAGGAGATATAGGGGCATAATGAAAGCTCCTTCTTTTGGGATGAGAAAGAGTGACAAGCCTTTACATTGTAGAGTGTATTGGTATTTTTATTTGTATTGCCTCAGAGCTTCAGTTACGGACTAGGACCCCATTGCATTTGGTGGTGTACAAACAGAATAAACACACATTCTCTGCTATATTTCCACTTCTGGCTACTTGCAGATATGCTGCCCAACTCTCCCTCCACAAGCCATAGAGGTGTTCTGACCCTGCTCCCACCTCCGTGGCCTTCTTGCAACTCTCTCTCAGCAAGTTTTCTGTCTCCAAACTACTTGTTTAACCTACTTGCTACCTCAACAGAGGCTGGAAGCCCCTGTCAAGAAGGCTAACCAATCTGCAACATCAAATGCAAATTCTGGCTAGCTGCAGACTTCATCCCCAGCTCCCTCCATGTGACAAGTGGTCCCAGTGTTTGGGGAGGTGTGAGAGGAGCTCTGTCATATCTGACCCCTTGACCCAGCCAGCTTGTTTGTGTTTTTCTAGTTATGTGTGTCCAGTGGGATCTTCCAGCCCCCATGCTCCCAGCAATGCCTGCCCTCCAGGAACATTCAGCAACCATCTCCACCTTTTTGATAAGTCTCAGTGTGAAACATGTCCCGCTAGATTCGTCTGTACAAGAGGTGTGTGATTCTCTGTACCTTTGGGTGTCTATAGAAATGACCCAGAGCTATGACTTATTTTGGGGGGCTGGGGCAGCTATTCCAGGCCTTGTGATCTGTCCATACCTGAGTGTTGCTGTGACTTGGTCCAAACACTGTCATTCTGCAGTGTGGCTATAGCTCAAGTCACAGACCTAAATCAGAAGGTTTGTGTCATGCAGTATGGACATGTTCACGTGACTGCAAGACCTGGGTCCAACAATTGTAAACCCAGATTACAACGCAGTGTGCAGGCTTTGGAAAATAGAGTTCACAAGCCTCAAACTGAGGTTACTATGCAGTGTAGACATGCCATTAGGTAGCTTAGTGTGAGAGGTGAAGGACCTGGCTAGCTTCTCTTTGCCCTACGGAGATAGCCCAGAGCCTTGGGCAAACGAGGAGAGCCATGCCCCTACATGCCCAGAAACACAGAGAGGACTGGTAGATTCCAAACAAGTCCCAGTACCCCAGCACTATTGACCACAACAGTGAGTACCTTCCCTGGCGTTACTGTCACTGCAGACTGCTCAGTGCCTTGAGCAGATTTCATTCAGTATAACTAAGATGGTGCCTGCGCTAAGTTAAATCTTAATATGAATTTAAGACTTTCCTTGGTTTAAGATAACAGACATTGCTTGAGCACAAAGAGCCCTGCATAGCATAAATAAACTGATCCACAAACAGCCAGGCCTATGTTCCCAAATCTTGTGATTCACTCATTGCCTCTTCATTTTGACTGCTCTCCTTGGACATCAATCTCTTTAAGACCCTTCAGACTCACTCTCAGATCAGTATATTTTAATCCCTAGCTATTGCACAGCACTTTTCATCCATAGAATGAAAAGCACTTTATAAAGGAGGTCACTGGCATTATCCTTACTTTATAGAGGGTAAACTGAGGCAAATAAAGATTAAAATGCCTTGCCCGAGGTCCCAGTAGGCCAGTGACACAGCCAGGACTAAGACCAAGGTCTCTTAAGTCCCACTGCATCACACTGACTGACCTAATGGCCATCCTTATGTTTGCAGGAACAGGAGGAAAGCAAAAGCCCCCTGTCCCATGTCCAGTTGGTCACTACTGCCCCCCAGGCACAAAACATCCAGCACAATACAAGTGTACCCCAGGCACCTGGAGCAATAGGACAGGCTTGGCATCAGAAGAGGAGTGTCTGCTCTGTCCTGCAGGCTGGTTTTGTGTGGAAGGAGCTCATGTGCCTTCAGGGAGATGCAGCCCTGGACATTACTGCCCAGCTGGTAAGTAGATATTAAGCAGAGTAGGAGGAATTTAGCTCATTTTTGTGTTCAGTAATTATCAGCACACAGATTGCCATTTTCAAGCATTTGTTCACTGTTTATTCAGCCAGTGTTTTGCACTGATGGATTTCAGGCTGTGGGTTGATCGCAAACTGTACTCTCTGAGTATTTGATATTTGAAACTCAAGCTGTTGAGACTGGGCACGTAGGTCACATGGTATTTTCCATCACTTGATTGCATCAGCATAAAATTTAGTATGAAGCAAGTACTCGTGATTCCAAATTCAAAACCATTTGCAAAGTTCCTGCAATATGGTCTGTGTCAGTGATTGCTCCTGCTGGTAAACTTGTTCACCAAAGTATGCATTAGATCTAGGTGGGGAAGTTCCTTTCCATTCTCTCTCACTCAGAGAGAGGGGTTAGTGTTAGGATCTCCATCATCTCTTTGTTTTTGAGAAAGGTTCACGGTCAAGCACCCAGTTCCCCTGTCCTGAGGGGACCTACGGTACCAGGCTGGGAAACGGCCGAGTGGAAGATTGCACTGCCTGTCCCACGGGATCATACTGCACAGATGGGACCTCCAAGCCAACTCTGTGCCCAGTGTAAGTAGACTGTGTGCTGTACAAAAGGGGACCTTGCAAACAATGTGCTGATGGATTTGATTAGGGTTTAAAGGGTTGCCCAGGGGGACCTCAAAATTCGTCCCTGTTCCAGTGTAGGGGATAGGTGTGCACATCATAAGTTTTGTGAGTGAAGTGTGCCGTCTTAACCATCATGTTTCTGGATGGTCGAGGTTTGTGTGAGTTCTGTTACAGGTACTATGTTTCCTACTGGCTCTGGATATAGTGAGTTTATTCAGTCTGTCTGAGATTCCTCCTGTGGTGTCTCCTCTGTCTTATATAAAGAAAGAACGACACCCATGTGTCGCCAAATTTGTTGCTGTGTGTTGTTCTATCTCTTCCCCTCTCTCCTTATTCAGGGGAACTTATGGCCCTGAGCAAGGAGCAAAGGTGGCTGAAGACTGCATCCCTTGCCCTGGAGGATACCACTGCCCAGAGCTTGGTACTGTGGCTCCCCAAGCATGTGGTGCTGGCAGCTTTTCAGTAAGTGGCAATTGTTTCATGCTAGTTGCTGGGCAGCAAAAGAATTGAAGTGGGGGGGGGGCAGGACAGGGAAGAAAGTTCAAACTATGGATGATAATGGTCCCCTCCCCATGGGTTCTTAGGTCTGCAATGAGCTTTTTCTTAACATTTCTCATCCTTACATTGACGGTGTAGGTGGCAAGAGTGGAAGCCATAGTTTAGACCAGAGGTCTCAAACTCAGATCATGATGAGAGCCGCATGAGGACTAGTACAGGGCCACATGAGGACTAGTACATTGGCCAGAGGGCCACACAACTGAAACCTTTTCATACAATGATATTGCAAATATCAATGATAGTGTCGTTGCAGGTCACAGAAAATAGCTTTAGGGGCTGCATGCAGCCCATGGGCCGCGTGTTTGAGACCCCTGGTTTAGACAAGGCACTGGCATTACTACTATTCTGTTGTCTGAGCATGCTGGGGTATGGTGTAGAAGATGATACAGTATATCTTGTATACATTAGTACTCTCACCACTGCTGTCACCACTGAAGCTCACACTAGGGCTGTCATCATCCATATTCCCACTGGACCTGTCCTAGTAGGAATGGAATGGTGGGAAATGTTAAACAGAATACAAACAAGGCATAACAATGGAGTCTGTTTGGCTCTGGGATTGTGTCTTATGGAAAAGGTTTTGTTTAGAAACTGAATCAAAGAAAGCTGTGGGGACTATGATATAGGAAACAATCCTCCAGGTCCAGGGTTCTGTGTCTCTGCATAGGCTAGTCCTAATCCTAATTTCCATGATTATAAATACAAATTAAAGGAACAGCTGTAGCCACAATCCAATTGCCATGGAAATAACCATTGTGTTAATAGGTTCTGGTTTCATTTACTTCCCCCAGCTGGCTGCTCACAGTTGTGTAGATGTTTGCAATTTGGATGTTTTTCCCCCTTCAATGTCAACTAATTACTGCAGGGAAATAAAGGGGGGCAGGCTCCTTGGTTCAGCCCTTGGTCCTGGGGGATTGCAATGGAATCAAACATTCATTTGACCATGGAAGGTAAAACAATGGGTCAGATCTGCAGAAACAGACAATGGGTGAAATAGCTATTCTAATAAACAAAGCTGAGCTTATTCGTTATTTGTCTGTCACTAAGCTATAATGAATAATTCTAGGGATAATTACCAAATTTCCATATTGATGGGAAACCGGCATGTCATTGCTATCAAATCGCCCTACTGCCTCCACCCGGGCCAAATTTCTATTGCAGCAGATTATTGCTGGAACTATTCATTAAGATCAGAGGGGAGATAAATGATGAATGGGGACTTAGGTATGACAGATAGACCCAGATTATTTCTCTGTTGTGCTTTTCATTTCAGTTTGACATGGAGCCATTATGGGAAACAGAGGATTTCTGTGTTCCTCTCTTTCCCTATTGCACTGATGAAAGGTGTTGGATTGACAGGGCTGGGGAACGAAATCCTTTATCCAGAGATAGGCCATGAGCATTGACAGAGGAGCTTCCAGTTGAGAGACTCAGTCCTTCATGTTTCTAGGCTAATTAAATAGAATTATATGAGGGATTTTTTATTTGTATAAGGTCTGGTTTTGGGGGCCTTAAAACCGGAGTCCCTCTTTTTCCTTTATTGACATTAATGATGCCATGATGCTTTCTATGGGTATGTCTGCACTTACACTTTAAATCAAAATAATGATGATTATTTCAATTTAAAATAGTGCATGTCTACACTAGCTTTCCTTGTTTCAAAATGAGGAGCTCCCTCATTTAAAAATAAGGAATGGACATTTCAAAATAATAAAACCTGACCTTATATCAAAATGATGGTTAAATTGAAATTATTATTTCAGGGGTTGGCAATCCCCAGCATGTGTGCCAGTCTTGTCACGCAGGCTGATTGTGCTGCTCAGGCTCCCCTGCTGGCCCAGCCCCCAAGTGTGGCCTGGAGGTAGGGGCCACAAGAGCCACATGTGGTGGGTCCAGGCTCCCGCAGGCTGCACTTCCACACTGCCCCCTGTCCGGAGTGGAAGCTTCAGTCCCTGACTCCACAGCAAGTTTAAGTGTTATAGGAGGAGCCTTAGGTCGGGAGATGGGCAGGGGTGGAGGTGACTTGCATTACGGTGCAGCCTGACTTAGGGGCTCAGTGGCCAGCGCAGCTTGGCAGCTGGTGTGGTGGGCAGCTCAGGAGTCAGCATGGTGGCCGGCATGGCTCTGCTCGGCTGGGCTGCAGGCGCAGCTAGTGGCTCAGGCCATCACAGCTCAGGGGTCAGCGTGCTGCAGCATGACTTGGGGGCCAGCCTGAGGCTCGGCCAGCAGCGCCGCCTGAGGTTCCAGCTGGCACAGTGCGTGGCTTAGGGGATAGTGTTGTGGATGGCATGGCTCAGCTCGGCTGAGCTGGGCTAAATCTAGGGCAGTGGTGCTGGCCAAGCCCTGGCTGGCCCCCAAGTCATGCTGCACTGCGCCAACACCTGAGCAGCACCGGCCCGAGCCACCTGCTGCGCTGTGCCTGTGGCCCAGCCAAGTTGAGCAGTGCTGGCCGCCACGCCGGCTCCTGAGCTCCCCACTGTGCCAGCTGCCTAGCTGCACTGGCCACTGAGCCCCCAAGTCAGGCCGCGCTGCACTGTGAGTCACCTCCATCCCTACCCAACTCCCAACCCAAGGCTCCCCTCACACCATTTAAATTGGCTGTGGAGTCGGGGACTGGAGCCTCCACTCTGGACAGGAGGGAGTAGGGAAGTGCAGCCTGCGGGAGCTGGGAATCCAAGGCCACCTGCCTCCAGGAACCCTAGGTGTCCCCCTCCCAACCCGGAGTCCCTGACTCCACCCCAATTTCACCCGGCCCCCAGCACCTGCTGAGGGTGTGGTGGGCAGGGCTGGCACGGGGGCCGGCAAAGGCTGCTGACCCCTGTGTTATTTTGAAATAAAGCAATGTAGCTGCGCTATTTTGATTTAACTGTTGTTTTGATTTAACACTTCTAGCTCTTCTTCCTCTCAGGGTGCCTTCCTCTTTCTATATATTGGGTGGGGGCATGGTGCTTCTTGGTGGCCATCTTGCCATATCTCCCATGGTGCCCCTCTCCTAAATCAGACTGCAAGTCCTGTCCATGGATATGCTAGTTTGATTTGGGTTTCTAGTGGGGACATGTTAAATTGATATAACTTAAATCGATTTAATGATTTTTTGATCCAATTAGATCAATTTAAGTTAAATCGATTTAACAATCTAAGTGTAGACATAGCATATAAGAGCAGGGTTTTGTCATAGTGCCCTTGGACTTGAGTCATTCCCCCAGTATTTTGGGAGCAGTTTATTTGCCTGTGTGTAATTGTGCACTCCAGAGTCAGTTGCAGTCGTTTCCAAAGTATTCTGTGCCAGGACACAGCTTGCAAAATGCTTTTTGATCCTTGTATGCTTTGGAAATGGGAACTATGTTATGTGCCCCCTGTGCTATAGGACAAGGGTTCTGCCTCCTGCTTGCCCTGCCTCGTTGGACATTACTGTGCTGGCAACGTCACCAGCAGGGAGGCCATGCTGCTTGCTATGGCTTGCCCTGCAGGCCTGCTGTGCCCTGAAGGACAAGCAGTCATTCCAGATGCCCGCAGAAATGCCTGCCCAAGAGGATACTACTGTCCCGGGGGTGATGTTGTAAGAAGATCTGCTTTGCTTGTTGTTATTCACCATTCTCTTGTCTTTTGGGCTTTTCTGCTGGGAACCTGGAGTGAACTCGCTCTTGCTGCTGTAGCCCTTACCATCTGTAGGCTGTTTGATCTTTTTACAATGGCTTTCATGATTTCCTGGTGTTCAGGGATCTTGCTGTTTGCTGCGTATATGATTGTGCATAATATGGGCTCAGTTACCTTTCTCTCTAACATTTCTTACCATCCAGGCTATATTTTTAAGAAAGTTTTTTGATATTTTGATTTCTCATTAAAAATTGTTAGAGAAGAAATTCAGTGTTTGTTAAGATATTTACATTATGTGCACCAAAACAGAATATATTGCCTTTCTGCTTTTACTTCTGCCTCATCCACATTTAAGTCATTTCCCACAGGCTGCTACAGAGAACTGCATGAAGGTGTGTGTTTTTAAAATTATATTTTGTTCTCCTTCCTTTTAACTTCCTCTGTCTACTTGCTTATCTTTTCTTACCCTGGCAGGTACCCAGGGGAGGGACCATCCTTTCTGTAGAAAACCTGATCCATCATGTGTGCTGGTGCCAACAGTTGATGATGATAATAATAATTAATTAAGAGATTTAATACCTGGAATAATAAGATTCACTAACTAGGTGCTCATATTTATTTACTTACTTATTCTCATTTGTTTTTGTGCCTAAGATTACTAGTCATTGACCAAGGCCTTACTTGCCACAGGAGAAAAAGATGGTTCCAGCCCTAAAAGCATGATTCTGGATAAGGTTGCCTTTCACCCTCTCTCTAGCAGCCAGAAAAGTAGGTATTGAATGTGTGCCCTTGGGACATGTAGCACAAACATACACCTCTGTTACAAAACAGCCTGCAGAATGGAAAGAATGGGTAATCCCAGCTCCAGAAGAAGGCAAAAGGATTCCCAGGCGCCCTAAAAATGTTTGTTTGGGATTGGGGGACCTGGCAGAAAAATGTCTTTCTGAAGTATTGGGTGGTGCATGTGAGCACAAATTCCCTCTAGGGAAGCATCTAAACGAGTAGCTGGGTACATACAGAATAAAGGTGCACCCGTGGCAAACTGAGGCATCTTGACAGGTCACTGCAAAACGGAGTGCATGTCTATGCCTGTTAAATATCAATGCCTCCTTTGCTTCCCCCAATTACATCTTCACAGTCTCCTCCATATCTGGCTCCCAATAGCCTTTCCCGTTATCTTGTTCCCAGACCCCAAAAGGGATTTCTTTTGTGTGTTCTGCAGTGGGATGTTTTGCATTCTGGGATGCAGTAGTGATAACACTATATCAAAGAGCTGCCTCTGTTTCATTTCCAGGACTCTCATGCTAGACCCTGCCCTAATGGAACCTATGGTGAGCAAAGGGGTCTGGGCAGAGCAGATGAATGCTTGCGATGCCCTGCGGGGAAGTTCTGCTACAGGGAATGGAGAGAGCCCCGAGGAATTCCCCATCCAGTGAGTGCCCTCAAGTTTAGGAACCCTCCTACACTGACTCTGGTGATGGAGTCTTCTCAATAATAGTTTGATATTGCTTATCTAGCCAGTACTGCTGCCTTCTGATGAAATACAGCCCATGAAAGACACCCCACTTGTCAGCAGCTGATGCCTCTCTGGCTAGTGGGTTCTGGATGTCGTTGTTGTGGCAGTCCCATCTTCTAAGACTGGGAACTCTCACATCAGTAAGAAATGTCAAGAAGAAACCTATAATAATTAGACTTGAGGCTTAGCAGCAGAGGGGGAGCCAGCCTTTTAGCTGAAAAAGTTTGTCAGTGCAGGGTTCCATACTCAAGGCATATTACCCTTCACTCCCCATTGGTGGTATGCCTACACTGCAGCTGGGAGCATGCTTCCTGCCTGCTTGAGCCAGCTTATTGATAAATAGCAGTGTAGCTGGGAGTAGCACAGGCACTTGATTGGGCTAACTGCCTTAGTACAAATCCACCCAGCCTCCCGGATTCATACAGAGGCAAAGAGCCGGAACCACTGCCCAGGCTACCTCCACCTGCAGCCAGCGTGTCCATCTACCTGCACTGGGAATCATGCTCCCAGCTACATTGTGGATGTTCCTGGAGGGAAAAAAGTTTGAGCCCCCAGCACTCTGTATGCATCCCACAGACCAAGTCATTCCTTCCACACTGTGGCAGGAGTGACTGGGAGGGTCCTTTGAGCTACACTGAGCAGAGCTCAGTAAACAGAATGAGGCTGATGTTCTGTGGTTAGACTTTCTTGCTTATAGCCTCTACTCTTGTCTTTACACCTTTGCTGCCCTTTGCTCATACAACAGCCTCCCTCTTTCCATCCACCAGACCATCTTCTTCGTATCGCAACCACAGCCCATCTTCCCCTATTCCCTTCATCCCTTTTCCCCAACATCTGTTTCTGCTCTCTTCCAGCTTCCATGCATCCTCATTTAAAGGCCTATCTTGTCAGATGGAACTGTGTCTTCTAATTGGGCTTTGCACAGCACTGAGCACTTTGTCAGCACTCAGCAAAATGAGATGAAGAGAGCTGGTTGACACTTTTCAAAATTTAAGATTATATGGACATTCATCCCAATTTTGACCAAACCCCCAAAACAAACAAGTTAATTTAAAAAATATGGGATTTTCTTTTTCTTTCCCTTTTCTGCACAGGTCCAATAATAATAAAACTTCCCAATTTTAGTCAAAGCTCAAGCTGCTTCTTATTGTAGCTGAACAGTTTCACCCATACCTACATGAGATAACAAGGACAATCTTATGTCTGATGATCCCTTTTGTCTTTTGTTTCCCAGACTGGAGACTGCCCCCCAGGGTACATATGCCCCCCTGGGACTGGATTCCCCTTCTCTTTTCCCTGTCCACCTGGCTTTTACTGGGATAGTTCTGCTGTGGAAAGAGGAAATACTTGCAAACCGTGTCCTGCAGGCTACTACTGTGACTCTCCTGCCATGACGCAGCCCCGAACTTGTCCACCTGTAAGTTGCACTACTGTGGTTCTGTAATAAAAGTAAAGGCAGGCGAGATGAGTCTGAGTTTACTGTCAGAGCTGTCAGCCCTTTAAGAACTTCTCTTTGTTTTGCAGGGCTCTTACTGTGTTAGAGGCAGCTCCCATCCTAAGCCCTGCCCAGAGGGCACATACAGTAATAGGAAGGGGCTGGCAGCTCTGCAGGACTGCAGCCCATGTGGAGGTGGGTTCTACTGTGCTGGTCAAGGACAGACAGGCCCAAGTGGTCTCTGTGAAGCTGGATTCCACTGCCAGGGCAGAGCAGTGACGCCTGTAAGTTGTGTGTGAAATTCTTTGCTCAAAGCCTGGCTCCACTGCAGTCCTATGTTTCATTGGCTCAGGACTGAAGACATCCAGGGATAAGTCTACACTGCAGCTGGGTGCACTCTTCCCAGCCTGCATAGACAGAATTGCACTAGGGAGCTTGAACAAGCATGCTAGAAAAAGCCATGGGGATGCTGAAGCACTGGTGGGCAGTAGGGCCAGCCATCCAAACTCAAGCCTGTGCTACCACCAAACTCAAGCTCAGAAGCTAGCCTGAGCTTCTGTTGATGCCACATCCACATAGGTATTGTGACTGTCCTACCGTAAGCCCCACTAAAGTGACTCTGTCTAGCTGGCCTTGGAGGCTTGCTCCCAGGCTCAGTATAGACATAGCTGAGGAGTCTCAGCTCTGTAGCCCTTTGTACTGAACATTCTCCCCTCATGGGACCATGGCTGTTTCTTCTGCCAGTAATGTCAATGGGAATTTGCCTTTGAGGAGAGCAAAATAAAGTCTTACGGCCCCGTTAGACCCAGTCTTAGTACTTGTAATTGAAGGGACAAGGATTCTGTCAAGCTAAATATGAGGGGCCATACCTTCAGCAGGTCTAAATCAGCATAGCTTCATTGAGATCACCATCCCATGCATCGCTATTCAGTTAAAAAAAACAAAACAGGAATACGGTGTATTTTCCTCTCTGTTATTAATGCTTTCAGTTGTTAAAATTAGATCCAGGCTTGAGCTAGAGAGGTAGGATTTAGGTAGGAATAATGATCCAAACAGCCACAAACTTTGAGAAATTTGAATCTGGTTCTGAATCGGTGGAGACACCCATGAGACAGAATTAGGTCCCAGATTTAGACCTAGATCTCCACTTCTTCAGTATTCAGGTCACTGGACTCTTGATTTGCAAAACTGAACCCATTTGTCATTGAAAGTGAAAGGATTTTCAGATCTACTTTCCTTTTCACCAGTAATGGTCTTTGTCCGTATCCTATATTTTTCTCAGCTTGGCCATCAGAGAGAGTCAACATTATCACCTTTCTTCATAATCAGTTTCTCCTTCCAGCTCTCACAGTGCTGCAATATTTAGGTTGCAAACATGGTAAGGGAGTGTTTATAGGCAAATAAAGAATTATATAATGGGAATAAAAAAAGGAAACATGCACTGATGTAAGGATCTGTATAGTTTTCAAACTAAATTGGTGTGTCCCTTTAATATACTCATCTCATTTGATACATTTACCCCTTCTATTAATTGTTAAAGGATCTGTTTTTCAATTTCAGTTGCCCACAGATGGTGTGACGGGCAGTGTCTGCCCTGCTGGAGCGTACTGCCCACCTGGCTCCCCTTTACCTGTGCCCTGTCCTCCAGGGACTTACAGTAATATGAGTGGATTGAGGAGCCTGAAGCAGTGTTTAGACTGCCCACCTGGGTGAGTTTCTCATTCTTCAGAAGAACATAGCTCAGTTTTAAAAGGCTATAGTTTGGTTGCTCTCTCCCCCGTAAGCCAGGCCAGTGATCCTCAGGGGTTTTGTCACAAGGAACTTATGCGTGGGAGTAATTCCATTGGCTATTCATGTACTTTAAGTTAGTCCTGTTGAATACTAAGGGCAGAATGCCATGACCTCTAGAGACTCTCCACCCAATCCATGCTAGTCCTCGTCAGTGGGATACCATTTATTTTTAGAATGGCTGTAGTGTTTCCCCCACTGTTCAGCGTGGTGTTCTTCCCACTGAGAGGCTTCCAATGGCTGGAAGCTAGAGCTAGGCAACTTCAGAGGGGAAAAAGGCATACCTCTTTAATGGTGAGAGCAAGTAAGCATTGGAACAATTTACCAAGGATTGTGCTAGATTCTCCGTCACTGACAATTTTTAATCAAGATTGGATGTTTTTTTCTAAAAGATTTCTCTAGGAATTATTTTAAGGAAGTCCTATTTGCCTGTGTGATACAGAAGATCAGGCTAAGATAGATGATCACAATGGCCTGTTTTTGGCCTTAAAATCTAAGGATCTGTGGAGTTGCATTGATGATTATGATGGCCAGTATATGATCCTAATAATAACTAATAAGGGTTTCAGCCTCTAGGATGCAAACAGCTCCTATCAGAGAGTAGTGGGTGAGCATACACAAAATTTTTAGGGATTCTGATCTCTACTGAAAATTTTGTGGCTCACATTTCCCTGAGTTACTAGGATGAATGATGCTTTATTCTTTTCAGTATTGAACTGTTAAATGTCAGAGAATACTGTCTAGATCAAAAGAATTAAATTCTGGAAAAATGATGGTCTTTCCTGCATGATCCCTACAAGATCCATGCACATATGGGATTCATGAATCCTATGTGATTTCAGCCGAGTTATGGGACATGTATTGTTTAAAGACAATGTTTTCCTGTGGCAAAAGGATTTGCTTCTACTTACAGCATGTGTTTTCCAAACCCAGACTGTACTGTGATGGGGCAAACAGCCAAGCTCCCACTGGACCCTGCAAACCTGGCTACTTCTGTACTGGAGCTGCAAAGACTGCCCTTCAGCATGTGACTATGGAAGGCCATTATTCACTGGCAGGAGCTTTCAGACCAGAACCCTGCCCTCTTGGGAGTTTCCAGCCTGTAAGTATAATGACCTAAGCTAAAGACTATTCTGGGGCCATAAAAACCTTCAGAATCTGAATCAGGGGAACAGACATTTGTGAGATGTTTGCATCTCGCTGAATGAAACTCTATTGGCCTCAGGTTTTCTATGAAGCTTAACACTCACCTCAGCTGCAGCAAACTGAATTCTACCCATGTGTGGAGTGAAGTGGAAGAGGGACAGTATGTCCTGCAATCCAGGAGAAGGACCTACTCTCATATCTTTAGATTGGTTTGTGTAAATCTTAGTCGTCTTGTTCATAGGGCGTTACCCACAATAAAAGGTGGGACCTATGACACTTGTTCTGCCATTCACATGACTCATAACCTTCATTCAGAACTGGTGAAAGCTCTGACAGACTATAGAAAAAATGCTGAGTTTAACCATTTTCATTTTAAGTAGCAACTTCCCATATCCACATTCAGTTCTTACTGTGTTCTCCCCTTAGGTCCTTGGTCAAGCTCAGTGTAGGGATTGCCCAGAGGGAAAATTTTGCAATCAGACAGGTCTGGCTGAGCCTGTGACTTGTCCAAAAGGGCATTACTGCCCATCTGAGAGTATCCTGCCTCTCCCATGCCCAGCGGTAAGAACCAAGTGTTTTCTTCCATATAGAAATTCTTCCCTGGAGACTTCTTGCCCTCAAGGGGCTTCAATAGTTCTCTCTGTGCAGGGCACTTATATGGACATACTTGGTGCCATGGATTCAGGATCCTGCAAACTCTGCATGGCGGGCATGTATTGCAGCACAGCTGGTCTGGCCATGCCTGAGGGACTTTGCCAGCCAGGTTATTATTGTGCCCAAGGGTCCAACAGCTCATCTCCTGTGAGTATTGGACTGAACTGTGGAGCCCCATCCCCTGAGACAGTGAAGTGCATCGTACACATCATCAACCTTCTTTCCTTGCTGCAGGTGGGACTGCCTTTTGGTGATCTTTGCCTAGCAGGATATTATTGCCCTGCTGGCACGAAACACCCAAGGGAGATGCCATGCCCTGCTGGTACCTGGAATGAGCAGAGGGGAGCCCAAGATGCCAGCTGGTGTCTGCTTTGTCCCCCTGGGTTCTTCTGCAGTGCAGCAGGCCAGGTTTCGCCTGCAGGGCTTTGTGCACCAGGTGAGACATGGCAACAGCTTTTTCAGTTACCAGCCAATTCATTCTCGCCATTGTTCTTATTTTCTGCTGAGTGCCCTCCCACTTCTGCAGCACCACAAGATGAGTGATGGATTCTGTATGTTCTGTATTTTCAGGCTATTACTGCATAGGAGGGACAAGGACCCCAACACCAATGGATGGTGTAACAGGGGATCTCTGTCCTGAAGGACACTTCTGCCCAGCAGGCTCAGCAGCACCTTCTCCCTGCCCAAATGGGGAATACATCAATTCAACAGGTCAGGAGTTGGAGAGAGGGCTGCTTTGCCTGAGCTACTGTCTAACACGGGAGGGAGCTAGAAATCTAGTTTGCACAGCATACCTTCAGTGTTATGCTCCTGTTACACTATTATGGTGCAATACGCCTAACAGGCCAAATTACTTGCTAGCATGACTGAGTGAAACTTCATCTAAAGCCCAGGGAGCTGTGCCCCCTAAGAGTTGGCTGTGTGACAGCCATGAACACCGGCAGCTTGCTTTTATAAAACCTTGCTAGTAAGAGTAGGATCTCCACCTATTTTGACTGAGGTTATAAACCCATGTCCTTCAAGTTGGGCTGAAAGATATGAAAATACACCCCCAAATATCTCCTCAGCTGTTTATCATGAGGTGGCTGCAGCATGGTGGGAAGACAATTGTTTCACTGTATCATAGGGTGATGTATCTGAGAGGACAGTGTTGCATATGTGTCCCTCTTAAAGCAACCCAAGTCCTAGAAGCTCTGTTTCTGCAATGACAGAGCTGTTAAGTATTGAGTCAGATTTCCTCATTGTGCATCACTGAGTGGGCAGATCTGGAAGTGAGTGGAAATCCCCCTACAGCAGTGGCTCCCAAGCTAGTCTCTGCTGTGGCACACCTTGATACCTCTGATTATTTTGAGGCACACTACCTATAGTCTCTAAATGAACTCATGAAAATTCATGAGCCAATCCAGAAGTCTTTTTCAAAAAATTCCATGGCACACTTGCTCAGGCCTGAGGACATATCTGTGTGCCATGGCACACTGGTTGGGAAACACTGCCTGACAATGACTGTTGGCCTTTAGGGTAAGCTCCCAGAAATGTAGACACTTCTGCAAACTGCCTGCACCTGCAAACGAGGGCAGGAAGTCTTGCTAGAACAAACTGCCTTTGAGATTTCCAATGTGTATGAAGTGCAGTGGAGCCAGGAGAGTGCAGAGACTATCATTTGTGTGGTATTTCCAGTCCTCCTATGTCACATTCAGAGCAAGGCAAGTGACAGTCCTACAGAAGTAAGTCCATTCAGTGGTGCTTTTTCTTTCCTTTCCTGAACTGTCTTCTCAGGTCAAGACAAATGCTTCCCCTGTCCAGCTGGGTTTCATTGTCAGCATGGTATTATACGTCACTGTCCACCTGGCTTCTACTGCCCACAGAAGACTGGAAACAGCTTTTACCCTTGTCCAGCTGGGACTTACAACCCATCTCATGGAATCAACCAGGTCGAGAGATGTCAGCTGTGCCCTGCAGGTAAGGAACCCTCTTAGAGCAATAGTTCTCCAGCTCTCCCCCTTTGCAGGCCATTCAGTAAGAGAGAGATCCCTCCACATGCCACCTGTGGAACTGGGATGGAGTGGACGTGGCCTGACCACTTTTAAGCTGAGGTCCTGTACTGGATCAGAACAACTACTGCTGGAGCAGTCCAGAGCATCGCTCCAGCTGCATGGTTGCAATGCCACTTAAATTTGACCCATCTACCCCTCCACCACACCCAGGCTGAATGGTGTTACAACCTGGTGTACGGGAAGTCTGTTGCAAAGGGTACTGGGGAGGCAGGACCAGATCATGCACTGTGTGAGTAAGAGATGGAGGAAACTCCACAGCTGAGGAAGAGTGGGAGTTTGTGTAGGAGAAGAGTGGGTGCAGGGATGAGTGAGGGCTAGAATAGGGTTTCTGCATGGGGAGGGTGGGGACTGAAACATTTACATTGGTGCCACTGTGCCCAAACCCTTAAGGAATGCATTTTACCCCCAGGAAACAAATTTATAATAAACAGTATTATCAGAATATATTTACACAGGATTTATAGTGTCCTCATTGTAAACCACTGTCTGCTAATGTCTTGGAGGAGATAAGGAGACTTTTCATCCATGGTGTCTCACAGGAGCACAGTTCGAACTGGAAAGACACTTTTCCAGTTGTGATGATGAGATCTCTCTGGTACTCACCATCTCTCTGGTCAGCAATGCACACTGTACACTCGATTTTCCAGTGCACTTTCCAGTTAAATGATACTCCTCCCCACCCCCTTCTGTTTTTCCAGGGATGTTTTGTGGAGAATGGGGATTATCCTCTCCGAGTGGCCCCTGCTGGCCAGGATTCTTCTGTACTGCAGGTACTTGACTTAACATTCCAGAGGGCCAAGAGAGGAGGATAAATAGACTTTTTTGATATTTTTTTGTCTCCATATTCCCTAAATTCTTCTGAGCTGTCCGTTTAATTTGTTCTCTCTCTTCCTGGAAAGAGATGCTGCTGAGGCATGAGTTTGGGAGAAGCTTTGGATGGGAGGAGGCAAAGTGGGCTGGTGTGTGAGGTAGTCATTTTAGCATTGTGATAGGAGGCTGGTGCAGTAGCATTAATAAGAAGTGAAGGCAGAGAGGCTTTTGGAGCATGAGGTTGGCATGATGGTGTTGGCATGGTCTGTTGACAGGACAAACAGTTAATCCCTTGGTCATTTAGTGCTTGCTGGGCAGGATAGAGCTAGAAACTGTGTTGATCCTTGGCAAGTGACAGAAATTATATATGATGCATGGGGGATTGACTCTGGTACATGAACCGATGCCTAGGTATCGCTAAGATGATACTCATAAGGAATCACAACTGAAGTTTCCCAG
Source organism: Podocnemis expansa (assembly GCA_007922195.1). Taxonomy (NCBI): domain Eukaryota; kingdom Metazoa; phylum Chordata; order Testudines; family Podocnemididae; genus Podocnemis; species Podocnemis expansa. The sequence continues at coordinate 19,165,132 of ML682025.1, forward strand.
AGCCAAGGGGCTGCAGGATGAGAGAGGAGCAGCAATAGCTATGAACTCTGGCTCCAACCAGTGCTTCTGTACAATACAAAACGCTCTAGGTTTTGTTTTACCAAACCACATGAATTTCTCACTGATGAGTGTTTGTGCTGCTAATGCTCAGCATATTTGATGTTTTTCTTAAAGTCCCAGGTCTTGGGTCCTGGGATTTCAGCAGAATCTTAGGCTATATCCACACCTAAATGCTTATTGTGAAATAAGCTAATTCGAAATACAACCCTTAATTTGATTTAATTTAAATCAAATTAAGGAAAAATACCAAATCGAAATACCAGCTCCAGACACAGGACTTCCCATTTCGAATCAGGAGAGAAGCACCCTGGGAGGTGTGGCAACATGGCCCCCTGTCAGGGCCATGTTGCCACCCAGTTCCCTGCCTGGTTCTCCAGGTGAGAGCCAGGCTGGGGAAAAAGCAGCCAGGGCAGGGATCCCTCTGCCCTGCGCCCCCCGCTGGTGGTGAAGCAGTGAGGGAGGGACCCTGGGGCACCCCTACTGCTGCCTAAGGGGCAGGTCCCCCAGCTGGCTGGCCCCGCAAGGGGGGTTGCTGGCAGCAGGGGAAGTGGCTGGTCCCGAGCCAGCTTTTTCCACTGGCCCAGCAAGTCAGCAGCAGGGGGGGCAGCAGTCCCCGAACCAGCTTGCGGGGCTTGCCCACTGCCAGCCTGGTGGGGGGGTCCCTGAGCCAGCTGCTTCAGCTTGCCAGGGGTGCTGGCAGCTAGCCGGGTGGTGGGTGCTGGAGCCCGCTCCCCAGCTGCAGTGGGGACAGAGCTCTCTGGCGCCCCAGCCCCTGGCCAGCTGCAAGCAGCCAGGGGAGATGCCAGCTCCCCCGACCCCTGGCTGCCTGCAAGCGACCAGGGGCGATGTGAAATTGACCAGCTTGTGGAGCCTGTCAGGGGCTGGGGAAGCCCGCACTTCCCCTGGCTGCTTGCAAGTGGCCATGGATGTGCCACCCGACATTGCTCCTGGCCACTTGCAGGCAGCCAGGGGTTGGGGGAGCTGGCATCTCCCCAGGCCCCTTGCAGGCAGACAGGAGCTGGGGGACCAGGGTGCCCTGACAGCTCTGGCCAGCAGCAGGGGTGCAGGGCGCCCTGCAAGCCCTGCCCAGATGGCCGGTAAGCGGCGGCCTCTGCCACTGCCAGCCTGGGTGGTTGGTGTCCGACCAGCGCCCGCTCTGGGCGGCTGCAACCCCAGCAGGGCGGCAGGTGCTGGACCGGGTTGCCCTGCTGCCCGCAGCGGCGGGGCGAGCTGTCTGGCACTGGCCACCCCGCCAGGGCTGCAGCCCCCGCAGAGCAGGCGGCAGGGGAGCCGGTCTGGCACGGGTCACCTTGCTGGGGCTGCAGCCCCCCAGAGCTGACCTCAGCGGGAGCCAGTCTGGCACCCGCCGTCCCACAGGGTCTGTAGCTCCCCCGACCACTCCCACACCTGCTGTGCCCCCCTACACCTCCCCTCAGCAACCTGGCCACGGTGCTGAGGGGGGGTGGGCCTTCCTCCTAGGGTGCCATGCACTCTGTGAGGAAGGTCAGTTGGTATATTGATATGTGGGGCATATCGATATAACAGAGCCAGATGGGTTATCTTGAAACCACAGTTTCGAAATAACCATCATTTCAATATATAACTAGGTTTTATTATATCAAAATGACTTTCCTTATTTTGAAATAAGGAAACATCATCTGGACACGACTTTTTAAAAATCGAAACAGCAGTTGTTGTTGTTTCGATTTAAAAGCAACGTGTGGACACAGCCTTAATGTTTAAAAGGAAAAAAATTAAGTTTCTAGTCCCCATGATTGTGGAGCAAAGCCTGAAATTTGACACAAGTGCCACCAAAAGGCTCCAAAATCAGGAAGCAAGTTAAATCAACCCAAATGAAAAATTTAAAAAATCACATGGCTTTTAAAGGCCTCAACTCATTTTTTACTGTGTGGGGTTGTTAGGCCTGGCCATTCCTTAGATTAGTATCAGATCTTTATTCATGCTTGCTCTTTCTCAAGGCTGATTCTCATTAATGCCTTATCGATACTGAGCCCACATCTAAGATTTTCCCCGGATAGATTCCAGTCTAGACAGAATATTCTGAAACAAGCCTTCATCTGTGATGTTTGCTATTTAATGCAAGGAGAGCTTTTGTTAAACACAATATGTCCCTTTGTCTGTGCTTTTACATCTGCCACCAACACATACATCAGAGCTGTGCTCTTCGCTGTGGTAGAAGGCTCTGTTCTGATCAGAATTCAGAGCCCTGTATTGCCATGTGAACAGTAACTTTGAATTTGTCAGCCACACTGGCAGCTTCAGTACGGCCCTGTGTACACTAGCAAGCTTACAGCAGCACAGCTATACTGATTTTGCTGCATCACTTATGATTGCGTGTGTAACTACTTTGTGCCAACAGGAGAAAGGTCTCCCATCGACGTAATAAAACCCCCTCAACCTGTGGGTGTAGCTACATCAGCCTAAGAAACTGTCCCCCCGCACATAGCCACTTATGCCAGCAAAATTTATGTCAGTCAGAAGGTGTTGTGTTCACACCACAGCACAATGGAAGTTATACCATCATAAGTGGGGGGTGTAGACATGGCCTAAATATAACAGCTACTTCACACATTGTCCTCCAGCTAATAATTTGTTAGGGCAGGTCTACACTTAACAAGCTGCATCAGCAATGGAGCTGCACTAATCCAGCTGTGCCACTATAGCATTTTAATGAAGGTGCTCTGTGCTGACAGGAGAGAGCTCTCCTGTCGACATAGCACTGTCTACACTGGAGCTTAGGTCAGCATAAAGTAGATTAGTCTCAGCCCTGGACAACGAAGTTATACCGAAATAATTGTGTAGACAGGGCTTAGTTAGCTCAGGGGATTGGGAGCCAAGATTTCAGAGTTCTAAACTCTGGTTCTGCCAGTAACTCATTCTGTGACCTTGGACAAGTTATTTCTCTGTTCTGTGCCTCAGCTTCCCCACCAGTAAAACAGAGATCATGATACTTGCATACCTGAGGAGATTGTTAGCTTGGTTAACTCATATTCTTAAGGAACTTTGAGATCCTCTTTGAGAAGAGCACAATAAAGCAAAGTATCGGTAACAACATAGTGATCCTGGTCCAATGTGTTGTCAGCTGTAATGTCTGCTTCCCTTGAAGGATTCTACCATAGAGATCAACAATATCTACCTCACTATCTCCTGCCTGCAAAGGAAATCATTTTTCAACCACCAGGACCAAAGAAGTCAAAGGATTGCTATGTTTGTCATGTGGGGTTTTTTTTCCCTTTATATTTCAATCCAGGAGCCAGTGTCCCAAACCCTGATGGAACTACAAATACAAGCACTGGAGGCCCATGCCCACCTGGGCACTTTTGCCCATCTGGCACCAGCATCCCATTGCCATGCCCTGTAGGCACATACTCAGACAGGTGAACGCTTTGGCTGTGGTCATGCTGGCTTGAAAACAGAGTCTCTGTCTGTCTGTCCTTTCTCCTAACGTTCCATTGTTCAAGTGCACTACATGCATTCTTTTCTCTGCTTCTGTGGTTTCTCTCTCCTTCTCCTCCAGGTGGTTTTCCACATTTATTCAACTGCAAAGTGCTGTGCTGTGTGCTTCATCTTTGTATTGACCACAGAAGTCTCAGTCTCCTTCTGCCCTCCCACAAGTTGAGACTTGTTTGCAATGCTGGTGGCAGCACTTTTGGTTGTACAGCTGCAAGGCATGAAATGCAGGGAAAGAACCGAACCATAATGGGAACAACAAATAAATGGAAAAATGAATGGCCAGCTGAAGGTTGAGTGAAAGGGAGTGATGTTATTGTGATAATGGGCTAAGTCATGGGGCTGGTGGGGTGATACAGAAGTGGTGGAGCTTTATCGTGTGGTTTCTGGATGATAGAAGTGTGATTTTTGTTCCTAGATTGCTATAAAAAGAAAGGCAACTCCTGTAAAGAGAAATATTTATCATAGGACATAGTGTTAGGTATTGCTAGTGAATAGGGTACACTAACTTCAGCTGCCCTCTTTCCAAGTGATGTCATAATTCTCTCTCCCCAGGCTCTACCTCTGGCTGGACTCCAGCTGCACTATGTGCCCACCTGGTTATTACTGCAGCTCAGCTGGTCTCACAGAGCCCTCAGGACCCTGCTCGGCTGGCTATTACTGCCTATCTGGAGCCTCTTCCTCATCCCCAGCAGGTGAGTGTCACCAGGTGAAGGTATGATTTACCATAAGCTCGGGTGGTTCACTGAAAGTGGTGTTGCTTTCATCTGCTGTTAACTATGCCTTGGGGAGTAGAACCTGATTTCCCAGGGTTCCCCCATCCCTCTAATGTCTCCCTTGCTGACCTCATCTCTGGTGTCTCCCTAATAGCTTTTGTCTCCTGCCCACTCAGCTGCCAGATCCCTCCCACCAGCAGATGAACTGTCCTTGTTCCTTTTATGTGCTTCATAACCCTTGTCTATCTTACTCTGGCCACACCTTTGAATAAACCATACTCATTGCCCACTTGGGAGGGGTGTTTGTGACAACCCGTGCACATGTGAAGTGGGAAGCATGTTCCGTTGGTCTATCCTACAGTATTCCAGCAGCTGTGTGTGTTGACATTGCAGCCAGGTTAAATTACAGGCCACAACCGGTACTGGGGATATCACACTCCTTCCATCTTTGCCTTTGTGCTCAATATTGTCTAAGGAGAAATAATTTACTAGGCCTGGAACCTCAACTCCCCTGATGGCAGCTCCTCCTCCTTACACGTTCTCCAGAATTAGTTCAAGTGAGGATAATTCATGAACATGTTTCCATAGAAAAACATTGGTAAGCTAAATGTTGGGTAAAATTTGGCTCAGGCTTCCCTGCAAAATACATTGCAAGGAAGGACTCTGTGCATATTTCATTGATTGTTCCCACAGCTCAGATACGCTGGAGACTGGTGTCTGATAATTTCCTTGCCTGGCACTGCTTCCTCTCAGTCTACCTTGTGGGATCACAGTGGCCACAACAAAAAGCACCCAGTGACTAACTGTAATCTCCTGCTTTGTTCCCACTGCTTTTTACTCTTTCTCATAGATACCTGGCAGAAAGGAGGCCCGTGCCCCGTGAGTCACTTCTGTCCAGAAGGGACCAGCTATCCACTTCCCTGCCTTGCAGGAACTTATAACAACCTCACCAGACAAGCTGCATGTTTGCCTTGTGCAGCGGGCTACTACTGCCCTGAAAACACCACCAGCTACCATGCTTACCCCTGCCCACCTGGCTTCTACTGCCCTAAAGGTGAGAAACGTGTCCTGCTCCTGGTACACCAAGTTGGAGTCCTGAACATGGCATTAGCCAGATAGAATATTCATTTCTAAATGTCACAGTGACGTCTGGAAAATGAGCTTGTGGGTCTCTGTTCAGTTCTTCATGGACAAGTGTCTGGCTCACACTTATCTGCATCTCAGCAGAGAGTCCAGAGACTAACAGGACCTTGGAATCTGAGTTACCCTCATACACAGGGTGACCTGAGACACTCCAGCGGGGGGATTAATTGTAATCCTTGTAGAAGGAATTGTATGTATATGCCTTGAATACCAAGAAATGTTTTCTCTGTCTTCTCATTTATAAGCAACAAGGTTTGCCACTGAGTTTCCTTGTCCCCGAGGTTATTATAACCCTGATCCCATGACCCAAAGCTTGGATAGCTGCCTGCCCTGCCTCCCAGGGCACTACTGCGGAAAGGAGAATTTAACAGCCGTGTCGGGGAAGTGTGATGCTGGTGAGTCTGTGTCAGTTTGGCAGCACATTCTAAAGCATGGAGGGCCCCTCTGAGGTTCCCAATTAGCTCACATGCCCTGCATGTTTGTACAGATGGGGGCAAGGGGACAAATGTGTGTTCACATTGTACGTGCCTTCAGATGGTTCTTTGGTCTCTGTACACAGAGCATTCCCACTGTGACTCACGGGTTTAAAGACCTGATTCTCCTTTACATGAAGGGCTCTTTACAACACTGTAGCCTCAGTGAAAATGAGGATTCATGTCTTGCAGCTTAGCACAGCAGAAGTTGCACCCTGTGCATACTGTGCAGGGGAGGGGGTCTTCTCTTAGTAAGGTCTGAAGATAGCTTGGTTGGTCCTTGTGTAAGTGGACAGGCATGCTGCCGTCTAACATCTCTCTGTGAAGCCACCTGAAGTGTCTGGAAAGAATTGTTCCTTCTCCCTCCAGAGACTGAGAGAAACTTTCTCCCCAGCCTTCCCAGTCTGCTCACCCAAGCAATGAAGGACTGAGGGTGGGGTTATTAGAGATTTTATCATTTTTTGCCATGGTGGTATTATATAGTTGCACCATCACACTGACTGATGCATGTTGTAGTTATCAGCCTGTCCATGCACAATGAACCATGATGGTGTTACAACCTTGCACTGTTGGCCTGTTGCATGAACAAGGGATCCAGTTTTGTACCAGGATGGTGTACCATACACCCTGTTTATCCATGGTAACTCTTTGGGCTCCACTGCTGCTGTTGTTTTTTCAGTCACATTATTTGGTTTTCATTGCTCAGGCTGGTTCTGTGTATCAGCTGCATGGAGTGCACAGCCCTTCGATCTGGATAATTACACCAATGCCAACTGCCTCTGTCCAGCCACTGCTACAGGGGGGAAGTGCATGGCTGGATTCTACTGCCCTGCGGGCAGCCATGAGCCCATACCCTGTCCTCCAGGGTTTTACTGCCATGCGTCAGGTGAGGCCTCAGCCACGCCGATTGGGGTGAGCTAGCACGGGACAATTAAAAGGAGAGAAATTTTATGCAAATATTTGTCTCAGTTTTCCAGTGAGTTTGTGATTTTAGCATCACCTACAGCCATTATACTTACACTGAGTTCCCTTTAGGGATACCTGTGTCTTAAGCTTAGTCTATACTGCCATGCTGAGTTAATGGGAGATACACAGGCTTTGTAGTTTGTGTATCTCCCATTGACTTACTTACCCTTCCTTACTGTGGCATCTTCAGTGGGCTGCACCAATGGGAAATGCCCTCCGTTCAACGCAGCATTACTCTTTTCTTGGGGGTAGTTACTGGGCACATCTACACTGCAAAGGTTTTTTGGAGTAAGGAGCCATATCCCAAAAAACCTCTTCTGTGTCCAGGGAGCTGTTTTGGTGTTTTGAAAAAAGCGCTCCAGTATTTCAAAACACTGGAGCACTTTTTCTGAAAAGTTAAACCTAGTTATTTTTTGAAAAAGCTCCTTTATTGAAAAAGATATTTTTTGGGAAAAAAACACTCATGTTTCAAAATACCAAAGTGCTTTTTTGAAAGCGCTAAACCTTGTTTCTTTTTGGGGGAAAAAAAAGGGGGTTTCAAAAATAGCCATCACCAGACATGTCAATGGCTTTTTTCTGAAAAAGCCTCCCTATCTTTTCCATTGACTTTCTTTTTTTTTCTTTTTTTTTTTCCCCAAAAAAGAGAGTCCAGTGTGGACTCTCTTTAAAATAAAATAAAAATAAATAAATAAATAAATAAAAAGCTGCCTTTTTTGGGGACAAAGTCCTTCTCGGACTCTGTTCCCGAAACAGCATTTTGAAAAAAAGTTAATTTGAAATAATTATTTCAAAATAATTTTTTCAAAAAAACTTTTTTTCAAAAATGCTCTGCAGCATAGATATATCCACTGTGTTAAATGGAGAGCACTGCCAGGATCAATTGAGTGGGTCTCCACTAGCCACTCAGTCAATCCTACTGTGTTGGTCCATGGAGACCAACACAGGGCTTTCAGTGTAGACAAGCCCTTAGAGTCTAGTTCTGACTTTACCACAGGTTGAATGTGTGACCTTAAGTGAGTTGCTCAGCTTCTTGATAGCCACAAAGCTCAAATCTCATAAGATTTTTCTCTGGGTAGACAGTTGAAAGTGTCCTAAAGCTGAGCCCAAAAGTCCAAACCACTTGGCTCTGAAAGGTCACGGTGTCCCATCGGACTCCTTTCGTTCCCTGCTTCCTTTGGGGCTGGAGATATGCTATCACAGACCGTGGATCATTTGTTCTCTGTTGCTTTTATTTGTTCTTTCAATACTACTTTTAAACTGTTTAATGTCAGCTGGTTTAGACCTGATCAGCCAAGGCTCCTGTATGAGAATGCAGCTCAGCTACCTTTTATGACACTAACACATTGGGAAGGTATGAGACTGCTGTCTTGCAGGCCCATGTGTGGTCCTGCTACTTCCATCCCACTGTCAAAGTGCTTTGGCTTCATGTTGAATTTCTTTGTCCTCTCCATCCCGCAGGTCTGTCTGAACCCAGTGGGAAATGTGCCGCTGGGTTTTATTGCACAGGAGGAGCAACCAGCCCTAAACCAACTGATGGTGTCACAGGGAAAATCTGCCCTTTGGGCAGTTACTGTAGTGAGTATCTGGAATGCCCTGAGACAAGAGTGGGAATTCCTAGCCATGGAATGCTTGGTCTGCTGATAAGTGATTTTGCAGCAACATAGTGAAAGGCAGTGTAGACAAATGGCTAAAGCATAGGACTGGCCATCAGAGTCGTAACTAGGGCAGGGAGAATGGGGCTTTGCCCCAGGCGTGCCGGAGTGGCTTCATTGAGCCACTCCATTAAAGGGCATGTTTCATGCTGCCAGCCCCATGGGCCACTAATTGCAAGGGGGATGTTCTGCTTGGCATGAGACCTGGGCGCTGAAACAGAGCATTACAGCTCTGCTGGCCATCAAACACCTGGGTTTTACTCGTGGCTGGCCTGCTGGGTTATCCTGGGCAATGCCCTTCTTTTGTCTGGCTCAAATTACCCATTTGTATAATGGGTTAATGATGCTGAACCTCCTTTATAAAGCAATGCAAGATCTCTGACTGAAGAGCATTTATAAAAGCTCAACTCTAAGATTTCTGTCAGTCTGGGCTCCTTCAGTCCTTATTTCGTAAAGCCAGCTGCCTTCAGACTGTTCATAGTTAGTTTGTTACAGTTTGCTTTTCTTCTCCCAGCTGCAGGGACGACAGTGCCCAGGCTCTGCCCACCTGGTACCTTTTCCAATCTACTAGGGCAAAGTATGGTTTCAGAGTGCCAACTTTGCCCCTCTGGATTTTACTGTGCAGGGTCTGGCCTCAGTGCCCCCACTGGAGAGTGCTGGGAAGGTAAGGCATATGGGAGCAAACTGTAGCATCCAGTACAGGGTAAGAGTGATTCAAGAGACTTAGACAGGTGAGAGTGCAACAGGAAAAGAGGGAGGGGTGAGAGAAAAAGAGCAAAATGCATGTATTAGCTAGGAACTCAGGAGATACAAGGTTGTTACTAATTTAGTGGTGAAGAACCAGGGGGGGTTCCCCTTCAGCGATGGCAGGATGGAGATACAGACAGGTGGTTCAGAGAATGACTTCAGTGCAGACAAACATCCAAGAATTCGGAGTCATAAGCAACCCTTTCCCCAATACATGTGATGTTCGCACTTGACCCCTATGCAATGCACCCGGCCCAAGAGATCTCTGTTCTTCCTTACCTGGTCATGATTCTTTTTGTGGGGGAAGGTCCCTGTGGTTTCTCACTACCTTAGACTATCTAGATTTCTATTTAGGGGACTGCCTGGTAGGCCCGTTCTGCCTCTCCCCTGCATTTTGTGGGTAACCAGTATCTGGTCCTGGGTGGAAACACTGGTAGAAGGGGCCTCTATATAGGCACTTCAGAAATTAAACCAGAAGTTCTAATGTTAACTGCATGTTTCTGAAGCCTACACAAAAAAATATTTGGGTTCAAGGTTGGGTCAGCACATGAGCAAAAAACAGACTCGTCCATTCCTATTGAGTGAGCCCCACACAAGGTTTGATTCTGTTGCTGCTTCAAGTATGCTTACAGGTTATAGTTCACTGATCACATCTTTTTGATGTGTGCGTGGGAAACTTCAGATACATTGTAACATACTGCTCAGTGTACTAAGAGCTGTAAGCCACCATGTTACCTCTCTACCTCAGCAAGGATGAGATTTGCTAGAGATTAGGGTCAGTCTGTGGCTGAACTCCCTACTGCAACAGTCTGTCTTCCACGCCAGTGAACAAACATCACCAAGCTGTTAACAATTTGTGAATCCCAGCCCCCAGGGTCCTCAGAGATGCTTCTCTGCAATGCATAGCCCCTACTACTGTGTGTTCACAGAAAATACAAAGTTTGCTGCTCTTCTAAAAGGGGTCAGTATATCATATTTTATTAGCTTAATAGTAGTAGAGGCACCCTTCTCTTCAAATGCAGCAGTGAATTGGTTTATAGTAAAAAAGAAACAAATTTATTAGCAAGGAACATATGGTAAATGATACCAAGTAACAAGGATACAGGCAGAAATGGTTAAAAGCAAATAAAGGTGAAAACAGTCAAGTAAAAGGGAAAAACTTGAAAAAACATTGTAACTTGCTAGTTTAAGGTAGTTTTATTCACCCTTCCAACTGACAGAAATCAAATGATTTGGTTCCTTGGTCTTCTAAGGGGAATAAAGATGGAGTCTTCCTCTGTTCCTTATATCCCTGAAAGGAAAATTTTTGTCTTGCAAGTCATGAAGACCTCATGGGGATTCAGCCTTCTGTGTTTCTCTGCAATGCAAGAGTCATGCTGATTTTCTGTCTCTCAAGTTCAGGAGCAGGATAAGCCCCAGTTGTTTAGTTTGATGGCTTTGTTTACTGCTAATATGTAAACTGACCTTAATTTGTCTGGGAGAGATCTGATTATTGCCTTTACCTATGCCAGGCAGTCTGACTTTAAACATTCTAGGCAACTCAAATAGAGGGAATTCATAACTTCGCATGTAGCACTAATGCATACCTAGTACAATAAAATTAATGATGACTCTGGTGTCAGTTTTCAGATGATATTTCACAAGGTGTATTTTACAGAGTGTAAGGAGTGAATGCAAGGGTGCCTCAAGTCACTACATAAAGTGCATGCCATGAACCCATAAACCATTCTGCCACAGATGGTGGTGAGTGACATGCCCACAGACACCTGAAAGATATTGATGATGTAGATTGTTTAGCATCATTTACCTTTAGCTTCTAGTGGGTCACAGAGTCCCATTCTTAAACTGGTCTAATATGTCATCTGGCAGAGAGCAGGTTTTCTCATATGCATTGTGGGAGGATAGACCCTGCAACATAGCCCAGCCATTTATAGATTATGACATGGACTTTCATGGTGTGGGCAACATCTTAACAGTGTGATTTGTTTGTGTTCTCCCCGTTGCATTCACTGTGATACATGTCACTTACCTACCCCATACACACCTCACGTCACCTCCTACTTGCGATCAAAGAGCATCCCTGTGGCAAAGGCAGCCATGGCTCACATGACAGTGGTGAAGTATTTTCACCATCATTTTATGGGATATGGCAGCTAGAAGTGAGGAAGAGCCAGCACCATGTGACCAGTTAGCATCTCTTGGAGACATTAGTAAGTTTTCTTGTGACAGGCAGTGACCCACGCTCTAGGGACCACTGGCTTCTGACAATTTGTGCGTGAAGTTGTCGAAAAACTGCCTGTCTGTGTCAGCAGTGGTGTAACTGAGATCAATAATAATTAAAAATCAGTAATAGATTTCTTCCATGAGTGACCAGTTAGAAGCTTTTGAATTCCTAGGAAAGCCTGTTGGGTTCTTATCTGTAAATGAACAGGCATTTGATAGCTAATATCTCCCAGTAATTAAGTTGCTTTTTCTTCCCCTGCTTTCCAATCAGGCTACTACTGTGACAGCAGCCAAGGGCCAGTCAGTGATTTCACCCTTTACCCATGCCCTCAAGGCTTTTACTGCCCACCAGGGACACACCAAGCCACTCAATACAGCTGTCCCTCAGGTACCTTTGGTCCCAGACAGAAGCTGAAGAGTATCCAGGAATGTCAGAGATGCCCACCTGGAAAATTCTGTGCATTTCCTGGGCTCTCAGTCCCAACAGGTATGTTGCCATTCACCCTAGGGCAGTCTGAGCATATTCTGTTTGTCTAGTGGGGAGTATTGTTGCCTGATGATTAGAGCAAAGGACCAGGAGTCAGGACTCCTAGGTTCTGTTCCTTGGCTATGTCTACATTGGAGGCTTAAGTTGACTTAAGCAACTCCAGGGCCACTTTTGGAGTTCATTAAGTTGTCTAGGAGAGATCTGACAACTTCATAACTCTCACCCTTAAAGTCAACTTTAAGGGTTAACAAAGTGTGGCCATTAAAGTCAACTTAATAAAGTCGACTTAAGGCAGGAGAGCCATTTAAGTTGACTTCATAAAGTCAATTAAAGCCAGGGGACCCATTTAAAGTCAACTTTATTAGGTGGATTTTAAAGAGTCCCCTGGCTTAGGTTGACTTCATAAAGTCAATTTAAACAAATGGGTATTCTCTGAGTATGTCTACATTCACAATGTAATTTGAATTAATGAGGATTAATTCATATTAAATTAATGCAGGGCTACACTGGCTTTCATTAATTCAAACTAAGGAATTCCTTAGTTCAAATTAATGAAAGCTTACTTTGAAGTTATAAAACCTCACTTAACTTCTAAGTAAGGGCTAATTCAAACTTATTAGTTCAAATTAACCTAGTGTAGTGTGTTAAGTCAAACTAACCATTAGTTCAAATTAACACTTTTTGATCTTCTTCATCCCAGGGCGCCTTCCTCTTTCTATATATTGGGCAGGGGCATGGCCCATCTTGGGGGCCATCTTGCCACACCTCCCATGGTGCCCCTCTCCTAATTCAAACTAGCAAGTCCTGTCCATGGACATGCTAATTCGAATTGGTTTTCTTAGTGGGGTCATGTTAGTTCAAATTAACTTAATTTGAACTAATCATTATTAGTTTGAATTAATTAGTTTGAAGTAAGTTAATTGAAACTAATCTTTTAAGTGTAGGCCTAGCCTCTAGGTCAACTTAATAAAGTGAACTTTAAGTCAGCTTTATTAAGTCGACTTACCTGAGTCCTCCAGTGTAGACATAGCCTTTGTGAATTTGATCAAGTCACTTCCCCTCTTTATGCCTGACCTTCCCCATCTATAAAATTTGGTTAAGATCCACCTCTGTAAAAAGCCTTGGGATACTTTTCTAAAATGAACAAGTGACCCATCCCTCCACTTCCCAGTCAGATCCTTGTAAATAGAGGGAAGGGAAATTCAAGGCTGAATAGTTGGAGGGAATGGAACTTGGCTGTAGATATTTTATCTCCTAGGATGCCTGTTTGAAATTCTCCAGGGTTGGTAGCTGCCCAAGATCATAGCTGTTTGGTGGCCTAGTTAAAATTAGTTCATAGTTTCAGTCCTCTTTCTAGTGGACAGATATCTCTGTAATAATAAATCCTTTGTTGCTGGGCTCAGCAGAGAAGGTAAAGATGTAATAGACCATTCTGACCGAGCTCCAGTTTCATGTCTAGAGATGGCCGATTGAGTGGGAATGGAGGGAAGTTATCACTGCTCCCACTCACATTTGCCCTTGTTCTTTGTATAAAGACTCCCGTTCAGCAAAGCATTTTAGTACATGCTATACTTTTCAAGTGTTCCAAGCACATGCCTAGAGTGAAATGTGAGTTAGTGCTTGACAGACCATGACTGGACTGCTAAATGAGAGCTGAGCTCAACACTTCACTGTCCAGCAGCAGCCAATCTAGAACTTTCCCTCCATACTCTGTTCCCTAGTATAGATAAAGCTAAATGGTGACTGGGTTAGTGGAGTGATTCCAGCACTGTGATGTTGCAAAGACTTCCACTTTGTGCCTGTATCCTGGAATTTATGTTTAAGTACTCATTTGGATTTTCATTTAACTTAATTTATACCTATAAATTTATATGCTGCCTTCTAGGGGACTGTGCAGAAGGATTCTGGTGCAAGGAAGGTGCCCAAGTAAGAGATCCAATAGATGGAGTAACAGGGCTCCCATGTCCTCCTGGGCATTATTGTCTTGCAGGTACGGTGATTTATGAAACATAATTCTTCTAGATTCTGGTAAAGCATGAGATTGTGTTTCCTGCAGAAGCTAAATTCCAGATTTTTAAGGGTGTTTGGGCTCCTGACTCTCCAGTCTGACCCTAAGTGACCCAAGGTCACACCAAAACTTTATGGTAGAGCAAGAACTTGAACTTAAGACCCAGGATAGTGCCCTACCGACTGGACCACCTTCCTCTCAGCTCCCTCTGTAACCTGAATTCCTACATTATCCCATAGTCACTTCATCAGCATTGGCTGGATAAAAATGTGTTGGGCTTGCTCTGCTCCTGGGTCAGGCTTAGTCAATCTAATGTCCATGAGCAATTCACTCTGACTTCAGTGCCCATCTGCTTGGTCTGCTGTCTTCACTCCATGTTGCTATAGAGTGGGTTCTGAAGCACTTTTTCTAATCAGGAACACCCATTCCGTCTCTGTGCCCACATGGCACCTGGTCTAGCAATGAAGGGAATAAGAATCTGCAGGGATGCCAGCCTTGTCCTGGAGGATATTTTTGCAATAGCACTGGACTGGTGGCCCCATCAGGACTCTGCAGCCCAGGGTATGTTCAGTGTGGACCATATTTTTCTGCTGTTAACTATAATGAGAGACGGCAGCAGCTATCTCTTGAACAAGCTTGGGGCTGTAAGGTAGGAATTAGATTCTTATTCTCAGTTCTGACATGAATAACTCACAACTCCTCCTCGCTTGGAGAAACCGCACTCTCTTGGAATTTGGATAGAATTGCCATCTGTGATGGGTGTGCCATTACTGTCAGCACAAGGCTTGGGAGCTGCAGAAATTTGCCTTCCCTGGATGTGAAGGGGATCCATCAGCCTCATGGTATGCCTTGGGCATTCCTCATGCTTACTGCCCAATTGATTATCCATGAATGTACATCCTTAGGGTCATTAACAATGAGAATCCTGTGGCACCTTAAAGACTAACAAATTTGTTCAGGCATAAGGTTTCGTGGGCTCCAGCCCACTTTGTCAGATGCATGAGGGGCACTGTTTCCTCACTTTACCTTGCTAGAGTTTGATTTCTCTTGTTTCTGCTCTTTCAACTTCAGGTTTTACTGCATTGCTGGGGCCCAAACACCAACACCCAGTGATGGTCGCTCAGGAGCTCCATGCCCCATGAGGCATTCCTGTCCCTTGGGAGCCAAGAGTCCCATCCCCTGCTTCCCTGGTACTTATATGCCACATACGCATGGAGAAGAGTGCTACACCTGCACCCAGGGTAAATACTGTGTCCCTCATCAGGAGCCACAATTTTGTCCTAAAGGTGAGAAGTGCATCCACTAAATGTTCCGTCTGTTCCATGCTTTCCAAAGACCCTTCTTAAGCCAATTTATGCAGGAAAGACCTTGGACCATGGAAATTCAACCAAGGCATGAGTCCTCTGTTTGTTCCTTCAGCTTCATGCTCAGTCCAACAATTTCAGTCCAAGAGACTCCAGTGAGTCTATAAAACCATGTAAATCTCATTGCTGAAATCTAGGTTACTGATTTGTCATCTTTAGATCTCTGTCCCACCCCATAAATAAGACTGTGGTCTCCTTTCAGGTTTCTTCTGCCCCAGAGGAACAGGTCTTGACTGGCAACCTTGCCCACCAGGGACCTACAGCCCTGAGCAGGGGCTGGAGAGCAGCACTGGGTGTAGGGCTTGTGATGGAGGGAAATTCTGTCTATACCCTAATGCAACAGATGTGACTGGAGAGTGCTGGGAAGGCTACTACTGTGCACAGGGGTCAGATAGGCCCAATCCAGAGGCCATGCTCCAAGGTGCTGTCTTTTTCTGTTGCCAAAACAACATTGATTTTTGTATGTGTTTAGTCTAGTGACCCTGTGCTGATGCCAACCTCAGAGTCACTCCTGGGACTAGTTGTTTTCAGACTCTAGATTCAGCTGCTTGTTAAGAATTCCCTTTTCTGGCCCCATTCAGAAGCTTCTTTTGCTGTTTGAACACCAGATGTGTGAATTGTGAGTAAATAGCTCAGCACCTTTATATAGTCTGTCCTCAGCAGCAGAGACAGACCAATAGTTAGAGGAGACTGAAAGGAAGGACTCCTAGGTTCATTGCCCTTTCTCCAGGTTCAAGTCCTGTCTCTCAATTCCAGTGACCAGATGGTTAAACCCTGAGCTAGTAATAGAGCTTGGGTATGCTGCCTCTCAGTCCACTGGTCCCATCGTGAGATCACACACACTTGCTGGGCTAGAAATAGAACCCTAAAGTTCAGATTCCCCCTCACTTTTTCTAGCTATGAGACCACAATGTCTCAGTGGCCTGTATGATAACTCAAGTTCTAACATTTTCTTAGATGAGAGAGAAGTAAACAATTGTGTGAAATCTACATAGCTGCTGACTTGAACAGACTATAGCTATAATAGAAGCAATGAATGCCTTTTATTCTCAGTTCCACCCATAGCCTTTGATCAGCTGAACTCCTTTCTCACCTGTTGATTGCAGGTCAGGCTGGCCCTTGTCCTCCAGGCCATTATTGTCCAAAGGGCACTGCTGTCCCAAAACCTTGTCCTGAGGGCACCTTCAGCACAAGGATCAAGTTAAGCTCAGAGGTAGGAAGATGCACAGAGTGAACTAGCAATGGTGTCTCTCTGCCTGAGCAGACATGTGAAGACTGTTTAAATGCTTATAATCACCTGAATCCTTCCTTCGAAGAACACTGAAAAAGTCATACCCCAGGGTTAAAGCCCATGGCATCTGAGGCTAGCAAAGCACTTTACTCAGCCTCTCAGCATACCTATGAGATGCAAAAGTTTCTGCCATTGCAGAGGTAGGGAACTCAAGTTCAACAAGATGATGCAACTTGCCCAAGGTCCCACAGTGTATCAGTTGCAGAGGCAGGATTCATATCAGTGCAGAAGTGTGAATGTGTATGTCCTTAGGGCGTTATATTCCATTGATTTCTCACAGACCCAGTGTTTGCCCTGTCTACCTGGTCATTACTGCAACTCCACTGGCCTCCGGGTCCCTACGGGACAATGCAGAGAAGGGTTCTACTGCACACTGAGGTCCACAATGGCTAGCATTCCCATCCTGGACAAGACTGGAGGCCCCTGTCCCACAGGTAGATTGTTAACAGCTCTTGGCTCATCTCAAACTAACTGGTGGTTTGTTAGCAGCCCCTTAAGTAAGAATTATCAAAGCAAATTCCATACCTGAGTCTGGGAGTTCACAGGTCAATAAGAGAACTCCTAACAGTCTGCAAAGAGATCTGGGACATCACTACTATTAGAGTTTCTCAAAGCCTAGTTGGTTGTGTATTCTCTGTTTCAGAGCTTTCAAAGTCATGGGTGGAATTTTTGCGCTAGTCATAACACTGAAACACTTCTGCTGATTCTGCCTTGTTCTTTCTTTTTCAGGACATTTTTGCCCCAGTGGCACAGTCATTCCACTGGCTTGTCCAGCAGGGTCATATAACCCTCTGCCAAGGCAAGCCAGCTGCCTCCTCTGTGCTAGAGGGTAAGAATAAATTATTATGCTCATTATGGTGCGATATAAAAAAAAGGACCATTGCAAAAATTATCGTTCCCAGCCATTGTTCAGTAATATCATACGTGGCAGACGAAAATTACTTCCCCACCCACTGTAGTGCACCCATCTCTGAGAAGGAGCATAGCAACCGTTTAACAGCTGCTTAGCAACACTACACAAATGATTAGCAGTGGAAATTAGGTGAGCTTATTTCCCCTACAGTGGGGAAATTTAGATCAGAAGGTTACTGAACCTGGCTGCTGGCCAGGAAACCACTAGTATTTGCCAGTGATTATGGGAATAAAATAAATAAATAAATAAATAAAGCCAGGACTAGGTGTGACAAAGGACTTCACATTCACATTTCTTCCAATGAACAATGGTTACTAGCATCCGGGTGGGATATTGGTGTATTCCTGTCTCAGAGTTCCATCCACACTATTTCCTGCTGTACCTGGTTTGTCCTTCGAGGACTCCCGTCCAGCTGCTGATTAGTTTTGGCCTTGCTTAGCATTTGGAGCTGATGAAGCAACTACTGTAATGTGGTATAACTGAGGGAAAACTATTATATTCCTATGCTTTGGGTAATTGTGCTGTTAGAGTTAGCACACTTTATAAATTCAGGATGAGGGAACACTTAAAAGAAGTTACGCTGATCTGATATACTGCTCATCTGGTACAGTGCTGTATGCACACAGAAACAAACCATTCATATAGCTGAGTCGTTAGAGTACTCATGAATGGAGTGTTGGCCTATGAGTTTTAACTTTCCTCTTGCTGCTCTTCATCTTATGGGTGCAGGTTTTTTTGTCCTAAGAATTCCTCTTCTCTTGGTGGGAGTGAATGTCCAGCTGGCCATTACTGCCCCCCTGGTACAGCTTCAGCAACTCAGTACCCATGCCCCAGAGGAACTTACAACCCGCAGATTGGCAGTAGTGATGTTTCTCACTGCATCCCTTGTGATCCAGGTAGGAACCTTGTCAACCTCACCATGAATGGCATAGGAACAGTGTGTGCAAGTGAGTTTTAAAGGTGTTAGATCTTCAGCATTGGGTTGAGTAGTTCAGGGGACTGATAATGGGATATGAAGCTCTTTGCCATTGGATCACTTGTTGAAGTTCAAGACAGAGCAACATTCTGCTGCGCTGAGAGCTGGGGAAGCCACCTTCTGATCTGAAAAATAACCAGCTTAGGAAAGATCCACTAGTCCATTTACTCTTACATCCTCATCTCTGATAGTGACCAAAAGCCAAATACTTTAGAAGGTAGTGTTACCTTTTTGCCCTGTGGTGGACCTTTATGTACACTGCTATAATGTGGAAGGGGGAACTTCTTCATTACTGTATAATCCATTTACACAACAGCGTATTAAATGTGCATGGTGCTTTTTACATACCTAGTAAAAGACAAAGAGAATTTACAGTCTAGTTAGTCTGCTGATCAGTTATGGCATGGGTCATGAAAGCTGATATCCCTTAAAGTTTTGGAAAGTCACCTTAATGCAGATGCTTTTCTTATTCATATAAACATCCAGCCCTTTATTTTAAATACCCTCCTGTTGTGCGTTGCTAAAACTGATTCCAATGTGCTGCTCTTTCAGGTCATTACTGTGCTTTAGTAGGACAGTCACGTGTCACAGGGCCTTGTTCAGCTGGGTATTATTGCAGTACAGGGGTTTCCACCCCAACACCTGTCAGTGGCGTGGTGGGGAACGTTTGTCCCAGGGGACATTACTGCCCTCAAGGATCTGCCTTTCCACAGCCGTGTCCTCTTGGCTCTTATAGCAACTTTACCAGGAATGCTGAGATTGAAGACTGCCTCCTATGTGACACAGGTATGGCTATGCAAAAAGTACCTAGGAGAGTCTAACCAGATGCTAGGACTCATGAAGTTCTTTGAGAAACTGGGTATCATTAGAGCATGCAACAATGGGTTCTGTCTCTCTAGGCATTTTAGGTACATTCTATGTTAAAGTTCTTCTGAATGGAAACATCTTCTGCAACATGTATGTGGTTGTAATCAGGCCATTTGCTCTTTATGGTTTATTATTCAGTTTTTACCTGCTGGTATCCATCCATATGTCAAAGAGATGCCACAAAGATGCATTCTCATGCCTCCTCTCACTTTCAGGGTATTTCTGTAATGGAACTGGACTTGTATCTCCTTCTGGTGTCTGTGAAGCTGGGTTTTATTGCACCAGAGGAGCTGTCTCTCCTAGACCTTCCATGGTAAGCTGTGTCTGGGTAATCAACACTGGGAGTGAAATCTGAAATTTGTGGATTTGGAGAACCAAATCTCTGTACAGTTGTTCTCTCTATGCTAGGGGTAGGCAAGCCTTGGCACATGTGCCGCCAGTGGCACCCGAGCCCATTCAGAGCAGCACATGGCGCCCTCTGCAGTACCACAGAAATTGCAACTCTTATCACCAAAAGCCACTCTGGGTGGCTTCCTTCAGGTGCAGATGGGACACAGGATGTCTCCCTATGTATATGCCTCTGTGTGACACAGAAGAAGGCTGCCAGGAATGGCTCCTGTCTATATTGTGATACTCCCCAAAGGAGCCACTGTGGGCAGCTTCTTTCTGCAGCATGCCTGGGAACTCCTGAAAGGAGCCACTTATTTTTGTGGCATGCCTGCGGACTCCTGTCCTCAAGTACACCTCGGGTATGTCCACACAGGCTTCTTATTTTGAAACAACAGAGGTTGTTTTGAAATAAGAAGTGGCATGTCCACACAATGCACCATTATTTCGAAACAACAGGACCCATTCTTTCGAAATAACGGCCGTTATTTCAAAACCGTTAAACCTGGCATCTAATCGAAATAGCCGTTGTTTTGAAATGATTATTTCGAAACAACGGCGTTCGGACATGTTGTTTCGAAACAGCACCATTGTTGAAACAACTGTTTTGAAACAACATGTCTGAATGGCCTTGTTTCGAAATAACCATTTTGAAACAATGGCTATTTTGAAAGCAGTCTTTCCCTTAATTCAAATTAACAAACTGTTAATTCGAGTTAACTTATTTCAAAATAAGGAAATGATGTATGTGTGGACATAGCCCTCCAGATGAGCCACTCTGGATGACTTCTTTCTGTGGAATTCCTGGGAAGTCCTCCTATTCCAGCGGTGACCACTGCTGAATTTTCAGGCAGCTGCCACATTTTTTCAGCAAAGGGGGCTGCCGGCACCAGCTGAGAGTCGGGGAGGAAGGACTGGCACAGGGGTTGGCAAAGGTTGCTGACCCCGCTCTATGCCATATGAGTCTCATCATCCATCACCTGCAGGGGGCATCAGGCATCCATATTTGCAGTTCATACATGAAATTTTATCCCCTTTATCTGTCCTTGCCATGGGCCACTTGTTCTCTTACCCCCACCCCATCAGAACTATACAGAAAAGCTATGGTGTAAGGGGAAGAATTCTATCCCGAATACCTTTGCTCTGGATTTCTGACCCTGTTTGCATAGACATCTAGTTTGTTAAGTGTGAAGGACTCTAGAGACACCAAATATACCCACCTGTTCTCTGTTCTTGATATAAAACATGTCCATAATAGTTCAGTCTGCTCATGTCTATGCCACCTTACTCCATCTGGTCCTTTTCTGACCCATGGGTGAATAAAAATGTTACCTTTCACTTCCAAGGATCCCAGAACATTGCGAACAATGCACAGTTATGCACCCAGTGCTCACATATATACATCTCTGAGGTGGAATTCATGACCCTCTTACCACCACACAGCAACACTACACAACATAAGAAGTGAAGAAGAATGCTGTTTCCAACTAGAATTACAGAGGGCTGCAAATCTCAGATTTGGCCCAGACATTGGATCTGTCAGTATCACCTGTACACAAAATTCCTTGTGAAATTCAAAGACTGCAGAGACTCAGCATCTTGATTTCATGTCTCAGGAGCTTCTCTCCACAGAATCCTGCTGACTCTTAAGAACAGGCAGGACAATCTACCAAATTACTGATATCACCTCCTGCAGCAAAGCTGGGTTTCCCTTGGTAGCCTCCCAACCACCTACCCTGCTCATTCTGGGAGATCTGATGGGTTTCCAGTATGAGGGATTGACTAGAGGGGAATGATGAACAAAGCATTTTGCACCTATCTCAGTCACAGGAGTTGGTGTAATCTTGCTGCAAGTACATTTCCTCTTTGATTGCAGATAGTCCAAGATCTTCTTTTAACTTCATGGAAATTAATGGAAGTTAGAAAACTAAATACAGTTGAAAACACAGTATATGTCCACACACAGTCTTTAAATCGAAATAATGCAGATTATTTCGATTTAAAAGATTGCAGGGCCACACAATATTTCTTTATATTGAATAAAGGAACTCCCTTAACTCACAGTAAGGAAGGTCATTTCGATGTAATAAAGCCTAGTATTATATTAAAATGACTGTTAAATCAAAACTGTTATTTTGAAATAATGTTGTATTAACATTTTATTTTGATTTAACACTTTTGCCCTTCTTCCCAGGGTGCTGTTCTTTTTCTATATATTGGGTGAGGCATGGCCCTTCTAAGGGACCATCTTGCCACACCTCCCATAGTCCCCTTCTCCTAAATCGAACTAGCAAGTCCTTTCCATGGACATGTTAGTTTGATCTGAGTTTCTAGTGGGGACATGTTAAATTGATTTAACTTTAATCGATTTCATGATTTTTATATTGATTTTATTAAATCAATTTAACTTAAAGTGATTTAACTGCCTAAGAGTGGACATAGGCAGTGAGCATAATGGGAATGTATGTCTTCTGTAACATGGTACTTTGTCTTCACAGACCACAAGAAGCGGGGGGCCATGTCCCCCAGGACATTTCTGCACATTGGGGAGCAACAGAGCACAACCATGCCCTGCAGGGAGCTACAGCCCATTCTGGGGCATGTGGCAGTGTTTGGAGTGCCCAGAAGGCTTTTACTGTAAGGCTGGTTCCACCAATTACATGGACTGTCCTGCAGGTGAGCACACATGCTGTTACCCATCTGTCATAGCAAACATGGGGAGCAATCTCATCACAACACTGGCAGCTTTCTGTAAGGCTCAACACTGAATGCTTCCACCTTGGCTGGAGGTCCTGCAGAGTACTGATAACTCACAGTATAGCCTGGGAAACATATCCTGGGATCCATTCTTTTGGGAACCTGATGGGGAGGGCATCCCAATTCCCTAGGTAACAAATGAGACATTGCAAATAACTTTTAGGAAAACTGTTTTCTTCTTCCTAGGACATTACTGCCCAAAGAATACAGAGTTTGCCACACAATACCCCTGTCCACAAGGAACCTACAGTGAGGACTTAAACATGAAGGATGCCTCAAAGTGCCAGCTTTGTCCCCCTGGAAAGGTCTGCTCCAAGTCAGGCCTGACAAGTCCTGATGGACTATGCATGGCTGGATGGTTTTGTCCATCAGGATCAGCATCAAGTGAGTCAATACCCCCATGTAGTCACTTTCTGGTACCAAGGGAGCCGTGGAACATGACTATAATTATTATTAGCTATGATGAAATTACTCAGCCCCCAGGGAAGTCATTGGAAGATTTCAAATGCAGTTGGACCTGGTTCTTAGTGAGCTTTCGGGGGCCTCCAACCTGGCTGGAGGTGGTTGATAAAGTTGTTAACATAACCTACATTTCTCTTCAGTTCATTACAAAATGTTACCCTATTAAATCTGCTAATTCTTTCCCTTTGGCACTGTCCTTTACTAATGCTGGCCATTACAACACTACACAGGAGCAAACAGGGAAGTTATGCACAGTTTCAGTTCTAACAAAATCCATTCTCTTACTCCTAGATTATATATGTCCTGTTGGTCACTATTGCCCCACTGGCAGCCCAGAGCCCAAACCCTGCCCATCTGGGAAATACCAGGATCAGACCAGTCAAAGTCTGTGCAAGACATGCCCAGCAGGAAAGTAAGTGGAATGCATTTAGTCTGCTTGCTTGCCCTGGTTCCACTGGGAATTAGCAAATTGGGCTACCAGATATCAAAGCCTGGAAAGGAGGACAGGGAAGAACGAAAAGGAGGACACTGGAGGACACATGGAGAAAATGTAGTATTGTTCTTCTGCTTTTAGGGGGCCGTGGAATGCTTTCCCCTAAAAATAAGATATTCCATGGCATTCCAGCATACCTTAACCCCTATAAGTAAAAAGCCAGACAAAATAATGAATTTTAAAATGCCTGCCAGATGGAGGATGTGAAGGTAAAAAGGAGGACATGAAGGTAAGAAGGAGGCCATGTCCTCCTTTTGCCTGACATCTGGTATCCCTATGTGAATTCTCCTCTTGTTTTGCCTTAGGCTGCTCTGCTCTTACATATGAGTCTGGTCTCTTTGGTCCAGGCCTTGTATCGCCCTTGCTCTTATTATATCAATTTCTGTATTATAAGCCCTTCATCACAGAGTTGTCATCCTGTATATATGCCTCCATGGAGAAGCAAAATGGTCCCAAAAGTAACAGCTTTTCCCAGACAGGCTTCATCTCTGTCCTTCATTTGTTTCTTGAAGAGCAATTCACGTTCCCTTGTCTTGCAGTCACATACTACAGGTGCATGGTAAATGGCTCTTCTTTTGTCCTGGCAGAATTGTGGGCTGTGAAAGGTTAATGCCAACTTTGCCTTTTATTCACAGGTTCTGTGCCCCAGAAGATCAAACCCAGAGTCACAAGGAGGTCTTTTTACATGGAGTGATCAAACCACAAGCTTGCCCAGCTGGATACTACTGCATCTCAGGAACTAAAGCTGCCAGGCAGAACCCATGTCCTGAGGGCACTTTTAGTAACCAGACTGGGCTGAGCAGCTCCAGGGAATGCAGGGCTTGTCCTGGAGGCCAATTCTGTGCAAGTGCAGGTAAGGAGCAGACAGGTGAAGATTTACTGTACTGTTCAGTCTGGGAAGGTGCTGTATTTTCTCTTGGAGGGTCAAACTGAAATAGGAACAAAGACCGTTGGTCCTGATTTCATGCTTAAGAGACAAACCTCAACAGGGAATGTTGCCATAGAAACTAACTACTTGATTAGGTGCTTTGAGCTGGGATACCTGTTTGCACATGGTATACATTTGCTCTTGTTTAGTCCCTGCCCTAGACTGTTGTGTGGCAATACTGTCTTGTTAAATGACTGCTGTGCTGCACCCCAGTGGTTGCTGCATTTCATCAATGGATAAAGTGATCGCTGCATGGTCTTTTAATAAAGTTTTCGGACAGTTTAGTGATCTTGTTGGATGAAAGATACTGTAGATACAGAATATCCTAATTTCACTATAAAACCTTCAACTTTTCAAGGTAGACAGAGATGGGAAAAGACAGAGGTGGTTTTAGTTTGGCCAGACCTGATTGGTGAGGGATTGCAAATCCTGAGGTAGTGGTGGTTTGGGTCTGAGACTAATTTATCCTGTGTTCCCTCTCCCTGGGTTGGTGGGTTCCTGGCTCTTTGTTAGCACCATCTCTAAAAGCCGCTGTGGCTAAATCATAGTATAGGAGCAGGGGAGCATTAAACAAGGCACTAAATCTCGATGCCATGGCTTTTTCCAGTTTTGTGCTGTCCTGAGCCTGTGAACTATCTAATGCCTTTGGTATGTTTGTTTTTATCCTCCTTCTCATCAGGTCTCTTGACCCCAAGTGGCCCTTGTTTGCCAAGATATTACTGCACTTTGAAGGCACATGTACCGAATCCTGTTAATGATGAAACTGGAGACTTGTGTCCAGCAGGCCACTTTTGCATACAAGGTAGCAGCGTTCCAGTGCCATGCCCCATGGGCACTTTTCTACCTCAGTCTGGGATGGCATCTCTCAATGCTTG
The DNA here is from genome assembly GCA_007922195.1 of Podocnemis expansa. NCBI lineage: Eukaryota > Metazoa > Chordata > Testudines > Podocnemididae > Podocnemis > Podocnemis expansa. Next base: position 19,190,391 of record ML682025.1, read on the forward strand.
TTTACCCTGTCCTGGAGGAAAGTTCTGCAGAGGAGAAGGGTTGGCTAATGTTTCAGGTAATATACATCATGGATGTGTGTAAGGTGTGTATATGTGAGATTCATGCAGTGTTTTTATTCTACAGTTCACCATTCAATAGCTAATGTAGGAATGGCTCTAGCCTATTCTGATTTGTAGGACACCAAGTTGCTGGGGAGGGTCAAGTTCTGAGTCCTGCTTCAGCTTGGATCAAATGGGAACCAAACTTGGAGGATCCCCAGTCATACTAAAAGCCAGAAGAGACAGAAATCTCATAGATCCTTGTGACTTTTAACAACTGGATTTCTGTACCAAAACCATTTAGACAAAATCAGCTCAGCCACCAACCCAATGACTGTTCGGAATTCACCAGTTTCTCAGTCTTGCTCCTGAAATTCTCTGCTTTGCAGGAACCTGTCATGCTGGTTATTACTGTGATATGGAATCCACACAGCCAGACCAGAAACGGTGTCCACCTGGCTCCTATTGCCCCCAAGGCACTGGATCCCCAATCCCGTGTGGCCCTGGAAGCCTCAACCCACACAGTGGAAAATGGAACTCAACAGACTGTCAGCCCTGCCCAGCTGGATATTTCTGCAGTGGTACGAATCTTCATCAATGGCATTTGATGGTTGGGGGGGGGGGGGAGTAGAGTAGCAGACAAGTGTAGTAGATGCTTTTCCCAGTTTTATTTCCTGCAGATTTCTTCTTAGCAAACATTTCAGGAGCTATCCTGTCATAAATACAGTTAATCACATTAGAGCATGTAGCCCAGGGGTAGTCAGTTATTCGTTTGTCAAGGTCCAGATTTCTTGGTCAAGGTCCAGAATCCAGAGGAAGTAATTTAAAGAAAAAAAAACCTATAATGATAATAATAAGTGAATAAAAAGGTGTCAGGGTTTGTTCAGAATGGTCTGTCGGTCTGGATTTGACCCAGAGTGTCTGCCTGTTGACTATCCCTGATGTAGCCTGTTTCCTTTGGTCAATGCAGGGTATTCGTCAGACTAGTTTTACATGTCTCAAGCAATGTGTCTTCCAACACTTCCCTTGGGTGCCTCTTCAAGACTCAGACATTTCACCATGCAGACAGCTTTCTTGGCATGAGGATTTCCCTGGCTCAACTCCATCCCGTTTCCCTTTCCTAACACCTTGTACCAATCACACTTCCTTTGCTTCCTCAGGGTTTTAAACTGCATAAAAAGCTGCTGCCTCTTGTTATCACACTGCACACATGCCTGATGCCAGCCAGAGTGATGAGTGAAATGACTGATGTGTCTTCATAGAGTGAGACTTCATAAGACCTTAATATCATAAATAAAGACCCAATAAAAAGACATAGGCACTGTATGAATTCAGTGCCAGAGATGTTTTCATGTCCCTGTAGGGACATGAAATAACCTTGCAGACAAGCGTTTGACATTGTTTAGCAGCCAAATAAAGGATGATATTACTGTTCTGAGACAGCTACTATTGTTTGATGGTGCACACCTTCTTTCTGTCTACCTGGGTCTGTTTGTTTCCATCACTGCAATATCTGATCACTTCATTAATTTGTCACCCCACATCTGGTCTGCGAGTTAGAGAAGGATTTACTGTTCCCATTTTATGGACAAGGAACAGGAACAAAGAGATATTAAGTGACTTGCATGAGTTCACCTTTGTTAAAGCTGGAGACAGAATTCAGATCTCTTGGCTCCCAACTTGGTGCTGTGATTAGAAGGCCATTTTTTCCCAGAATAGATCCTACAAAGCACTGCTCTGATTTGATCAGTGCCTGACTTGCCTGGGTGATACAGCTGTAAGGGTATGTCTACACTTACAATTTAGTTCAAATTAAGGAGGCTTAATTCGAGCTAAATTAGTGCATGTCCCTACTTGCTTTCATTAATTCGATCTAAGGAGTTCCCTTAGTTCAAACTAAGGAAAGCCTAGTTCAAATCTATGAAACCTGCCTTAAGTTTGAATTGATGGTTAATTAGAACTCATTTAGTTTGAATTAACCCAATGTAGCTGAGTTAATTCAAACTATTAGTTTGAATTAATCACAGCTTGATTTTCCCCTATGCAGTAGCGCCCCCTGCCTGATTTGAACTTGCAAGTCCTGTGCATGGACATGCTAGATTGAATTAGGGTTTCTAGTGCAGCTGTGTTAATTTGAATTAACTTAATTTAAACTCATAATTATTAGGTCAAATTCAGTTAATTCAAACTAACCTTCTAAGTGTAGACATAGCCTAAGTGTCTGTCTTTCTGAGGCTGGTTTCCCACTGTGAAAAGTGTGTGCTTCCTGATTTGAACTGGGTGTATGATGAAGACACAGACTCCTGAGGATGGGAGCCAGCCAAAAGGATCATCTTTCTCAATAACTGCAGGTCTAGGAAAAACTGCTCCAGAGGGGCTGTGCTCTGCTGGCTACTACTGCCCACCAGGCCAGACCTCAGCCACTCCTCTCTCCTATCGCTGTCCTCGAGGCTTCTACTGCCCTGCAGGATCTTCACTTCCCATTGCCTGTGAGAGGGGAACCCACCAGTCACAGGAAGGGAAAGAATCATGTAACATCTGCCCAGCTGGATTCTTCTGTGAGCCATCCAGCAAAAGTGAGTGGGTGCTGGGGAGGACTCTATTTGTCAGCGCAAAGGGGTGACGTCTATTGCTGAGGAAGAGGTCAAGTTGAGACAACAGTGTTCCAGTTAAGCAGAATGGGGCAGGTCAGTGCTTAATTTGTGCCAGGGCTTCCAAGTCTGGCAACTCTAGGCTTGGCAGTTCATAACCCTGGCACCTCTGGGCTTACTGCATCAGTTATGAATGTAAAAAAAAAATATTCTTGAGTCCCAGCACCTAATTGTTTGCTCCATGGCACCTCTTTCACTACAAATTAAGCACTGGGGCATGCTCTTCTCTGAGACCCAAAAGTGTGATTCACCTTGACTTCAGCATGTCCTCATTCACTTCAGTAAATCTCTACCAGGTCAGCACTGCATGCATGGATGTAAAGGAGAAGGGTGGCACATTAGTTGCATCACTGAGTGAGGAAGAAATGCACTAGTCAGAGTATCAAGTAGCAGGGCAGTAGGGGTAGGCAATGCTAGACTTTTCAGTCATCCTTGGGCTATGAAGCTTTGCAGCAAACAAAAATAGCAATGTAATAATGGTAATGGACATTCTTCTAGCACCTTTCATTTAGAGAATCCAAAGCAGTCAGCAAGATTCGACTCCAGTGACCATTTTGCCCATTGCCTGGACTCTGGTTGCTCTTGGGAAGAAGATAGGCACTTCTGTGCAATGCTCAGTGAGTTTCAGACAAGCATTGAGGTATCTTTAGACTAGCTGAGCCAGCATGGGGGTCAACACAGGCTTAATATTCTGGCAGGAGTTTAGGGACAACAAATAAAAAATCCCTAGTGACAGAGGAGATAATTATTGAGTCTCTAGAGTGAGTTGCCGTTCTTTGTGTTCCAGGTTCTGGAACGCAGACACCCAGACTATGCCCTAAAGGGTTCTTCTGTCCACCTGGTACCAGTTTTGGGACAGAACATCCATGTCCACGGGGTACATCTGGACCCAGGACTGGTGCCACCCGTGAGTCTGACTGTGAGCCTTGCCCTGCAGGTAAGCAAATGGCCAGCACAAAAAATCTATTGAGCCTTTGAGGGAAGGCTTGGGGGAAAGATGAAAGATCATATTCTCTTTTCAAAAAAAGCAGAGTCCTGTGGCACTTAAAGACTAACAGATTTATTTATCACATGAGCTTTCATGGGAGAAAATCCCATTTTGTCAGATGCTTTGAAGAGGGGGGAACTTACAGAATGGGATGAAAATAAATGCAGGGCAGTGTAATACATGGGATCAGGTCATATTGCAACAGCAAATCAGAGCATT
>ML682025.1:19194687-19228478 GCA_007922195.1 Podocnemis expansa
AATGCTCTGATTTGCTGTTGCAATATGACCTGATCCCATGTATTACACTGCCCTGCATTTATTTTCATCCCATTCTGTAAGTTTCCCCTCTTCAAAGCATCTGACAAAGTGGGGTTTTCTCCCACAAAAGCTCATGTGATAAATAAATCTGTTAGTCTTTAAGTGCAACAAGACTTCTTGCTTTTTTTGCTTTACTAGACTAACACGGCTGCTGCTTTGGAACTTGGCAAGATGCAATTCTCTCTTCAGTTACTCCCCATTTGCTTTCTCAGCAGAGGCAACAAAGAGGAGACCTGGAGACCCTCTCACTTTGGATTTCTTTTTTGCTCATTTCAGGCATGTATTGCTCATCTGCAGGTCTGTCCCAGCCCACGGGGCTTTGCCACTCAGGCTATTACTGCAACAGGGGAGCCATCCACCCAGCTCCCATGAAACACAGGGTGAGTGAATGCCAGCCTAAGTCTTAGCTGCCTACCATGGCATCACCAATCCAACAATCTTGGGTTTGGGCTAGGGAGTAAGGGCTTCAACCCTAATAATAAGTATATTACTCTAGGGTGATGTCCCCCAAACACTCCAGTGATGCTATTGGAAACTACAATGTTTGGGAGTATTCTAACATAGTATTGTGATGTTTCAGGTGCTGCAGGTGAGCTTCTTAGGGTAGGTCTACACTATGTGCAGTTTTCGGCAACAGTCAAATGGAAATACGCAAATAACTTGTGTATCTGAGTTTGACTGCCTAACACCCCACTCGTCCACAGTGCTGAGTCAAAAGGAGGGACTTCAGTTCGACTCAGTGCTATCTCAGTTGCTGGGATGGTGTTAATAGATTGGCTAAACAGATCTTTACAGACCTCTCCATCAAACCGGGAAGTTTTAACTGATGGCAGTGAAGTCAGTGAAGACTGGCCCTTAGCAATGAATGGCAGCTCCACATCTGACAACTGCTGAGAGAAGTAGGCCATGACATGGCATGTGGTACTGCTGTGTGCTGCCTTGAAATCAGTCCCTGCCTGGTCTTCATTCCTGCACCTCTCACACTGGTGCTGTGCTACCTAAAAACCACACTGCTAATTCATGGCACAAATATTGCACAACATCAGACCAAATAACATGCTCAGGGCCCTTTTTAAACCAGCTCTGGCCTGCCATGAGAGCGCCACTGGCAGCAGACATACAGCACACAGCTCACATTCATGTTTTCCAGTCTTTCTGCAACACTACTGGCAAAGCCACACTTCTTATATGTTAATTTTCTCTTCCTCTTCCTCTTTATTTTTGTTTCACAGGTGGAATCTGCTGGCCTACATCTGCCTGTAAATGACATCTGCCCTCCTGGATATTTCTGCCCCGGTGGCACAAGCCATCCCATGCCCTGCCCTCCTGGATCCTACTCTACCTCCCTGGGCTTGGGAGCTGTGGAGCAATGTCAGCCCTGCCCAGCAGGACAGTACTGTAGTCAGGCCGGATTGTCTGATCTGTCCCAGACATCACCGTGTCATGCAGGGTGTGGCAATTTGGTCATTCTCCTTTTTCTACTGACAAAGCAAGACCTGCAGGCCTCCTTTAGGTGTAACATTGGAGCCCCAATAACACATCATCATTGACGAATAGGGGGCCTGGGCTGGAGTGACCTGGTAGTTTGGTAAAAGAATATAGAGCTTTTGCCTGACCTAGGTGGCCAGTTTAGAATCCAGCCCAAATTAATATACACCAAATGTCACCACCATCCGGTGGCTACTCACTGACCTGCAAAACACAGTTCTCCTGGAGCAGGAGTTCAAACCATGAAAGATATTGGATCTGAATTTCTGATGTCCTGCACCTTGTGTTTAATCATTTATACCAGATGGGTGTAACTTGCAGCCACACAACACCTACTTCATTTTGTAGCTTTTTTTGCACTGGTATGTATGACTTCAGAAGATGCAGGCCAACAGAAGATCCAGCCCTGTGGTACAACTGATCTTCTTGTTGGCAAGCTCCAAACAGATGTCAAGGGCTATGTCTACACTGCCAAATTAGTCTGGACTAAGCCAGCTAGTCTGAACTAAGAAGTAACCCTGATTAGTTCAGACTTCTGTGCTTAGTTGGAACTTTAGTTAGAACTAGGCATGGGTAAGACATGAACTAAGGCCTAATTTGAACTTTAAAAATTTAAACTAAGCTATTAGTTCAAACTAGCCATGCGTTCTGGTTCAAACTAAAAAGCCACAATTAGTTTGGACTAGCCTGAGATCAGTTTGGACTAACCTTGGACTTCTTAAATTTGGACTAGCAAGTCCGAACTAAAATTCCTAATGTAGACATAGCCAAGGATTAACTGAACCACAGAGACTGTACTCTTGTCACCCATGAAGGTGCTGGTAGAGGCATAATGCTCTGTTTGAGTGCCTGGGGTGCATTCCAATCAGAACACGCCCCTTGCAATTAGTGACGCTTGGGGCTGGTGTTCTGGTGCACCCCAGGCAAAGCCCCATTCGCCCCACCATAGTTACAGCTCTGTCTGCTGGTCCCTTCTGGTCAGTTATGAAACCTGAACTACATCTGTTTTGGAACTGATACATTCAGTCTGCCTGTTTACCTTGTGCCTTCCACCAAAACTAAATTAATTATAGAGGTGTTTGGTTTGCTAAAGGCTTGTGATATAACTCAGAGGTCTTGCCTTTTTGATGCCCAAGTAAGGGTAGAATTTGTTTGAATCAGCACAAACATTATCTTTTTGCTTTCCTTTCTCCTCCTGCATTAAACACTTCTTCCACAAGGTGGTGGAATAACCAATAAGAAGGGTACTTTACAATCCAAGACAGCAGGTGAAAAATGCTGTTAGTCTATTGCTCATCCATCTCACAAACAACCACCTCTTACAGTGAGAGACCAAGAATGCTCCAAGCATTTAGTTTATTGAAGATAACATTAAGAGGTGACCTAAGCAGGTGACAAGTGCTAACCAAGGGAAGAGGTGGACCTCATTTGGTATAAGAAAGAAAGCTTCTAGCACAGGGGTCTCAAACTCAAATCACCATGAGGTCCACATGAGGACTAGTACAGGTCTGTACAAAGACTAGTATGTTAGCCCGAGGGCCTCACCACTGAAACCTTTTCATACAATGATATTGCAAATGTCGGTAACAATAGTGTCATTGCGGGCCACAGGAAATAGCTTTGGGGCTGCATGCGGCCTGTGGGCCGCGTGTTTGAGACACCTGTTCTAGCAGGACAGTTACCCCGAGGGATTAAGGGTATGTCTATACTGATGGTGGCAAATTCGTCACTGTCAGTTCAGGCTTCCGGAAACTCACCATGCTGCTCCTGAAAGCCGACCCTGGAAGTCCTTGGGTCAGGAGTCATAGGGGAAAGCTGACTACAAGCGATTTGTAGTTGACTTTCCCCTAATGCATAATGGCGGCTTAGAAAGTCGCTGCTGTTTACCCAGGGAATTTTACATTTCTTGCATATACGTTGGTCAGCTGCCACCGAAAAAGACCTAAGTAGAGACTAGGGCTAAGTCAGCAAACTTTGACCTGAGGTTGTTATCTAGAAGGGCTCGCTTCAGGGTTCATGTGCTCTCCATAGCCCAGAGGGAGATGGGAGAAGTTGCAGGTGGGGTGGGGTGAGGATTTCAATAGCTGGGCTTATCAAATGCCTGTTGTATTTATGTCACTACTGGAGTCTTTTTGCTTTATTGGGTGGAATTTAAAGAAGTTGCTAGGGGTACCCAGGCTTGGAATTGGGGTTCAATGGTGCAGTGAAGCAGAAATTTGACTCAGTAATTAATAAATAAGTCAAATTAGTGGTCAAACGAAAGTGATCTGCTTCTCAGTTGCTGCACTCTGACTCTGACTGAAGACAAGTGAAGCTGACCAGTCCAAGCCTGTTCATTTAAGTGAAAACTTGTTTTCAAAAGATGGACATTTTCAATGTGAAAAGCCCTATTTGTCCAGATTGGGGCATGCTGTGGGAGCTAAGGTGTATCTACACTGTGTACTGAAGGTGTGTTCTTAGCACATTAGCTTGATAACACAGGGATGTCTGCTCACGCTGGAATTTATACCTTCAGCTTCCAGTGTAGCATACACTAACTAGCAGTCAGAGAAACAAGCAAATGTTTCACAACAGTCATTTGCACTGAAAAAAAAAATCCCAGACATGCCCAGCCCCTCACAGCCTTTCCCCCATCTGTGTGGTGCTTTGAGACCCATCTTTCAGCTCCTTGAATTCTCTGCTCCCTCTCACAGGTATGTTTGCCGTGAAGGAAACTCAGCTCCTTGCCCTTCTGATGGGATTCGTGGTTACAAATGCCCTAGTGGCTTCTATTGTCCTACTGGCACCAGACTGGAGATACCCTGTGAGCCGGGCACTTTTAGCCCTATGCCTGGAGCAAGCACCTGCCTCCCTTGTCTAGCTGGCATGGCCTGCAGAGGTGTTGCCACTGTGCAGCCAGTCAGTTGCCCCAGAGGTAAGGAATCCAGCTGTTCAGCAGAGCCTTTAACACAAGATGGGAAGGTCCAAGTTCTGAGAGTGATCCCTGTGGGAATGCACACAGCCATCCTTTGCTGCAAACCCACTCTGTGCCCTTCTTGGAGGGGCAGTAAATATTGTGTGGAACCCCAGGGCACATGGGTGGGAATGAAGTCAATAGGAAATTTGCCCTCAACTTCAGCAGAACCAGGTTTCCAAGGAAGGTGGATTTTTTAATGAGAAAAGTCTAATTCACCTCTTTGTATTTACAGGTTACTATTGTCCAGCTCAGACTGCCTCTCCTCTGCCGTGCCCTGAAGGTACCCTGAACACCATGGAGGGGACTCTCTCCTCCACTGCATGCAAACTGTGCCCAGTGGGGAGGTACTGCAGGGAGGATGCAAACTGGGAACCAGATGGTAAGCTATCCTGCTAGATCCAAGGTCACCAACAGGGCCAGTTCTTCCATAGAGGCAACCAAGATGGTCACCTAGGGCACCAAAAATTAGGGGGAGCCAAGGCCTGGGCTGGGGCGGCTTCATTCCCCAGCCGTGACTGGACCCTTGCACATGGCACCACTCCCCCAGCTGGGGCCAGAGCCCCGGCCACAGCCAGATCCCAGGAACGATGGCACCACTTCCGGCCAATGGCTGGATCCCAGTGGTGGCATCACGCCGCTAGCCACCGGGGGGAGGGGCAGGGGGCACCAAATTCCCTGTGGCCTAAGGCGGCAAAAAGCCTTGGGCTGGCCATGGTCACCAAGCACTGGGATTACACTTATCTAATGCTGAGAGGGCAGGGGGTGTGCTTTCTGAGCTGGATGATGCCAAGAGGAAGGGCATCCCTCTCTGTCTCTCATTCACTCCATCACCCTGTCATTCTATTAATCGAGCTTGTGCAGAAGGATTTGGATCTGTCATCTCAAGTCCTTTAGCATCTGCTGTTCCCCTGCCCCCGCCAATCCCTTTTCTTGGCCCCCTGCTCTATCTCCATTCTTCCTCCTCTCTATTTTCTTACTGTATCCCGTCTCTCTTTTCCATCTAGCCCCCCCGTGCTCTCACCTTCTCTGTTGTCTACTCAGCCCATCTCTGTCTTTCTGTAGTACAGAGCAATTAAGATGATGCCAAGAGGCAAAAGCAAGAGTTACAGTGGAAGAGAGGAAAAACTAAGCTTATTCCTGAGAGCAGTCAGAAGAGGAATAGAGGAGGAGCAAGGGAGATATGGAGGTTTCAGTACAATGACTGGGAGGAGAAAATGTAGAGATGGATGGGGTGGGGGGTCAGTCTAAAGTAGAAAGGCCCAGGAGGTCAGAAGATGGAGGTGGAGATAGAGGAGAGTCCCTGGCAGATGCTGGAAGAGATAGTAGAAAGCTGCTTTAATCCGGAACCCAGCTGGCTAGTTCTGATGCCAGGGTAGGTACTTCTGCCCTAACTGAAGCTAAGTGCCATGGGCTGAGCCCTGAACACTCTCTTTTTCCCAATGGCAGGCCTGTGTTCAGCTGGATATTACTGCTCAGGAGGAGCCACCGATGCCGTCCCACATAGGACACCTGGGTTCCCACTCAATGGGCCCTGCCCATCTGGACACTACTGCCCAGAGGGCACGCAGTTCCCAGTCGCCTGCCCAGTGGGCACCTTGAATAATGCCACAGGTGAGTGCAGCTCCCCTCACAAAGTTCTTCTCGGACCCAGGGAGCAGCAGGGCTGAATTAGAGGCTGCAGTCCTGCCAATGTATTCCCCTCCTGGAGTGCCAGTCGGATGTCCACGTGGTGCAGAAAGATAGAAGCAGCTCTGGGGGAAGGGTTGTGTGATGCCAAGGAACATGAGGCCAGCATGTGAGTGTGCAGTAGCCAGCTGAGTTATAGGAAACCATACCATGTGTCAGCATGACAGGAAAGGGGAAGGATATGGGGAGATAACAAAAAAAAGCAAGGAGTCTTGTGGCACTTAAAGACTAACAGATTTATTTATCGCATGAGCTTTCGTGGGAGAATATCCCACTTTGTCAGACACTTTGAAGAAGCTCTTCAAAGCTTCTGATGAAGTGGGATATTCTCCCACGAAAGCTAATGCGATAAATAAATCTGTCAGTCTTTAAGTGCCACAAGAGTCCTTGCTTTTTTTGCTTTACTAGACTAACATGGCTGCCTCTTTGGAACTTGGGGAGATAACAGTCGCTCCCTGCCCAGCTCTGGGTAAATGAAAGAGAGAGGCAATTCCACTTTCACAGGAGAGATGGTCTCAGCTATTCAGAAGGGAGGGGCTGGGACCTGCTCTCCCTATCAGTGGAATGGGGATAATGCCTCTTCTCAGAGGGTGTTACGCAGCTCAGTTTAATTAAATCTTGTACAGAGTATGGTAACAAATCTGTAGCAACCCAGGAACATTACGGCGGTCAGAATGGCCACACCACGACCACTATTAAAATCCAGGGCAGCAACAAACAGGCAACTTGGGGAAAAGCACAGGCCAAGGGAGATTCTTACTTAGTGGTTAGAAGTGGAGTGCCTATGACATACCATATGGCAGTTCTGTTTCCAGCAAAGTTGGGGCAGTGGTGTACAGGATGGCCAGCTGATTGCAATATGATTGTCAGAGTAAATACAAAATGGATGTTACCATGCTTCAGATGAGCTCTTCCTCCTCCATCTGCCATTCCCCTGTAACTCTAGCTCCCTCTTCCCCATCCAGGTGGCTCCTCCCAGGACAGCTGTGTGCCATGCTATCCTGGATTCTTCTGTGCTAGTGTCGGTTTGAGCTCACCCACAGGACCCTGTGCTGCAGGTTTCTACTGCCCAGCGAACTTCAGCTCCTTCAGCCCCACTGCATTCCTCTGCCCCAAGGTACTGGTCTCTGGTTGGGATAAGAAGGGGGCTGGGTCTCCATACCTAGTCTGTATGTGGCCCTTCTGCTGGTAACAGCTAATAGTGCCAGTTAACATTAGAATAAAGAGCTTCTGTTTTCCACTTGGAGAGTAAATGCAGAGACCATGGGCTCAATCCTGGCCTCAGCTAAGTGAAGATTTGTTTCTCCAGAGAGTTCAGCAGTTCCAGGAGCTGACCCTACAAACAGACCCTGAATTTGCTTGGTTGGGTCTCTGTTCATTTCTCGTTCTTCTCTTTGTGATTCCTAGGGTCACTTTTGTTCCTTGGGGTCAGCACACCCAGCTCCCTGCCCCACTGGGCAATACCAGCCAAACATGGGCTCTGAGTCCTGCATTCCTTGCCAACCAGGCTTCTACTGCCAAGAGGCAGTTGCAGGAGACCCCAGGCGCTGCCCACCACACAACTACTGCCCTGAAGGTACGTATGAGATGGTCCTGCACACAGACACTAGCACACACTGGCTCATAGTGCTCTCCAGGCCTGGGTGGGTACCACATGCCAGTAAGCACCTTTTCCCACCACCCTGGTACTGCTGCTTCCCCACTCCTTGTCCCTTCCCTGCTGCGTATGTATCTTCCCATTGGTCCTACTTCTGTGCATCTCATTATGAGGAAGGAAGGATTGTTCTAAAAGCTGGGGATGGAGGGATAGAGCCCATGCTTTTGCTTTACACCTGTGGATCTGGATGTAAAACAATATCTGATAACAGTGCTCTCCCTCTGCACTGGTGTGACTGACACACAAGGTGCCGCCAAGCTGACAAGAATCAGGCCCTTGTACACATCCTCCTCCAATCAGGGTGGGGGAGGGAGGGGGGAGAAGTGGCAGAATCGAATCAAATCGAATCATAAGTATGTGTGAGACTACAAGCTGAGAACAGGATGGGAGATGGGGGTGCAGCCCTGTAGTGTGAGCAGCAGGAGCAGAGCAGAGCTCTTCTTCATTCAATGATGCCTTGAGTCCAGGATGCAGCAGCCCCTGATAGCCTGGAGTAATTCCATGTCAGCACAGAGCATGTTAACAGTTATGCCCTGTGAGTGAAAGTGTACTGGTGACATGGTGAGTTTTGTCACCCTGACAGTGCCAGTGCAGTTCCATGGGACAGGAATTCCTAATGCAGACAATATAGTCCCTGCTTGAGAGAAGTGCTATAAAACATTTTCAAGCCCTCTCTGGCTTTATCTTTACTCTCACATTTCTGTGTTAGGTACACTGGTTCCTTTTCCATGTCCCGATGGCACATTCACCCCTCCAGACATGACAGGCCTCAGGGAGAAGAGAGAATGTCTGGCCTGTTCACCTGGTCACTACTGCAGGTCCTTATTTTACTTGTTGATTCTATAGTTTCAGTTGGATCCCATATTCTTCCTCCCTGCCCTAAATGGTTGGGTAACACTGTTGTGTGCTGTTGAGCAGCTGCTTTGTTACTCATCAGAGTAGCTCTACTTCAGTACTCAGTGAAGTGGTCCCAATACACTTTGGGTTCAAGCCTGAAACCTTTACTCCAGTCCCAATTGTGCCACCAAAAGCTGTGTGGCAGGAATTCCCATTGTACAGAGGGGATGGTTGACTGGGGCAGAGAGAGGTGATGGGTAACATCTCCAAAGGCATCAAAATGACTTAGGAGCCTAAGTCCCATTTTCAAATGTACTAATCACTTGGGAGCCTGAGTGTTGCTGGTCATTGTCAATTTTACCTGAAGTGGCTTGCCTAAGGTCATGGAGAGCACACGTTACAGCTGGCATTCCACCATGGGAGCCCTGGTTCACAGGCCTCTACAGCCCACATCCTCACTAATACCCGCCTTTGTCAAACAGGAGACTAGTCCCTCAGTCATTCTACATCTGGCCTTTTATTGCTATAAAGCAGGGGTGGCCAAACTCATGGAACTCAAGAGCCACACAAGTTGATTATTAAACCTTCAAGAGCCGCACTGAGCAATATAGCCATATACTTTTAGCTACTAAATTGATTTGCTGATGTTCTTCTGCAAGCCGCACTTTTTCATTCAAGAGACGCATGTGGCTCCCGAGCTGCAGTTTAGTCAGATCTGCTATAAAGCTCTTGATTTGCCACAGTCTTAGGGTATATGGCAGGCCGGGTCCAGCCCATGAGCTAATATGTGCATGTCACAGCTCCAGTAGATTCCCATGTAAATTCCCACTGCTCTCTCTACACCAGGGCTGGGCGGCTGGAAGGGAAATGTGCTGCTGGCTACTTCTGCCAGGCCGGGAGCTCTGAGCCTACTCCTCAGGGCCATGACCTTCACTGGAGCCCCCAGAGGGAATGCTGCTGGGGGCAGGTGTGTGCAGGTCTCTGCCCAGCAGGTGAGAGAAAATCACTGTGGTATGTAAAGTGTGCAGTAGATATCTGGTTTTAACCAGCCAAGGACCCTGAATAAGCAAGTTCTGATTTCTCTGCATGACCTGCTCTGATCCCTGCTTTGAAGGTCCAGTCAGTTTAGGGTGAGTCAAGGGGATCTTTACCTGTGTCAAAAGTGCTGTGTTCATTATTACCTCCTCATCAGCTCCTTCCATTTCCCTGAGTTCTGCATAAAGACGTGACTGACCAAAAGTCCTAGTGTCCAAACCCAGAGCGTAGCTGCCTGCACTTTATGCCTCAGCCCCAGTCTATCTCTAATGCCTCTTGTCCTAGTAAGAGCTGCCTAAAGGCTCAGCAGCCTGTCTCCACGCTATTCCCCCTTCTGTGCTGAACTCTGAGCAAGAGCCTTGAGTCATAAGCTCTGATTTCCCATGTGATAATTCATAATGCTTTGCCCTTTGGGTATTTCTTGAAATGTCTTGTCAAAAGGGGACACTGAATTACTGTTTTGCATGGTCAGTTTTGTCTCTTGCCCATAACCTTTATCATCCACAAATCATTCACCATGGGCTGAAGATAGGGCCCCAGAGGACAGGCTCTTCTGGATCACCTGCCAGAGAAAGCAGTCAGCTCTCTGGTCTTTACTGTGTATTATAATGGGACTCCTGGGGTATGTCCACACGAGCTTTTTATTTTGAAATAACACTGGTTGTTTCAAAATAAAAACCTGCATGTCCACACGACGTTCCCTTGTTTCAAAACGATGGGCTCTGTTGTTTTGAAACAAGAGCTGTTGTTTCAAAACAACTTAAACCCCATCCGTTTCGAAATGACGGTTATTTCGAAACCAGTGGTTTCGAAATAATGCCGTTGGGACATGTTGTTTCGGAACAAACTGTTCCAAAACAACATTTGACATTCCTCCCAGGGTGCTTAGCATCCTGGGAGGAAGGGCCACCCCCCTCAGCACCTTGGCCAGGGAACCCTCAGCACCCTGGCCAGGGTGCTGAGGGGTGTCCTGCCACCAGCAAAAGGGGGCTGCAGCCCCCATGGGGTGGCCGCTGCCCCCGCAGCTCACCCTGCGCTGGGCAAAGGGGGGCTGCAGCCCCCGCGGGGTGAGCCCCTGCCCAGCGGCTCACCCTGCCGCCCCATTAGGTGATCTTCCCCTAACTCACCCCTTCCCAGGGTGCCCTTCCCCTAACTCGAAATAGCAAGGCCACTGTGTGGACGTGCTATTTCAATTCCCCCTTCAAATTGGTTTTTTGGTTAGTTTGAATTAAGTTGTTTTGAAATAAGGGCTTTATTTCGAAACGACTTGTTTTGAAATAACTTATTTTGAAACAGTGCCCTGCGTGTGGACATAGCCCTGGAGTTCTGGACCATGCCCAGAGTGAGCTCTCACACCCATGACTTGATGCTATTGTGAGGAGGTGGTGGTTGGAATATAATGATGCCAATGTCTACCAGAGCAAATTCACAGTGCTGGATTGTTGTCCTGGCATACTCTGTAAATGAGTGGTTTGACTCTGTGTGAATGGCTCACCCACAGCCCAGCAACCTCTGTCAGAGGGAAAAAATAGCCACTGAGTCTCCTTGCTCATCAGAAGGGGCACCTTTTGTTTCTCTCTTAGGTTTCTACTGTCAAGAAGGCTCTGAGCTACCCACTCCGTGTCCTCCCAACACTATTGGAGCTATCCCAGGGGCTAGGTGGAGAGAGGACTGCCTGCCCTGTCCACCAGGCCACTGGTGTAAAGCAGGTCAGGACTCAGGAGACAGTGGCAACTGCTGATCAAGTGTGATGGAAGAATGGGTGTGTGTGAAATCAGTGAACTCATCAGGCTCCAGTGAAGTAGGGTACTGGAATGTGGAACACAGGAGGTTATACAAATCCATGGTCCAGCCAATAAGGAATTCAAACTCCATCAGTGAGTGACCAGTGCTGGATACTGCAGAGAAAAGAATAAATGCACACTTCATGAACTTATGTTTTTATTATTACTATTAATTTTTATTATTTCATTAAGTGCTATAAATGTAAACTGGGGTTTGTAATCTATAAAAAGGCCCCAAACTAAATTCAGTCTCCAGTTCATTTCTGCCCTGTAGTTCTAGTCTTCCAGAGGCATGTGCTGTTTGTGGCTCGATTCTCTCAGTGTGGGTGTTTCAATTGGATTCAGTGCGAGATGCCCGAGGAAGAGGCTGGAGTATGAGAGTGCTTCTGCTGACGCTTCTATGTTCTCTTTGTTCAGGGGACGCAGTGACCTACCCATGTCCCCCTGGGCACTACTGTGGTGGCATGAATGGCACCGACCCCGTCACTCTCTTGGCACCGCAGCAATGCCCTGAGCACACTTACCGCACAGGACCAGGGGCACGGAGCTTAGCAGAATGCCAGCCTTGCCCTCCAGGTTATCTCTGTCAAATACCAGGTAAGCTGCCAGCTACGAGCTAAATATCGCTGCTATGGACATCAGATGCAAATCTCCCATTGCTGCAGGATCAGTCCCTGAAACAGGCAGGTGTGGAAATTTAGGGGTCACTAGGAATCACTCATTTTCTTGGAGGTGGAAGAACCTGTGGAGCCTGCCACTCTTTCCCTTCACTGTTTTCCCTTCTCTTTCCACCAGGCCTTACCAGTTTTGAAGACTATCCCTGTCCCCCAGGATACTGGTGCCCAGGTAAAGGGGAGAGGTTTTTTTGCCCACCTGGAACCTTCAGGACCCAGCCTGGTGCAGCATCTTTGGAAGAGTGTGACCCCTGCTCTCCTGGATATTATTGCCCAGACCCAGCAGAGACAAAGCTGCCCAATGTCCAAGGATCTCCTTGCCAACCTGGCTATGAGTGCCCACTAGGTGAAGTGCCCATGCCCTGTGTATTCCTTCCTTTTTCAGCCATACATGACACTGAGCACAATGAATCCTGAGTGCAGAAGCCAGTGATGACCTTGCCATCACTTCTTTGCAGTGAGCCTCATGGGTGCTGGGCACCTTGAAGTGACATTGGTGGGCAGGTTGAGCATCCTGAAGTCCTTTCTGGTGGCCAGCCCTTGAATTCCATCCCCAGTTTTGATGTGATTGTAACACCCAAGCAGAATGAGCTGGGACTTCAGAAGAACAGGTGTCTTGCAGCAGCCAGACATGAGCCAGTCTCTTTCTATGTTAAAGTTTAAGTTAATATGCAAGGCAGCTTCCGGGAAATGGGCCTTGTGTTCTTTAGTAAGCAAGGTGGGTCATGTAGGGATGGCACTTCATTCCCTGGCTGTAGACCACACAAGTCCCTGGCCAGTTTCTCAATTTCACCTCCCATCTTTCTGTCAAGGGAATATTTTTTTTTCCCCGATGGCAGCAATTCACATTAGCAGGTCTTACGTCTTGCCCAATGTTATCCCTCTGTGGTTTTCTTGGTTGGCCATGAGGTCAGGCACCATAAGAATGTTCTTCCACAAGATACTTAGGTGATCTATCCGCCATCATCCTAACCATACGTCCTGCTCTCTGACTGATTACAAGGTTTAAATATCCACCTCCCTGTCCCCTTACACTGCTTCCTGGGAACGTCACATTGTCACCAATTTTTATGTCCCCATCAGGTTCAGTGAATCCAGTCATATGCAGGCTTGGTTCTTATTGCGGGCTCCGCACAGGGGTCCCTTCTACATGTCCTGGTGGATATTATTGCCCAGAAGGATCATCCACATACAATACACCTGAGCAGTTGTGAGTATAGGGGAGCTCTATATAGTCTGAAATACAAGTACTGTAAAATCAGGTTTTAGTCACAACTTTCATGAATTTTGCTAATGTTGAAAAAAATTTTCCATCACAATCACAGGTTTTGAAATAGTAGGATTTAAACTGCTGGGGCCAGTTGGGGTGATCCTCAATTTGCAGCAGTCTGCCTGAAGCTGGGGAGAGGAGAGGGCAGATGCAAGAATCTGGCCTGATGCGAACCCTTTTAAATTTGCACTGAGCTAATCTCTGAATTTTCATTTTCATGTTTTTGGAAATGCATTCAGATAGGTTATAAAATTTAGATTTCCATATGAAAATGGTACGTGCATATAAATACAAAGCAGTTTGTGTGTGAGCTGTGACACTGTAACCTAGAAATATGTGAGCATTTCCCAGGGTTCTGATTTTAAATGCTCTTTTTGCAAATTTGGTATGATGTGTTATTTTCACATCGTATAGTCTAACAATCCAGTACAGTATTATACTGCTAGTGCAGTTCAAGGTCATTCTGCATATATCAGTGGAAACATTACTCTCCTTGTAACTCTGGATTTTAGACAGCTGTCAGTGCATTGGAACCTGCTTTCAGGGAACTGTGATATAGTGAAACTGTTTATAGTGGAGTAAGAGAAGCTTCACTGCATTTGAATGGACCTTTGCTAATTTATATAGAGAGACTTCACTCCATTTGAAGCAGGTTCCACTCTATAGCTCCTCTTAAAATGTAGCAATTATCTCCTCCCAGGCAGGAGTTTAAGTGCTGCTTTCTCAAAGGATTATCTCCTTTTTTTCGGTGTTTGCTTTGAGCGTCCTAATGCTGTGAAGGATAGTTCCCTCCCAGCATGGCCACCAGAAATATCAGCAAAGAGCTTTTCCCACTCTGCTTCCCGCCTTTGTCCCTCCCTTTAGGTGTGTGTTCCCCTATTACTGCCCCCCAGGCAGTGCCCATCCACTGCTCTGCAAGGGAGGATACACAGCCTTGAATGTGACCAGTCCAAGGGACTCCTTTGAGAAATGCTGCAGGATTTGTGAGCCGGGCGCCTACCGTAGAGACTCCCTCATCAACCAATCCTGCCAGCCCTGTCCATCAGGCTTCAGCTGCCCTCAAGGTAACTGAGAATGGAAGGGGAGGCTGGGGCAATAGAGGGGTTGTGGTTGTCAGTCTGAATTGTGAGAGGGATGATATATTACAGGGGATCCTGCTATGAGTCTGGGTGTTCCAGGTGCTCAGAATTGCCATGCGACACATTAGCTTTCAGGGGAGAAGACTCATCTTTCAAACAGCTGATGGCAACTTTCCACTGAAATCCTTTGTTAAGTGTACTGGACACATCAGCTACATGTGCAGGGCATGAAGATCCTCATGCATACACCACATTGGTTACTACTAGCTCTCCTCCAGATCTTAGTTGAATAATTTACTCCCCTTGCCTGTCTCCAGAGTGCATTGGACAGGGTCCCTCCCATTCTGTCCAGAATTTCCCCCAATAGGGACAGCAACCACTATGTCTGAAATGCCTCCATTGCTTTCCCCAGGCAGTGCAAGTTATATCCAGCAGCCTTGTCCACAGGGGTATTACTGCCCTCCCCTGACAGCTGCACCTGTGCCCTGCCCGCCGGGGACCTACGGGAACGGTAGCCTGGCAAAGGAACTTGATGACTGCCATGCCTGCCCTGCTGGTTCCTTCAACCACCTCTATGCTCAAACGGGGTGTTTCCCCTGTGGGAGCTCTTCCTCCTCACAACCAGGTGAGTCACACACCTGCGTGCTGGGGGAGCAATGGTAAAACACTAAGCCATTGGCCTCTGTGATGAGTATGAATGACAGGCTGATCCAGGAGTGGAGCAGCCAACTGGAGCCTCCATGATGCTCTGCGTTTCGCCTCCAACCAGCCCCCTGTTCTGTCCTCCAGCTGAGACTGAGTGCACAGCTTTCACATCTACCTCCTGCACCTCACAAACTATGGTATCTGTGGGGATTTAGTCCCATTGGTACAGGAGGAAGCGGAGAAAAGGTAACAGGCCAGAGTCTTTCTTGCTGCACAGCTCCATTAAAGTCAGTATTAGTTACAGCAGGAATGAATTTACCTAGAACTGCAATGGAGAAAGTGGGAGTCTTATTGTTAGGCAGGAGCATGTGACCTGAACTAATCAGTTTAGGTTATAAAAAGTGGGAGAAACCCTGATCTCTCCTCACTCCTCCAACGACTTTACCCCAGGCTCTCAGCACAAACTATTTTGTGCTCCCCACCCCAAGCTCTGCAGTGTGCACAGAAACATTCACATTAACATTTCAAGTCATCTCATATGGGCAGGGACCAACGATACAGAAAGCCCTTAGTTGGCCCCATTCTGATGCCCAGGGCTCAATGGACAAGTTAAAAGAGGGTTTATCTACCTGTCTCTCAGTGCAAAGGATCCTGCCCCAGGAACTTATCTAACAGCAGGGTTGAGCCTGCACAAGGCAGAGCTGAATCAAACTTCCCCTCTCCCCACATAGCCATATCAATCACTCTGGCAAGGATAAAATGGCTTCACACTTGGGTGTGTCAACAAAGTCAGCAGATATACCATGGAGCCCAATGGGAAGCAGATGACAAAGAAAGACCTCCGTTTTACAGGGCCCAGTTTGTACCACAAAATATGCTCCCTTCCAGTGCTTTGCACACCTGATTCCATGGCCCTGTGACTATTGTCTCCTAAGGGTCCAGCAGCTGTATCTGCCATGGTCTGAACCGGGCTTTTCAGGAGTCAGATGGCTCTTGTATCTGCCAAGCTGGATACGTTTACTATGATGAAAGAGGCAAGAAAGATTCTGACACAAACAGTGACCAAGACTGCCAGCCTCAAGTAAGACACTGCTGTAGAATATCCCTTCTGGGCCAGGGCACTGAGACTGAACAACTCAAGGGATTGGTAATGGAAAATCTGGAGGGGATGGTTTAGTGCCTAGGACCCAAACTTGGGCCTCAAGACTTCTGGGGTCAATTCCCAACCATATCTGTGAGACATATGTCTCCAGCATTGTCGTTCTGGCGTGATTCAGTTTGATCTGGTTGGAGAGCTATGATGGAAATGAAATAGTTCTCATCTCTGTGTCCTGGCCAACACTTCTCATAACAACAGGGTTAGAGATTACTCAGAAAATGCTGGGAGTTTGGCTGCTGGTTGGGGCCAAGGAGATGGTTCAATTCGTGCTGTGGTCGCAGTATAATGTTAGTGTTTAACCCTATCTCGCACACATGTGTGGGCATTGCTATTGCAGATGGAAGAGCGTTGTGCTCCCGGGGAAGTCCGTCTGGCATCTACACGCAAATGCGTTTCCCCCGACCTGTATGACTGCTCTCCCTTCTGTGGTACGCTAGGTGGAGAACTCAGTGCAGAGTTGAGCATGTAAGTCTTGGTCTCACACTGAATAGCTCAGAGTGTCAGCAGTGGATTTTGTAGCCAGCTACTTCATGTTCAATTAAGAGTTTGAATCTGGTCCAGGGCAATAATGGATGAAAGTAGTGTAATTCTGGTGTGTTCTGTGTGGAACAAGGGCATTCTCAGTCCATTTCCTAGCTGTAGAAGAGCTGGTCTCCTTGTAGGAAGGCTCAGTATAGGGGCCAACTGTTGAATGGATCATGGAAAGTAACTCCAGTCAGCTCCACTCTACAGGGCCCTGGGGAGATGAGGGCAATGTCTCTCCAGAGCAGAGCTGAGTATTTGTGAAAACTTTCTCCTTGCTGAACTTTTTTTGTAGACAAATATTGGGTCTCCAGCTCCACTCGTTGAGACTGAATGCACACTGTTAAAGAAGGAGGCATAAATACAACACACTGACATTCTCAAAAGTAACTAATGATAAGGGGTGTGTTCACACAGCACTCTTATTTCGAAACAACGAGGTTGTTTTGAAATAAATGCCATGGCCACACGACGCACGGCCATTTCAAAACAAGCAAACCGCTTGTTTCAAAATGGCTGCCGTTCTTTCGGAATGGCTTAAACCTCGTTTCCTTTCGAAACAGCTTGTTTCGAAACAACCCTGTGCGGACATGTTGTTTCGGAACTAAGTGTTCCGAAACAACATGTGACCTTCCTCCCAGGGTGCTAAGCACCCTGGGAGGAAGGGCTACCCCCTCAGCACCCTGGCCAGGGAACCCTCAGCACCCTGGCCAGGGTGCTGAGGGGTGTCTGCTGGCCGGCAGAGGGGGACAGCAGGCACTCGCGGGGTGAAGCGCAGCCAGGCGCCTCACCCGGCGGGTGTCTGCAGGGGACTGCAGGCACCCGCGGGGTGAAGCCAAGCCACGCCTCACCCCGTGGGTGTCTGCAGAGGGCTGCAGGCACCCGCGGGGTGAAGCGCAGCCATGCGCCTCACCCTGCGGGTGTCTGCAGGGGGCTGCAGGCACCCGCGGGGTGAAGCCAAGCCACGCGCCTCACCCCGCGGGCTTTAAAGCCCCGGCTGCCCGGAAACGCAGACATTTCGAAACAAGCCCTCTGTGTGTGAACATAGCCAAGGTGTCCAGCTAAAAGACTGTAAAAGGGCCCTACCCTTCAAGGGGGCTGGGTGAGTAGCACCATGAGCTGTCTCCCATTGGGCTCTGAAAATCATTAGCTTCTTTTGAAAATTAAGACTAAAAACTGGCAATTTGTTCGGAGTTCTCTCTTCATTCATCCTTTCAATGGAGATGCTTCGTTTTTGGCCAAAATCTCTTTCATGGTTTCAGGTGGAGGATCTTGAATAGAGAAGTCAGTCATTGTCTGTAGCAGCTTACCCTGTTTTGTATGAATGAACTCCTGTACCTCCTCCAAAAACTAATCCAGAAAATAAAAAGGTAGATTGTATAGAAACCAAGCAGCAGAGCACTGAATCACCATGTGCATTGCTCTCACCTCTCCTTGTGCTCCACAAAAACTCTGGAAAGGATACAAACCTAAAGCTCTGGGTATTAAACCAATATCTATGAGAGACCAGGATGAGACTTATCTGAGAGCCTAGCTTATCCCACACTTCCCTGCTGGGGGGTCTCTGTACCTTGCTAGGAAGCATCTGGTTCTGACCATTCTTGGATATATTGCTGTAAATGGATCTTGCGTCTGATCAACTCTGGCAATTCTTGTTTTCTAGAAGTTTATAGGACTGATCACCTGACCGTCTAGATAAGAAATGTCAAACATGCGGCCTGCGAACCTCTTCAATCCAACCTGTGACTATGCCCTGTGGGAGCACACTCTGTCCCTAGCAGAGGGAGTAAAAGAGTGTGTGGTCTTGCATGCCCAGTGTTCCACAATGCTGCAAAAGTGTCAGGTCTCATGACATCACAGACCGCTGGGTATGCAAGACTGCAATGAGACCACACTGTCTCCTTAACAGAGAGGGAGAAAGAGTGTCGTCCCACACGGCGCTATCTTGCATACACAGCACTCAGTGATGATGCCAGAGCGTCTTGGTATTTCAGTTTATGGGCTGCACAGCCCAGATGAAGTACATTTAAGTCATATCTGGCCCGCCATAGCAAATGAATTTGACACCCCTGCTCTAGATTATAGAATAATAGGGCTGGTTGACCATCAGCACCTTCCAGCTGTGTGCGCAAGGACTATAAGTAACCACAACCTTTTTTCTCCTTGGCAAGATGTCATTGTGAGCAGTATGTCTCTGCTGAGGAACTGTGTGACCGAGAGTGCTTGCTGAATGCCCCCCAGATCTCTTTGAGCCTTGGCATTGATTCAGAAGTACTCCTGAGCATTAAGGAAGGAGAGAACAGAGTGAGTAAAAACAGGCAGGGCCCTGGTCTCCAGGCAGTGTGAAGCTTGAGAAAGCTTGTTGATGGCAGCTAGATACACGGACTAGCCTGGGTTCAAAGGGAAGCAGTTGGTGTGAGCTGAAGGAGCCAATCTGTGAACAGAAAGGAGGGGAGTGGCTCTACATTGCTAAGAGGACGTGACATGCTGAAGTGAGTGGCTGATGAATCTTATGGAAGAGCACTAAATGAATATTGGGGAAAGAGTCATTAGGCGGTTATAGGGTGATTAATTAAAGGTCACAGTGAGGCTGGGACATGGGAGCAGGATGATTCCAAGAATAATAGTATCACTGGTAATTCTCTGTCCCCCTACTCTGCTTTGCAGGAGGTGACAAATGTTCTAGGCCCAGATGAACATATGCAGAAGAGTCAGCGGGTTCATTTGGTTCTGTTTGGCCCCACTGGAGTATTTGGTTTTATTATTTCCAGCACAGAAGTGCTGGATTCATTTCTCACAGGTGAGACATAAGAACTCAGTCACGATGTTCCTCTCCCATTATCTGGTCTGGTGTGTCACTGTGCTTCCCTGATTACCCACTCTCGGACCCTGACTTACCTCACTTTCCAAGGTGGACCCCCACTCCTGGGTCAGTCCACACCAGCCTCCTGTGTGTAACCAGTCCCAGGCAGTTGATGTGTGTGTAATAGCAACCAATGGGGACCCATAGCCCTCAGATGCCACACTGGGAACTCCCATCCTGCAGGGATTGGGACCCTTCCCAGATCACTGTGGGCTCATAAACTCCAGTTCAACAGATTAACAGAGAAACTGAAAATGCCAACACTTTTTCTCCTTCACACTCTCCAAAATCCACACAGCTTTAGATAAAACAAGCACTACTTTACTGATTAGATTTAGAACATGATTTTAAGTGGGCATATAGCAAACCAATGCACAACAAATTAATCAATAAGTCAGGAGTTACCACTAGCAAATGAAAATATAAGACACATTCTAATTTTAAAGTTTACTGTAATACTCCATTTCTATTTTACCCACATGGCTGGCTGCTGGCGGTCTCACAGCTTGGCCTTCCTGGCCATGTGAATAAGTTCAGTCCTTGCTTGTAGAAGGAGATGGTTCAAGATGGAGATTCTCTGGAAACAGCTTCTATCAGTTCCAAGTGTGTGTGCTTCTTTTTCCACACTCTCCCCTGCTTCCTGGGGTCAGGTGATCTTTTCCTTCTCTGGACCAAGCCTGTAGTTTGCATAGTGTTTGTGATGCATCCTTTCTGTCTACATGCTGGGAGACAGCTCTGATTCTCTTCTTCCCCCTCCCTTCCCTTGATCTGTGTGAAATATATGGGAACATGTTTCACATAGGTAATGTATGATGCTGGAGGAAACACGATACCATAACAATACTGCAGAGCATATTATGAGCATTCATAAAGAAACCTTACGTGGCATATTTTGTAGTAAACCATACATCCCATAGCATCAGCAAACATGAGGAGTGAGTAAATAGCCCTATGCAGATTAAACCTTAAATTTCCACAGAGCTACATGGGGCAGAGGAAATTTTTTTCAAATGCTGCACATTATACAGGGGAGGGGTTTTCATTTTACAGGACACTTTGAATGTGGCCCTCTGTTTAGAGGGACATTAATTGACTGAACTTACAAACTCCTTGCGCTATTGGGAACGAAGTGGTTGACAGTTATGAGATTGCTTCAGCCTTCCAAGAAACCAGTGGAAGAGTCTGTGTCTATCCACTGACGAGAAAGGGCCTAATGCACTTCTCTCACCAACTGACCACTAATTTTAGCAGGGTGGGTCATTCCTGATTTACACCAATTTCAATGAGAGCAGAGTTTGAACCCAAGAGCAGAAAGCTAGGAGGGAAGTAAGTTTGGATTGTTGAGTGTAGCCATTGTCTGATGTTATCTTTTTGGCATGTTCTTTCCTCGTAATGTTCACATGCCTGCCTTCTTTTTTTTTTGACCCCATCTGCCACAGGAGATTTTTGGTTTGATCTGCCATTGCAGAAACGTCAACGTGGTGAGCAAATTATCTCCTCCAAGGACACCAACCTCTTGCCTCTCATCCCAAATCCTATTGTGTGTTTAAACATCGGAGATGCCATCCTTTTCCAGCTTGCCATCTATCCCCACAGTGAGTTTAGTTGTATGGACTCATGTGCTGTCTGCTAGTCACTGCAATCACCCTCTGTGCCTAGACCCATCACATATATGACTGCATACAAAACTGTCTGCTGGAGCTGCATGCCTGTGTCTCTTCTTCATGTCCCTTGCCTTTCTACCTTTTGACATGCCTGCCTGCACTGGACACCCAGGATCCATTCTAGGATCTGTCCCTGGTTTACTGTAAGGCCACAGATATTTCACTTAACTGGTGGGTATTAATTTTCCTATCTGCATAATGAGGATAAAAGCACATACCAGTCAATTGGGAAGATTCACTAGAGTATGTGTGAAGTGCTGTGAGACTCTTACTGCTGTGGATGTTGCAAGGGTTATTGTTGGATAATGTAACACCACTTGTGTCCTACATAACAAGCTTCAGGCAAATCCAACCTGGTTGTATCTATCCTAAACAGTGGCTCAGAATTTCTAGCTCTGTGCAACTTGTTCCCAGATCGTGCTTCCAGCCACTACCCCATCTATCAGAAGCAGCATTTGTATAACAGCAATCCTAGCTGGGATTTTGGTGCCTTCCGAAGACTGGACCACCTCATTCGGGAAACTCACCTTAACATCTCCAGGTAACTCCTAATGCAAATGAGGGAAGGGAGCTCAAAAGTAAGTGATGTTGTTATGATGTTGTACATTTTCCTTTTTTCTGGAGGGCGTGATTCCTTTAGTGAAAAGCTAGGTCTGTGGCAGAGACCAGCCTATGAAAATCCAGGACCTAGGGCTTGGTGCACTGAAATCCATGGAAAGACTGCCCATTGACTTCAGCAAGCTTCAGATCAGGCTCTGAATGATCATGGACACTGAGGCACATAAAGCATCTAGCTTTCTGGCTGGAGAAGCTAGTGGCTGTAGATTAGGGGTCTCAAACTCACAGCCCGCAGGCCACATGCAGCCTCTAAAGTTATTTCCTGCAGCCCACAACAACACTATCATTACTGATATTTGCAATATCATTGTATGAAAAGGTGTCAGTGGTGTGCCCTTGGGCTAATGTACTAGTCCTCATGCAGCCCTCGTGGTGATTTGAGTTTGAGACCCCTGCTGTAGATCTTAACATTAAAGACAGCTCCATCTGCCTGTATTTCTTCCTTTTCTCCTTCAGGTTTGCCCATGTTTTCCTAGATCCTGGGAGATATGTTTTCAGGGATAGTGTTATCCAGGAGCATATCTTGATTGTGGCTGTGAATGAGGAGAACATGAGCTGTGACCCTGTGAGTGCTTCCTTCCAGCCCTCCTCTCCATATCAGCTGGCCAGGCACAGGGTTCTGAAACATCGGGCACTAAATTTAGCCCCTGACTGGACAGCTATTGCAGGTACAGCAGCCAAAGCACATTGAGACTTTAAACCAAAGGGGTTTGCTGGTGACCTTCCTTGAATGAATCCCCCTTTGATACATATTCTTTTAATAGGAGTCTCTTCTCATTAACCAGAGAGAAGATCTTTTATAGGCATAATGCACTGAAGGGTCAAACCTTTCCCTGATGGAAACCCATTGATCTTAATGAGCTTGATTTGGCTGGTCCAGTACACTTAGGTACCTTGTGTGGGTCAATTGCTGTCATTCGTGGGGAGCATCTCTCAGTACCCTCACCCGGCAAAGAGACAGACGCATTGGAAGATTAATACAATTTGTGCATGTGAATGATGAGCTCATTCTGCAAGAATCCAAAAGCCCTGAATTGTAGTCGTAGAAGCCACAACTGGGGTCCCTACTTCAGTCGCCACTGTCAGATTGGTCCTACTGGGGCAGAAGTTCATTGACAGTTATGACATGCTCATATTATTATAAAAAAACAAGGAGTCATGTGGCACTTAAAGACTAACACATTTATTTTTCGCGTCAGCTTTTGTGGGAGAGAATCCTACTTCCTCAGATGCTTTGAAGATGGGTGAACTTACAGAATGGAATGAAAATAAATGCAAGGAGGTGTAAAACAGGATCAGGTCATACAGTAACAGCAAATCAGAGCAGTTATTAGGTTCAAACCCTGGGAAGCCTGAAGTCAAATTACCTTTTGTAATGCAAAAAGAATCCATAGTCTTAATTCAATCCTGCTTTCACAGAATTTAATTTGCATAGTAATTCGGGTTCAGTTGTTTCTCTTTGAAGTCTTGATGTCCCAGTCACATCTCTGACAATGGCCATTAACAAAGCATTTATCGAGTGATTAGAAAGATGGACGTGCTCAGCAACTGGTTTTCTTGTTTTGTGATTTTTGATATCAGCTCTATGTTCATTTATTCTTTTGCGCACGGATCATCCTGTTTGTCCAATATATAAGGTGTTGGGGCATTTCTGGCACATGATGGCATAGATCACATTGTCTACAGACAACCACCCAATCTTAAACAGATTCTCACCAGCAACTACAGATCTAACAACAGAAACATTAAAGCAGGCACACACCCCTGCAACAAACCACGCTGCCAGGTCTGCCCACATATCTGCACAATAGATACATCATAGGTCCAAATCAAGACTGCTGCTCCATCAAAGGCTCATTTACCTGCTCATCTACTAATATGACCTATGCCATCATGTGCCAGAAATGCCCCAACACCTTATACACGACTCCTTGATTTTTTTGCTGGACTAGACTAACACAGCTGTCCCTTTGGAAACGCATATTATTTTAGGCTTTGAAAGAGCTGTGTCAGAGATGGAAAAGCATCATGCACTTCATAATTCTTCAGTGCAAAGTCTGTGCCCCTGCAGAGAAACTTTATTTTTTATGTAATGGCTCCCCACAACTTTCATCTTACCACAGTGGCAGATTCTTCCTTCTCATTCATTCACCAGTCCATCCCCAGATGTACCAGAGGGACAAGGGTGATTATGCAAATTGGCCAGCATCTATAAATGCTTAACCCAGTCTGTTTCTCTAGAAATAGCCTCAAGCCCTTAGTCTTCTCTCCTTCTAATCAGTTGCTCTTGCCTCCTGGAACCAACTCTCCCTAGACTTTCTGCTGTGTCTGTCTCAGAATAGGCTTGAGGCAAGAGTTAATGGGAGAGATGCCTTGAGCAGCCACCTCTCCCCCAAGGCTCTGCATGAAGAATGCAGATAATAAAAAAGTGGCTACCTTCTTGGCACCAGAGTGAGAGTTTCCTTGATAAACTGGAAGTAAAAGAAATGCATTGTAAGAAGTTTGGAAAGGTTTGTCCCAAGAGCACAATTTGATTCTGTCATCACCCAGCTAGCAGGGAGAGAGAGAGCAGAGAAATATGAACAGAATTGGGGTCTGCAGACATGAGCACCAGCTTCTATCACTGGCTTCAGCTGTTGGTGTGAACTTTCCTTCTACCCACACACATGCCAGGTTTACAGGGATTGTTCCACATATCCCCTCACCTGAGAGTGATTATTGAAAGTTCCCCTTGGCTAGTCTGGGAGTGAGGAGAAGGGGAGTGCTCAGCCAATATGATGGAGGTTGCTAGGTGGCCCTGTTACTGGATATGGAGAAGGCAGTGCCTCACTGAAGCCCATCACCATTGATTTGCCAAATGCTCCTTTCAAACTGGGCATCAGAAATAGAGACTGCCTCTCCTACTGTGAGTGCTGGAGGCATCAACATCAGTGGATGAAGGTAATGGGATGCTGCTGTTGATTCCATTTGCAGATAACTGTTAGGGTTTCCCTTACTGGATGAGCAAGCCAAGTCCATCACTAGATGATGCTCTTCATGATTCCCCTAATTATTCACTTGATGAAATGGGAAGCCCAGGCCCCACCCTATGCTCTATGGTACCATAGCTGACACATAGCTTCCTCACCCAGCCATCTCTCCTGGTTTTCTAGTAGTGCTCTTTGTCCTGGGGTTTTTGATGGTTGTGCTGATGACTCTGGCTATCATGCTGAGGCCCCCCATCTCCAGCCCCAGCCCCCTGAACAGCTGGAAACCACGGTGGAGAAGTCTGGGTGACCCACACATCCGGCCTGAGTGCACTCTCTTTAAAGACAGGTGAGTCTGTCTGCATGCTGGGACCCCCATTAACTCTGGAGCAAACAAATAGAGACCCACAGGAGAAAGTGCAAGTGCAGTAAAAGAAACGGACTTCTTTCTGCAGAGTACAGGTGGGGTGCTGACCCCTGGTGCCCTTGGCCCTGCATTTCTGTGCAGCATTACAGTGTGATGGGTCCTCAGCTGCATGGATATAAATATTCTCTGCTTCCATACTGAGTGGTGGTTTGCCCTGTTGCACTCTATGCCCCCCCCCCTTTTGTATCTCCAGCAGCATCCCCTGCACAGTCCATTACCTCCCTGTTTGGGCATGAATCACTTTGTTTAGTTCTCTGCTTCATAGCCCTCTTGCACCAGAATCTACAAGAAAAACATTCATCTGGGTCTGAAGTACACTGGTGATATTGTGGTAGCTGCTGCTACTACAGGGATTGCACTGACTCTGTGGATAGGAGCATGGCTGCACCATGTATGGACATACTTCACACTCTTTTTCTCCCTCCAGTCTTCAGTTCTGTGAAGCCCTTGGTCCCCAGGGTTCTGGAAAAGGAGCTGGTGGTGAAGAGAGAGGAGTTATCCACGGTCCAGGTAAAACACTTAATCAAAGACAGGTTCTCTCCTTTTGACTTGCTTGTACTCACTCCCTCCTCCATTCTGTTCTTACTCACTCCATTCTGTTCTTTCCCCATTGTACCCATCACTGTAGTATTCAAGTTCCTGCACACTTGGAAACTAATGCTGATGCCCATGGATCTGTGGTCACTCACTCGGGCTGCCATGCACTTGCACTCACAGACACCAACTTGTTATAGGCTCATCCTCCCAGTCCAAAGCTCTTCCTGCCCCCCAGCCCTCTCCAGTGGGACACAGTAGCATGCCAGTTGTGTAATGGGTTTAAGAGATCCACCCTGGCTAGTGGTGAGGAGGGTGACCATCCACAGGACATCCAAGGTGTGGGAGGGAGACAAAACATAAATGAATAAAGCCAAGCTCTTGGAAGATGAGGACCAGTATTCTGCTATTGGGTCTTATGGTCTCCAAGCTCCCAAAATCCTACAGTCTTACTTCCCCTGTTTCAGAAATAACATCTCAGAGGTGATGGGCTCAAGTGTGCTTCGTGGTGATGCAATAAGTTCAGAGCCCCGTAGGTGGCACTATGTACTGCCTCACAGCAGTTGTGCTGTCAAAAGCTAAAACTGAGGCTAAGAGGACACAAGCAAGGAGTCCTGTGGCACTTAAAGACTAACAAATATATCACATGAGCTTTCGTGGGAGAAAAATCCCACTTCATCAGATGTGGGATTTTCTCCCATGAAAGCTCATACAATAAATAAATTTGTTAGTCTTTAAGTGCCACAGGACAGAGCCATAATGCTGGTTTTTACCGCCCAGGGCATGTTCTGGTCAGAACGCACCCCTTGCCATTAGCAGTGCTTGGAGCTGGTGCCGCAAAAGTTGCCCTTTAATAGAGCAGCTCTATTGAGCCGCTCCACGCCGCCCAGGGCTCTGCCCCATTGGCCCCGCTGTAGTTACAGCTTTGCCACAGAACTCCTTGCTTGTTTTGCAGAACTAGATTAACATGACTGCCCCTTTGGTAAGAGGACACAGTGGACCAGGCTGGAACTGCTGTGGGGAGACAATTCCATGCTTTGGTCAGCAAGCGTCCCTGAAGTTCTGAGGAAGAGTACCTGGTGTCTGTGTCCTGTGGCTTTCTTTTTACTGCCCTCTGCTCTGAAATACAGGATGGCTTTATCATTTCCACTGCCACCAAGTTCCTTGGATCCACATGTGTGTTCTTCACATCTCCTGAAAAAAACTGTGGTGTGATTCCAGTTAAGCACTGCTCAAGTAGTCAAAACATACTAAAAAGCAAAAGCTGCTACATGTAAACCACACAAACCCAATGCTAATGTTAGAGAATGAATGACACTTAGCACTTAACTAGCTCTTTCAGCCACAAGCCAGGTCTATGCTGACGGCTGCAAATTCACCTCCATCGGGTTTGACCTTTCCAGTGTTGGCCCGCTCAATGAATCTGGAAGTCGATGCAGTGAGTCCACTCCTCAAGAAGAGTAGCGCTGAGTCTAAGGGTAGGCATTTCCCTTTGACACAGTGCAGTAGAGAGAGTGTGGTAAGTAGGTGTTAGGTGGAAGCCAAAGGGAGATACACAAGTTATTTTATGTATTTTGGGTATCTTCCTTCAACTGCCACGAACATCCATGCTCAGTGTAGACCTGGCCACAGGTAGAACAGAGCAGCTTTGTGAATGGACTGTAGCTGACCCTTTATGCATTCCTTCTGCTTTCCTTCTGAGACTGGGTTTCTGTTCTACAAATCTCTTTCTGGAGGCTGAGAAAAGGTCAGTGGGGCTGATACCACTGCTCTACTCTCACATAGAAAGGTGTTTGACCACCTGACTCAATCCCAGATCCATGGGGTGTCCCTTTTCATTTCAGGAAACAGTTCCATGGAGGGTCTTGGTTTTTGGAACTCTCCAGGCACTTTATCCAAACACTCTCACCATGGTCTTTATCTGTCTCTGCTCCATTCCCTCCAGGCATCTTGCAGCAACTCTGACCTCCCACAGTCTCACCACTGATAGTTTGATGGCCTTCAGCTCTGTGGCCACTTGCAGAAACAGTCATGTGGAAGAGCCTCCCTGTATCTCCTGTTTCATCCACAGGCCTCTCTTTTGCTCCCTCATACCACAGTTTTCTCTCCCCCAGTTACCATCATGTTTATTGCATTCAGTGACGCATGTTGAAACCTAGGTTGATATTAAAGACCTGCCCAAAATGAAATGGTATGTTACAAAATCCTAGCCACTTGGAGAATCAGCTGGTGACTCCCATGGATAGAAACCCCTTCAGGCCTTTCAGTCAGCAGTGGGAATGAGAAGTGCTTTGTGTTTCAGGTGAACAACCTGCAATGAGGCATCTGGAAGATTTCAGCGTTCGCACCCTCTATGATAAACTGGAGGACCAAAACCTTCACCTGGCTTCTCAGATGGCAAAACACAGGATGGATGCATTGGCTTTTTATAGAGGGATCAGCCAGAGGATCCAGGGTCTGGTGGTCAGTATGGAGAGAAGCTTAAGGGAGGAGTTCTCAGAGCAAGGATAAGTAGAAAGTCCTGCACTTAGGATGGAAAATTCCCATGTACTGCTACAGGCTGGGGACTGACCTGCTAAGTAGCAGCACACTAGAAAAGGACCTGAGGGTTATAGTGCATGGGAAGCTGAATATGAATCAGCAATGTGCTCCTGTTTCCAAAAAGGCCAATGACATATTGTGATGGTGCATCAGTAGGAGTGTAACCAGCAGATTGAGGGATGTGATTATTCCCCCCATTCGGCACTGGTGAGGCCACATCTAGAATGCTGTGTCCAGTTTTGGGTTCTGCACTGCAAAAAGGATATTGACAAATTAGAAAGAGTCCAACAGAGGGCAATGAAAATGATTAGGGAGTTGGGACACATGACTTACGAGGAGAGACTGAAGGAACTAGGCTTCTTTAGTCTGCAGAAGAGAAGATTGAGGGGGGATTTGATAGCAGTCTTCAACTACTTGAAGGGATGCTCCAAAGAGGAAGGAGCTAGGATGTTCTCAGTGGTAACAGAGGACAGAAGGAGGAGCAATGGTTTCAAGCTGCAGCTGGGGTGGTCGAGTTTGGATATTAGGAAAAACTTCCTCACTAGGAGGGTGGTGAAGCATTGGAATGGGTTATCTAGGGAGGTTGTGGAATCTCCATCTTTGGAAACATTTAAGGCCTGGTTAGACAAAACCCTGACTGTGATGATTTAGTGTGAATGGCCCTGCTTTTAGCAGGGGCTTGGACTAGATGACCTCGTGAGGTTCCTTCCCACCCTATGAGATTGTAGGATTCTATGAACCTTCAAAATTGTAGCATAGATAGTTTCCTATGTAGGAATTTGCTCAGCATGGCTGCTGTGCCTGAGATTTCCCAGGATCAGTGATGCACAGAGATGTAAGCAGCTTGGCAAGAGATCCCATCCTTCTGATGTCCCCTCACTCTGTTAGCAATGCCTTTGCTATCTCCACATAAGCTAGACTGTAGCAGCGCTCCCTACCTGGGGCTAACTTTGAAAGGCTACTGGCTGCAGCAAACAGTTGTCCACTTTCTGAGCAGCAGTAACGACATGCATGAAAGCCAAGGAAAAGATATTTTTGTTTGCTGGATTTCACTTCTGGAATTTGCTCCCAGTGGAAATATACTTGTCAGGTCTTGGCCATGTAGTAATGCATCACTGGATGAATTTTTTGCCCCAGATTACCTGCATGTTCCAGATCCCTGGCACTTATCCTGTTACTAGATTTTCAGTGTCTGTTAGGCCTGGTCTACACTAAAAAGTTGTACCAGTAAAACAGCTTCACTATCAGCACAGGCTGGTGAATGTCCACACTCACTTCTGTCTCCTAACAACAAAACCCTCCATTTTTCTGGCATTTCCACTCCCTTCTGGGAGAGACATGAGCCTTCTCCTGGTACTTTTGTCAGCACAGTGGCAGTATGGATGCATGCAGAATTTTATCAACATAAGCAGTCCTCCAGCTTCAATCCCATAATGAAACATTCCTTTCAGCAGAGACCTGTTGGGTAGCACATTGCAGTTTGGCTGCCCAGGCCCTGGTAACCAGAAGTACAGTTCATTTTAAATGCCCAGTTTGGTTTTCATAGCCAGAGGCGGCTTTTGGGGTAAGCGAAGCAGGCAGCCACCTAGGGCCCCAAGCAGTAAGTGGCCCCGTAGCAGTTGCCAGCTTCACCTAACCTAGCACTCATGGGGCGGGGCGGGCGCAGACCACAAGAGCCAGAAGCTGTGCCACCCGCCTGCCTGCCTGGCCTCTCAGCAGGAGGGCAGAGCAGCACTCCCTGCCTACCGTTAGCTGGCTGCACCTCCCCAGATGGAGGGAGGATAGCTACCAGCACAGGGCCGCAGCTTGCAGGGATGGGGCCCCAGAGCAGCCACTCTGAAGAGTTCAGGCTGCTTCACCCCCAGTTACCCCAGGGCTGAACAGAGGCTGAGCAGGCAAAGAGGCAGCACAGCTTCTGGCCCCAGTGGTCTGTGACCCTCCACTCTCCCCTTGCGAGTGCTAGGTTCTGCGACACTCCCTCGAACGCGGGCACGGGATAAAGCCAGGGCTACAGAGAGGGGAGCCAGAGCCATGGTGGGGGCAGTAGCAGGGAGCTGGGATTGTGGGGGGGCAGATAAGGCTGCAGGGGGGACCAGGGCCATGGTGAGGGTGGCAGTGGGGGGCCTATAGAGGGCTCTTCACCTAGGGCCCCCAATTGCCTAAGGCCACCTCTGCAGCTGCAGCTGTTCCTGATACCTGCTACATTTTTGCTGAAAGCATGGCTCCTTTTTCTCAGTCTAAGCTGCTAACTGGTCCAGGAGGAAAGAGCTGGATTTCTTTTCACTTTACAGGCAGGCAGGAGCATGAGTGTTCAGGAGATGCAGCACATCTCATTTGGTGATACAGAATACTTTTATTCTAAGGCACACAAAGGTCACTCAGTTTCTGTAGGATCCTTATAAATGCATGTAATCTAGAGTCAAATTCTGCCCTGGGATGTGAGCCTGGAACTTGCATGTGAAGATGGCATATAAAGGTGTCTGTGTGTTTGGTTGGAGAGGCTGGGAAAGGGAGATGTGGTAAAGCATGACAGTTCTGCTTTCTGTAACTAGGACATGGTGCAACCTCTGACCTATGAAGAGCTAAAAGGCCTCACTAAACAAAGCATCTCTGTGGATAGAATCCAGAGCAGCACTCAGACAGCTAAGGGCATTGGGCAAAATGACCGATCACCTAACAGAGATTTTCAAGTAATGGAACACACAGGTGAGAGAACCAGAATGGAGGAAAGGGAGCAGAAGGGACTGGCTGGCAGATAGTGCTCCAAGAGACATGCACAGGAAGTTAGGAAAGGTGTAAATGCAGAGAAGAGATTCATAGATTTTTAAAGTCAAAGTGACCAGTATGATCATCTAGTCTGTCCTCCTGCACAATGCAGGCCACAGAACCTCATGCTCACTTCTGCAATAGACCCCAACCTATGATTGAGTCACTGAAGTCCCCAGATCATGGTTTAAAGACTTCAAGGTACAGAGAAACTCCCTGAGCATCTCGGCAAGACTCATGCCTCAATATCTCAGCTCTCCATGTCATTGTTCATCAGAATTTCCCTAGGAATTGATGACAGCTCCTTATGTGAGCTCCTTTGGGGAAAGAAGCTTATCAAATAGGGTGAAATCAACAAGGTCCTATAGAAATGTAGTAAGGTTCCATTGAAATTACTGTAGGCCTTAAGTAATTCAATAGGGAATGATCAGCTTTTCCATTGGTTTATTTGGATCTAAACTATAGGATTCCATAGCAGGGCTACAATGCCTGTTAAGTTCTATGGATTGGCATAAGATATATTAATTCTCTATTCAGTTCCATAGAGTTCTAATTTTGAGTGTCTCTTACATTTCAACCCTATTACATTCTAATCTGTAAGACTCTTCCGCAATGAATGGAGATGAGATGTGCTGGTTGCATAGTCTTACAGACAGGTATTAAGAACATAAGAATGGCCATGCTAAGTCAGATGAATGATCCATGTATTCCAACAGTGGCCAGTGCCAGTGAGAATAAACAGAACAGCACAATTAGCAAGCGATCCATCCCCTGTCATCCAGTCCCATCTTCTGGCAGTAAGAAACTCTGGGACACTTGGACCATGGGGTTGTGCATCCTTCACTATCTTGACTAAAAGCCATTAATCACCCTGTCCCCCATGAATCTATTGCCATCAGAATTGGTCTGGTTTCATGAAGTGCAAGTCAAGCCTGGAACTCTCCTGAGCTCCCTTTTGAAAGCACTGTAAAGTTGAGAGTCTACTAAAGCTGTTAGTCCCAACTTCAGAGTTCCTGTCAGATCTCAGCTCCATTAACTCCAATGAGCTTATGTAACTTCTCCTTGTAGGTTAAGTACAGCATTCTTACCTTCCTATCCTAAAAATATTATGCCTGTTTAAGTCACAGCCACATTGTACCACAGAACTAGCTGCATGTTACTGATGAATAAATGAGACTGGCATCTGGTTTTTATAGCAATTGGGTATGATTGTACATGGTCCTGCCAGGAGTGGAGGGGACTGGATTCAATGACCTCTCATGGTCCCTTCCAGTTCTATGATTCTCTGTGTGAGGCTTTATAAATGTGTGGAATAACCCTGGATGATTATTGTTGCTGAATGCATTAGGTGCTGAGTGGCGGGAAGCAACGGAGTTAATGAAAGCACTGAAAATCGTGCTTGGTAGAGTCCATTGTGGGCAGGGAACAGTGAAGCGAGAGCTAGCACAACATGTACTGGGGCAGGATGGGACAGCAGAATCCAACCTGGCCAGTCAAAAGAAAGCAGAAGTGGAGCAAGGGCAGGTGAGGGACAGCTGACCCCAAAATTGACATCTGTTATTCACAGTGACTTGAGTCTGTCTGTTTCCATGACACTTAGTCTTTGTTTCTCCTGCAGGATTTCAGCATGCTTCAGCAGTATGGCCTCTCCAGTAGGAAAGGCACCTCTGTCACATGTGAAGAACAAGGTGCGAGTGAGAATGATACTTCACTTGTGGACACAATAACAATTTGGGGGGCACTGTAAGAGACCACTTTGATAGTTGGGTAAAATAATCACCAGAGTAAATGTATAATGACATTTTTTTTCTTTTTTATGTTTTCTATGGACATTTTGTGACTAGTATTTATAGGAAGGTCTTTTTGTGGCAGTGGTAAGGTGAATGAGCCTTGCCCAACAAGCACCCATTGCACACCAGTCCAAGAAAGACTCTTCAGCAAAAGGATCCTTGCCCCCAGGGCAGAAAATGATATTGTGATGGGTAGAGGTCCACAGTAGCCCTAGTCATTTTACAGCCATTTACTCAGCTACCACCTCCTGTGGGAGAGATTGTATGTCACTAAGGGTATGTCCATACACACTCCTTATTTCGAAACAACAGAGGTTGTTTCGAAATAAGGAATGGCATGGCCACACGACGCACGGCCATTTCGAAAGAAGCAAACCGCTTCTTTCGAAATAGCCGTGCGCTTTTCAAAATAAGCTAAACCTCGTTTTATTTCGAAAGGGCGTTGTTTCGAAACGGTTGTTTCGAAACAACGCCAAGTGGACATGCCGTTTCGAAATAACTGGCTGAGCTTCCTCCCAGGGTGCTTAGCACCCTGGGAGGAAGAGCCACCCCCTCAGCACCCTGTCCAGGGTGCTGAGGGGGGGGACAAACCGCAGGGCACCGGGGCGCTGCCCCCAAGAGCAGCGAGGAGCCCTGCGGAGGGGCGCTGATGCCCCCCCTCTCCCCGCCGCTGGGGTGCTCTGAAGCCGGGCGGCAGGGTGCCGGGGCTCCCCGCTCTCCCCACAGCCGGGGCTGCTGCCCACCCCCACAGTGGGGTCCGGGGGCACCCG
>ML682025.1:19228878-19339859 GCA_007922195.1 Podocnemis expansa
GGCTGCAGGACCCCCGAGCTGGTGGCGGGGGAGCCGCGGGGCTCGCAACCACTGCCCCCGCTGAGCCCGGGGCCGGAGGGGCTGGCGGGACCCGGCTCCCCGTGGCTGCAGCCGCACGCCGGAGCCGCTCCGCCAGCTTGGGGGGCAGCAGGGGCGTTAAAGCCCCTGGGGCGCAGTGCCCCGCTGCCCGCTCCTGGCGGGTGCCTGCAGGGGGCTGCGGGCACCCACCAGGTGAGGCGCGGTGCCTGCAGCCCCCAGAGGAAGCGAAATAGCAGGTCCACACTGTGGACCTGCTATTTCGCTCCCTTATTTTGAGGACACAGTTTTGTTATTTCGAAACAAGTTATTTCGAAATAACAGGTTCTTTCGAAATAAGTTATTTCGAAATAGCTTCTTTCGAAATAACAAAACTGTGTGTAGACATAGCCTAAGTGGGTGCTGTCAGGAGAACCTTACACGCTGTCTGGATATGAAGAAGCATCAGCTCCATGATTTTAATACTTTGAGCTGAGGAGAAGCCTTGTCTCTAGGTAGTATGGTTCCTATTTGTGGCAGTATTATGCAGTAACTCCCCACCTGCCCAACCATCTGCATGAAACCATCTCCTTTCTCCAGGACTGGGTGCTTCCCGAACTGATATGACATGTCTGTGATCAGCAGGGTTAGGTGTGCAGCCTGGGAAGGCCACGCAGGCCTGTCTGACTGAATTTGAGCTGGAGAGTCTGATGGCAACTTCCCCCCTTGCCAGGACCCTGTGTGAGATCAGGCAGGCTTTGGAGAAACAGCGGCAGTGTCCTGTTGCTCCTGCTGCAGGTAATGAAGCAAAGTTTCCCTTGCTTGTCCTTCAGCCAGTGTCCCTTGAGGTGCAAAATGCAAATACACAGGACTGGGGCAGGGGAAGGAATGGGTAATTATGGAGTCCAATCTACAGTTGTGCCCAGATGAGTGACTATTACATAATCTCATACATGAGATATCTCTGCAGGCTGCAGCTCATTAATTAGTTTAATAGGGGATCAGATCTGGTGGATTGGACTCCCTGGAGAATAAAGTCCTCTGTCAAGCCACATGTACAGCATAGGTGTTGGAAAGGCAAGCTTCCCTGGTAGCATTTCTCAAATCCTGACCTGGAAGGGCTAGAGGGAAAGTCAGTCTCTGGGGCCCATTCACCACGAGGCCTCTATGCTCAAAATAACAACAGAAGTGACATTACTTTGTGGGGGGATTAAGGAGACCTCTCTGGTGATGGGAGATGCTTGAGGCAAGCTGCCAGATATGCATGATCATGGCTAGGTGTGTGGGAATAGGAAATATCATCACATGGCAGGTTGTATATGGAGACCATGAAAGCATGGCTTGACAGAGGGCGCTAGATTCAATTACCACAGCCTGCTTTAAAAATCCAACAGTTTATAGTAGCATAATCCTCTCTTCAGGGGGCCATTAAACCCGTGCTTTGTGCATTCCCAGGTGGTATCTCTCTGGAAGCCTGTGAAAAGAAGAAGGAAATAGCTTGCAGCATTGTATCTTGTTATGGAGTATTTCATAGAAGATGGAGGAGAGCTGTGGATAATGGGGGGATGGTGCTAGCTGACATGTGGAGGACATCCCCAGGGAGCAGGGAATGGTATTGGTTGACAGAGGGAAGAAGACAGATCCAGGGAGCAGGGAATGATGCTGTATTACTTACCTGTGGTGCTGTCTTTTTTTTTTTTTTTTTTTTTTTTTTTACAGAGGCACATCTGAGTGACAGTTCTCCAGGGCCTACCAGGAATACCTTGGTCACCACAGATCTGGCTAGCCTGTCCCCTCGCCAGTTTGTGGTTTACCGCTTTGGCTGCACTGTGGTTCGCCTGCTAAGCAAAGCTTACTCCCATCCAGCCGTGGTACTCCTGTTGGCTCAAACAGTTCCAGACCAAAGCCCAGGAAGGGTTCAGGAGGTTCTCCAAAGACCTGAAGATTCCTACTATGATGCGACCAACAGATTCCTGTATATATGTTCAGCCCGACTGGAGAATGCTGGGGAATTTATAGCCATCCTTATGAATGCCATGGCATGGATCAAAGCAGGTATAAATGGCAGCAATTAATGGGAATAAGATGTCTGCTATTTTTACTTTATCTCTGACTCAGCAAGCAAAGAACTAGTTTTTTTTATGAGGATGTCTTTATAGCCCCAGTAATTTATTTGTTGCTTAGTAAGAATTCAATGTCTGAGCAAAATTAAGTCTTCACAGTTCCATCTAGAGTCCTGCAGTGCTGCTCACTCACATTATTTCCTCTGCCCAGATACTTAGGGCCCTTTCTAGCTCTGATACTAGGGCCCAAGCCTAGGAACAAAGGAGTAACTTGAGAAGCACTGGGCACTCTCCAGCAATGAAATCGCAGCCCAAATACAAAGCATGCTTTCATTTAATGTTCAAATTCTTTGAGAGCCAGGTCACCATCTGTTACAGTTATTACTATAATTTCTGTTAACGCAGTGCCCAGTTATGGACCAGAAACTCATTAAGCTAGGTGCTGCACAAATTCATCATAACATAGTCCCTGCCCCAAAGAGCCTACACTCTGGATAAGTCTTGAAATCAAGAGGGGTACTTTGATTTTTATCAACTGAGGATTTGGCCTTGACTTCACTATTTTTTCCAATCCCTTTCCAAGCTCCAGATGTCCTTTAATGGTGTTTGTATCATTTTTTTCCATTGCTCCAACTGCTGAGTATCATCACCATCATTTCAGAAAGCAACTAGTGGTCTTTATGTTTCACAATGGATCTTTGGCAAGAGAAAAAGAACATGCATTTACCCCATAATTATTGTGCAAATCACACATGGAGGAAATGTCAAACCATCACAAGCTAAAGCTTTGGAATTTAGAAACATTTCAAGCTAAATAACGTCAGCTAATGAATTCTAGCAGTTTCTATGCTGCTATGGAGCTACTGGTCTGAAACCAGTGGAGGTGAACCCCAAAACTCCTAGATCATCCCCAATCTTAAGATTCCTCCTCTGGTCACTTAATTGAATTAATCTTTTCTTTATAACCTTAGGAAGACTACAAGGCCAGTAGTGTGCCACTTCCGTATCTCCAGAGATAGTGAAAGCACCATACATATCCTGAGTGGGTTGGCAGGCTGCTAAGTTTCCAGGCTGGCCCTTTTAATTAACTTTAGGATTGCACCATGTTGTACATTCCCTGTAATGAAATGTGTTGTTTTCCATATGCCAGCCAGAGATGTTGTCTCAGGACTTTTGAGTATCAGGTTTGAAATGACTAGACCTATAGATTCAAATATCTTTAAGTTTAAGTCAGTCCTTCATCTTTCTGAACAACATGGAGTTTGCCTTAAAAGCCAAGGTCTGATCTTACTGATGTGAAAATCAAGGGCTTGATTCTCCTATGTGAAAGTAGAATCAGGCCCTAAAGAAGTCATGGCACATTTTTAACAATAGGGATTTGCCTCAATTTTCATGGAGTATGTCTACACTTACAGTTTAGTTTGAATGAATGAAGATTAATTCAAACTAAATTAATGCATGGCTATACTGGTTTTCATTACTTTGAACTAAGGAATTCCTTAGTTTGAAGTAATGAATGCTTACTCTGAAGTTATAAAGCCTCACTTAACTTTGAAGTAACAGTTAATTCAAACTTATTACTTCGAATTAACCCAATGAAGCCACACTAATTCGAACTAACCGTTAGCTTGAATTAACATGGTTTGACCTTCCTCCTCCCAAGGTGCTTTCCTCTTTCTATGTATTGGGTGGGGGCATGGCTGTTCTTGGGTGCCATGTTGCCACACTTCCCATGCTGCCCCCTCTCCTAAACTGAACTAGAAGTCCTGTCCATGGACATGCTAGTTCGATTTGGTTTTCTAGTGGGGCCATGTTAGTTCAAATTAACCATTATTAGTTTGAATTAATTAATTGAAACTAAGTTAATTCAAACTAACTTCATAAGTGTAGACATAGCCTTAGTGAATATCCTTCTTCCATAGCTAGAGCTTATCTTTGGTTTGCTGGATATCTCCATGTATCACTGGAATGTAGCCATATCTGAGGTGCTTTGCATAGAGATCCTGATTTTCAGAGGTGATGGCCCCCTACAACCTCAACAGCAGCTGTACTGCATCCCTGAAAATTAGAGTGTAGAGAACATACTTTGAGTTCCAGTGGAACATAATATGTTACATACA
The DNA here is from genome assembly GCA_007922195.1 of Podocnemis expansa. Classification (NCBI taxonomy): domain Eukaryota; kingdom Metazoa; phylum Chordata; order Testudines; family Podocnemididae; genus Podocnemis; species Podocnemis expansa. Next base: position 19,233,077 of record ML682025.1, read on the forward strand.
TGAACAGTGTTACTTAGGCATTCTGATCATTATGCAGTCAGACTGATCTATTTCATCCTGTCTAATTCTCTTTTTGCAACAAGAGGTGGGGTTTTGTTTGTTTATTTGCATAATTATATAGACGCTCACTATCTTTGTTTAATCTCTTGCTAATTAACATTAGTAAAAAAAAAAAAAAAGAAAGAAAAAAGGAGATATTTTTTCTAGTTATGGCTGTCCCTTGGTTCCACCAGCTATGATCCCTTTGACCGTAGGCTGGTCAACACTGAGGATGTTTCTCTAAAATTTCACACTCATTTTAAACCTAGCTCAGATAACATAGTTCTACAACCCTACTTTAATGTTTGGGGAAACTCTTTTGGTGTATATAGAGATCCTGTCATTCTGCATTCTTTCTAAAAATGTTTCTACCTGTCAGATGCTTTGGTTAATTTTGTCTTTGCTATTCTTTTGTCTTCAATAATATGCTCTCAGTGGAGAGGCAATTTAATCATTACAGAGGTTACACTATGGGATTAAAAAGACTGTGATAGCTAAAGATGAGTGGTGTGAGTGGAATGTGACTACTTTTGTCTTTCTCCAGGATCTACAGCAGTTGTCACTGCTCATTCTTGCTTTCAGATGGAACTCAACAGAGGCATCACAGCTCTAGCCAATGCCTTTTTTCAGTGTTCCTGGGGAGAAGTAGAAAAGGTAGTTTGGATTATGTGATTTCCATTAGGGGCAGTGGCAGTCAAATATGAAAATCAAGGGGATGGTGGATTAGAGCTGTATGAAATTTTTCCAATCCACCGAAAACTTCCTGGTTTACCTGAGTTTGTTGCAAAATCCAACTTTATGCAAGGTTTATTGATGTATTCAGGAACCTTCTGGGCAAACCTGGGGCTGATTTATGGTTTCATCTTGAATTCTTTACACTTTAATGGGTTTACATGGTACCAACACCAAGCTCAGAGGTGCTGCTGAGTTTCATATCCAAAAGTGAAATATGGGAAGCATGAACCTCAAACTTCAGGGTGAATCTCTACTGTATATTCTGCTCTCATTTCACATCCAAAGCTCCCTTTGATCCAGGAGTGTCACTGCCCCGAGGAAAGACCTGGGGCCTGGGCCTCACCCTAACCCTAACCCTAACCCTAACCCAGCCCTGATCTGGAGTTGAGGCCCCAGGCTCCTGCAGCTGCCAGCTCAGCCCCCGATCCCCAACCAGGGATGGGGATGAGCGAGACAGTGGCTGAGCTGGGCAGCCCGGCCCAGGAGAGACAAGCGCTGCAGTGGCCAGCTCAGCCCCAGACACCCGACAGGGGATGGGGATGGGAGAGGCAGGAGACCCACCAGCAGTTCAGAGCACTGGTGCCAGGACTCAGGACACATGTCCCCTGCACCAGGCGCCAGCAACACCTCTGCTTTGATCTCAGGGATGATCTCATGGTCCAGAGTCCAAAGTAGCGAGCAGAAATTTGCCTTTAGTCTACAAAGTTTAAACAATGTCTTCTTCAGACATGTGATCCTGATCCCTGTGGATTGTTTCCTTTCTCTTGGTGCTCATTTTAGAATCCTGCAGAAGACAAATCATCCACAGGCTTTGACTCCCAGACAATATTTGAAGAACTTCTGAGCATCCGAATGTCACCGGATCCCCAGTTCCTTGAGAAATCTCAACATGAGAGGTATTGGAGATTAAAAAAAAAGCAGAAAACAAGTTATAAGTCAGATTAAATGGGATGAAGAATTTGATCAGAAAAGTGTGAATGATAATTGGGAGCTATTTAATACCACTTGATTAGATGCCCCAAAAGACACAAACCTACAGTCAAGGAAGAAGGCTATACTGATTTTAGAAAAACATAGTGCAGAGGAAAAGTAAAGACAGACAGACAGATATATTATGAAAGAAAGGGGAAACTGACAGTTGTGAACATAAATCAGGAGTTAAGAATTGTTGAAAATTTCTAAGGGAAAGGAGTCTCAGAGAAATCTATGACCAACAGAGTCAAGGACAATAAGAAGGGGGATGGATGGATTGACTGATTGATTGATTGAAAATATGTTGGGAACAGAAAGAATCCTAGCAATTCAACTGGTCCATTATTAGGTGAGAAAATGGTAGACTTTTCAGTAATACGGCAGAAAAGGCAATATTGTTCAATAAATATTTCTGATATACATTTGGGAAAAGACAGTTGAAGTAGTCTCATTATATGATAACACTTTTTCCATTTCATTGGTATATCAAGATGATGTTAAATGGCAGATACTGAAGGCAGACACGTTTAAATAGGTTAGACAAGGTAACTTGCTTCCAAGGGTTCTAAAAGAGCAGGCTGATTACATTATTAATGTCTATTTTCAGTAAGTCTTGGAGTACTGGGGAAGTTCCAGAAGACTAAAAGACAGCTAATACCGTGCCATTATTTAAAAAGAGTAAATGATGACCCAGCAAATTATAGGCCTCTCAGTCTGACATTGATCCCAGGCAAGATATGGAGTGGATAATAGGAGACTCAGTTAATAAAACATTAATGAAAGGTAGTATAATTAATGCCAATAACATGGGTTTATGGAAAACAGATGCTGTCAAACTAACTTGATCTTTTTTAAGAGGTTAAAAATTTGGTAAGAGATAAGAGAGTTAGTGCAATATACTTACTCTTCTGAAGAGTATTGGAGTTGTTACCACATGACAGTTAGATTTAAAAAAAACTAGAATAATATAAAATGAATATGGACCACATCAGATGGATTAAGCTGGCTAACTTAGAGGTCTCCAAATATAATTTTCAATGGAGAATCGTTATCGAGCATGTGTATTGCTTGGGAGGTCCTGTAGTGACCTCCCCTGTCCCTGCGCTATTTAACATTTTTTAATGACCTGGAAGTTTGCAGGTGACACAACATGAAGCAGTTGTACATGCAGAAGAATACAGATCAATGATACAGAGTAATCTGGATACTTGGTAAATTGGGCTCCAGCAAACAATATGAATTTTAATATGGCTAATTGTGAATGTATACATCTAGGAGCAAAAAATGTAGACATACCTACAGAATGGGGGCCTCTATTCTGAGAAGCAGTGACTCTGAAAAAGATGTAGGGGAGCATGTGGATAATCAGCTGAACGTGAGCTCCTTAGTTTGAAGTAATGAACACTTACTTCAAAGTTATAAAACCTCGTTTAACTTTAAAGTAATGGTTAATTCAAACCTCTTAGTTCAAATTAACTCAGTGGAGCCACATTAATTCAAACTAACTGTTAGTTCGAATTAACGCAGTTTGACCTTCTTTGTCCCAGGGTGCCTTCCTCTTTCTATGTATCGGGTGTGGGCATGGCCCTTCTGGGGGGTCATGTTGCCACATTTCCCATGATGCCCCCTCCTAAATCAAACCAGCAGGTCCTGTCCATGTGCATGCTAGTTCGATTTGGGTTTCTAGTTGGGACATGATCGTTTGAACTAACCATTATTAGTTTGAATTAATTAATTCAAACTAAGGTAATTCAAACTGACTTCTTAAGTGTAGACATGGCTGGATGGAGTAGAGAGGATAATTTACCTCTGTATTTGGCACTGGTATGCTGGAATACTGTCTCCTGCAGTGGTGTCCACAATTCAAAAGGGACGTTGATAAATTGTAGATTTATCAACCTACCTTATACTAATAGAATAAAGGAGCTCTAACGATTTAGCTTAACAAAGTAGAGCATTGGTGACTTGACCACAGTCTGTAAGACAGTATGTGTATGGGGAACAAAAATTTGATAATGGACTGTTTGGTCTAGCAGAGCAAGGTATAACAGAATCCAATGGCTAAAAGATGAAGCTAGACAAATTCAAACTGGAAATAAGGTATAAATTTTTAGCAGTGTGTTTTTCTAAAAGATTTGCACTAGGAATTATTTTGAGGCAGTTCTCTGGCCTGCATTACACCAGATGTCAGACTAAATGATCACAATGTTTTCTTCTGGCCTTGGAATCTGTGAGGCTGTGAATTGCTCCTTATGGAATTACAGAGTGAAACTACTGTACATTCCTGTACTGAGTTTTTGCCTAATTAGATAATTGGCATAGAACTTGTCCACTCTTGAGTTACACTGCTTTGCTTCTGCTTTCAAAGGTCTGTTTGGATACAGATCAAAGCCATGGGTGCAGCTCTTGCCACTGATACTGCATCCCAGCTGAGTTTTTGATTATGAGCCCAGGAAAGGAGTCCAGAGAATGAAAGAGGTGTGGTCTAGTTGTAAGTGCACTCTAGGGTTCTAATAGTCAGGCAAGTAACTTACCTTCCCCCCATCTGGATCTCAGTTTCCCCGTTTGCAAAAATGGTGCTAATGCGACTTATTGATTTCACAGCAGCAGCGATTAGGTGTAATTGATTAGCATCTGTAAAGTACTTTATTAAAAGTATTACTATAGAAATATAATAAATACAAATATAAGGTTTTAATGAGGATCAAGGATGTAGCAGTTCTTTCTTCATCAAGTTGTCATGAAGAGTTCTGTGAGCCAAACAACACTGCAGGCTTTCTTCAATGATTTATTCAAAAAGCTACCACTGAAAATGTGCAGAGTAGTTTGAGGGTGATATGACAACTGTCTGTGGTACATGAAGTGTGTAATACAAAGTGCGGGAGCAGGATTATGATTGGATGGTCCAATGAATGAATAATAAATAAAACTGAGATAAGGAATATTTAAACTGAATATCAGAGGAAAATTCTCAAGGATTAAAATTATTATACTGTCTCATCCCCCCAAAAACTGGTGAGGTTTAATTGTTTGCTTTTGGTTCAATCCTTTCTGCTCCATGAATGTTCTCTATAGGACAAATTTCACAGTGTAGTTATGCTGTATGGAACTGTAAAAGATGCCCAAAATATCTCAATCCCAGAGTCAAGGGGGAGTAGAAACATGCTGGGTGTTGAATCGCTTTGTTGGATGTAGATAGATAAATCTGTGAAGTAGTCAGATCTTGTTCTACTGAAGCTACATGGACTCTAGGGAAGGGGGAGGGATTCAGAGCCAGAACTGCAACTTCAGAGCACTATCCACACACCTACTTTTACAGCACTGGCACAAGTCTTGCTAGCCCAAGTCTATAGACCTGGGCTGTGTATATCTATCCTATCAGACTTTCTTCTAGGCTTGGGATGAGATTGCAAGTGAATCAGTTTACTCTCTCATTCTCTTTCCCCATTTCCCTTGTCATCTGTTGCAGATGAAGAAGACTGAAGGATGAGCAGAGGAATCATACTAAAAATGCCTAATTGTGTTTTCTCTGTCTAGGTTGCAATGTTACCGATGTTTTCAGATTCAAGAAGAGTCTTGGGAGATGATGGAAAGCTCAAAGAGGAAAGGAGCAGTGAAGTGGAGTGGTGATGGGGACAAGAGCAATGCAGATTCCTCTGGAGTTCAAGTTAGTGACTCATAGGCTATTGGCATCTATTGTAGGACAACCCCAATAGCCACAGCATGGCAGGCCCACTCATCTTGCTTTCCATCCTTCAGAGTCTCCACACATCGTCTTGGATGTCCTTGAGTACAAATGGTCCTTATGGGTATAATTTATTATGGAAGTAACTGTCATGCACATCATAAAAACCAACACCACGATCTAGGCAACACATCCAATAGAGCTCTGGCATCACATGCCCCAGGTCTCCAGCCCAGCCCCAGTACCCCTTGCTATGACCTGGCTTTCCAGCCTGACCCCAGCATCCCTCATCTTGCCTCAGCTCTCCAGGGCAGCTTATCTTTGGTCCATTGGCTTCAGGTCTCTGATTCCAAGAGCCAGAAGACAGCTCCCTCTGCTACTCGCTGCCTCTAGCTGTCTTTTGACCTTGGCTGTCTCTGCCTCCAGAAGCACATCTGTCTAGCCCCTCCACTGGCTTCTGAGCTCTTTTCAGCTTTACAGCACTGGCTCTGACTCAGGAAGGTTGGCAGGCTACATACTCCTCTGGCTTGCTGATAATTCCTCCCTCCTTCCAGAGGGGATGTGCAGAGAACGGTGGGTTACTCACCAGTAACCGTCCTTCTTTGACATGGGCTGCTCGGATCCATTCAGTAATAGGTCTTTCAGTGTTGGAGCACTGGATTGGTTGGAACACTTTTGTCCTAGCCTGTCAGGAGCGGGTAGGTGGCCACTGCCCCGACGCCACCCAGTGGCTATATATACGGCCGCCTCCCGACCCCTCCCCAGTTCCTCGGAGTCGCCAACTCCAGATGTGGGGATGGAGGGGAGGGACCTGCATGGATCCAAGCAGCCCATCTTGAAGAAGGATGGTTACTGGTGAGTAACCCACCATTCTTCTTAGAGCGCTGCATGGATGCATTCAGTAATAGGTGACTACTAGCCATGCTGATGGATGGCGGGTGGAGTTGGGTCTTCCGCCTTCAGCACAGCAAACACCCCAGATGGGAAGAAGCCCAGCGAGCAAGATTCTAACAGGAACCGAGAGACCAACTAGGATCTTGACCTGGTAATGGAGAACCGACAACTGTGGGCCAACTCAAGCGGAGTTGAATTAATGCAACCCGATAAACACGGAGGGATGCATTTGGTTGCTCTACCTGAATGGTATGGCTCAAGGTATGAAGGCCAGAAGATAAATGTCCGGCCATAGGACATTTCAGTGTGAACTTAAAAGAGAAAGCGCTGGAGGCCAAAGGGTTAAGGGGCTAGCCATGATGGCTGTGGCCTACTTAGATAACAATAGAAGGGATTGATATTATCCCTTGAACTGACCACATCAAGGCCTGAGGGCATGTGCCCGAAGGGTGTAAGAACTTGAAGTACCTCGCAAAACGTAAAGGAACAAGGACTACTGAGTTCATTCGAGAAGAGTCCATGAAAAGACACTTCATGCTGGTTGATGAGAAAGGAAAAACCAAGGTGGTGCAATGAGCATCGCATGGCATCTCGGTCAAGATGTCCCTGGGCCAGGAGGATGCAGTGCAAGCCTCCAGTTGTGTACAGTGTAAAAACCCAGAAGGCTACCCATGGGAAAGGGCATTCAGACAACTAGGCACCCGTGAGGTGGCATGGTGGCCTTAGGAATTGCTGTTGACCTTGGTATCTATAAATACCTTGGAATGCATGAAAACTCACAGTGAAGGACTTTCCGCTTGACCTTTGTGTTCCACCCCAGGATTCCAACCCTAGGAAGAAGACTGCCTGGAGTGGGGTGGGGGGGGAGGAGGGAGCACAGGAAGACAGGGCAACAGGAGCAATGCCCCCAGTTGACCACCTAGTCGAGATGACCGAAGGGCATATGGGGTAGAATTATAGCAATCTAAAATCTTGTGTACCCGGGGGACACCACCGGGAGTTATATCTGCCCCAGCTACACCACACCTGAGTGTGCACCAGAATTAAGGGCCCACTCAGAGAAAACCACCTTTCTGAATGGTATGGGTGATAAGAGGAGTGAATGGTCTCCTCCCCAACCACCTGGGAGGAGTGAAACTCCCAGAGTGTAAACCATGGTTCTGCAGGAGTACCCTGAATTTAAGAAATCTGACAGGGGTGGCTTATCCCAAGAGAGTAACTTGCATGGGGAAACAGGCCTCTGAGTTTCCTCACACATCGGAAATTGGGTCGTCGTCTTTTTTTTTTTTTTGAGCTCCCATAAATGGGCAAGGGAAGAACAACAGTCCTTAGCAGTTGTCAGAGAGGATAACATGTGGAGGTTACCCAATGGTTTTTGGCCTCAGGTCCCACAAAGGAAAGCATGGTAAGTGCGCCAGATCCCCAGGTAGCAGTATCCTTGGCCCGGATATGAGTGATCATGGTAGCAAGGCAACCATGTGAGTCATTTATGTATATCCAGTTGGGTGACAGCCATGTGCGGAGCCCAGTGGTGCACATGAAGCTTGTCAATGAGCTGGTGCCGTTGTTAACTAGAAGTTAGTCTGGGAGGCCTCAGGTGGGTTCCCTTTACCTCTGTCCAGACAGTTGGGGAGGAGACATTGTCTCCTTTCCTAGGGGTCCTGCCAATCTGGTAGATTCCAGGTTGGGCATATAGAAGCTGTTACCTCAGGGGTAGAAAGAGAAAGAAGGAGAGGGGCATTGCCACCCCTTCCTGATAGGGTGAGCCCTAGATAGGGACTCCCAGTTGGGGTGTCCTGGTAGAAATGAAGCTGTCCTGACAAAGTGGGAGGGGCTATTGTTTACCATTGGTGGTTGTTTTTTTTCTCCCTCCCCACTGCAGAGGGGGGGCGAGGCATGGATTGAACCACTCTGCCTTGGCCTCCTCTCAGACATAGAACTGCAAAGCGGTAAAGTGTACGAATATCGTATTCCCACTGAACAGGTGGGTAGTAGGAGGGTTTTCCATACATGGAGATAGCTAAGGACCCGCTAGGACCAACATAAACGCGCGAACTGACTGGTTTGTTAGGGTGGGGAGATGCCCAAGGCGTCCCTCCCCATCCCCAGTATGAAGTAGATCCTACCTGATGTAGGACAGACGGTGGGCAGGCAGGGGGGTTTCGTGCGTCCAGATGGGCACATGTGTCTGCACATACCAGGAGTATCTGTAAGCGTGGCTAGAGCTACTGTGTGATGTGTTCTTCGGCATTAGCAAGGGCCGCTCTTAATTCTTTGAGAACAGACGGGATGGTCGGTCGAGAAAGTACCTGAAGGGTGTGGGGGGGCTTTGTTATTCCCATCTCCGATGGGGGCCCCTGAAGTAGCAATGGCTAAGAATTAACTGGGCAGTGGGCTGCAGTTTGGGAGGTTTTGATACCTGAGAGGGGCTTTGATTGCATGGCTGGACCTCTTACCAGATCAGAGGGAAAGGCCAAAGGCTGACTCACCTCTGTCTGTGATATCAACCCAGTGTTGGCCCCAGTAAGCTCCCTATTTCCCCAACAGAGGAAGGGGAAAGGGGCATCAGCTAATCTTTGTGGTGGTGAACAGAGACCATGGCCATGTCCTGAATGTTATGGGAGTTACAATGGTAGTCAATTTGGATAGGTTCACTTCCTTGCAAGGGAGGAGAGGGGCTCCAAAACCCCAAATTGAGCTAAGGGGGAGGGGTGGGGAGGGGTTGAGTCTCTACCCCAGGCTCCACCAAGGAAAGGGTGGAAGTGATATTCCCCCTTTTCTCTCTCTTTTTATGTGAGGTGAGGAAGGGGCCCCGATGGAAGGACACTGAGGTATTTAACCTCTCCCCTAGGGTCCCGTGCCGTACCCACTACAGTTAGGGTCTCGGGAGGGAACAAAGCATCACCCCCAAAGGGCAGGTCAAGTGCCGCCTGCTGCGCAGCGGGGGGTACCCTGGCCTCCCTAAGCGAGGCGGCTCGGCAGATAATCACAGCCAAGGCCATGGTGTGGGCTGCTGTATCTACTGCATCCCGGGCTGTGAGGAGGAGATCCTGGGAAATTATTCTCCTCTCCTCCAAGAATACATCATACTCCTCTTTGGCCTCCGGTGGGAGCAAATGTCTGAATTTCGTGACCGACTCCCACACATCCAGCATGTACCTGCTGGTTAGGGCCTGATTGTTTGCGACCTGAAGTTGAAAGGCTGAGGAGGAGTAGACCTTATGGCCCAGGAGATTCAGTTCCCTAGCTTCCCTTGAGACAGGGAGGGGGTCACTAGAGGGCTCACCATGGCCTAGTGTCATTCGTACCACGTCCCAAGGAGGGACTGGATGGGTGGCGAGAGAGGGAAAGTCTGACTCGGGGACCCTATACTTGAGGCTCGCCGTGTCTGACACTGGGGCAATAGAGCTCGAGTTCTGCCACTGGGAGGATGCTAGGTCCCAAACACTTGAGTGGAGAGGGACCATAAGTGGTTCTGCTGAGGAGAAGACCAGCCCAAACAGGGTGTCCGAGGGTGGATTGGAGGGCTGGACCTCCATCCCTAAGTGTGCTGTGGCGCGGCGCAACAGATCAAAATGCACCGATAGGTTGCCTGTATATGAGCCCGGCACCGGGAACAGAGTGGTACCAGGTGTCTGCCACAGGGGGGAAGGGGTCTCGTGAGGGGACCATTCTTGAGGGCAGAAGCGGAAGGGTGATGGCGCCGAGGCATGGCACTGGGGCTGCTTAGAGCCCTTTGTTGGGCCTTCCTCCAGGCTTGAGCCGGGGGAGGTACCTCTGGATTCTAACGGTGGTACCAGTAGCAAGGTGATATGATGTTGTGGGGATGGCCCTACGGTGTCGGGGCCCAATGGAGTGGAAGATGGGGGCTTTGAGGTGAGGGAGAGCAGCGGTACCTGCAATGTACCCAGGCCTTAGATATAAAGGCCGGTTTGCCCCTTCTAACCGGTGTCAGGGAAGGTGGTGTGGGTAGCAGGAGGAGTGCCTGAGTGGCCTCCACTGCCTCCGGGGTTGTTGGTATCGGGAGGGACCCCGAACGAGCCCATGATAAGCCCCTAACTGGGAGATAGGGCTGCCTGGCCGAGATGGGACTTGCACCGATGGTACCACGCTATGACGAGCCTGTGGTGCTGGAGGTGACTGTGATTGGTCCTGGGGCGAGCCCTGCACTGACGGCACTGGGCTATGATGCGCCTGCGGTGCCAGAGGTGACTGCAATCAGTACTAGGGCGAGCCCTGCACCGGCAGTACCGGGCTATGATGAGCCTGAGGTGCTGGTACCGGGCTGTGTTGGGACTGCGGCACTGGGGGCGACCTCGAGCAGTGCCAAAGTGCCGAGGTGCTGCGTCGGTGCCAGGGTACCAGGGTCGGTACCGAGGTTGTTTTTCGATGGCCACCAACAGCATGGTGCCGTGCTGGCTCTGGTGCCGAACCAGGTCTCGGCGCCAGGCAGGAACCCGAAGCCTCGGGTGGAGAGTGCTGAGCCTGTTCAGAGGCTAGGGCATGGAGCCTTTGTTCCCTCTCCTTGATTGTCTGAGGTTTAAAGGACATGCATAGGGAACAGTCTGAGACCAGGTTGTCTTTGCCTAGGCACTGGAGACACTTCCTGTGGGGATCGTCCCAGCGGAAGGTCTTGCCGCTCTCAGAGCAAGGTTTAAACCCTGGCATGTTGGACAATCTACGATGTTCCAGCCCAAAGTTGGAGGATTCCTGTGGTGGAACTACATCCATGAGGAGGTGCTCCCAGTCAGGCAAAAAACTCATAGAAGACAGACAGGCTGCTTGCGTTCAGTTCCAGATCCAACGTGCAAGGCGGAAGAAATGAAACTGGGGAGGGGTTGAGAGGCGGCCGTATATATAGCCACTGGGTGGTGTGGGGGGGGGTGGCCGCCTACCCTCTCCTGACAGGCTAGGACAAAAGTTTTCCGACCAATCTGGCGCTCTGGCATGGAGACACCTATTACTGAATGAATCCGAGCAGCGCTCGAAGAACTTCCTGCTCTCTGTAGCTTTCCCCAGAGATCCCCTCCAGTCCCCTGACTGTTCCTAACTGACACCAGGTCTTCCCATGATCTTCTATATCCTTCAGGTGCTGTTCACTCTCTTAAATGGCCACACTGGGAGCCACTGTTGTGCCACAAGGAAGTTGGTCCTACTTCATTCATGGGTACCAGCCACCCTGTGACAGCCTGATTCTCCTTCAGCTGACATCAGTTCTTTCCTGACATTATTTTGTCAATCTTAGTGGAATTACTTCCAGTCTACAGCAGTGTAAGAGACAGAGGAATCAGATCCCTATATATTTCAGAAGTTGAATTTATGACATTTTTGCTTTGTTTGTCATTTATTTTAAAATTTTCTCCATGTTGATAGCCGCTAGGGCTTTTGGGTGCCTCATTTTTGAGGTGACTCCTGAAGAGACGTTTGTTTATGAAAGTGCAGAGCACTTATGCTCTGGAAAGCAGGCCCCTTTAAAGATGGGCACCCAAAATCTCTAGTCAATTTTGAAAGTTGTGTAAGTGTGACCGGTAGACAGACTTACAACCAGTCAAATACTGGAAGAGAATATGTACATCCCACAGTGTCACTTCTCCACCATTCTGTATTATCACTCTGGGCCTAGGAGCTTTACTCACAGCCATTGCTCTGTTACTTTTTCTTCTTGATGGTATCACAGCACTGGTGGCCTCCTTCATAGCTTGCACATCAGGCTGTCCCCAGCAGGGACTCCAGCTGGGAGAAGCTGCAATTACAGTAAGAAATGTGAGCTCTCTGATCTTCTTTACCAGACTTATTCCACCTCTCCATCCATGCACTGTGTGTTTCTCAAAGGCCACATGGGAAGGATTGGGGCTTTGGTTCTTCTGAGTGTTAACTGACTTGGTTGCACACTGGAGGGCTCCTTGACTGAAATATCTCAATAGCTTGTGTTCTCTTGTTGCAGGTTGCAAAGCTGGAGGAGATGGTAGATAGGCTGAACGAAGAGTTCTTCCAGCTTACAGTGCAGGCCTTGACAAGTCATAAAGAAGAGGAACTACTGAACCAGAAGCTCAGAATCCAAGAGGAATCATTTATGGTATGAGCCAATTTCATGGACTTAATTCATTTGTGAAATTTCAAACAGGCATTCACAACAGGTCACCTTCACTTTGGTGCAGCCCTTATTGATGCAGCCTTCTGTTCTGCAAAAGGTGAGGGTAGAGAGCCAGGCTAGGTGAACAGTTCAGACACCTCTGAACCAGTTGCATCTTTTCCTGAAGACTCTTCAGCTCCAGTATCATGAATTCTACTTGTCAGACAAGAAGAAACGTTTTCCTCTGGGATAAAATCTCTTATAATGCTGTTTACCCTACCAGGTTCTGTTCCCATCATTATCTTCTGTTATGACTCACATGGCATTGCATCATGCTGCATGCTGGTTGACAACCCTGTGCTTTAGGAATCTGGCTTCCAAATATAGATGTTCAGAAGATCAACCACTTATCTATGCCAATTGCCCAATAAGATAGCTCCTGAAATACAGAAAAAAGGAGGAGGAGGAGGATGGGCTTGGATTCCACAAGTTTATTGAATTGCATGGTCATCAGCAGAACCCAAGCTTCTCGAGGGTCACTTGATCCCTAGCAGGGCATGCTATGTTATGCAGAAGATTTGGTAACTTTATAACACGTATGTGGAATTCTATCACATCAGTTTTTGGTAGAACAGTGAGGCAGTGTAAACTAGTAGTTAGAGCGGGAACAGCATCAAGACTTCAGTTCTCTTCCCAGCTCTTTGTCTGGCTCTTGGACAAGACACACAGGCTATGTCTACACTAGAGGGCTCAGTTAAGTTGACTTAACAAGGTTGACTTAAAAATTAAGTCGACTTAACAAAGTCTGCATCCACACTGGAGGGCCCTGTTAAGTTGACTTTGTTAAGTTGATTTAACAAAGCCTATAGTGTGGACAACCCTATCTACAACGTGTTAAGTTAACTTAATAAAGTCGACTTTAATGCTTAAGTTGACTTTAAGGGCTGGAATTATTAAGTCAACTTAAGCAAATGCTTTAGTTGACTGAACAAAAGTCCAATGTGGACATGTCTTTCCTTAAGTCGACTTAAGGGAGGTTAAGTCAACTTAAGGCTCCAGTGTAGATGTACCCATAGTTTCTTTGTCCCTTAGTTTCTGCATCCATAAAATGGGTTTAATTCATTGGCACATGTAACAAACTAAACTTTTATGTTGCTATAGAAGTACTGAATGATATAATTTAATTACAACCAGATGAAATTGCAACTTTAAAGAACACTGTTGAAAACTCTGAAAAAAATTCAGTTGAGAACTAGTACTATTTATCTCATTTCTTTTTGTTCCTTTGTATGCTGTCATGGTTGCATGAATACAGGATTTCTGTTTCTTTAAAGCTCATCTGTCAGAGCTTTGTCTGTATCAGGACAGATAGTTGCTGTGGGGATGGATTATGAAGAAACCAAGGTTTGTGACTTCCAGTTGGGATTAATCAGCAGGAGAATGAAGATCCTGGTTCTTCTCATGCAAATGTGTCCCGGGCAATAAACCAGAAGACAACAATACACAAATAAATAGAATGGCTACTACATGGAATATGTTCCTGGGGGTGTTGCTGACTGTTTACTATATTATGCCCAGTTTTAAAATTTGGCAACCAAAACAGTCAGTGTGAGATATTAGGTTTTTCTATTTTGCAAATGGAGGTGTGACTGCAGTACATATAGACATACCCAAGCTACCTTAAATCCAGTTAGCTCACATGACACCTGCACAGACTTCAGTGGTGCCACATCTTCACTGCTATCACTACTCACACTAGCTAGATGAAAGCTAGCTCAGGTATGTATATCTGTGCTGAAATCACAGCTCTGGTTACACTCAGGTTTTAGGTTAGATAATCTATAAGTGGTGGATGATGATGATTCACATCTATAGCATTGCTGAATGCTTGATTTGTGTGCTTTGCAAAGATGTGTATTATTATCCCTGTGTTACACAGCAGTGATTGACACTTTTTTACTTGTTCAAGATCATAGAGTGAGTCGTTAATAGAACTGGGAATAGAATTCAGGCTCCCTGGCTTCAAATACCACCTCTGCCCAGCAGACTAGGCTGCCTCAGGCAGAATGTATCTGCTAGTTGGTTCTGTGTGACTCCATGGGATTGTGCTGTGGTTTTGTTTCGCATTTTCACAGCAGACGCCAGGCATGATTCATGAGGAGGATGCACAACACTTCATAGATCACTTGGAGTCCTGGGCTGAGAAGAGAGACCAGGCCCAGCTGCTGGAAATTAAGAGGAGTTGTGTTGCTCAGAGACTTCAAGAGACAGAATCCGAATTGTTTCATCTTCTGCAAACAACAGTGGCTACCAGTGCATGTCCTGAAGCAGTCCGTCAATCCCTTTGTACCAGCTAAAAGTATCCATCTGATGGTGTGCTATCATTGCTGGAATAAACAGTCATGTGCACACATAGACACCTAATTCCATGGGACATTCATGTACATACAAACAGCAACACTCTAGTACATATGCCTCCAACATACAGCCTCCAGCATACATACACGGATGATGTAGGTTATGTGGGCACATATTGACCCATAAATATATGCTCAGAAGCAAAGACATTAACGATACAATCTGTTAAGATGTTGAACTACTTATGTTCATAAACAGATGTACATGTACAGAAACAGAGGGGTTCACATGCACAGTGAAGTTACTACATATACATTCTTTACGTCTGTGAAGACCTATACTCAAATATATTCACACTTGCAATTAGTCACTCATAATTGTGCAGGCTTGAAAATCACATCGGTGTTCTTAATTTTGTTTGCTGATTCTGAATGTACTACTCTCAATTAGTGAGACAAAAAGAAAGTAAGAAATTAGACCCTTCACATACATCATAGGCAACCCCTGCCCATTGGCAAAATAAATTATGTGCATCTCGTGCACACTGCACCATTAAAGTTATTTGTTTTCCTGGAAAAAAGGATGCTTTGGTCCTCTCTGATCTGATTTTTTTAATAGTTTAAGAACATGAAGTCAAGCAGTAATGAACCTTCCAAGAAGGGTGGATCAGGAAACAACAATGACATCTGTGAGGATATTGTGATTGTCGCCCCTTGTGCTGAATTTCATAAACCTGTTACCAAATCACTGATTAATAACTAAGCTCAGCCCTTTCCACCAATGGAGCTCAAATTTACAGCGGAATGACAAATTTCAAAATGTAGAAAGAAAAAATGATTTTAAAAGGTAAAAATGCAGGTCCAGAAGAGAGAGGAGGAATAATTGTTGCAATTTGTGAAGTGGATTTTAAAATAGTTTATTTGAAAACCTTCAGATCCATACTTCAGATGCAGTTCTGTTTTGTAAATTATTCAGGTCTCAAAAACCGAGATAAGAAATAGGACAACAAAGAGAATTTTAGCTATTCTGGTCCTTGCTACTGTCACCATTGTTCCCTGAGGCCTTCTGTGATCATGATGATAGCTACCATCTCCGCTTACTCATTTGAGCTTTTGTCTGCAGTAT
Organism: Podocnemis expansa; assembly: GCA_007922195.1. NCBI lineage: Eukaryota > Metazoa > Chordata > Testudines > Podocnemididae > Podocnemis > Podocnemis expansa. The sequence continues at coordinate 19,248,958 of ML682025.1, forward strand.
CTCTTGCTAGTGAGGAAGAATTTTCCAGTGAGTTTCAGTATAACATTTAAAATCTTCCTTGCTTAAGCTATCATTGCACTAACTTCTCTTGCTTTTAACAGTTGTGCTACGCACTGCTGTGGAACTCAGTAATTCTGCATGCTCTCATCAACCTGGGAAACTAAGGCTGGAACAATTTTATGAGCCCTAGTCTACACTTAGGATTTTTTCAGTGGCAGTCAACCACCATTTATGCAAGAAACGTAAAATTCCTTGTGTAAATGGTGGCGACTTTCTTAGCTGCTGTTACACTTTAGGGGAAAGCCGACCTCAAATTGCTTGTGGTTGGCTTTCCCCTATGCCCCCTGATCCCCAAGACATCCAGGGTCGGCTTCTGGGAGCAGTGCGGCGAGTTCACACTCGCCATGATCCACTCCCGGAAGCCCAAACTGAAGGCGACAAATTTGCCACCATCAAGATAGATGTACCCTGACACCAAACACCTTTTCCTGCAGATACTCCTGCTGGTGTAAGGTTGGAGTGCAGTAAGTGTGAGTGCTCTTCCTCCACAGCAGTCCCCCCAATAGCATTCTTTGGATCAGCTTCAGCTGTCAGAGGCTGGGACTGTAGTAGCTATAAATGCTCTGCAACTAGTGTGCCTACTTTTTTATTGACAATCTCTCCTGCTGAGAGATGCTGGGCTAAAGTGTAGCAGTGAGATCTCTCAACCTGGCAGTCAGCACCCATACACCATTGTCTCAATCAATCAATCAAATCATAGGGCTGGAAGGGACCTCATGAGATCATCAAGTCCAACCCCCTGGGAATTGAACCCAGGACCTTCTGCATGTTAAGCAGAGGTGCTAGCCACTCCTGTGGCTACTGCTAAGATTAGAGTGGCTGCTCACAGCCCATATCTTGGAAACCTATTGCTCAAACTTAAGATCATAATCTTTTGTAGAATTCTGTCACTTCGCTTCTTAGCCCTGCCTGAAAGGAAGGCAAATGGAGTCTGGATGTGAAGTATGTCTGGCTTCTGCAGTGCAGAACAGGAGCCTCCTCCCTCCCTTTCTGCCCAGGTGTCTTCAGATCGCTTCCAGGTAAGGTATTGTAAAGTAAAGTTTCCTGTTTGGGAGCCAGCATAACACCTTGGCAACCCACACAGGCAAGTGCCTGCTACTGGATTCCAGCAAACTGGACCGGCTCCCTTTTATTGATAGAAGCAATATTTATTCAGTCACTGCCTCATGAAGAGGCTTTTCAGCCCCACTGGTTCCTAAGAACAAACAAATGTTTACAGAGCTCTTCTGCATAGCATGCCCACCCAGTGGCGGCATCAGTGAGACAAACAAAGCATGTTAGTGCCTAGTATCCAGGACATACATGCTCAGTTTGGCTTTTACAAGCTGGTTAGCTGGGTGGATGTGAAGAAATTTCAAGGTCCTTCCTGCTGGGGGACGTTTTTCAGGTACCCACCCTCTTAGATGTTGTTTCCCTCACTCATTCTGTGGTGTGGTTCTGATTTTCCTTCTCCACACAGGGAAGCTGAAACATGGTGTCTGGTCACATTTGCAGCTCTATTTTGGGAGAATGTAACCACTTGCCATGACCTGAATGAGCTATTATCAGAGGATGGTGTGGGAGGAGTCTAGGGAAAACAAATTGGCTGTGAGAACACTTGAGAGGGGACTTAGGCCCAGTTCTGGGAGTGCTTTTCTATGTTAGTAAAAGGCTATATGGCTGAGTTGTCACTGATTTTTTTTTTTAAAGGTTATTGGCAGAAATGTTTATAACGGTTCTTTATGGAGGTAAGTGATTTGGCAGCCTTGGATTTCTGTTGTCCCCTACATGGCCATAAGGAACTGAGTTACTCAGGGCAGAAGAGGCAATAAAACTGGCGTGCCTGTCCCTACTAGGTCTGATTTTTTTTTGGTAAGAAAAACAAAATATTGCACTCATTTGGCATTTTTTGTCCAGCTCTAATGTTAGGAGAGGGTACATAAAAAGTTCCTTCAAAAATGCTTATGTGACTTAGGAGTTGTGTTTTTGAAAGTGTTGTAAGTCCAGATGTTTTGAAGGTATTTAACCTTTGCTAGGCTCCGCACCACAATGCACAACTGAATCAGGCATCTAAAACTCAATTTCAAAAGGGATTTAGGCCCTTAAGAGCCAAAATCCCTTTGACAATTGATGAGATTTAGGATCCTATCTGTTTAAATCACACTTGATAGTTAGGTATTTGGCACCTAAATACCTTTTGAGGATCTCACCCTTAGTCTTCTCAGCACCTAAATCACTTTGATAATAGAGCTCAGACTCTTAAATTACTCAGGCAGTTTTGAAGATTTTTATCCCAGGCCTGAGTCTTCTGGGGGTGAGTGGCAAATGCTGCAGATGCAATTAGATCCTAGCTTCTCTCAGTGTTGGTGAGCGTTGGGATCCTGGATTTCCTAGAGCAATAAATGAAAGAAAGGCGTGCATTGGTGTTCTGCTGTTGCATCCCTTAGGTGTACCTGACAAAAGATGTGGAAGAAGAATGTATGCCTTTAGTCTTAGAAAGGAGCTGATACCCTGCTAACCACACACCCTTCCTTGGCGTATTGCTGTTAGAATACAGCTTTGGAGTGAACTTTTATCCTTTCGTTCTTCAGAGTAGTTCCTAAACAAGGGTAAAAGCAAATAAAAAAACACTAAAAATACTATTTCCATGCTATTTTGAATGTATTTGTTGTTTACCATTGTTTTCTAGCTCTTCTGTCTATGGTAACACCTCCTGGGAGTGATCCTGAGGCTGGAATGCTGTAATCTCCACTGACAGCCAACATTTAACCATACTCTAGACTTGATTCCTGCTTAGAGGATCTGCGGAGGAATAGCTCTGATTCCCTTGGAACTCAGCCATCCCCTACAGCAGTGTTCATCAAACTACGAGTCGTGACCTAGTACTGGGTCGCAGACCCGAACAGACTGGGTCACGGCACCCCACTGAATCCAGAAGTGGAGCAGGGGCTTCCCCTCACTCCCCTGCCAACCGGCACCACTTCCAGGAGCGGGGTGCGGTGGCCCATTCCCTCCACCCCCTGCAGGGTCATGGCATGGCAGAGGGGCTCGGAGCTGGGTCCCCTGTCAAAACATTTGATGACCACTGCCCTACAGTGACTGCTGCTGGGAGAGGCTGATCCATAGTAGCTTAGGGAGAAAGTTTTTGGTTTTGTATAGAGCATTCAGCCTGGACTGATCAGAAGGGGCTGGAAGGAAGGGGAAGACAGTTATTCTGAGTCCCTGAGCTCAGTATCTGTAACTGGGGGGCAAAATGGGAGGGGTAGAGCCTCACTGAACATGATGTACCAGCAGGGTTGTAACTATGGTGGGGCGAATGGGGCTTTGCCCCAGGCATGAATTTGAAAGAGTGCTGGAGTAGACCCTTCCTGACCCTGAAGAGGAATGTGCTTTAAAGGCACATTCTTCTGGGAGCCAGGGAAGGGGCTGCCCACCTGGCTCTGGCAGTGGCAGGGGAAGGGATCCTCTCTGCCAGCTCTGGCTGCAGCAGGGGAAGGGATTCCTTCCTGCTGGACGGATGGGCCCCAGAGCATGGGTTGGGGGGCGCCTTGGGGGCTGCTTGCCCTGGGCTCCCAAACCCCTAGTTACAGTCCTGTGTACCAGCACACTAGATTTATTTTGATGGGGCTGCTCCCAACTGCCACAACTAGTTTGTTTTGCCCCATGAATTATGTCTCTCTCAACAGAAAATGAAAAGGCCCTTTTCAACATTTGCTGTAAAGTCCAGCTTCTCCTGGAGAGCATCAGACATCACTGTGGCTGTGAGAATGAAGGTATAGGAGTAACTGCCTTTCTAGGGGCCTGGCTTAACTTGAGTGACTATGCAGTTTGACCTGAAAACAGATTTCTGCTGACCACGTTCAGGGTAGGGGTATCATCAAGTCTCAGAAGGCTGAATGTTCACACAAACTCCCTGCACATTGTAACAATCAAGTACCACAAAGATCTACTGATATTCCAGTTCAGATCAGGCCTCAAGGCAGAGCCCAGCTGAAGGCACTCTTAGATATAGTCCCATATTGAGCTAGATCCACTAGGTCCCATTTACCCTGATTTTGGTCTGATGTAACAAGCAGCCTATGTCTCCAAGGTGGACCCATGAGCATGCTAAATCACACAAAATAAGTTATTAAACCATATATCTGTATTTAGCCATTATGGATTCTAACTGCTCCTGAGCAGATGTTCATGTTCATTTTAGAGATTGGTCTGAATCATACTTCTCAGATCCACCTACTCCCAGATTTCAGGGTAATGTGAAATTCAGTTCAGATTTGTGCAGCTGCTCCACATATCTGATTTAATCATAGTGTGGAGAACTGTCAGTTTCCACATCTCCAGCTAGCCTACATTTGCTTGCTGGTCTCCTACCCAGACCTGTGCTATGCATTGCAGGTGAGATCGAGTTGGCAGATGACAGTGGCCAGGTGAAGAATTTGATTCAGAACCAACATTGTTATGCCTCAGAACTGTTGAGTGAGAGAGAGATCTATGTACTTCTCAGTGTCACAAGTACGTACAGTATTGTCAGTCCACAAGTGGAAAATACCTCTGCATTTTGGCCACTAGCATTTTGATGATGAGCAAAAGGAATAGGGGCTTGTAAAGGACCCTAACACTGGGGGAGGGTTTGGTGACAGATCTTGTTAGCATCCCAGCGAGGAGTGGTGAGATCTCCTACATCTTCTAATACTTGGCACTCAAAATGCAGTGCAGGGCACCATGTCTGTCCTCCTTTGGGATACACACCATCACATCTGTAGTTTACAACAAGGGTCCTGGAGTTGCAGAGCACTTTCCCAAACTCCTTCACAGGTGCTTTCTGTGTTTCAAGTGTCTTCATGACTGTTTTCCAGCATTGTAAGAGGTGTTTCCGTTCAAGAGCAAACTGAAATTTTGATAAGTCCCTTCTGTGGCTTCTTCCAAAGAAAAATAGTTTCAAGATATTTCCGTCCAGAGATCTGACAGCCCTTTGCAAAGTGGGTATAATCATCCCTCTTTTACAGGTGAGGAAACAGAGGCCAGGGGATGTTAAGGTTAAAAATTCAATAAGGATTAATTTAGAAGTTTCCCAGCCTAAACCATTAATTTCTCAGAGATGTTAAGCACACGCAACTCCAGTCAAATGGGAGCTGCAGGTGTTCAGCACTCTCTGAATGCAGGTCAAAAGTGTCTAAAGTCAGATACTGCAATCAGAAGATACTTCTGAAAAAATTGGCCTGAATGACTAGGGCAAACCTACAAAGTGAGTCACTAACAGATTTAGGTTTCCTGCTGCTCAGCCCAAGTTCTGACCACTAAGCAGTGTCTCCTCAGGATAAATGTTTTCTCTTTATGAAATGTGTTTATTCCTCACAGGACATGAAAGTTCTTCAGAGGTAGTATTTACACCACTATTGAAAGATGAAGGAGTTATTAACTCTAAGTTCCTTGGTAAGTAGTGCTGCTGAGCTAGATGCTCTTATGAGACTGATATGTGAATCTTGTTAGGATGTTGCATTTATTTCCAAGAGAAAAGAATCTGCCATCACAACTGTGCTCCACAGAAGGGATCAAAGCCCAAGTCAAAGGAGAAAGATTTATATTTGCATTCATAACTAGGAATAATTCTTTTCAATTTCTTGGAGCCAAATTGCCATTGTCACAGGGTGGGCAGCCCACACCTACAAGTAGTTAATTCATTGAGTAACTGAAAGACAGTTAATTAGGCAGGAAAACACCTGGGTACATTAAAAGGTTAAGCTACTCAAATACAGGGCAGTCTTCTGAGCAGAAAAGCTGATGCTACTAAGATTGAGGGAAAGACATTTTCCAGTAGACTAGTGAGAAACAGTAAGGTGAAACCAGCATCCCAAAGAGGGAGAAACAGGGCAGGAGGCCAGGAAAGATTAGGAAAAATAGGCAGCAGCTCAGCAAACCAGTGATGGATAAGGATGGGTTCTAACACTTTCAAAGAAGGGCCCTGAACTAGAACCTAGTGGAAAGGAGTGGGCCTTGGTTCCTCTACCTACTCTAGCCAGGGCCTTTTAGAGAAGAAGTTCCTAAACATTGGAGACAAAGGATAGACTAGCCCCTGTTAGAGCCCCATTTTGCTGCAAGGGGCACTTGAGAGGTAATGATGCTTTACTGCAAGCATTTACACTGAAAAAGCCTCTCAACTTTGTTCCATTTATGGTGGTGCATTAGAGTCTTAAACAGGAACAGACTTGTCTCCTGGTTGCTTAATGAGAGCTGCATATGCTCTCATTACCTTCCTTTTCTGGGAAAGTGTGAGCTCCTTTGTTTCAACTGATGATTAAACTAACCCAGAGTTTCCTGGGAGTGATGCATCTTTTGCCTAACATGCTGCAAACTATGGTGTGGGGTGTGGAGAGCAAGAAGAACTTGCTTGGGCACCAGCTTTGCTTGCTGCCCATATGACTTTGCAGTCAACAAAACAAGTTTCCTAGAAGTGTGATGGCTCTATGGAGCTCTTAACGCAATGACTGGGTTAAGGCAGCTAGCCAAAACAGTAGTCCATCATCATCAAGTCATTCAGTGGCTGCAAGTAACTGAGGATTGATTTATTCAGCATTTATTTATTCACCTTCTGAGCCTAAGTAGTTGATTCTATGAAATCCACTGGTTCTGATAAGCAATTAATGTCATCCTTTTATGATTGGGAAATTTGAAGCATAGAACAGTTAAATGACTTGCACAAAGTCAGCCAGGGAGTTACTGGCAGAGTTGAGAATAGAATCCAGGATCTCTCATTGCTCTGTCATCTTCCCTGGTCACTACTACACTACCCAAGCTGGGAATAAACTGGGAATGGAATCCAAGGGGTGAGCTTCCCAGTCTCGTGTTAGAAGAACTGTACTAGATTCTGCCAAATTTGAATTTTTTGGCCTTTTTATTTGTTTGGGTTTTTATATGATATTCCACAATTAGTGCTATAGTTGATTTGAGTGAAATCAGATTGTGAGTGCCATAGAGGTACAAGTGTCCAAGTTTCTGAGCTTTCCTAATCAGAGTCCTTTTTTCTTCTCTCTCAAGCTAAATTGGGGAACTGGGAAGATTTCAAGAGCTCTTCTACCAGAGTGAAATCTAGAAAGGCTGCCAAAAAACCAGCTGTGTTCTTAGAGGTTCCATCAGCAGAAGGTGTGTCTCTGAAACCTAATGAGGAGACCATAGGGTTTAATCCTGTTACGTTTCCCTTGGATTTCCTGTACCTACCCATGAGCATTATATCTTTCTCCTGCAGGTAAACAGAGTCCCTCACCCCAGGGCAACAGGATTAAAACTTCAGTTTCCTCTCCAAAACAATCCAAGAGACCCTGATAGTGGCAAATCCCAAGGGATGGTTGGTGCTGCACTGTTGGAAGACCTCTTTCCTGCTACTATTTGAAAATGTTGTTTCATGTTTGCTAGCTTGTTCCTTGGTGAAGCACCTATTTGATAGGCTGGCTCCAGGAGTTGGAAATGCTAGGAGCCTTACATATAGAGCCCTGCGCGGATACAAATAAGTGGATCTGTATCCGACCTGCATCCGCAAGAAATGGTTTGCGGATATCCGTGTTGTATCCGCGGATGCAGATATAATGCGGATATCCACCAATATCCACATATTTGCAGGGCTCTAGCTCCGTGCAAATAAAAATATGCGGATCCGTATCCAATCTGCATCTGCAAGACATGGTTCGCGGATATCCATGTTGTATCCGCGGATGCAGATATAATGCGGCTATCCACCAATATCCGCATATTTGCAGGGCTCTAGCTCCGTGCAAATAAAAATATGCGGATCCGTATCCGATCTGCATCTGCAAGACATGGTCCGCAGATATCCGTGTTGTATCCGCGAATGCGGATATAAGGCGGATAGCTGCAGATATCCACATATTTGCAGGGCTCTACTTACATATGTGTATCACTAGAGTCCTACACAGACACAAATGTGGTCAGTGGATATCACAGATTTGCAGGACTCTAGATATAAAATTTGCATACATAGCTATTTGGGATCCACAAACATGGTCCACACATATCTTCATCTGTGGATATCCTCAGATCTGCAGGTCTCTGTGTATCGTGTTTCATCTCCAGTGATCCCAAATTTGCTTGAAAAGCACTTCCATTTCTCTGATGGACAATTTGAAAGGAAGTAAGATAATATCTTCCTTTATGCTGACACACAGGTGCATCTCAAGAGGGAATGACACAAAGCAGTGATCTAAGCATGGGCATAGAAAAGGAGACTTCTTGAGTTCTAATCCCCTTACTGAGGCCAGCTCTACTGGACTATATTTATTATTAATAATTCAGCACCAAAGGTTTATGTGGTGCTTTACAGACCAGTTTAAAATGACTGCTGCATACCCCCAGGGAATTTACAATCCAGCTAAAACTCTTTAGCTTGTGAGTAATCTCACTGAGCTACTATTTCAATTGGATTACTCATGTGCTTAGATCTAGGCATCAAATTTAAGTACCTTGCTGCATAGAGGCAGTAATGCTTAATTTGCAACACTGAATTGTCATGTTCTGTGAATCCTACTATAGTGCCAGAGTGAAAATTGGCTGCCCCTCCCTTTAATAAGGCCTGGGTCATGATCAGCTATCTCTGGTCCTTGGCCCCTCTTATGGCTGATACAGATGGAACAGCTCAGAAACTGGTGGCTTCTTTTTGGACTTCTGCAAAAATAAAAACAGGAGGATTACAGCTACTTAACTAGGTGAGTTGATGGAAGCAAAATGCTCACTGAAGCCTGAGTAAGGACCACAGGTTCAAGATTACTGCAGTACTGGGCTATAAGATTACTGGATGATTGGATGTTTGCTATAAAATACAGTCTGCACTGATGTCATGGTTAATGTATAATCAGCTTTATGGGTACCAGCTGAAGGTTGTGTTGTTGTTTGGCTGCTTTCTCTGTGATTCAGAATTCTACTTTGCTCCTTCAGATGCCTGTAATCTTTGCTTTTGCTGTGTATTTCATTCCTTGGTGTGACAGTGAACCATTAGCTTTGTTTATGTTGAATGGCTTTCACACACACCTCTCTTCGTGGTAGAGACACATTAAAGTAGTAGGTTTGTTGGAGTTACTCTGCATTTCCTCCAGAGCAATCAACAGAACCTGGTCCATGATCCTCAGTCTTGTGACTGTCACTCTGTGTTGTGTTCAGAGTGGGTCCAGTCAGAAGATTACCAACCCTCTCAGGCTTAGGTTGGGTCAACTCTGCTCTTCTTGCCCATTAGGTTGGTGGCTGTGTCTGTGTTCTATGCTTGCTGACTGCTGCCACTTTGCTGTACTGTGAATGGAGTATGCAGAGGGGTTTCAGGTCCTCTTGCTACTTAGGGCATGCAGCACAGGAGTGGGCCAGGTAGGCAGCAGCTCATGTAATGACCACTTAGGTAGGTGGCAGCAGTGATGCTGATTCAGGTTCAGAAGAAAAATCAGGGTCAGGTGGAAAAACTACTTGTCTTGCATAGATACAGTCCAGACCTGAGTCAGGGTAACAAGTTAAGGTCCAAGCTGACCTGTTCTGTGTGGTACTAACTTGGTATGTTCACATACAATAACTATGCAGAATTGGCAAAAGGTCCAGAGTCAACTTCACTTCTTGCTGACCTGCTACTTAATACAGAGTAGACCTATCTAGATGGTCATAGCAGCTTTCATGCAAGGATTACAAATACATTGTTAAGGCAGAGCATCATCTCCGTTTTGCAGGTGGAAAGACTTTGATCATACAGACAGGTTAAGTGACTTTTCCAGGGTTACACAGCAGCTGGTGGCAGAACAGGAATAGATCTCCCACTCCTGCTTCTGATCACTAGATCATGTTGCCTCTCATATTGAAGCACCTCTGCAAAAAATATTCTTGATTTTTAATGTGAGTGGGGCTAGGTGGACTGAGCCTGGTGTTAAGGTGAAGCCATTATAGCAAACACACAAGGACCTACTGATCTAAGGCAAAGCAGTGGATCTCTTGAAAGGTAAGTGCTGTCAGACAATAGTCCGTATACAAGAATGAGAGTCCAGGAAAGAGATCTCTGATAGTCAGGTTCTGCACAACAATGACTTGATCTTCAGAGGAATGGAACCTCCAAAGAACAGAAGTGAAGTCAATGGAAAGCTGTGGAAAAATCAGGCTGTATGTACTTAGCATGTCTTTAGCACCTACAGACCAGATTTCCACCACTGCTCAGCATCCAGTAGCTCCCACTTATGCACCTAAACATATGACAATGACAGTACAGGAGGCTGAGTACTTTTTGAAACTCTTGCCATATATTTAGATGATTAAATGTGGGCTGAGTAACTTTGAAAATGTTCCTCAAATGATACTGTTTGTACTGTGAGGAGGGATACTTTAACAACCACTTTGTCTGACTTCCTGTATGAAACTGGCCAAAGAACCTCACTCAATATCTAGCCTAATTTTGATTTTAGGACATGTAAATACAGATGTGACCTTATTGATAAGCATCTTAATAAATGCAACTCTCCTTCTCTCTAAAAGGTCTCCAAAACAGCACAATAAAGCAACTGAAAAGAACACATTCTCAGTACAGAATAAGGGAAGCCTCCACAAAATAAAGGAGACTAAGCTAGCTTTAGAAGTACATTGATGTGGCTGGCCAAAGTTGTGGTTAGTAAGGAAGTACAGAGCTTTGGACCCCAGACCAAGAGTGGGTCAAAACCTGAGGTTGTTGTGCTGTGGAAAACTGATACTAGAACAAAAAGCAGAGATTTCAAAATACCTTGTCAAGGAAACTTGACAAATTGTTTGAGGTGAAAATGGAACTGTTTCTGTTTGGATATTTTTCCTAAAGGAAGCACAGCCGCTAGCTGCCTCTGCCTCCCATGCAGTGGAGGCAACGTGAGGGGACGCCTGAAGTTAGCTACCAACAAAACTCCACGCTACAGGCCAGAGAGCTTGGAAGCCTGGAGAGCTCAAGTTGGGGCTTTGTGGGCTGCTAGGCTCCTGCCACAGATCAGGGAACCTGGATGCCTTGAGTGAGACCCATTATTAGCATGGCTTCTAGTGCTGCCAGAATTAAAACTGCCCCAGGAGCATCAGATTGCATGATCAGCCCCACTGTTAGTGCATTTTAACCTCAGTACATTCATTAGCTATAGTGGTAAAGGGTCTGTTTATAACATTTTTACCTTGACTTTGACCACAGCAGCACTTAACCAGCTGCCTGGCCCTGACCCTTTACATAGTGTTAAGTCTCCTAGTGAGTGAATCCAGAGTGGCAGTAGAGTAAACTGATTAACATTGTTCATCATTGCTTTGGGTAAGGTTCAGATAATCAGGTAAAGCAGCTGGCTCAAACTTGCTGCTTTAGTCTGCTTTCTGTATCCAAACAGTGTCGCTTTTAAAAAAGAAAGTCTCCCATAAAACCCAGTGACAGTGTTGACAATAAAAGCACCCTTTTTCCTCTATAAAAAACAAAGGAGTCCACTACAGAGTTGCCGTTGGCTTCATTACACCTTCTCTTCCACATCACAGTGCATTAAATTGAGTTGTTTGGTTAATTTTTTATAGTAAAACATTTCACTGATTCCACAGCATGGATAAATGAGCAATGTACCAAATAAGTTAACAACGGATTAAGACAAGGGGTCACTGATTTCAGTAGGAGTCAGGTACCTAAATAACTTTTAAAAGGTAGGTAACAATCTCTAACATTCAAGCACTGCTGAGATCCTCCAACATGGTAAGGCCTAAACTTCTACCATTAAAGCCCCCTCATGTGCCTCCATTTCTGCCAGTCTGCATGTGCATCTAGGCCCCCATATAAAGCTTAAGCCACAGTGAAACTGTCAAATTAGGCTTTCCTATCCCTGTCTTGCTGTCTGGGGACAATCTGGAAGGTGTACTTGCAATGCACCTAAACCTATAACAACAAAGGCAGCAGCTCCACATTACTTTTAGGTCAGCAGTTAGAAAAATTAATCTGGAACATGGGAGCCCCAAATTCAGTTACCCCCTCTGCCTGATGCAGGGAAGGAATTTGAAGTTGGGCCTTCCAGGTCCCAGACTACTTTCCAAAGCACTGAGCTATTGAACATTCTGGTGTGGGACTTGCTCAGTCAGTCTCAGCCAAGCTGTTCCACTATGTATAAATAATTACATACACACTTGAGCAGGGGGCTGGTATCTCAGTCTCCCTCCTCTTAGCAGATGTTCTAAACACTGGACTACATAGTCATTCTCACTCTTTTTCTGCCCTAATGCATATTTAATTATGTATCAATTAAATAGAACTGGGGGACCTTCTAGTCTGGGTGCTTGATTTGTGTTTCAGTGACTTCCTTAGTGAAGCCACGGGACACAATATGATTTTCTTGTAGCTACTGATGCAAACTCCACTTGGAATCTAAAAATCCATGCGCAGTCTTTCTGCCTCTTAGTAATGAAGGGCCTGTAAAGAAACCTTTGATGTCAGCATTCCTAGTGACATGAGACTGAACAGGATCCAGCTGGGGCAGTTACGTACACTCAGATTTGCTTATTGTTATTTGTATTATCATGTTTCCAAGAAGCCCCAGTAATGAGTTAGGACCTCCTTGTGCTAAATGCTGTACAACCAGTGAGCAAAAAACAGTTCCTGCCCAGAGAACTTACTATGTATGTGGGCAATGCAGACAGTGGGGGAAATGGCTAAAACACATAAGCAGAGTGAATTGCCTCCATTGGCTCTAACATATTAGTTTACACAATTTTTGAAGGGTTGGGGGTTTGAGTAGAAGGGGATCAAATGAATGGAAAGAAATATGCAAGGAGGGGGACAGGCAACATGAGTACAGAGTAGCACTAAGATGAAGACTGATAAATGGGAGGATGGGAGAAATAGCCAGTGAGCACAGGGCAGAGCAAGTCTAGTTAAAACTACAGAAGCTGACATTGAATAATAAGCAGAGCCGTAACTACCAATTCTGCTGCCCAGGGCAAGCAGCCCCAAAGATACCTTCCTCTGACCTGGGCACTGATCAGGGCCCGCTCTGTACCCATTCACTGCCAAAAGGCAGTGGAGAGCTGGATCTGGTCCCAGCTGCCTACTGGTGGTGGCTGGGGACGGATCTGGCTCCCTGCCACCACTGGGGCAGCAGGGAATTGGATCCGTTCGCAGCCACCACCGGGAGGTGGCAGTTAGCCCCAGGTGCAGCTGGAAGCTGTGGCAGTGCCTGAAGTCCACCACACTGAATTTTAGAGGGTGCAAGGGGCTGATCTGGCTCCCTGCGGCGGTTGGGGCAGCAAGGAGCCAAATCCGTCCCCAGCTGCCATAGGGAGCCAGATCCATCACTTGCGTCTTCTAAAATTTGGCGCCTGGGGTTTTCCCTGACCTAGTTATGGCCCTGGTAATAAGAACTTCATTTATGTAAGTTACACAACCAGTGTGGTATATGTAACTATGCAACTGGAATGGCTTCTGACTACTGCACTTTTACATTTCTAAGTAATGTTCCTGTATACAGCATACAGCTGTGATTTGGGTAGAAGAGTTGGCATAGTCTATAACAACGAGGCATAGGTTGTGCTTTCTCTCAAGAAGATGTTGCTTTTCTCCTTCCTAGTTTGTTGGCTTTCCCTCATCCTAACATGGATAGCATTAGAATCCCAAGTGCATGTTCTTCTTCTAGAAATATGAAGCACAAATTCTGGGGTTTCCAAACAGTACAAAGGTTGGAGAATGCAAAGGAGCTGTGTGAGAACTTCAGCATGAAAGGAAAGATAAAGGGGTTACATTCAGGGCAAAGTAGGCTCTATATGAAAAAGAGGAATCTATGTCCCTTAACCACTCTGAAATGTTGGCAGAGAAGTGACTGTATAGAGACATTCTTCTTCCGTCCTGCCTGTTTTTTTTCACACAGCCCCAGCTGAGCTAAGCCAATACGTCTGTAAAGGGAACACCACAATAAACAAGTCAATATTTGGTATTACAGAGCAACTTCACATCTGTCACAACTATCATCATTGCATTTGACCTTATGAATAACTCATGTCAGAGAATGTCTTAATAATTCCTACTTGCAGGCAATATCCTGGGCTTGAATTTTGTGGGAGTTCTTGTTTTGAATGTACACTCTTGACAGTCCTAATGCTTTTCACCTGTCAAACAACTTATTCCCATTATACCTACAAGGAATAGAGCTGAAGAGAACAAAAGAATGGCCACACTGGGTCAGACCAATGGTCCATCTAGCCCAGTATTTCATTTAGTAGCTGGCACCAGGTGTTTCAGAGGGAATGAACAGAAGAGGTTTTTGAGTGTACCATCCCCTGTCATCTGGTGCCAACTTCTGGCAATCAGCGCTTTAGGGATACACAGACCATGGGGCTGCGTCTCTGACTGCTTTGGCTAATTGTTTTCTGAACTCAGTTATACCTTTTTGGAATTCACAAGATCCCCTGATGTAGAACCGGTTAACTCTGCACTATGTAAAGAAGGCATAAATTGTACCTTTTCTGCCACGCTGTTCATCATTTTATAAATCTCTGTCACATCCCCTTTTAGTAGTTTTTTTTTTTTAAGCAGAACAGTTCCAGACTTTTAAAACTCTCCCATATGGAAGCTGTTCTATACTCTTAATCGGGGGTTAAAGTATAATTTGGTGGGCCCTGGAACCCTCCTAATCAGGCGGGCCCCCTTCCCACACATCCGTGCCTCTTTCAGGCACTCCAGCTACTGCCCCCAATACCCACTCCTCTGTCCCCAATAGCCACCAAGCCCTCAATACCCACCCCCAAAATCCATCTCCTGCCCCCAAAACCCACCCCCAGCTCAAGCACCCTCAAAACTGCCCCCCCCCAGCATGAGCTGGGCCGCCCCAGTGCTCACTGACAGCATGCTGGGCTGGGAAACTCTGCAGCCTGCGCAGCGTTCTGGCACCATATTCTGTTTTTAGGGGACCCAGAATGCTGAGCCCCTAAAAATAGTGGGCCCCAGAATGGCATTCCAGGCCATTCTGGCTTACTTTAACCCCTACCCTTAATCATTTTTGGTTGCCCTTCTTTTTATTTTTTACAATCCTAGTATAACTTTTTTGAAATGGGACTTGCCCAAGGTGTCACAGCAGGTCAGTGTACAGTCTGAAATAGAAACCAGGCTTCTTGAGGTCAAGTCCAAAGTAACATGTAGTGTAGCATTAATGACAATATAAATTTAGTTTGAGGTTATGATATTTGTGTTATAAACATTTTACATTGTCAGTGATCATTATGAACAAGTTTGGATCTTTGTGTCTTATCTCTGCATTCTTAAAAGATTGCATAAATTAAACATAACTATGCCAGAGAGCTAGGTTTTCTTTGCAGTGTGAGGCTTGATGTTAAACAAATCTCAAGACCTGAGACATAGGACTTAAAAGAGATCAGTCAGAAATGGGAGGAATCTCAGCTAATTGGAATTGTTGGCTGGGTGTCCCTTACTGAATCCTCCCATGCTGTCAAATGCCACATAGGGCACAAAAAAGGCTCTGTCGTTGCTGTCTGTCCTAGGCTGCTGCTTGCATGTGCCCTGCATTTTTAAGAACCATGAGTTTTCCCCTCTCTCAGTAATGTTCTTCACAGGAAATCTTTCAATCAGCCCCTTTTTCCAGCTGCCCAGTGGCACAGCTCACATGGCAGACATTCTGGCTTCATTCTCAACACATGTCCTAGATAGATCCGTCTTATTTTCTAGGCAGTTTTGGAGTCTCTGAGGAGCAGGGTGGATTGGTTAATCATCTATTGTAATAATGAATTAAATTGTGAAGCAGGTTACCTTTAATATATCCATTGCCATCATCTTTTTGAATAGCTACTTTGTATTTATTTTCTTAAGCAAAGTTTGATAGCATTACTGTATGGTGATTGTTAACTAAATATAGAGTTTACTCTAAATTTTGTGCTTCTTTTTACTGACTGGAAGTGCATTGTATGCATAAACACTTACATAAGCAGTTATACAGCTAAACTTACATTTATTCAGATTCTTAATTTGTGACACTTTTTATTGTCAGAAAATGATGGATAATGGATCTCTTAATTTTTAATTATTAATTATTTACTTGTGATTTGTGTCAAGCTCAATTAGAATGGAAATTCAAATGCAACTGAAATACATGAAAGATAACTTTAAGTATTTTATTAAATAAAACTGCCTTAAATGTGCTTGATATGTAAGGGGGAAAAAAGATTATCAAAACGTGTTTTGCTAAAACTACTAGTAGTAAAACTAACTGATTTATTAAACAAAGGAAGTATCGTATAGTTCTAAAGGGGCAGCCGTGTTAATCTAGTTCAGCAAAACTAGCAGGGAGTCTGTGGCACTTAGGATATGTCTACATCTAACTGCTTAGTTTGGACTTGCTTAGTCTGAACTAAGCAGTTCAGAGTTAGTTTGAACTAACTGCAAGTTAGTTCAAACTAACTGGAACATCTTAGTTCGAACTAGCTGCGTTTTTTTAGTTAGTTCAAACTAACTGCTTAGTTGAAACTTATTTAGTTCAAACTAGCACAGCTACATTGTGCCAATTCGAACTAAGCGTAAACTAAGCGGTTAGTGTGAACTAACTGTTCTAAAAATTTTTTTAGTTTGAACTAGGCAAAACATAGTGTAGACAGGGATCAAATTAGTCTGGATTAAGCTTCCTTAATCCACACTAATTTGCTGGTGTAGACATAGCCCTCAGACTAACAAATTTATTTATCGCATGAACTTTTGTGGGAGAAAATCCCACTTTGAAGTGGGATTTTCTCCCATGAAAGCTCATGTGATAAATAAATTTGTTAGTCTTTAAGTGCCACAGGACTCCTTGAAGAATTATATTTAATTGGTGAGTTTACACCATGATTATTTCAGTGGATCTCATCCTCTTCCACTTAGTTTTATTCATAGTCTGAAGGGAAAATAAGCTTTGCTGATTTTTTTCAACTTCCAGCAGGTTTTTTAATTTGAATGAATTAGTGATTGGATTGAGCTAGTTGCATAAACTGAAAGGAATAAAATTTCCTTTCTGCATCTGTATGTGTGCTGTTGCAGTCAAAAACTGGTTAAGCACTTCAGCAGTCTCTGATTGCCAGTGCTTAGCCAGTGACTTCTGCCAGTTCAGTGGCAAGACTTCATTTAAACATGGCAGCAAACATGCACTGCTAGAAATTATTTTTTCTACATTAATTTAAATTATTTTAATTGATTATAGAAAGTCTAGGCTTTATTAACATAGACTGTCAATTAAAAAAAATAATTTTAAATAGGTTTATTTACCCTGCTAAGGAGAGAGTATCTCCTCACATGCTTACAAAAGAGAGAATTTGGGATGACACCAGTACAGAGCTGGGGGGCAGTTGTTGTATTTCCCTCCCTGAATTTCAGTCTCACTTGGGCAGCTCAAACTAATTAAGGAACAGTTTGGGGCTAGGCCTGCCCTGGCTGCACTGCTTCCTGCTGGTGGAACATCCCCAGCCACTTCTGATGTATTATAGAATCCTAGGGTTGGAAGGGACCTCATAGGTCATCTAGTCCAACCCCCTGCCAGAGGCCGGACCACTCCCACTAAACCATCCCAGTCATGGTTTTGTCTAGCCGGGCCTTAAACACCTCCAAAGATGGAGATTTCACCACCTCCCTCGGCAGCTCATTCCAAGGCTTCACCATTCTCCTAGTAAAAAAGTTTTTTCTAATATCCAGCCTCGACCTCCCTAACCGCAACTTGAGACCGTTGCGCCTCATTCTGTCCTCCGTTACTACCAAGAACAGTCAAACACCATCTTCATTAGAGCATCCCTTCAAGTAGTTGAAGGTTGCTATCAAATCCCCCCTAGGAATGTATCATGCAGTGCTCTCTGTGTGGATAAAGGAGGCTCTTTCCCTTTGAGAGAGCCACTGGGGAATGGTGGTTGGTGCAGGAAAGGATGGCTGCTCTGCTTTCAACTTTGTGCCCTCAAACTGTTGCAAATTGGCTTGGGACAACCATAAATGAGGCCCAGAGGGTATAAAGCAAAGACCAAGGGCTTGTCTACACTTAGAGATGTAGTGCTTAGTGAAAATGCTATTGACACCACCAGCAAAGCTGCTGTCGGCATAGGCACTTCACATCCCTTGTGAGATGATAGCTATGTCACTAGGAGAGATGGAGCTGTCTGTACTGGGGGTTCTTAGTATAACTGTGGATTTTCCACACCCCTCATTGAAGAGGTTATATTGACATAAGTTAGTAGTGTAGAGCAGGGCTAAGCTCGCACACCCAGAAGCTGCAGGGGGATGCTGTAGTGGACACTCCAGTGTTACCAGCTCTTGAAATCTTTGAGCATGTTTGCCTAAAACCCATGTGAATACACCAGAAGTTCAGTGTTCGGGGTTTGCGGGGGAGATTAAGAAATACTAGAAAATGTGCTTTCTAGATGGGAGTCGAATCTGAGGTTTATTATGTCTTTAAGAAACCCAGAGCTGATTCTTTAGTGATGCTCAGAAAGGAATTGCTGATTCTCTGCCCCTCTATCTGCTCCACAGATCTTTGAACTCAGATTTTTTGGTAGGGGTGAAAATTTATTTTTAGATATTTAGTTTTTAATTCTAAATGATATTTGTACTGTGCTAAGTAACCAAGTCCCAGTTAATGATTTGCCATCTTGCATGATCTCCCTGTAATGTATTTACATATCCTTTGTCACTTATAAGTAAATGTAAGAATGAGGAAGACATTGAGGTTGTGCTGTAAACTCTCTGGTTACTTTGGCTTCTCCAACACAACTTAGAAAATTGTTCTTGCAAAACAACCTGATCTCTTGCTCAAACTCAGAAAGGAAATATTGACTTGGATTTATTCTCCTTTGTTTTATTTTCTGATGTGCACCCTAGATACCATTCAGGGAAGGAATTTAAGACTTCATGACCAAGACCTTGGACTGAAGGTACATGAGCAATTAGGGGTTAGGAAGAAACTTCCTGGGAGTAGATTATCCCATAACTGCAAGGGTTCGTGTATGATCCCCTGAACGCAGCTGGTTCTGACTGTCCTCTTGGACAACACTGAACTAGGTGAAGTGCTGGTCTGATCCAGTCTGGTAGTTCTTACTTTCCGAAGATGGGAACTCATTCTTTGTGGTTTTTGGACTTCCTGCTGAGAATGCCAGCTAGGATGGTGGGTTGTGATGTTTGGTTTGTGAAGTGCACAAGAACCGGTTCTGGTGAAATGCTATTGTAACTCTTCATCATGAGACACTTTTGCTACGGGGTGCAATAGTTCTTTGACAGTCCTGGCTCCTGCTGGAGTTTTCTGGTTTATACTTCTGTTTCTTGTATCACAGGTACATGGAAGGCAACTTTTATGTCTTCTGATTCACAAAGAAGCTCACAAATGCTTTGCAGAAAAATATATATGAGGAAAGACTAAATTCCGCTAAAGCCTGCCCTTCCCGTACAATTCATGTAGAAAATGGATATGATCTTCCCAATACTGTGCCGAAGACTAGCACAACATTTACACATCACTTAACCCCTTGCTAGGTTGAAATGGCCTTGAAGCATGAAGGTTTATATCCTTCTCCAAACCCTTATTTATTTTTAATACTTACCATTATAATTCTGGATATTCTTATTACCTGTATGTCCATTATAAATGCTCAATTTCTTGTACTTTGCTAAATTTTTGGCTCTGATGATATCTTGTGGCAATGAGGTCCACTGACTTATTGTGTCTACATGGGACCTGTATTTCCTTCAGTTCACACTGTGGGTCCCTTCATGCAATGGATTGGTTAGGTGCAATAGGTCTGCAATAGCATGGGAGGGAGGTTACATTGCTGGTATCCACACACTGCATGGTTAATAAATAGAAGACTTCAGCATCCTGAGAGCTTAACAGACTGGTACTTTTGGCCAGCACTGACTTCACCTCAAAAAGAAATTTGAGACAAAAAATAGGCATAGAAAATGAGATCCCTTCCACTGAACAGCAGCAAAAAAGAAAAAAAGGCTAGAAACAATAAGATGTTGCTATCCCGCAGAACAGCCCAGCTGTGAGAACAGAAAGGAGAGCCGTTGCTTGACTGAAGGTATGCAAGATGTGATCCATGGCACATTAGCTTTTGGGGGCAGGGAGTGTTGTCTTGTGTGTCCATGACTTCGGCTCCTAAGCACTATGGTTTTAAGAAGACAATAATTCATCACTGAAAAATCCTTTCTGTAGAGAATCAAGGATATGCAGATATGTGTAAGGAAGCCCCCTGGTACTGCTCATAATGATTTCACTGGGAATGTTGAAACAAAGACAAAAGAACATCAGTGTGCTGCTGCATTGACTCGGGGATGCCTGCCTTTGTGAATTGTGTATGTGAGCTGGGAACTGAAAGTTGGGGGTCAAGTGGGTTCTATCCCTTGCTCTGCCACTGACTCACTGCATGATATGGGGCAATTAGCTCAACAACTGTGCCCTAATTTCTCCATCTGTAAAATGAAATACCCACACAGAAGTGTGGTGAGCAGTTTTGGCCTCAAGAAGCAAAACCTGGATACTGATCCAAAGATTGAGAGCATTCAAATGCTTGATTTTGATTTGGTTCACTTTTCAGAGCTGGGACCTGGCTGTGGACTTGGGTCCTGTTGCTTTTCCTTGGCGATATTCAGGCCCATGTGTTCTGAGCATTTTAACCTCCTCAGCTAAAGGCCCTAGGTGTCATGTGACAGTATAGTTTGCTATCTTCAGACCAGCAAGGCCAAAAAAGTCATTTGCACAAGATGGTAACCATCAGAACCAGGCCACTGAGTCTTCTCAGCACCCTTTAGAACATCAGCTCCTTGCTTTGTGCATCAGCAAGACAGTGAGAAATAGAGGTCAAATCATTGGCTTAAATTAAATTTAATTATCAAAAATGGTAGTATCTCCATATTTTATACTCTATGTTTTGAGTATTTGAAATTACCCCTTCTGAAGAATGACAAGTGTTTAGGAGAGATGGAATCTAGAGCAGACCCTGGAAATATTATAGATGGTCAAAAATAAGCAAACTGAAGCAAGGAAAATTAGCAGGTGCCACACAGTACGTTACCCACTGGAGCCTCTTTATTAAATGTTACAATCATACCCTTTTGCGCTGCCTTGGCTGCCCAGTTCAGATTTATTCGGTTCCTACTGCCATGATCTGACCTCTGAGTGGATCTACAGGGACACCATCCTAAGGTTTAGAATTCCAATCTGTTCCTGACGCTGACTCTGGCAGTGAGTTCAGGCAAATCTTTTAACCTCTCCATACTTCTGAATTCCTGCTCTGTACAGTGAGATAAGAGTACCTGTGGTCTCTGCAAAGCACTTTGAAAACATCCACTGGAATATTTTATGTAGCCTCAAAGTCATGCTATTTTAGAGATATGCACAAATGAAAACACTGGCTCCAAGCACCCCAAAACCTGCTGAGATGTCTACACTGTTGCATTTGACCAACTACATCTAACCAGTAGCCTATCTGATCTTCAACAAGAACCACTTATGTGCACCCCCCACCATCCTGAACTTTAGGAGCTCAGATTAGAGCTATTTCTAAATCAATTCTGTCTCTGATTTTGTTAAATGCAGGGCAGTGTCTTTAGCAAAAAGCCTCACTCCAATCTCTGATCACCCTCTTGCAATCTATTTTGTCATTACTTTGACTTTTGCTTTTGTTCAGACCACTGTTCTTTGGCATGCATTTTGTTGTTTTACTTCAATACAGCAACAGCCAAAAATCTAAATTTTGATGCTCTCCCTTCACAAACCAGCTTGGAACATAAATTTTTTAAAGGTAAGGGTGTATGCATGTTTATGTGTGTATGTGTTCTTTGTCTGTCACTGCTCCTCTTCACTACAAGTTCATGATTTCCCTTTCCTCTAGCATGACTGGTGAGCAGAGAAGCAAAGGGAGATGAGGAGGCATCTTCTCTTAGCAGTTGTACTCTCTGCTCTGAAGTTAATTCACTGGACTTTGCGAGGCAGGTATTTTCCACTCTATTGCAACTTACTGAGTTTGCTCGATGTGCAAAATTTCTTATATCCTTCTACTCCAGTAGTTCCCAAACTGTGGGTCGTGACCCCAAGTGGGATCATCCTGAGCATGCAGAGGATGTCATTTTACAAAATGGCATCCCCTGTACAGCATGACTTCACAAACACCATATGTATGAGGTCACAGTGCATGGAGTATGCTATTTTTCTCCCTAAAATGGCACCCTCTGTGGAGCATGATGTCTCATGCACCATATGTGTGCGAAGTAGTGCAGTCCGAAGGATGCCATTTTGTAAGGCCAAGTGGCAGTTTTCTTGCAGCATTGCCTTGCATAAGTGATCCAGGGCTCTGAGCTTCCCATCACCTTGGGGCCTCCTGCCTGGGTCCCCACCATGGTGGCCTAGGAGAGTGCTGTCACTGGGGTGGTGGGGCTGGAGCCAGAGGACACTCGCACTCCAATCCCAGTCCAGCCAGTCCGCCCCAAGGGGTGGGGATGGCTGGCATGCAGTGTGGTCACTGGTGCAGCCCTCCAAGCAGACCAGCCTGCCCAGGGGAGAGGTGGAAGCTCCCAGAGCCCAGCCTTTGGCCCCAGGGCCCCATCCCCTCCTCATGCTAGCCGAGCAGGGCCCCCCCCAACCTCTCCCCCCATCTCCGAGGAAGCCCCGCCAGTGCTGTGGCAGGTGGGCAGCAGGAACTGGATCTTGCAGGGGCCTTATGGGCTGGAGCCCAGGGTTCCCTTTAGGCTGCGGCTTGGGCTTCAGCCTCTATAGCCCCTGCATTAATCCAGCCCCAGCCGCAGTATGCGTGAGGTCACAGTGCAGGAAGGACACCAGTTTTAAAAGGCAACTTCCGCGCTATCTGAGATGGGGGAAATAACACATCTGAAAATGGGGTCATTCAGGGAAAATGTTTGGGAACCACTACCCAATTCTGTCTCAGGTGCTCCAGCCATTCTTCATTCAGCACTCCACTCCCTTGTCTCTTTCCATCCATTCTCTCTTTTTCTCCCATGCCTTTTTCTTCTTCCCAATTTCTCTCTCATCTAGGCTGGTATCTTGTTACCACACTCATAGTGGTTATGTGCTGTTCAAGTTGCATGCATCAGGACAGTCCCTGCCCCAGAAAACTTACTGAAACACATACAAAGAGAAATCAAAAAGGATGAGCACCTGAAACTCTAATGGAAGTCAGAGGGAACTGGTGGGGCATTCAAAACCTCTGGAAACTGGACCCTGAGAGAAGACACAGTGTACTGAGGTACATATACACAGCCTGGGGCAATTAGTCTCAGAGCCCAGCTTCACAGACTCAGGTTTGCAAGACTCGCACTATAAATACCTGTGTGTGTGATGCGGCTGAGGCTCTGAATCCCACCCCCTCCTAAGGTCAGCAGATAACAAGAGTGAAAAATCAGGACACCTTCCCCCCTCCCCCCGTCCCAAGTGACAGTGCAGTTGTGCGTATATAAGGGAAAGTGTATACTGACAGCGGCAAAATCACCACGGTCAGCACAATCTTCTGGGCGCAATTGAGCGGTCTGTGTAGACCCACTCAGTTGCTCTGGAAAGCACCGTATCAAATCCAGCCCCGGAACTGGAGTTATTGTAAACTGACCAGAAGGCATTTCCAGTCAGCTTACCTTAATGTGTACCGAAAGATTAGTAAGTTGTTGAGAGGTATGCAAGGTATTTTATGTACCTTGAATATCTCCCATTGACTTCTGCCAAAAAGTGGGGCAAGAATAGACCTGGGCTAAGACACAGTCCCAATAGTATCAGAACATCTGGTCATCCTACCCCCTCCCTAGACAGCAGAGCCTGAGCCCATAGCTGTTTTTAGTCCCACTGCATGTATCTGAATCTGTTTGTTTGTCACTTGCTGGGTAGACGTACCCATAGGAGGGAGTCTGCATATATAATATGTTTTGTTTGTGAGGTCTTAGGGAAGAAGTGAGTGTTTAAAGAGGTTTAAATAGAGAGCATTCTATTTTTTCCTTGTCCTTCCCTCCCTCTCCTCATTTCATCTCTCTTCTTCCTCTATCGTGCCCCTCCTCTTGCTGTGTGTTTTCATTCTTCTCTCCAAATGGCAATGGGAAATGTTTCCTGAATCAATAATCATTATACAATCCCATCTGGATTTCAAAAATCTATGAATTATACTTTTCCAGCCTAATAAATAGGGTGGTTCTCATTTTCCAACTCACTGTTTACACCCACTAAACAGGCAGATTTACAGACTCAAGTTCATATTGCAGCTACCTCACTTCACTTCTTGCCCCCCTGCTGTACCCCCACGCATCCAGGTGTTGCCCCAGTACAAATGGAGAGTGACTGTTCTGTGCTGCTGAAGCCATGACCCCTTCTGACCTAGCATGAACAACCCTGTGAGACAGGGAGGGGACCACAGATGAGGTGTCAGTGCCTGGAGGGGGTGTGGTGCATAAAGACAGGAGAATCTGCTGGTACCAGCAGACAAGAGAAGGTGCAATCTATCTATGAAGCCATCCATCACAGACAATTCCCCTGCCTCCCTGCTGGTAGCAGCATATCTACTGGCTCAAGTACAGGCTGGTACCAGCAGATTTTTTAAGGGGCCCAGGAGACTGAAGTTTGCTATTTCCCCACAGCAGTGGCCATGACAAACTCCCACTATCAAACTAACCTCAGCTCTGACCTAAGAATAATTCAGAGTGCCCTTTGCTTTCCTTTGGAATCAGGCCCCATCTCCCTCTTCTGTCCTTGTTATCATTTCTTCCAAGAGGCCAAAGGGGCCAATAAGGGTCAATTACAATCATGTTTTGTGGGTTTGTTTTCAAAGTGCCCCTGTGGGAGTGGGACTTAGCCCCACCAAACTCATCTCATACAAGCCTCTGAACAATCAGTATATACAGCAAGTGAGAGAGATAGAGTGTCTTGAGTAGTAGAAAATGCTCATCTATGTTGGTTCCCAACCGCGATGGGAGAAGGAGACACCGGACTCAGTAGTTCTAACTGAGAAATGGGTTCGTTTATTTAGCGCAACAACGGGGAAAATTTTTCAATGGGTAATCACAGTGACACTTGAGGTAGCAATTAACAACTAAAACAGCAACCTTACAAGACCAACTGAGGTAGCAAATCTATATCAGTAATACAGTAAAATGATAAAGCAAAAACTACAAGTCTATATAAGTGACACAACAAGACTGTAAAGCAAAACCGCAAATCTATATATGTAACACAGTAAAACAGCAAAGCAAAACTGCAAGATAAAACTGTAAGGTATTTGCAACAAAGTAAAACTGCTAGGTATTCCCAACAAGACAAAATGGCAAGGTAAAATGAACTGCAATGTACTTGTAGGGGATTCCTATATACGTACCATAACCCAGGCTCCACTGACCAGCAGCATGAACACAAGAGGCATGGTAAGAGACACGACACGAGCTAGCTTTCCTCGGGAGACCCAACTGTCAGAGTGATCAGTTCTGGCAGGTAACACGTGAACCTCCATAACTTTTGCCAGTTGGCATCCCCTTTTTTATAGGATTTTTAGCTCAGTGTTTTTCTGGTTCCCACACTGGTGGGGGTTTGTGTTCCCACGATTGAGATAGTAATTTTCCAATTAGGTTTTAAATTCCCAGGTGGGTCCAGATTCCTAGGTGGATCATAAATTCCTAGGTGGGACCCAAATTTCCAGGTGGCCATAAATTCCTAGGTGGGTTTCGGTTCCCACGAAGTTAGTGCCTTTGAGTTATGCTAGTCTGTAGCCTCCCAGATTCCAGGCCAGAGCCTCTTACGCTGTCCATAAGGGGTTTTTTGGTGTGCACTTGGTGGCAAATGGGGTGCCCGGGCAAGCGGCCCCCTATTAGTACATCAGGCACGAACAATCTAAATGCTTATTTCCAAACATATTTCCTTTGTCCTTCAGCCAGGGCCAGACCTACTTGCATAGGGGAAGTTGCAGTTTGATACACCTTCATCCTACCTACGCTCCTGAAGCTGAATCTAATCCTGCAAACAATTTGTTTGTGGAAGCCAGCAGGCCTCATATACACGTAGGGCTTCCAGGACTGGATCTCATTGCTTTGCTGTGTCTTCAAACAATGTTGTCTCTGTTTCGGCTCTGTAACCTGTAACAGGCCTGCTAGTTTCCAGATATGATCTTGAGTCTGCAGAAGATGAGCTGATGCTTCTGGGGAGAGGCCAGTGCAAAGATTCAGGGATGGGGTGCCTGGGCTTGTGAAAGGCCAGAGGACACAGACTTTGAGGTAAGAAGATTGTCTTGGGTGTGACTCATCAGTAACTGAACAGAAGAGTTCCTGTATTATTGTTATAGCTCTCTCTGATAAAGAGGTTGCCCATGCTTGGCTACAGTTAGCTTTGCTTTCAGCTCCAAGAGCATAAGATTGAAATAGCTGTTAAATAAATAAAGCAAACTCATAGACTCATATAGACTCTGAACATATTGGCCAAGGCAAGACTCCTACAGGATCACTTAGAGGCACTGGAGTATTAGAATAGGTGGCAGCCAGTCCCAGTGGCCCAACCTCAATCCCTTGTCAGGGATGATATAATGCAATCTCATAAAGCTTCATTTGTGGTGGGCTGGCATTACAGCACTTTTCATAGGAGAGGCTGGGCCTGAACAGAACAATGTGGTTTTTCTTGTAGCTTCTCAGCTATACAGACTGAAAAGTCATCTGCTTTCTAGTGTGGGAAATTTTACAAGACTAGTGGTGGGGAAGGTATGGAGAGTATGTGGTGCTAGGATGGGGGGATAGAACAGAGAAACTCTGTGTAACCAGAGTTTACCAAATGGAAAAATAAACTCCTCAGTTATTTGCAGTATTTTCATTATTAGTATGGACTTTGGATCAGTACGTTCCCTGCCAGGTCCCCCCAGGTGACTGCTAAAATCCCAAATCATCTTCCCAGTATAGTCAATCGGAGGTTTGTTATTGTCTTCAGTGGGCCAGAATTTGGCCTGAAGTTCCACCCATGTATGTGTATATATATATATATATCACAGTCCTTCATTTTGCTTTGGATATGGTTATGGTAGATGTCTTAGGTCAGGGGGTCTGCAACGTGCGGCTCCAGAGCTGTATGTGGCTCTTTGGTGGCTCCCATGTGGCTCCAGGCTCTGCTGCACCCCACCCACCCCAATCACTATAGGGTGACCCTGTGGACAGGCACACTCCTGGCTCCAGGCCCTGCCCCTGCCACTGGGAGCCCCTGTGGGGGGCCCATTCCTGCCTCCTTGCCTGGGGACCCTGCATCAGACACCCTGGCCCAGCTCTGCCCACAAGGAGGCTGCGCCCATTGTGCCTCTCAAAACAGTTGATTAGTGAAGGAATTTCAAAAAATATGGCTCTTCTTACCTTGTGAGTTGCCAACCCTGGTCACCTCAGAGGGTCTGTAGGCTTATGAATATTTGGGCTGCAGGGCAAGCAAGTAGTATTTTTTTCTTTTTGTCCTTGAAATTTCTGGATCTTTCCACTTCCATTGCTGTGGGAAATAAGAAGAACCCATGTAACTTCTGCTGGCCAGAACAAGACGGTGCAGAGAAACAACAAATATTACATAATGGAGAGAAATTGGTTGGCCAAACATTTCAAGCCTCTGCATGATGACTTGTTGAACGGAGGTTCTGGACAAAAGTTCATGCTGGCCTTTGTTTTTATGTAAAGCTTTTTCCCGTCCCTCACTGGTCTATCTCACAAGCATAAAAACCAATACTCTACCTATCTTTAGTGCTTTCCAGTCCAGGATTTCAGTGTTCTTTGCAAATGAATTACTAGGAACACTTTTAAAAACAACTAGTGATTTACTTGAGACCTTTTAGAGGGACTTGAAACTGCTGCACTCCCACCCGTTGGAAATCAGATACCTTGTACGTGTTTTGGGGATTGAGCACTCAACTATCAAGCAGCTCAAAACTGCTAAGTACTTTTCTCTGTGGAAGGTAGCACTGTTATGAGGCAGAGAGGCTAGGGAGCTCCTATACTATTTTAGGGTCAGACTCTGATTTCCCAGAAATGCTGTGTAAGGCAGGCTTAGAAGCTGTGCTTAACAGCTTCTGAAGGGGGGCAACTAATCTGCATGGGTCATGTATTAGCATGAACACAAAGAGCACAATTAGGTATTAGCATACTGGGTGCAGGGCATAGTGGTAATGGTATTCGGGATTAATCTGGTCACAAACCTGTCAATATCTGTAATCCTACTGAAGGGAAAAATAAAATACTGGCTTTTGTGCATTGCTACTCTCTGTTTGTTTCAGAGCTGTCTGGGTTAGTTAAAGGGTAAAAGCTACCCTTAGTTAAAAAGAGACCTGTGAGAAAGGCCACTGCATGTTTCAGCCTGAAAAAAGTGGAACACAGTGGTGGGGTTTTGCATAGCTGTTTTTAGAGCAAAATGCTGGAGGCATTTTATCTCAACCCATGATCCCCCTGTCAAATGATAGATTTGACTTGGCTTCTTTGAGGCCTCTTCTTTGTCATGGAAGTAGCTGTTTGCAGCTGCTTGAGGTTTAAGAGCTGAAATCACTGAAGTGCAGCAGTGATATAGTAACCACCTGGCAGACAGCAGGTGGAGCCAGTGGATGGTGACAGGAGCAAGCTGGGTGGCATGAGTGACTGGTGGGCAGAGCTGGTGGACAGTGGGCAGAGACAGCAGATAGTGAGAGCAGCTAGCAGTGGGCTGGGTGATGTGAGTGACTGTTGGGTGGACCCAGCAGACAGCAGGTGCAGCCAAGGGACAGTGCTAGAGAATGGAGTGAGTGACCAGTGGTTGGTGCCAGTGGACAGTTGGTGTGAAAAACACTCCCTATGTACCCTAGGGTGGGTCGGAAGCCTTGTTAGCACTGATTCTCCAGATCAGGGCTGATTTTGCTAATGGGTTTACATTTCCTGTTATGCTATGTGGGATCATGTTGAGAGGTTCTGCATGAAGTCTTTTACATTCTGTTATGCAGTGTGGGTTGTTGGGAACTTTGTCTGTACTGATTCTCTAGATCGGTGCTGACCTCTGTTATTTGGCCTTTTACATTATATTTTTCTGCTATTAAAGTTCTGTTTACTACACTCAGTCTTGTGCTTGCGAGTGGGGAAGCCTTACCCCCTCTGGGTGCCCAGGGAGCAGTGCGGGATTCCCAGAAATCTGGGTCAGGGCTCGAGCTGGTTGGTGGTGTTGCATCATTGGGAAATCCCTAGATGTAGAACCTGGCCCTTGTTCTGCCAGCCTGCCCTGGCAGAAGGGTTATAGCTGTATACCACACAATGCTGTTTAAAGACAGTGGGATTATGGGTACTCAACAACTCTAA
Organism: Podocnemis expansa; assembly: GCA_007922195.1. Taxonomy (NCBI): domain Eukaryota; kingdom Metazoa; phylum Chordata; order Testudines; family Podocnemididae; genus Podocnemis; species Podocnemis expansa. Next base: position 19,278,260 of record ML682025.1, read on the forward strand.
AGCCAGAACCTAGTCACAGAGGATCTCTGTGGCAGATCCAGGAAAACAAACTACTGCTTCTGGCTTGTGCCTTAACTGCAAGACCCTCCTGCATGCCTACTAATGGTGCACATGTAAATCCCTGCCTTAGTTCAGACTTTCTTAGTCAATCAATCAAATCAAATCACTTTTCTCTATTGACAGTTGAACAGCACTCATTTGGCCTTGCAGTGCAAATTTGTTCATGGACACAGTGGAAAACACATTGGCCAAATCCATCCCATTAGTCAGATAAATTAGTTTAAAATATTTGTACTCTAGCAGCAACAGAATATCCCAATCAGTAAAATGGTCCCATTGTGCTAGATGCAGGACTAATAGTAATGCTGTGTTCCACGTCTCTAGAAGAGTTTATGTTCATGTCTATTGTCTTTCTCTTGTAAGCTCAATGGGATAAAGATGCACTTCAATTTTGTGACCTCAAATCCTTCCCATAAATATAATTGTGCTTAAGTTTGTGCCTGAAAACAGCTCCAGCCATGGAGGGAAGAGAGAGGTGTATTGTCCACAAGTGCAAAGTTAAACACTTGCAAAAGTGTTTGGAGGAGATTGCTTCCCGTATTAACACACTGCTTAGCCCGCAGTCCTGAAGATAAAAAAAACGCAAGGAGTCTTGTGGCACTTAAAGACTAACAGACTTTTTTATCGCATGAGCTTTTGGGGGAGAATATCCCACTTCGTCAGATGCTTTGAAGTGGGAGATCTTACGAATTGGATCTAAATAAATGCAGGGGAGTGTAAGACATGGGATCAGGTCATACTGCAACAGCAAAATCAGAGCATTTGTAAGGGTTCAGACTCTAGGAAACAGCACAAAGAGAGACATCTCTTTGCTCCCCTAGTTTTTCTCTAATAATAATGTCTAGGATCCCAACTACATTGCTTTACTTTTTATAGACGTGTTTTGGTCATAAATCTGAAGACATACCTTTGCTTCAATCACTTGGCAACTACATATATAATTCATAAAATGTACAAATTACTGGGAATTTTACCTAAATCAGTACAGAGCTTCCAGGTTTGATCTTTTAAGCAATACAAATTTTCTAGTAATGAGCTGAGTTTAATAAACTCAATTTGCATGCAAACACAAATGAAACATGTTCCAGTTTCAAGTGACCCTCCCCAGCTCACTAAGAGGCATACATATATGCATTACATCAATAGAGAGGTTCCAAAGGGGTGCCAGCATTATTCTAGTTCAGCGTAAGAAGCAAGGAGTCTTGTGGCACTTATTTGTTAGTCTCTATAAGTGCCACCCAGCCGCCTCATTTTTTTTTTTTTAAATGAAGAGAGATGATGTTTTGTTCAATCACAGTGCCTATTACCAAAGGTATACCATGGAATTACCTGTAAGGTCTGAATGACCAAGCTTTAAATGTAGGGCAAAGGCCCCCAGTATGAAATGCTAGTAAACACCTCCCCATAACAAGCTAGCTGCACTGGTGTGGGAGATCACTGCTATAAGCACAGCTGTGCTGCTTGGCAGTGATCTGCTTGCTGGCTGATGAGAGCTGCCTCAACGTTGCAGCCCTTGAGTTAGTGAGGTACATGCATGAAACTCCTCTGCTTTCTGAACTGAGAATGTGTGGCTGTCTTTGTTAACTAAAGGCTGCTAAGCTAGGATGTGACAGCTGCTGCAAAGTGAGGAGCTCAATGGGGTAGTGGAAGTGGTGTGGGTTAAGTTTTGGTTTTTATGTATTTTAATGGCAACAGTCTGGCCTATCCTACATCCTGTGTTGGAATTCAGAGGTATTGCTCAATGCCTGAAATTTCAAGGGCTGGTCCTGCTTTAGTCAGTAGAATTCCTTTTGGATGCTCAAGGTGTTCATACTCTAGAGCAGTGGTTTTCAAACTTCTTCCTCAGGACCTAGTTGAGAAAAGTCATTTATGCCCATGACCCAACAATTACATTTTTAAGCAATGCATTCCAGTCTTTTGGCAGTGGCAGAAGAGGGTGCTGCAGCCCAGTGCCTGAGGGTCTGCAACCCAATAGTGGGTCCTGACCCTAAGTTTGAAAACCACTGCTCCAGAGGAGTTTAGCTATTTCTTGAAAGAGGTACAGCAATATGTTCCTCCTCTGTGCTTTGCCTGCTTTGGGTTTGGGAGGAGAGAGAGTGTGACGGTGAGGCTGAACTCCTTCTTTTGACTGACAGCAATCAAAGAGGTATCAGGAAATGTGCTCCCAGCAATAATATTGTGCAAGATAGGGTAGGTGAGGAGTTCTGGTGTTCTGCTACTGGGCATGTGCACAAAGGCTGGTCTGTAGATGTGCATTTGTGCTCTGGGGTTTATTTTCACTGCAGAGTCAACTGGAATATTGCCCCTAAACTGCTCTCTATCTGCACTTGCAAACCTTAACTTGAAGAGGGTGATGCTTTTTCAATTCCAGTTGGTTGGTCTGGCCCATCAGAGAGCCACACCTAAAGCTTGCATGAGTGTGACCCATGCTTGCTTGATGTGGTATTCTGTCTCCTTGTAGTAAGAAATTGCAATACCTAGAGTTATAAAATAAAATCTTTGCATGAAGAAATGACAAAATATGAAGGCCTATCTGCAAACACATTTGTAACCTTTACTTAACACTTAATACCCACCCTCCAAAACGAAAGCCTTTTCTTCATTGGGCTAAAAAGTGTGTTCTGATTCAAGGTAAAAGCCCAGTGAAGATGAAGCTTTTTTATCTGAACCAGCAGCTCAAGTTTAAGCCTAGAATTCCCGCATCATCTTTACCTTGAGCTGCTAGCTCATGTCAAAACAGTAAACTGCCTTGTCTTCACTAGGGTTACCCTGTGCTAAGAACTCACTTTTTTTGGAGTGGGGTGAGCCAGGCAAAGGGGGCTAATTGCACAAGGAAGGAATGCTCATGTGAGGAAAGGCTGGTAATATCAGGCATTTAGGATGAGGATAACTCTCTTTCTGGCCATTCATGCAGTTCATGAGGCAAGCTCCAAGCTTAGACTAGGAAAACTGCACTTTGTATTGGTTCATCTATACTGGTGACTGAGATGTGGCCAATCCCCAGTATAGCTCTAGGACAGTAAAGGCATTGCCTTCCCCAAGTGCTCCAAAATCATTAACTCTCACCTGGTTGAGGTCAATAGAATGAGAAACATTTAGTGCCTCTGAAAACCATGGCACCCCAGACCTAGAAAATGGGGAAGTGATTTCATTGTCAGAAGAACTGTGCTGTGTAAACAGTAATACAAACAAGTTGAATTTTATTTCTTTTTGTTGATGCTGACTTTGCTGCCCCAGGTTACACTTTCAGTCTTGCTTGCTAAACAAAGTAATACCCTGATTACTTTCCAGCAGAGTGAATGCCTTCTATGATGAGGAGTGCTTATGAGCATGGAATTGTACTCCTTTGTGTTCATGTAACACTAACTGCTGTATTTCCAGGGGTAAAGCTGATTGCTTTGGACTAGAAATGACTAGCTGAACAAATTGGAGGCCTGGGAATGATTTTAAAGTTTAGGAAACTCTCTAATCTGACCCTTATATACAGGTAATGGGTAAACTAGCAGGGAAGTTAAGACTTAAACTCAGGGCATGGCTACACTGTGGGTGCAACAGTGACAGTGCTACAGCAGAGCCATAGTGTAGTCACTTCCTATACCAACAGAAGAGGTTTTTCTGTCAGTGTAGGTAATCAACTCCCATAGTGGCAGTAGCTAAGGAGATGGAACAACTTTTCTGTGTAGTCATTACCAGAGCCTGTCTTTTCTTGGATTAACTGCAAATTCAAGGTTGTGCATACTAGCAGCTTTGTAGGTAGGTTGATCAAAATTCTAAGGGGCAGACCAGGACACAGTAGTGTGTTTAGGAAGCAGGAGCTGAGACCCAAGCGTTAACCTTTCATTCCCCTTTGACTTTAGTGGGCCTTGGATTAGGCTTCACATGCAGAGAGTAATGCCTGCAGCAGAACTGATACAAATCTACTCCTCAGGGGACCAGGGATTTCAGAAGTCCTCCCACTGCAAATCACACACAGAGGTGCTCTTCAGTGGGGTTGGAGCCACTGGATATTGACCTCATTTAGTATGGGTGTTGACTGCAGAAAACACTTCTAACCCCAAGGCTGGACTTCAAATAATGGCCACTCACATGAGATTCCTTTTTGCCTCACCTGCTTTAGTGAAAATTACCATTGTAAATGTACATGGGCTAAGATCTAATAGTGGGATTTTTCCCCATCAGGAGCAGAGTCACCTTTATATTCATGGCAGTGACAATACCTGCTGCATGAATATAGCAAGGTCAGGATGGTGGAAATAGAGAACAGGGCTGCAGGCTAATAAACATATAAATGCAAATGTTGCCTAATCATTGAAATCATGTCGAGCTTTCAAGGGAAAAGGGAGAGCTTCAGCTACAACCAAATGCAGATTACCTGCCCTATTTGGGGAGCCAGGCTTGCCACCGACAGCTAAAACTCACCAGTTTTTCCCTGAATATCTGTAGTAACCATGCTGGATTCTTACATGCAGAATAAAGAACAGTAACTTCTTAATCACACCACCACTGAAATGGAGCTATCTCTAGCCTAGAGAGTGGCAACTGACATGCACACAGCCAAAGAAGATTGTGGAAGCTCCTTCACTGGAGGTTTCCAGACTGGATAGCCATCTCTCTTGGGTGGTATGGATGCAGCAAATCATGTTATGTTTGCAAGAAGTTAGACTGGGTGATCCTCAGGGCTGGGTCTATCCATAAGACAATGAGGCACTGGTTTGGGGTGCTGGTGCCACACTGGCACCCCTAAGCTTTGATGCATGGCACCCCTGCTCTTTGCCGGCTCACTCTGCCCCCAGGACAGAGAATAGCGGGCCCGGGGACGGAGCAGGCTAGCCAAGGGGCCAGGCTCCACTTTCTTGCCCCTCCTTTGGCCTGGCTGTTCCTCCCCAGGGACAGGGAGGGCTGGCCCAGGGGCAGTGCAAGAGAGCAGAGCCCAGCCCCCCAACTGGCCTGCTCCGCTCCCAGGGCGGAGAACAAATGGCCCAGGGAATGGGTGGGAGAGTGGAGCCCAGCCTCTGCACTGGCCTTCTCCGCCTCTGGACTGGCTGTTCTCTGCCCAGGGGGTGGGGGTGAGCTGGCCCAGAGTGGAGGCCAGCTTCTGCGCCCCGCCCCCCCACTGAGGGTGGGGGTGTGCCAAAACGAAAGCCAGCTCAGAGTGCCACAGCCCCTTGAGCCAACCCTGATGATGCTTATGGTTCCTTCTGACCTTATGATTCCATTATTCTACCTTTGGCTCAGGATCACCGTGCACTGGGAATCTGGAACACAAGGTACCTTGCCGGCTGCTCTAGATCATAGAAGATGAGGTTTGAAGGGACTCAGGAGGTCATCTAGTCCAACCTCCCACTTGAAGCAGGATCAGTCCCAGCCAAGGCTGTGTCAAGCCACACCCTAAAACCCTCTAAGGATGGCGATTGCACCATCTCCCTAAGTAACACATTCTAGTCCTTCATCACCCTCATAGCAAAAAAGATTTTCCTACTATCCTATTTAGACCTATCCTGCTGCAACTGGAAACCATTATTCCTAGTTCTGTCATCTGCTACCATGGAGAACAGCCTAGCTTCATCCTCTCTAGACCCCCCTTTAGATAGTTAGAGGTTGCTATGAAATCCCTCCCTCATCCTTCTCTTCTGAAGGCTAAGCAAGTCTAGTTCTCTCAGCCCCTCCTCATAAGTCATGAGCAGTATCCCCCTATTCATTTTTGCTTCCCTCTGGACTCTTTCCAGTTTGTCCATTTGCCTCTAATGGGGGACCCAGAACTAGAGACAGTACTCAAAATGTGGTCTCACCAGTGCTGAACAGAGGGGAATTGCTGTTGATCTGCTGGTATTGTTACTATGAATACAGCCGAAACCTAATACAAGCCCTGCAAACCTGAGGTCCATTGATTTCCGTAAGAGTACTTACATGCATTAGATTTGCAGGAAAGGACTTTTAGTTTGTGCTAGGTCCTTCAGCATACCCAGGCAAGATTTAGGAGCACAACTGTTTTGTGTTAGAACCTCATGGAGTTGCAGGATGATTGGGTCCAGCACATCCAGTTTCTCTATCACTCGGTTGGAAAGAGGACCATGAGTAGGCATGGATGTGCTTCTTGGTGCACACTGATTTAGTGATGTTAAGAGTGAAATTCACACTACTGGGGTCCTGATTATAGGAATGCTTTTTACCCTTGTGGACACTTGCTGCTGGAGAATCACCCTGTCAGCTGGGGTCTTGGATGTACCCACATACAATTGCTGTTTCTTAACCAGCATGGTCTTTCTGTCTGATTCTTCCTGTGTTTTAAAAAGAAAAATCCCTTATTATCTCTGGCAGTTATAGATAATGATTTCACATACCTCTGGCCTGCACAGCTCTGTACCATCACATGTTGTTTAGTGCAGCCCTCTGAATTCTTTAAAGTATTAAATAGCAGTGAAGCAAACGGAAGGGCTATTCAGAGACTAGAGCACTGGACTGCGGATCTAAGGGTCTCACTGATCTGTGCAATGTTGAATGATTCACTTCATTTTCTTTATGCCTCTGTTTCCCTTTCCATCCTTCTTCTGTTTTTTCTGTTTATATTATAAACTGGGGCAGGCATCTTCTCTTACTATATGTCTGTATGGTGTCTGGAATAGTGGAGCTCTGATCATAACTGGGCATTGCTGTAATTTAAGTATTGCTTTAAAGCCAAAAATTATTTTAATATCCTCAAATGTTACTAAATGCAGGAGGCGAATGGCTGAAGGGAAAAAATAGCTTTTATGACTATGAGGAGGAGAAACTGAGACATTAAAGTACTGGTTCTGTTCCCCTTTGCCATTGTCTTACATTATAAATAGTTGGGTTGAACCTGCAGACATTATTCATGAGAGCAGTCCCACTAACGTCAATATACAAGAGGACCTGGTTCTACGACCCTTACTCATGTAGATAACTTTATCAAAAGGGAGGTTTTAAAAACAGAATGACATTTTTGCAAAAAATATCCCATGGAAATGTCGACCTATTTTTTCCCTTTGAAATTTGAAATTCTGGAAATTTGTGACCAACTCTAGTTGCCGCTGTTCTCAAACATGACAACACCTCAGTGGTGACAGGTGCAATAAAAGACACAGGATACTATTCCACAGCAGCATCAGGAACATAGGTCTGCATGTACTGCCAGCATTGACCTATACAGGAAAAAGAAGGTGCACTGTGCAGGAGCAAGGTGGCTCATTGCCATTCTCTTGAACGTTTCTATCAAGACACAAAGATAATCTAACAGCGGTGAACTTGTCAAAGTTGATTCCAGTAGAGTGTTGTTTCCTAACAGCCATGCTTAATAATGTTAGCATTTAAATGAGCCTTAATAAGCTTTAAAGATAACATCTCATGGGGGTTAAAGGACAGAACACAGTAGTTCATATCTTTGCAGCTACCATTGTTCAGGCCAGAGATGATTCACATCAGACTTTATAGGCCTGCATTTCCTATCTCTAGAACACATTTTTTCATCTGTAATTGAAATATATAATTTCTTGCCTCACCTTACACATGGAATGATTAAAATGTTAAGCTAAATGGAATCCAATTAATGTCTGAGCAAGGAACTGCCTGCCATTAAGAATGCAAACTACATATTCCTCTATGGTGCTGTGACCTGAGGGCTAGATACATTGAGTGATTATAGGCAAGTAAGGATGGAAATTTGCAATACTGCCAGAAATTCTCCATTCAGAGAACATCTGTCACACTGGTGGGTCTGTGCTAGTTTTTCAATCACTTTGATTTGTCTTGTTTTGGAAACCGTTCATAAGTTTTCCTGATTGGAGCAGGTTTAACAAGCACATACAGATGTGATGTAGGAGATAAGGCATTTTTCCTTTGTGCAAGCTCTAATACCAGCAGACAAGGAAAGCCTGAATTTGTGAGTTCACAAGGACAGAGTGTTTCTGCTAATCTTTGGGAACTAGTAGTTGGCTTGGGGCCTGGCTTTAAATCAGGGTACCAAACTGTCCCATGCTCAAGACTATACTGGGACCTTGTCAGGGCCCAAAAGCAGCATCAGGCCCATTGAGAGAAATGTAAGCCTTTGATTTTATTTGCTAGAGTCCCACCATCTCCCATTTCACTTTAGCTACACAGATGTTACTGGAGGCTGTGGGAGAGTCCTGAAGTCCTGGTAGAACTATTCTCCTTTGCCCTCTGTTGTCAGCTGTGAACATCATCATCATGTTTTATGTATACAGTGCAACATATATGCATATACATCATTCCAGACACAAAGCCTGAATGCCTTGCATTTCTATAGATGTCTAGGACTTGCTCACTGATGAGGCCCACTGTCAATAAAACCTCGCAGTTACAGGGATAGACTTTCAGTGGATTGTGTAGAGATAATTTGATGTACAACCTGGCAAAGCCAAGCTGAGCTAAGCGTGAAACCAAGCAAGGCCAAACCAGTCAAGCGAAGCGTGCAGCTCTAGCCCAAAGCAAAGCCATAGTGGAAAGCCAAAAGCTAAAATAACAGGAAAGCAGCTAAAATGCCAAGAAGCATCTATATTAAAAGCTTTAATTATGTTAACCGCAAGCACCTGTTATAACCACTCTGCAACCCACTCCTCATTTAGGCTTCTCACCTACCCAGACCAAAGCATAAAGGTCTTAGTTTTCCAGTAAGAAGGTCACAGCTTCTAACCCACCCCCACAGTCTAACACTGTGTAATCGCATCATAGATACACTGTTATCCAATAAGCTGTAGTTTTTCTGCGTGTAACCATTTTTGGAAACCTTGAATGTAACTCAATAGACTGTCTATTGTAATAAATACAAGAAGAAAGCGGTCCCTGGGGGCCGGCTGCACCTAGTAGCTCTGGGTGCTAATAAACTTGTAATTCTCCTCCTGCTGTCTGCATCTTTAATTGACCAGAACAGAGAATGAACCTCTTTCTCTCCTAACAATTGGATTTGTCATTCTAGTATTCCTGTGGCCACTTCTAATTTTAATAGATGTTATAGCTGTAATTAACCTTGGACAACCAACAGCTGTTGGGAGATGTATGGAGGAAATAAAATTAACAGCTAGATTTCTCTTCTTCTCACAGCCACAAACAAGATAGCCACTGATGGGGTGTGCTGTTTTACTCTCTGGAAATGGTCCATCTTCTGGAGGTGGCACTGCTGAAAAGATGATGGAAAATCTCCTGCCCCCCAAGTAAGCTGTCTATGATTATGGTTTCAAAATATGAGCACTTCATCTGAGTTAATGGCAGTGGAGATACTCTACACTTCCTAAAATTACATGCCCCAAATTCATAACAGGCTTTCTCAAGTGGGTTGTCCTCTTATGACCTATTAGATCATTAAATTTGTGGTGTCAAGGCTAGAATTAGGATTTCTGATTATTAGGAGAGAGCAAGAATATCCTAAGTGAGATCTGCATGACAGTGCATGGGCTGGGATTCAATAAATGATATGCAGGCTGGTGAGTGTTTCTTGTGATAATGTCGATGCACCGCTAGCTCATCACTCTATGGACAGAAATGGTCTGATCACCAAAGACAGTTCGCAAAGCAGCAGGTCCATTCAAATGAAGTGCTTGACTGCAGGAGTATAATTATAACTTCTCAGAATTCAAACTCTGAGCCACTGGGTTCTGAAGATAGGAAGTATATGTTGCTTGAGGTGCTGAGAGAAGGGACCAAATAGTGCCCTCAGACAGACATGTGAGTCTACAGCTGAATCCAGTAGAAGTTGAATGGGCAGATCCGAGAGCAACTTCTATCTTACTGAAAATGAGCTTTAGCTCTTACGTAATACTTAGCGTGATATAAGAGCTAGATGATATTATCACTGGATTTAATGGCAATACAGACTCCCAGCGTCTCAGTGCAGTAGGGATTGTTCATGAATCCAGTAGTTAGTAGGGATCATGCTCCCAATCTCCTGATGAAGCAGAATGTGCACACGTGCACTTACATACACAGCAGGACATTGGTACTGCAAGAGCTGAGAGCTCTAGCCTCAGAAAGCAGCAGAGTTTGCCTGTCAGCATAGGTGTACGGAGTTGATCACACATAAAGTAAAGCTCACTGCCTTTGCAGAATTCTGCTCACTTTAATGCAGATAAACACTTCATCTTGAGCCAACTTCAGGTTTCATCTTGTGGCCTCTGAAGTAGAGGGAGGAATACCCTAGCAACAAGACCCGCAAAAAGGGAATGGTGTGTACATTGGGGGAGTGGTGGTGAAAGCTAGCTCAAACCAGAGCAAACAAATAAAGTGTAAAAGGAGACAAAGAAAGCAATAGAAAGTCAAGCAGTTAAAAACTGAGCTATAAGGACAGCTGGCGCAACTGGTTTGGTCAAGGCTGAAGCAAGAAAGTACAATTTCATATTTAAAAGGAAAAAAACACTCTGATTATGAGCTAGAAACTTAACTCTTGGTGTTCTTGCAGCACAGCTATAGTAGGACAAATGACTGTGTAAAGAGGTTACCTTCTGATATAACTTTGCTTCTTGTTTCATGTGTCTTTGAGGCATGGCAGCTTACTTCTCTGATGCTAGTCTCTGTGTAGGAGAACCCTTTAGACTAGTTTTGAAAATTAAAGGCAGGGCTGCTACGTTATAGCTCCTTATGTTCCCCCTGTCCCTCCTGCCATCTGAAAATAAAGTTTTATCCAAGAGAACAGTTCTCTCCAAAAGCACTTCCATTTTACAAAAAGGGTCAGGTGGGGAACTATACAAAATGGGAAGAAGTGGCACTGCTTATCTCTGATATATCTTTAATCTGTATTCAGTCCTGCAAAGAGAGCAGCAACTACCTGGCTAGCATACTTTTCTCAGGGTACGATTTCTGCTCTGGATTGTGGGATCAACAAATCCTATATAATGATTCTATCATCTTTTGTTCAGTATGTGTGCAGTACCTCATCAGTGGGGTCTTTGGACCTTGAGTGGGGCACAGGTACTACCACAGTACAAATAATAATGTACCAATCGGAGGCAGAAACAGGAAAAGAACGCAGGAGTCCTGGCACCCAGTTCTCTGTTCTATTCTCCCACTCTTAACCTGAAATGCTTGTAACATTATGATCCAGGTAGGACTTACGCACAACAACAAAATGACGTCTTCGTAAGAGTTCCTCACCGACTAGGTGTCTTGAAGGCAGTATATATCTAGCTTCTAAATTTGAGATTGTTTTTCAGATTCTGTTTAGCTTCTCAGTAAAAATTAGTCTGCCATTTAACACTGTCAACTCATTACACACTGTAATCTAACCTAAATCAATTAGAAGGATGCCTCTGGTTATTTTATACTACTAGGGAGTGTGTGTGTGTGTGTGTGTGTGTGTGTGTGGAAGACAATGCTTGTATAACATTGCCTGGGATTTAGCATAGCTATGTAAATTCCATGGAGTTTGCCATATGGAAGTTCACACACCATTTAATTTCACAGCTCCCTGATTTCATTTTATTCACAGTTTAAACAAAATTACTTCTCTCATTGAAAAGTTGGGGGAGAAAAAGTGAAATGATAATTTCTGTGAAGAATTTTATTCCTTAAATAGATGCATTCTCTTTTCTATTTAGAAACTGCTCCAACTTTTCTTGAAAATAGCCTATGTTTCTGTAATGAAAAACAGGTCACTTTGATGCAAAAATAAATAAAGGGTGTGTTTTAAAAAGTATTTTACAAAACTGTTGCTATATTTAAAGTCGTAATGAAATGCAACCCTTTTCTCATCCTTCAGATTTCAGGCAGTGTTGCATTTTGTTATGAGAGTTTTCCACATTGCTGGTTTTATTATTTGCTTTGTAGTAGTATCTATGTGCAACCAAAACAAAGAAGTTACTATCCTAAAGGGTTTACAGTCTAAATAAAAAACTCCTTCCTCTGAAGCCACAGTCTACTGTTGGTGGCATAACAAAAAACAACAGGGACAATTATCCTGGTCTATCAGGGGAATGCTCTGTTTCTACCTTAATTGTCTTGTACTTCAGTTGGTGGTTTAAACTAAATGCAAGAATAAATGACAGGAGAATGTTTATATGCAGCATATATGTTTGTGTTGGGCAGAACAGCAAACTTCAATCCTTGCATCTATGGGAAGACAGTGCTCTTGTTAGTTAGCTACCTTTGGTCTCTTCTGTTCCACACAGCGTGAAGCTTCTGCTAACCTTGATTTGACTCCTGAGATGTCTCAGGGAGTGATAAGGAGGTTGCCTGCAACCACCCTGAGTCTTCACTGCTGGTTCCTTTCCTCCTGCTTTGTCCCTTTACTTGTAGAAGTGCACAAGGATCAATGATACCTTGGCCCACAGCTTTGTAAGTGCTAGCCTGGCTATACAGTAGGTCTAATGCAGGGAGGAGACCTGGGGGACTGCAGGATGTACAGAGGCACCTTTGCTATGTTTGTGAGTGTTAAAAGATTAAGGCCTTTGGGTAGGGTTATCAGATGTCAGGCAAAAGGAAGACATGTCCTCCTTTTTTTACCTTCATGTCCTCCGTCTGGCAGGCATTTTGAAGTATGTGATTTTGTTTGGCTTTTTACTTATCAGGGTTAAAGTATGCTGGAGTGCCACAGAATACCTTATTTTTAGGGGAAAGCATTCCAGGGCCCTCTAAAAACAGAAGAATATTATATTAATACTAAATTTTCTCCATGTGTCCTCCAATGTCCTCCTTTTCATACTTCCCTATCCTCCTTTTCACACTTCGGTATCTGGTAGCCCATCATTTGGGCCTCTTCCCCCTTTTTGCTGTAATTCCTTGTTCTCTCTCCATAGCCCCATGTTGTTCCTGTCTCTTTCCCTCCTTAAAGCTTGATCAAGGAGTTGGAGTTAGAAGTGTATTATTAAAGCATGTTGGCTTTCTCGGTAAGAGTGTGTGAAACTCTAATTCAAACAAAGTAGATTTTACCTCAACAGGAGCTAGACTGCTCCCTCTACACTTTGATTTAAAGCAAATCAAAATGCAACACTGGAGGGTGAACTGGAGTTTTAGATTAAGCTGGTTAACATAACATCACCCCTTAAAGACAGAGCCCTCCAGGCTAGGCTTAATTTAATTAGGGCTGAAACGGACATTTTCTCTCAGCTCCTATCACTGTTGAGCAAAAAAGAAAGATGGTCCTTCAATTCCTGGACCCTGTTGTGCAGCAGCAGCATATTATTTTTCATAGCTCTTGTCAGTCATGGTGTTGTGAATGTTGTAGCTACTGCAAAATGTCAAGCACCCTCAATTTCATAGGCTCTAGTGGGAGATGAGATGCTGAACTTTCCCCAGTCATCATCCTGGTGATGGCGTTCAGTCACTTAAGTTTGTGTGGGAGTGAAGTGAGTGAAAGTCGGTTTTGTTCCTTCTGTCCTGATGAGCTATCTGGCAATCCTGCAATTTTTGTACTTGTGCCATTAGAACATGAATAGTGAAACAAGCTCCTTTCTGGAAAATGCTTTTATTATCAAATTGTGCCTATGCAGTCTAGTCATCCTGGGTGACATAATTCAGATCTGCACAGGCAGTCACTCACAGTTTGATTGCACCATAATAGCGAACCAATAACAGCTTTAACAAGCCTAGTGCAAGTCAATGCCTTAAGTTACTACAAATATGTGATTTCCTTAATATCTATGTACACAAGAGATTTCTTTGAACTTCATACACTTTAAAAAGGAAGAAAAGTATTTATAAAAAAAATAGATAGCCAAGTCTAAGCTTTACAGTACAGTGCAAGGTGGTTTTTCAGCCTCTTAAGTCCTTGTTTCTTCATGATGAGGGGAACCCCTGTGGTTATTTTATATTGCACAGAAAGGACCATTCAGCAGCAGAGGCCAGTTGAGACAGTCAAAGAACTGTCCATCAGGGAGAAAGGAACAGTGATGAAGGCTGTTTCAGTAATACATGTTCTTGTCCCACCAACCTGATGAGGGGAAAAGAAAGAAGTTAGAATTTTCTTCTCTCTTTGAAGGAAATCAGCCATGATCCAAATAGTCTAAGCTCCTGTGGATCAAAATGATACAGCTAGGATTGGAAGGATAGTTGAAGTAGAAATGGACACTGATATGCTAGTCATGGGGTGAAGTCTACTTACTTCCTGGGTATTGCCTGATGAAAAGTTTGCGGATTTCATCATAGACCCATATCAAGAAGGCATAAGGCATGGCCACAAACCAATACTGAACTCTGGAAAAGGGAGAAAAGGAGAGTCAAATGGTAAGGTCCAACTCTTGACAGGAGCTGTTCATCTAGCTGAATTCTTTGAGGACCTTGTATGTAAGCAGCTAATTTTTGTTGTCAACACTAGGAGAACCTGTCCCTTTGACCTTTCTGAATCTCTAAATGAAGAAAACCTGTGTGCTCTGAAAACTTGGTCTGGAAAATGAGGCTTTTATGGAACTGTTGAACTCAAGGCACAAACTGAATTGGCACATGAAATGTCGGACATTTTAAGTAAAATGTAATCAAGCAAACATTTTATAGCTACAGCAAATAGGTTGAATTCTGGAGTAAGGGTTAGAGAGATTCATATTCTACATGAGCTGTTTTCTCTAGCCCTACTACTAAACCTGGCCAAAAGGAGATGTGCTTTTGTGAAATTTGATATGAAAAATCTGCCCAATATTTTTTGCTGGGAAATTTCAGCCAACTCAACTCAGTAAACATCCTGAAGTTTAACTCTTTCACTCTGCTGCCTGAGAAGTTTACTTTGTGGCATACCCTTCCAATCAGCCCTGTCACTGAATGCAGTATTTAGTGGGTATGCGCATTTGAAGAGGTGGAATAGATGTTATACAGACAAATTGGAACTCACCGGAGGGGTGTGAAGTTCAAGGCAGTAACACTTCCAAGACCATAACAAAGAATCAGAGCAATTGATATCTGGGAGAATATACCCAGCCAGATGACTTTATTCCTACAAGAAAACCAATAAAGAAGATTATATGATCAATGTAACACTTGTCTAAGATTGGCTGCTACCATTTTAATATCCTATAACCTAAAGATACAAATCAGATTAGGAACCCTACTTTCGTAGGTATAGGTTGTGCACTATTGTCCATAACGAGCTTTTCAGAAGCGACAGCTGTTCTGAAAGGCATGCACACTAGACAGTATCTTTTCTTTTTAACGTAGGATTGAATACAATCCATTCAGCGTAAAGCACAAAGGTCATACAGATGAGATGTCAACTTCTATGAGGTGGCCTCAATGGGACTTGAAGTGTGCTCAGTCCCACAGTTTCACCTGGAATAGCTCCTGGTAACCAAGAGTCATTACTGAGGTAGAAGAAAGCCCTCCTCTTCACAAGAGCTGGCTGGAAACTAGTGAAAAAGCTTCAATTTTTCCTTTTTGAAATTGAAAACTTTGCAAAATAGTAGTCAGTGCTATAGTGGGTTTTTTTAGAGGGGTGGGGCTTGTATAAAACTGCAAAAAATGTCCAATTCCCATTTTTAAACATTTGATTTTGAAATTTCAATGCCTGAACAGCTTTCATTAGCAGTTCTCATTGCTACCTAAAACTTGGGGGATGAAGAAGCTAGAGAAAGGAAGCTGATGAGAACAAGAGACATGAAAGGAGAAAGTTTTTTCTGACTCCAGTTTCATCTCAGGAATAGACAGAGGCTGGATAAGACTTTTTGACTTCCAGACTACAAGCCCCTACCCATAAATGAATGTTTCACACCCACCTGATAATACCCTGCTGGAAAAGGGAATTCCTCCGTGTTTTCCTGATGAGCAAGTCTGCCACTTGCTGAATTGTGATGCTGACAAAAAAAGCAGTGAAGCCAGTCCACTGTAGGTATGTCCGCTGGTATTTGGTCTGTGGAGAAATAATGGACTGGGTCTTTGTAACGTGTCTGGCCCTTAGTGTACGTATTTACATTATAGGAAGGGCTGCACAGTCTAGAGTGATCCTAGTTACACAGATGTAAAGCCTGAAATAGTTCCACATTTACGCTTGTGTAACAGACTGGAGTTCACACCACTGTTTTTTTCCATTAGCTGTTGCTGTAGAAGAGAATGTTGTGATCACACAGGCTGTGGGGAATGCACAATAATTCAGCTACTGCCTCTGCTCCTGGTGATTTCAGTAGGGAACAATGAAAGGATGGTTGTGGAGGAGGACCTGTCTATTTTCATCTCTGGCTTGAGCAGCAGGAATTTCTCTAGGGAACAATGCTTGTCAGAGCTTAGTTTCAGCACTGGATTTTGAATTTGGTGGGTTCCCAGTGGAGTTAAATAAACCACAGCCTCAGAGGACTTAACACTCATTTAATGTCAGCCAGAAGCTGTGGAATTATGCAACAATGCATCTGTTCTAGGAAGGGAGAATGAATATGGTACTCTATAGTATACCACAGTTGAACATGAGGGATGTCTAGATGTAGTATTGGGAGTAGAGGTATCTAAGCATACATGGAAAGGGATGTAGGAGCCTCAAAGTGACAAAGACCTATAGCTGAGCTAGAAAGAAGGCAAGTTTGGTGTCAGATCTTAGAGAAATGAAGGAGAGAAGAGGTAAATTCAGGAACTGAGTGAGTGGGCTCGGAAGTTGAAGGACCAAAATTAAGGCATGACACAAAGAAATTTAACCTGGGAAATTTTAGTTCACAGCTAGTGGCATGAAATTAGTCACTCAATGAATTCTCATTCACCCCACTGCCAAACATTTCTAATCATAGAAAGGGAATCACCCATTTCCAATTATAACAAGAGGTTTAACTGAAGAGGTTATTTTATACAGATGGTTTACCCATTCTTGCCCATAGCTGTCCTCTATGTCATTATTATAATCATTTTCCCAGTTGACACGCAAGCCGAGCAGTGAATAAGGAAGAAAGCCCTGTTCGGCATACACTGTGAAATAGGCCAAGAAGGCTCCAACCGACTGTATGATTCCTGCAGAGTAGAAGAGGGGGAAACAAAGGAATGGAGTTGAGATTCTGTAATATATGAGGGAGAAACTCAGGGAAAAAATATCTGCCAAGACTTGGTGTTAAACTAGCTATTTCTGGGTCCATAGTACTTTGCATGATAATATAGGAAGGCTCTCAACCGAGAATCTTGGCACTCTAAATTAGGACTCCCCAGTCATATGGATAAAGCATTTCTGTAACCAGTGCTGCATATACAGCAGAGGAAGTCCTGACCCCCAGTCCCGTGTTCTAACCACTACTCTACACTCCCTACTTCAAAAGCCTGCCATTGACTCATTCCCCTGATCTTGCCTAGCTATCTCATGATAATGATACATACCAATCTGCAGGTAGGAGTATACAGCAAGCTGCTCATTCACCAGCCTGTCCCTTTTCTTGTGCCGGGGCCTCCGGTTCATAATGTCACTTTCAGCTTTCTCATAGGCTAACGCAACAGAGGGAATCTACAAGAGAAATAGTTTTCAGAACCTTGAAGCAAATGTCGGCCTGCTTCCAGGAGGTTCTTCAATAAAATCTATCTTTTCTTTCTCCATTGTTTGTTAGCTGGATTATATCAGCATTGACTGAGCACTTCAGATATCTAGGATCAAATGATATAAGGTTCTTTTCAATCAAGTCAGCAGTTCAGGATAATAACAGTGCTTGGCTGAGGTCTAAAATATGTCTTGATGCCATGAGCATATTGCTTCTCCACCCCAGAGGCTGGAGGATACTGAAAGAAGAAAAGGAGTCTTTTCAGTCTATTGGGAGGGGATGGGACTGGCCCAAGGGTTTTTGGTGCCCTAGACAAACTATGACTTTGGTACTCCACCCTCACATTCAATATAGAGAAAAATAATAACATGTTAATGTATTTTTTTAAAAAGGTGGGGGATCACTTCTGTCTAATGTGACACCCCTTAAAGCCTGATGCCTGCATATGGTTGGACCAGCCCTGGGATGGGGGACACCTGATCTGTATGTCAGGTGCTCATTTGCTGTACTGTAGCAAACAGATGATTTCAGGAAGATCTGACACTGATAATGTTTACTCTTGATAGTTCACTTGATCAAAAGGCCTGGCCAAAGAGAGGTTATTGGTCAATGCAAATGAAGGAAGCCTTCTGCTCTCCCTTGTTCTCCTTTTCACCTTATATTTCTGTCCCCTCTCCTCAAATCTGGTTGTTATCTATCTAGGGATCTGCCTGTTTTTGCTATCTTGCATTTCTCCTGTGATTAAACTCTGTTCATGACAGGTGACTCATCCCTCAAATAAACTGTACATCAAATTTAATTGCTTCACACCCAGCCAAGTTCAAGAGTTTCCTTGGCACGTGAGCCTTGTTTATTCATTCCGCTAGTCCATAAAATGCACATGACACTGTGAGGAAGGTTTTAACCATGTCTGGAGTAAGACAACTTACGATGTCTGTGCCCAAGTCGATAAACAGGATAGTGATTGTACCAATAGGTAGTGGGATGCTGGCGATAATGTAGATCAGGAAGGGGCAGAGCTCGGCAATATTCTTGGTTAGAGTGTAGGCAATGGTTTTCTTTAGGTTGTCAAAGATCAAACGGCCTGAGGAAAAACAAAGTCTATTTAAAAAGGTTCACTGAGGCCAATGCTGATGGAAAATGTTCCATCTTTTTCCTCAGTGAAAATTAAAAATAAAAATTAAAGTAGTTGATAAATAGCTGCATTCCTCAAAAAAATAGATAGGAAAAAAATTGGTTTTGGCACTTGGCCAAATTCCCATTATAAACTAATTGAAAATAAAAACATTTTAATAATGTTCCATAGAATTAAAATTCACCATTTTCTGATGAGCTTTAATGTTAGTGGAAGCTTAAGGTACATCAGAGTTAGAAGTCTAGTGGGTGGTAGAGTAGGGGGACTCAGGCAAGAGGGTGGCAAACAGTAGATATGAAAGGATACGGGAGATAGCTGCAGCACTAGTAATTTGAAAGCTGAAAGCAATATGGAACCAAACATGAGTGAAGGGTTTTTGTTTAAGGCTTGAATCAATACTAAGTTCACTTTTAGGAACAGGAAAACTGAGCAAGTAGTATTTGTGTAACATTGCCTCACTCTTTGAGCAAGTAATAAAACCCAAGAATGCATCTGTGGTTGGTGAGAATTCACATCTTTTTGCGACTAAAGAAAATAGCTACCACTTTTCTGATCCCACTGTAGATAGGTCCTCACAATCTGAAGCCTGAATGAGGAAATTAATTCCATGAAGATAGGTTGTCTAAGGTATTAAAGGATTCATCACCAGTGTATGCAGAATTGGCTTAAAGATAAGTAAACTGACCACTTAGCCCTAGGAGATGCTTTTAAAAAAGCAAGGATAGATTCTGGTTTACACAAATGTGTGTGTGCATGCATGCAATCATTTGTAACAGAATGAACATAGAGTCCTCAGTTTGCACGCATATTCCAGGAAATGGTGCTGGCAAATGAAAGCAAGTCACAGTGCATGCAAGTGAGTCTCTTGAAAATAAACACTCAATAACAAGGGAGGTGATAGTGAATAAGTCTGAGGCGGCTGCTTGCATCTTACATTAGACAAGAGTATTGAATCTTATTTTACCTTCCTCCACTCCGGTGACAATGGAAGCAAAGTTATCATCCAACAAGATCATGTCAGCTGCATTTTTAGCTGCGTCTGAGCCAGCAATACCCATAGCAATTCCAATATCTGCCTTTTTCAGAGCTGGGGAGTCATTGACTCCATCTCCAGTCACTGCAACAACAGCATCCTGTAATACACAATAGGATTCAAGTGACTGAGAAAATCCATCGATCTTCCAGCAAGGAAAGTCCCCTCCACCCTGCTCTGAAACCTCTGGAACTAAATTCAGTACATGTTAAAGTTAATTTGTGGTCTCGAGCTGTTTTTTAAAGTCAGTTTGTGCTGGATGGGCTTCCCTTGTCTGAAGACATTCTGTCTAGCCAGGTAAAATAAAGGCAGTGGTAGCATACATTTCTTTTACAATGCCTTGTCAATTCATCCCATCTCTGGCTGAAGAGACCAGAGACCCACTCAGGTGCAAGTAGGATTCAGTCACCATGGTGCATTCAGTCCTTGACCTCTTCTCAGATGTCTATAAAGGATGTCTGTCTTGGTGTGAACTGTGACATAGATGCCTGTTTTGAGGTGAGGGAGTCCACCTGAGCAGTCACTAAATATTAACTTTGCTTTTCGTTTCTGCCAGCCTGGCTGGATTTGAGCTGGTCACTAAGAAAAGTCCCAAGTTCCCTGGATTAGTTCCTCTGGATTCCTCTAAAGAAGCTTCCTAAGGTAACCAAGTGTCCCCTCAGAGATGCTCTGGCTTAAAGAGAATTTGGACCATTCTGAATGGAAGCAGAAAAAAAAGAGAAGCAGTGTGCAAATTGATTCCATATTTGGCTTGATCTTGTTCCTTGGGGAATTTTGCAAAGTGATACAGTTAAAAATATCATGCACAAAAGGGCTTATAGGCTCTAGCTCAGTAGTTCTCAACTTAATTACCGTTGTGGGCTGTTATGTGAGCCACATTCACACAATCCCTGTACTATCTGTATAGCCTAGAGACGTCACAAAGGCCGCAGCTCTATGTTGATTGGGTTCCAAATGGCTTGCAGACTGAGAGTCTGTCTACACTTACCCTTTAAATTAAAAATAATGACGATTGTTTCAATTTAAAGTAGTGCATGTCTACACTAGCTTTTCTTATTTCAAAATAGGGAATGGTCATTCTGAAATAACAAAACCTCACTTTATATTGAAATGATGGTTAAATCAAAATTATTATTTTGAAATAGCGCAGTGTAACTGTGTTATTTTGATTTAATGCTTTTTGCGCTTCTCCCTCCCAGGGTGTCTTCCTCTTTCTATATATTGGGTGGGGGCCTGGCCCTTCTTGGGGGCCATTTTCCACACCTCCCATGGTGACCCACTCCTAAACTGAACTAGCAAGTTCTGTCCATGGACATGCTGGTTCAATTTGGGTTTCTAGTGGGGACATGTTAAATCAATTTAACTTAAATCGATTTAATGATTTTTATTTCAATTCAATTAGATTGATTTAAGTTAAATCGATCTAACAATCTAAGTGTAGACATAACCTGAGAGTCAGGAACTGCTGCTCTAGCTACTTAACAAGAACGTGCACCAAGTTATTGGTCTTCATCATTTTAAGAACCAAATCTGGAGCAAGGGCATCCTGGAAGCACAAGTGTATCCAGATCCCGCCTCCTAAGAAGTGAAATACTACATTAAAAAAAAAGATAAAATCATTGTTTTTCTGAAAGCAATTCGGGCTCAAGCCAAGGAGCTGATAACGTTGATGTGAAATCTCAGCTCTGCTGAAGCTGTAAGAACTAAGAATGGATCATGCTGCATCAGCTTTCCTTGAAAGTTTGAGGAAGAGACATGGAGATGGTTATTAAGTCACAGCTGGGATTGGTGGAGGAAGAAGAGGGATTGCACAGCCCTGACGTCCTCTGGTGGCATTCTGAATGGTGCTCTGGTCACCCTTATCGTGGTTTGCTGAATACTCCCCACTGATTTGGCTCTACTCCACACAGCTTTATTACAACTGTGGTGAAGTGGACAAAACTGTTAAAACCCCAATTGCACTAATCTCTTACCTAAGCTATAAGATGGTTTAACAGGGATTAGCCCTAGATAAATCATGAAGCAGTTTATTGGGGTTTGTGCACTGTATTTTTAAACACTTCTGTACAAAGGACTTAAGCAAAACTGGAGGGGAGGGACAAGTGTGCATGGCCACAATGCTACTTTCATATGGGCTTAAAGAACCATTTGGGGAAAGAGCTTCCTAATACATAACATCATGATAGTGTCCCCACCACTACTGTTGTGAGAGTTTCATTCCTAGAAGTTCAGTGAGAGTGCTGGTTATTTCCCTTAACGTACAGGAGTCTACCACAGTTAGCCAGTACTAACAGGGGGCTTTGACATGAAATGGAGCAGGCTGGATTCTATTCAGTGCAAACCAGTGGTGGCACAGCACACTAGCCTGACCACTGTGATACATAGGTTCAAAGGACTGCATAATAGAAAATCTCAGCACTGTGATGCACTGGAACTCCCCTCCTTTTCTCACTCTTACCTGTTTCTAACACAATCACATTATCCTCTGTCTATTGCTGATTATATCTGAGCAAATACCACTGTACAAATCCATTGTGGCCCCATCTATATATATATATATGTGTGTTGCCCTCTCACTCACCTGTCTTTGGCAGCCCTCCACTATAATCAATTTCTGCTGGGGTGAGGTGCGAGCAAAGACTATTTCTGAGTGATTGATCAAGATCTCATCCAGCTGCTCCGCAGTCATATCCTTAAGCTCCATCCCATTAATTACAGCAGCTCTAGCATCCCTATAACAGCCACAGGAAATCAGTGAAACTCAGACATGAAAATTAGATCAAACAATATACTACTACAGTGAATTCAATGGGTTGTAAACAGCATTTAGTAAGTTCCACATAGGCAGCTGTGTTAGTTTAGTTCAGCAAAGCAAACAAGGAGTCCTATGGCAGTTAAAGACTAACAAATGTATTTATTGCATGAACTTTCATGGGAGAAAAATCCCACTTCAGATGCTTTGAAGTAAGTTCCCCTGTCTTCAAAGTGTCTGAAGTGGGATTTTCTCCCATGAAAGTTCATGCAATAAATAAATTTGTTAGTCTTCAAGTGCCACAGGACTCCTTGTTTATTTAGCAATAAGTGAGCTAATTTTAACTAGGCTTAGTCATTCATCAGCAGAACTTGCATGAAAGGCCCTGTGGAAACGCAAGGTATTAAAATTCCTCAGTAGTCCCCATCACCAGACCTTGCATAAGAGTAGTATGTGGTACAGGGAGCAAAGCTGTATTGACTGGAAGAATGGGTGATAGAGCAGGTGCTCAATGGTTTTTTTTGTTTTTTTTTTTGTTCTCCATCTCTTTCTTTGGATAGAATCAGAAAACACCATTCAGTCTCATAACATTTCAGAATAGATTAGCTGGATGGTTACTGATAGAAATGAAGAGTTGGGTTAGGAAAGCACCAACAAGCAGGAGAGCAAAAAGCGATGCTGTTCTGTAGAAACACTATTACAGGAGGAGACATTTCATTTCCTGATAGCTACAGGTGTGTGCACTCTGCACTTACTCTTTATTGACTTGCTCAACTGGAATATTGAGGCGTTTGGCAATATCTTCCACAGTCTCACTGGTGGCTGAAATTATGCCTACACTCTTGGCAATTGCTTTTGCTGTGATAGGATGATCGCCAGTGACCATGATAACCTGATGAAAAAAGAGAAGCATATTGAATGAGCAAATTAGGAACAACATAAGGAGAGATGAGCTGAGGTTCTAATTTATCAGGGAACTAATTACTTTATTCTTTAGCATGCAACCAGGTTTTCAAAGACATTCATGTTGCTCATCATCAATTGGCACCAGTTCCTAAGATAGCTGACAGTGGTACTGTTTAACTGAGAGTGAAAAGAAATGTTTGGTTTAGGAAGCTAGGGCCAATTCTTATGTGTTACTTCTCTTCTAAAGAGGAGTCCCTTCTTAATTTTTATATAACACATTAATAACCTCAAATTCTGTTGTATTGCTCCTGTGAGTTCCTGGCACTAATACTGTAAAATAAAGAAACTCTTTTTATATGAATTTGCACTGTGTTTGAAAAAGTGGGGAAAAAAAATCACAGCATAAAATAGGCCCTGTGACATAAAGGCTATGTCTACGCTGGCAAATCAGTCTGGACTCAGGAGGCTTAGTCCAGACTAATTTAGCTCATGGCCACACTAGACTTTCTCCAATTCGAACTAAGGAATGCTGAGTTTGAAATAGTTACTACCGGCACTTAGTCTGAACTAACCGCTAACATTTGAACTAAGTCCGGCCAAGACCCAGACTAATGCTTAGTTTGAACTAAGCATTAGTTCGAACTTAGAAGCACAAGATTAGTTTGAACTAACCTTGAACTTCTTAGTTTGGACTAACAAGTCCAAACTACCAGTAATTTTGCAGATGTAGACATAGCCAAGGTGTCCCAAGTTTCTAGGACATGATCTATTGTGCTTTGTAGGAGAGAGAGATTCTTTGTAGGAGGCTTAGTGACCATCAGAAGGCCAGCAATTTACTCCATATGGGGACAGCCTTCATTTTGCCTTAGGCCAGTTGTCTCAAAAGACTCATTTACCATTCTTTACCAGGCAGCTGAATCTTCGTCTTGATCTGAAAACATACTTTAGGAAATCCTGGCAAGACAGCTAGGAAAGCTGTTGCATAGCATAGACTAAAGACGTTTTCAGCTTTTAAGATCCCAATTTAGTTCCTCCCCCAGTTTAGCTCCTCCCCTTTTTTGACATTCTTTCATGGCACAGGATGAATAATTACAGCTCCAAAAGTTCCTTAATATATTAGAAATGGGCCTGAACTATGAAGTTGAGACCTGGATTAACTTCTGAATTTTCTCAAAGTTTAGAATCCTTTTGTATTTGTGGTTTTGGTTCCAACCCAGCTTCACAATGGGCCCGATTCCATGTATGTTAAATCCCCTTCATATCACTGATACTATAAAGGAGACAGAGTGGGTATAAATTTACTTCCAGGTTAATATCCTATGTCAGCATTAATGATAGCTGCTAAAGATAAGAAGCTATATTCTGAGAGGTATTTAATCTGAATACAATAAAATGCTGCCATGATGCAGAGTATTTGAGGTTGATCAAGGGTTTTTTCGGAATCCTTTATGTAGAGCTACTGTGCTGCAGATGAGCAGAAACGCTACCTTGATCCCAGCACTGCGGCACTTGGACACCGCATCAGGTACGGTGGAGCGAGGAGGGTCAATCATGGACAAGAGCCCCACAAAGCACAGGTTGGAGGTGGGAAAGTTCATGGAGTCTGTATCAAAGGGGTAGGTGTCTGGAAATTCATCCTCTGGCAGGTACAAATGACAGAAGCCTGGAATGAAATACAGGAGAGCCAAGTAAGAGCCATATGGAGGGAAAGGGAAACGTAGTGGAGTTTTTATTCCCTTGACTGCTGCATTAAAGGATCCCTTTACAGTGTCAAAGTGGTGTAGGTGGTGCCTGGGCAGCAACAAAAAGGGCTTTGCTCCATGTCCCAGATACATTCATGATTCTTTATTTGTATGGTGGTAATACCCTGAAGCCAGGGCCCCTGGGTGCAAGTGGATGGTCCCTGCCTAGAACGGCTTACAGCAGGACTGATGTTGGTTAACCCAGTACAAATAGAGGGTTGTTTTTTTTTATTGCAAATCATGAATGAGCAGGTGGTTTGTTCCTCTGATATTTCACCCATTTTCGAATGTCATTTTAAGACTGGAATGAGGATTGTCATCTGTATAACATTTCCCCTGCACACTTAATGTATCTGTTATTGTGACATCTAATTGCCCAGAACCACTGGTGTTTAACTCTGTTTTGATTTCCCAGATCCCTTGTGTTGCCGTTCATTTTCAGTCCTCTCTGTTAAACTTACCCAGTACTCTTTCCCCCAGACCTCCTAGTTCCATGTATGCTGTCTGGAAAGCTTCAGCCCTCTCTTTATCTAGTGGCTTTTCTTCACCATTAATCATGATGGTGCTGCATCTCTCTAAGATTCTTTCGGGGGCTCCTTTCATCACCAGCAGGAAGCGTTTATCATTAGGGTCTTCGGTCTCATGAATTGAGAGCTGTAAACCATGCAAATGGAGTATTGAAAGTGAATCATTCCCTTCAGTTTCTGCAATAGCCCACCAATGGTAGAATTCTGTCCTCTTATGCACCACCCACCCAAGTCTGTTGTGAAAGCTATGGGAATTGGTCATGCTTATCTGACAGCAGAATTTGGCCATAAGGATCCACTTAACATGGAGACAAGTAATGTTTCTCCTCTTATTCACTAATGGTACATTGTCCCTTTTGAAGTCATGAACTTGGTCTTTGATAGAATGAAGTACCTTGCTGTAGTGACATACTAGATTACTGTGTGATGAATATTAATCTAATAAAACACATGACTAAAAAAGTCACTGGAACTAATTTGCATGACATTGAATGAAAATTCCATCAAGTTAACGGCCTCCATGCAAATGTGATTCTGGTATTTTATTTTTAAACTGAACTACATTGAATTCTCCCATTAACGTCAGCATGCCCTAGCCCCAAACATTAGGTTGGACAAGGATATGGATTGGCTCATTTTCTAAAATGGGGAAAAGAAAAATCACACCTGGAATTTGTTAGTAGAATTGAAAGGAATTTCAGCCAGTTTTCTGTTTCTTTTTCTAATGCCCATCACATCACCCAAGATTACTTCAGAAAATTTCAGCAGGGCTGTTTCTGAGGCATCTCCCACCACAACTCTCTGTGCAGAGAACAACAAACATTTATTTTTAGTAGTACTATTTTCAGCTCCTTGAACAAAGTTACAAAAGAACTTTACATGTTTATCTGTGATGTGTACTTTCTAACGTTGCTGTCACTCCAGCAGCCAAGCACCAATCAGTCTACTTAAGGCAATAACAGTCAGTATGAGAGATTTTTCCATCCTTCCTTTGTATTAAGTCGTGGGAGGATGTGGATAATACTACTTTTGGTATCCTTAGTTGTTGTCTTAAGAATAGTCATACAAAGCCATTCTTTAGGTTTGCTATGGTGACAAAGCTACTTCAAAGAGAAGGGTTTGTATTTCTTTCTGTGAAAGTGGAAGATCTCTGGCTGTTCTCTGGTCTACTGGAAGCATCAAACCTCTGCTCTGGGATAAGTGAATGTTGTACCTGCTTAATGTCAGTGCTTCACTAAACCCAACAGTCAAGTGGTTTGCACAAAAGCTGTTATTTCCATAGATTATTGCCCTTAAATACTCTATAGGGAAATAACAGCTTTTAATCTAATCGAAAGATGGCAATGGTAATGGAATGGAAAGACTTATTGACATTTGAGCTGTCTTTTGACTCATACTGCTTTTGTCTGCTTCCACTTAACATTTTTCAAGGGTAATGCAAGAAAGCACTAAAGAAGAACCTTGCACATAGCCCTTTTTCCACTGAAAAGGGTATCATAAAGTAGATGATACCTTCATTATTGGAAGTTTCTCCTGCCCTGGTTTAAATTCGGCCCGGTTGCATAGTGCTACAATTCTTGATAAAGCTGTCCAGGACTGAGAACTTTGATCAAAGGATTGAGCTAAAGAGGGAAAAAACAAAAATACTGAGCAAGAAACAAAGAACATAATTTTGGATGTTGGAATCCTTCTGGTGAAGGAGTTTCAGGAGAAGACAACCATTCCCTGATTCTAGCCTACTGAAGTCCTTCAACCCATACATCTCCTCCTCCTCCTCCTCCCCACCCCCACACACACCACCTTTGTCTCCCCACCAGAATGACTCTGCTGATGATCGCTTCTCTGTTTAGTTCTGAGAGGTGCTGGGTTGGTACTTCTTGTAGATTGAACTATCTTGTGTCTCCACAAACGTTTGTAGTACAGAGTAGTAGTAGCACAGGCCTCCTCTTCACATCCTACACAAAGTGCCTTAAGCTAACTTTGGAAGGACCATCTCGATGAGAGAGTATGGAGGAATTCAGGCCCCTTTCAGTCCTTGCCATCTCTACCAAGATTGCCAATAAAGTGTGCGAGTGAGGGGACTTGTAACCATTTGAACTGTTTTTTTCTGAAATGGGTGCTTGTCCAGTGGGATCTGTCCTGTTTCCTACCAGCTATTTGAAGACAGGTCACTGAAGAACCATCAGATGCAGTAATCACCATAGTTGGCCTCAGCTGGATTCAGACTGACACCCATGTGTCCCATCCAAGCCCCCCTGTGGCCTTTCCACAGCTCCCATATATAGATATAGATATATATATATTTACTTGTTTGTTCTTCACTGGTATCAGCAGAGTAGATCTGATTGTCAAACCAAAGATGGGCTACAGTCATCCTGTTCTGTGTGAGTGTCCCTGTCTTGTCAGAGCAGATGATGGAAGTTGAGCCCAGGGTTTCCACAGCTTCTAAGTTCTTTACGAGGCAGTTCTTTTTTGCCATTCGTTTGGCTGTCAGAGACAAACTCACCTGCAGGAATGAGAGAATTGCAGCCCCCTGTTAGTGACATACCATTACAGCAAGCAATGCAAGAATGCCATGCACAATTAAACACAAATGACTGTAACCCAAAGTTGGTTTGAACTTAACTACTTAAAAAAAAAAAAACCCCAAAAAAACGAACAAAAAAAATCAGTGAAGCTTGATTAAGTAAAGAACATTTTTTTTTTGCTTTGTTTTACTTCAAAAAAGATGAAAACAGTTTATTTTTAAAAGAAAATTTTTCAGTTGTGGCTGAAAAAAAATCAAGAAAATGTTCACTGGATTTTCTGGAAAAACAAATGTTTGAATTTTTTAAAATAAAAATTAGTATTATTCAATCAGCCATAATCCTGATGTATTTCCCATCAGTGCAACATGTCCCAGTTCCTGTTATAATGGCTATGTCCACACATACATCATTATTTCAAAACAACCCATTTTGAAAAGAATTATTTTGAAATAAAGTCCTTATTTCGAAATAAGTTAATTTGAATTAACAGTTTGTTAATTCAAATTAAGGGAAAGCCTGCTTTTGAAATAGCCATTGTTTCAAAATGGTTATTTTGAAACAAGGCCGTTCGGACATGTTGTTTCGAAACAGTTGATTCGAAACAACGGCTATTTCAATTAGATGCGAGGTTTAATGGTTTCGAAATAACGGCCATTATTTTGAAACAGCGGGTCCCGTTGTTTTGAAATAATGGTGCGTTGTGTGGACATGCAGCTTCTTATTTCAAAACAACCTCTGTTGTTTCAAAATAAGAAGCCTGTGTGGACATACCCATAGTCATGTAAATCTCAAGTAACTTCATTGATGCTAGTGGAGCTACTCCAGATTTACAGTGGTGTAAAAGAGCATAATCTGGCCTCTGGTTAGCAAATACTGCTTCATGTGTGGTTAGAAGAGACTGTTGCCTTGATGGAACTAGGCCATAACAGCAGTGAGGAGCATATTCCCCATAAAGAGTGGAATTGGTAGCTCCTATCTGCAGAGCTAATGGTAGTTGGCATTTCTATCTTTGTTATCATACTATTTCTAATGTGACCATCACTTTGGTGTCCTGGTTCTGTTGTTATTCTTCATCACCTAAAATCACTGACAATAGTTTCCCATCTTGGGAGTATGATTGTGACAAAGATGGCTAAAGTGTGTGGCAGTTCCCCCTCCCTGCCTCCCACATGGTAACTCAGTGCTGAGATAGGGATTAGTACTATTTCTAATGGTGCTAACTCTTTGCACTTCTTTAGAGCCTTCTATCTCAGGAGTTGCAATGCTGTATAACTGTTAGAGAGTAGGCTTTTTCATATACACATTTAAAGTAGTAACGTCCCCATTTTATAGGTGAGGAAATGGAAGCAGATAGATGGGAAGTGACTTGCTGAAGGTCACTAACAGGTCAATGATGGAAACAGAAATGGTACCCAAGACTATATTAAAGCGTGCCTATATGTGTGCACAAGTACATGAGATTAGTCTTTGAGATTAATGTCTCTTGATTAATTCTAGAGGGCCTTAACTTGAACTGGGAAATTCCCAGCTCTGCAGTTTTGTGTGATGTCTCAGGGTGGATCTGAGTCCACATGAGGTCACCTGTGACCACTAAAATAACACCTGTTGCATCGGTTACAAGATCGCAAAAGCCAGGGATGAGCTGACATGGTGATGGGACAAAAGGTTGCATTTAGAGTTTTGGAAATGAGAGCAGGTCTAAGGCCTCAAAGTTTGGATGGATTCAGCTAAACAGTTCCATCCTTAGCTCATTTCTCCTGAACAGTGCACTAATTTTAATCCCAGCTCTTCTAAAAGATTATGGGAATTGGGGATCCAGTGCAGGGAACAGGACTGTGGGAATCTATTTTACTTGACACCCTGTACTGTGATGTACACAGACATCAACCTTGGTCCTGAGCAAAAGCAAAGCTGAAGTGAGTGAGCCAAAGAATCTAGCGGCCCATGTAGACTTACAGTAACTGTGGCTAACAGTCCCTCGGGTACATTGGCCACAATGATACCAATGAGAAAGATGATGGAGTCCAGAACCTTGTATTTCATGGACACAGCAATGATGAAGAAGAGAACTCCGATAGAAACAGCCACTCCTGCCACAATGTGCACAAAGTGCTCGATCTCAATAGCAATGGGTGTCTTCTCATTCCCAACTCCAGATGCCAGTGAGGCAATCCGCCCAATGATAGTGCGGTCTC
The DNA here is from genome assembly GCA_007922195.1 of Podocnemis expansa. NCBI lineage: Eukaryota > Metazoa > Chordata > Testudines > Podocnemididae > Podocnemis > Podocnemis expansa. The sequence goes on from ML682025.1 coordinate 19,308,522, forward strand.
CTGTGTTTATTACAATGCCAGTGGCAGTGCCTGGAAGGAAAAGAGAAGTTATCAGAAGAGGGAGATTGGTTCTCTAAAGAGAATTAGAATTAGTAAATACTGTAGCACTTAGAGCTGCAGTTATGAACATGGACCATATGGTGCTATGAGTCATGTGTGCCATACTGCCTTGATACTAGGAGCCTTTCTCAGCCTTTAGTTTACAGACACTGACAACACTTCAGCAGTGAATTCATCTCAGAAATATAGGAGGCTAATTTACATAATAAATGGAGGGTATGGCAATCTTTCATCAGTGTTGTTCCTTAATTGCATTGCAGCATCACTGTAAAGCCTCAATCAACTGGCAGGGCCCCATTGTGCAGTGCACTGTACAAACATGTAGTAAATAATTTGATATATATGGCACCAAGTACTTTCTGTCCTCTGAAAATAGGAAAAACTTTCTGAAGCACTTATTTATGGGCAGCTCTGACTTTACATGACTAAAGATGCTGATAGGAAAGTCCAAAGCAAGCAGGAGTTGATCAGCTATTAGATATATCTAGCGATAGCAAAAGAAAAAAACGGGGGGGGGTAGATCCTAGCTATGACTTATGGCCGGCCCAGTGTTTTGTCATTCCTTTTTGTTCACATAATACTGAGGGTTTTTGTAATTGCTAATTGTTTTTCTTGGTTTTAAACCTTTCTAGAGATTCAGAAGAAGCCCTATTGAGAATTAATTAGTAGCAAGTGTGATGTGGTGCCTGTTAAAGACTAACAAATGTATTTATTGCATGAGCTTTCATTGGAGAAAATCCCACAGAAGCTCATGTAAATAAATTGGTCTTTAAATGCTACAGGACTCCTTGTTTGATTTACTGAATGAGACTAACATGGCTGCCCCTTTGGAACTCGTACCCAAGCAGTTTCCTCAGTTCCCTCAGTCTGTATGTACCTTCCAGGCAGGTTGTAGAATAGAATGCAATGTTCCTAGTCTCCAAGGGGTTTTCATGGGTGAAGTCACAGGACCGGGACTGTGGTTCTGATTCCCCCGTGAGTGAGGAATTATCCACCTATCGGTCAAACAAAAACACATGCAGTCGGCAACCCTCATTTAGATATACTTGCAAAGGAAGGGTTGCAGCAATTCCAGTGGTAGGTGACAGGGCTATGGTAATCAGATTAACTGTTAGTGATAGCAGAGTATGAAGGGCACATGTCTCTTATGGAGATAGAATCAAACCAATGTAGTGCCTCGTGACTTGGAGGAAACATAACTAAAGCAACTGCCTCCACATTATGGAAAGATTTACTGGGTCAGTGCTTCCATCACTGCACTGTGAAGTCATATTGGCAGGAGACTAGCTGTAGCACCATGAGGGAGTGATGCTGCACTTGACTCTCCTTATAATAGGAAATTGTTGTAAGTAATGGCTTTTCTGTCCATGTGCACTACAGTGGACCTTCTGCACTGGTGTGGCACATTTAAAACTAATGTTTCCATTGGCTGCTCAGTCATCTTCTCTGTACAAATGGTCTCTCCTGTCTTGCAACCTCTGAATAATTGGCATAAATGTCACGTCCCTTTTCATCACTGTACATCAGCTTCAGGATGTTTACCTTGCACCCCTGAGCAAAGATCAAGCGGATGTCAGCTGGGATCCGATCTCCACCTTTAATCTCCACCAGGTCCCCCACCACCAACTGCTCTGCAGACACTTCCTTCTTCTCTGCGTCTCGGATGACAAGAGCTTGCTATGGGACAAGAGAACAAGATTGCAACCAATCGTCCATGTCCTCCCTGCTTTCACCAACATTTCTTCACTGGGCATGAAATTCACCCCTCTGCAGAGAACAGATAGAAGGCTTGTTCACCAATTACACCCTGTTCTGAGCTCTGCTCAGGGGCTGACTTTTACCCCTGCTGGTTCCCCTTTATTACCGGCATAATTCTTCTCTTCCTCATCTACTGAACTCCATTGAAGTCTCCAGTGAAAGATCCGCATGGTCTGATGATAACTCTTAGCACTTGGTACAGCACTTTTCACTCAAGCATCTCAAAATGATTTACAATGGAGGCAAAGCCATTGCCTTTTCACAGATGGGTAAAGAATCACAGAGGCTGCCATTTGCCTAAGATTATACATCATGGGCAGCAGAGTTGGGGAATGGGAGATCTTCCTTGCTGTAATCATGCTGCTGCCCACGTCTTTTTGGTGAATTCTTTCTGGATTAATTTTCAACCTGGCAGAGCAATAACTCCATATTATGCTACAAACGGTCACTGTGGAAAGTGCCTGTAGCAACGTACATGGCTTTATATGAATTTCTGCTTGGCACTCTTGATAATTGTTAGTAACTTTTACACTGAGTCATGCTAGTAAAACAGACTGAAGGATCTAAGGTGCGAATAAGAATGACAACAAATTGCCCAAGACTGAGCCAGGATATGTCTACATTGGCAAATTAGTCCAGATAAAGGAGGCTTAATCCGGGCTAATTTAGTCCTTAGTCCGGATTTAAGCACTTAGTTTGAACTTTATTTTGAACCAGGTGCAATGTGGACCAGCACTAATGCTTAGTTTGAATTTAGGAAGTTTGAAATAAGCCAGTTAGTTCGAACTAATTGCGGGTTCTAGTTTGAACTAGAACGCATGGGTAGTTCCAGTTTGTAAGCACAAGGTTAGTTCGAACTAACCTCAAACTTCTTAGTTTGGACTAACAAGTCCAAACTAATTTTGGCTGACGTAGACATAGAGCCTTCTGGTGAAGCACAGCATTTGAAGAGAAGAGTTCCCAAATCCATGTATTTCAAGGCTGAATTCTGCTTCTCACAGAAATCCCTGGAAGTTATATTGTATTATGAACAATCCTGAGCAAAGCCACTATTGAGTGAAAAGGAAATTTGGTTTTCCCTCCACTATTAAAGAGGGTGCTCACTCTAAACAACAGTCTTGTGCCATTAATACATTTAAAGTCTTCACACACACACACACACACACAGGCCTGCCTTCTTGATCCCTGTTCTTCAAAAAACAAAAGTTGACCACTCACCTGTGGAATCATTTTACTGAAGCTGGCCATGATGTTGGTACTTTTAGCCTCTTGGTAGTAAGCAAAGATACCAGTGAGAATGACAACCAGTGCGAGGACTACTCCCAAGTACAGCTGACCAATAAGAGAAATGATTCCAATTTAAAAATACTTTGTCATTCCTGGTACAAATTACAATTACATAATCTGATAAACTCTTCAACCAGCAGTGGAACTAGTTTAACTGGTTTGGGAGAACTGTGCCATTCTACTGCCTGCTCATGCTTGTTAATAAGCAATAAGAATCGCTCCTCTAATGACAAATCAAGAGTTTAAGTTCTTGTAAGAATCTCATTTGAATGGAGGCCAAGTCAGCTGTTTTGGGGGCTCAGGGTGGAAACATGATTAGATGCTGGAGATGATTTGCACCTCCCAACTTTTGACCCCTTTGGGATTTAGTAGTCAGGCTGCAAAGCTCACAGGAACAAATGGTTTAATGAAAAATCCAGTAATTCTGGTAACTATTGGCTTGGGAATAGTGAATGAATGCCCTTGTTATGACACTATTTCTTCATTCAGAAGAATAAGATTCTGAACAGTACTTAAGTGGCTTTAGAGGATAGGTTTCTAAAGCTTTCAGGTTCTTTTCAAAGTTTTACCCCAAACCAGGAGATGCAGTGGCCACCATAAGAGTGATCCAACAAAAACATACCATGTTTAAGCTCAGTTCATGGCTGCTTAGTCTCCAGCCCCCATCATTCCTCACCTCCTCCAAAACAAAGCCTGAAGCCAACCAACCAAAACTGGACAAAAAAAACCATACTCCGAGGCAGTTTTTTACCCCAAAATAGAAGAGTCAGACTCCATGAAGTTCATTAGGGAGTTCACTATTGCACTTGATACTATGCCCAGATATTATGATGACATGTGGGAATATAAAACCTGAAGACAGATAAACTGATGAGACAGTACACCAATGAATCTGGCATTTGTTGGAGTGATTCAGTACTAAAGTGTGAGAATTTGAACTTCCAGCTATCTAAAAAGCTCTACCAGATTATGAAGAAGTTGTGATCAAATAGCTCACAGGGTACTTACATTGTCAAATGCTGAAGAAACACCTTGAGCAAGCTGGATCCCAAATGCAATCCAGCAGAGGAAAGCTCCCACCCATAAGAGGATGGAGAACCCCCCCACCATCTGCTTGAGGAATTTAATGATTTCAGGAGTAGATTTAGGGGGAGTTAGAGCGTTGGGACCATCTCGGGCCAGAATCTCTGCTGCTCTTGCACTAGTGAGACCCTGCAAAGGCAAAAAACATTGTTACCATTGCGTCTGACAAAAAGGCTGCATGTTTGTTTGAAACATGGAATTTTGCTTTCTTCTCTTCTTCCATTGAACATTGAGGTTTGACTGTCCAAAGTCTATAACCTCTTATCTTAGTGGATTCTGGAACCTAGGATTGAGAGAGAAATTTTGATCCCTGAGTTATTCTTCCCTTTATTTGAAGCCTTCAGAGGTCTGTTATGTATTTTCCAGTGTTAAAACATCTTTCTTATATATAAAGACATTTTATCACTGTGATGTGGACCCACCCATCTCTTATGAGCATCCTCTGCTGGCCAGCTGCATGTGCCTATACTTTCTCCCTCTGCTATGTTATGCTTCTTGCAGTGTGAACCCCCTGTTGCCAGTTAATCTGTCAGGCAAGTTTTCAATAACTGTGGTATATAGCCTAGCATTTAAATCAGATGAGTAGAGACTAGCTAATGTAACACAAATTTTTAAAGACTCAAGAGGTGATCCTGGCAATTACAGGCCAGTAAGTTTAGCTTCAGGACTAGGCACATTGGTTGAAACCATAGTACAGAACAGAGTTATCAGACATAGATGAATATTATTTGTTTGGGAAGAGTCAATATGGCTTTTGGAAAGGGAAATCATGCTTCAGTCTACTAGAATTCTTTCAGGGGGTTAAGCATGTAGACAAGGGTGATTCATTGGATATAGTATACTTAGATTTTTTCAGAGAGCCTTTGACAAGGTCCTTCAACAAAGGGTCTTAAGCAAAGTAAACCATCATGGGCTATGAGGGAAGATCCTTTCATCATTCAATATCTTTAAAACTGTGGTTCCCAACATTTTTTGCAGCAGTGCCCCATTCCACTGAAACTGTTTTTCTACTGCCCTCCTTCAAAAAATTTTAACATGGAGCAGGAATTCGGATGCCTCTCTACTGGTCCCTTAGCTTTTACTGCCCTCTTTAATTTCCAAATCCTTCCCCCCTGAGGGTGGAGGGATTGGTACTGCCCCCATTGGGAGATGCTGCTTTAAAAGTTAGGAAGCAAAGGGGAGGAATAAATGGTCATTTTTTCCGAAGGAAAAGAGATTAATAGTGGTGTCTCCTAGGGATCTGCAGATGATTCGAAACTACTCAATATAGTAAAGTCCAAAGCAGCCTGAAACAAGTCACGAAGATATCTCACAAAGCTGGGTGACAGGACAACAAAATGGCAGATGAAATTCAATGTTGATAAATGCAAAGTACTGCACTTTGGTCAACTTAATCCCAACTATTCATATAAAACGATGCACCTAAATTAGTTGTTGCCACCCAAAAGAGATCTTGGATTCCTTGTAGATAGTTCATTGAAAACATCCACTCAATGTTCAGCAGCAGTCAAAAAAAGCTAAAAGAATGTTGGGAATTATTAGGAAAGTATAGAAAAGCTCATAATGCCTCTTTATAAATCCACGTATGCCCAGATCTTGAATACTGCATGCAGATCTGGTTACCCTATCTGAAAAAAACATATTGGAATTGGAAAAGTTACAGAAAAGGGGTAACTAAAATTATTACAGCAATGAAAAAGCTTCCATATGAGGAGGGATTAATAAAACCGGGACTTTTCAGCTTTGAAAAGAAATGACTAAAGGGAGATATGATAAAAGGCTATAAAATCATGACTGGTGTGGAGAAAGAAGATAGGGAATTATTTACTCCTCATAGCGCAAAAACTAGGGGTCACTAAATGAAATGGATAGGCAGCAGTTTTCAAATGAACACAAGGAAGTATTTATTTATATAATGGACAGTCAACCTATAGAACTTCTTCCAGAGGATGTTGTGAGGGCCAAGATTATAAATGGGTTGAAAAAAGAACTATGTAAATTCCTGGAGGATACATCCATCAGTGGCTATTAGCAAGGTAGGCAGGGATTGCTGCTCATCAGAGGCCGGAAGCAGCTGACAAGATGGATCACTTGGTTTATGTCCACCCTGACAAGTTAGTTCGAATTAAGGAGGCTTAATTCAAACTAACTTTTCCCCTGTCTATGCTAGGCTTTCATTAGTTCGAACTAAGAAACTACTTAGTTTGAACTAGTAAAACCTGCCGGTTAGTTTGAACTAAGCACTTAGTTTGAGCCTTAGTTTGAACTAAGTATAGTGTAGAGTAGGACTAACCCTTAGTTCGAACTCAGTAAGGGCAGTCAGCTCAAACTAATGAAGTGGACTAATTCGAACTAACCTTAGTTTGAATTAGTCCACACTGTTAATTTGAACTAATAAATTCGAGGTTACTTCAAACTAACTTTCTGTAGGGTAGATATAGCCTAGGTGATTACCTGTTCTTTTAATGACCTCTGAAACACCTGGCCTTGACCATTGTCAGAAGACAAGATACTGAATTAGGCAGACCATTGGTCTAATCCAGTATGACCATTTTTATGTCTCAGCAATCTGATTGAGCCACATAGTCTGTGGGTTTGCAACAAACCAGACCCCTTTCAGGGTACACAGTCCAGCAGAACCCATCACTATACCTTTAGTTGATCTCAGCCTGCAACCCTGTCCTGGGCTGACATCACCAATTGGTACCAATCACAGTACCCTGTTCAAATTGTCTTAGTCCCTTCTTGTCTCTCTCTCAAATTATCCCTATTGTGGTATGGAGAAGAGCTCTTCCCCTATTGCCCTGGCTGTTTACCTGGGACACTTCAGTTTAGAGTTGTCACCCCTCCAGGAATGGTATCAGAGTCCACAAATTCTGACCCTCCTCAGTGGCTTCAGTAGCTTCTAAGGCCTAATCAAATGACCCTTCTTCAGGACCCAAGCCACTTCCCTAGCAGCTGATGGAAGGGACCCAGGCCAACTCACTACACCCAGTCCCAGCTAAGGAATCCTATAAGTAGCAACCACATGCTGAATCCTTTTTACTCCACACTGGGTCACATCCCCAGAGTCCCTTTAACTTTACCAGATCAGGGTGGAAGATTTCACATGCCTCCTTGCAGTCAACCAAGAGCACCTTCCTTGCTCCCCTGATCCCTGGCAACAGGTTCTCTGTCTAGGTCCTGGTACTGCCTCAATCACCCAGAAGCACACTCCTCAGGCTCCAACTAGCAAATGACTCCTGTTGTCCAGCATCTCATTTTATATGAGCCTGATGGACTCTGATTGGCTGTTCCCTGCAGCATCTCCAGGCAGCCAGGAGAACTTAACCCCTCTGCTCTTTTCCTAGTGGGACTAGAAGCCCTCGCAAAGCCTTCCATCACACTCTCATACACTGCACCACTGTATTTGTACTTTTAGAATAAAATTAGTATTTCATACAAAGTCAGTCATACCTAAATATTGTTAATGCAATGATATCTGTGTGCATCCCACATGGTTGGCAATGGGCAGTCCATGAACTTTCACCGATCTAGGCCTCTCTCAATACTGATAAAAGATAAAAACCTGATAAAAAGGTTTAGAAAACAGGGCCTAGGAGGACAGATGGAAAGAACCGGGCATATTTATTCCAAAGAAGAGGAGTCTGAAGGGGAACATAATAGCCTCAAATACGTTAAAGTTTTTTTAAGGGTAATTAGTTGTTCCCCATGTTCACAGGCAGGACAGGAAGTAATCACCTTCGTCTGCAGCAAAGGAGAGTTAACTTAGGTATTTGGAAGAAACATTGTAACTGTAATGATGATTACGCACTGGAATGGGCCTACAAAGGAGATTGTATAATCTTTGCCACTGACGGGTTCTAAGAAGAGGCGAGACAAATATCTGGCAGGGTCTGTGTTTACTTAATGCTAGCTCAGCATTCAGAGACGACCTTTTGAAATATCTTCCAGCACATTTCCATTACTCTATATTGTTTTGCTGATGACATCTATTTAGACTGGAATGAGTTTGATTCTGAATACCAGGTCCAAACTTTCTCGGTTTAGATTAGATCCAAACACTAGGTTCAGGCTTCTCAACAGTATTGATTTAGAATGCTGGATCAGATCTCCTTCAAACTGCAGAGATAATCAAAATGCAGATCTGAATCATGCTGTTTGGGCTGATCTCTATTGAAAGTTAGTACATCCTACCTGTAAAATATTTTGATTTTAATAATTACTATGGAGGTCTTTCAAAGCCAGATGCTGTCAATGCTTTACCACTGAGCTCAATGGATCAAGCCACAGATGAACAAAGGATATTTAATTTACACTGTTCCTTGGTCACATCTTACTCACTTACCTTAGTAATACTTGTAGTGTACTTTTCTTCCAGCTCTTCTTTGCTGAGTTTGTGGTCATCCTGAATTCCAAAAGAAAGAGGTGAAAGAAGTGATCAGAATGTCTTCCATTTGAAAGTGTGTCTGAAAACTCAAGTATATCTGGAGTGGATGAGAACTCAAATTGCTCTGGGTTCTTGGTTATTGGTCCAACTGTAGGCATGGTATCGTGTCTCAAGGAGTGGTAAATGCTTATGTATGAAAGGAAAGAAAGAACCATCCTCGTAACACACACAGTTAATTAGGTGATCCATCACTACAGTGATGGATAGTTACTTACATAGAAAAACAGGCACAGTGCAGCCTTTTAGTTTATCGTGAGATCCTGGGAATAGAGATGGCCAGGGAGTTTGTTTCTGTCTAATCCCCTTCCCTAAACAGATTTTTATCAAAATTTCAAATTTTTCTGAGCAGTCGTAGCTAAAGAGCTAAGATTTCTGAGTTCTCATCTCAGCTTTGCCATCACTCATTTTGTGACATTTTACAAATCAAATCATTTCTCTGTACCTATCCAAATGTGAAATGGGTATGGCTACAAATATCAACCCCCAAAGGTGTTGTGTGGCTTAACTGATCTCTTTTTGTAAAGTGCTTTCATATTGTCAGATTTAAAGAGCTGGTAGAGTGCAAATTAACACTGGGAAATGGTGTCCACATTTTTTCAGAACTTCTATAACCTGCTGTGCCCCAAGAATCCTCCCATAAGCTTGTTATAGGAACAAAGCAACTCTTTGTAGGGTATGTCAATGGGGCAATCTGACATGTGAAGTAGTAGAAACCTGCAAACTGACAGGGCCTGACTACAAATGTGGGGTTCAAGTCAGTTTTCATCCTGCAGCCCATGTGGTCAGCACTGCAGTGACTGCAGTCCCCACTCTCCTTGGCCACCACCACCTTGCTGTGCTGTGCACACCCCAGAAGTCACACAGTGCAGCAGGGGACAACAGGTGGCAGCCTCAGGGCATACAGCCCCCCCCCCCCGGCACACATGGCCACCACTATGCTAACCCCATGGTGGTGGCAACACTAGATCAGGTTTGAGAGAAGATTTGGGGTCAAGGCAGAAAACGACTCAACCAGCTCAGGTTTGGGTCCAGTTGGGTGGACTTATGTCTGGTCTAGATGGGGGTTAAAATTTAAAGCTGTGGAAGCCTCTGTAGAGTAGTCCCTGTAGACCTACCCAAATTGGCTTGGATCAAGCTATTTTGTTACCAGTCATTGTGAAGCTGCAGCACCACAGGCTGTATGACCCTCCCCAAGATGCTGGGAGTGCGCTTGAGGGACTGTCTCATGTTGCCATGTCTTTACTGCTATTGTTGCTCAAGGGTAGTTTGAGGAAAGCTAATTCAGGTGTGTCTCTGCAGCCAGATGCTACACTTACACTGTAGTGTACACATATCCTGTGTAATGCTGGTTGTGATGAATAATTCTGCTTCATTTAGATAAAATAACTAGTCTTAAAATCCCCAGGTACTGGAGGATTCAAAACATTAAGCCCCCTAGTCAACATGCTGAATTAAGAAGTGCTACAGTGTCTGTGTGTGTGTGTAATAGAAATCTTTGCCCTTCCCTGATTGGAATGCGGTCTACACAGTGTCAAGAACATGTCAAAGGGGCAAGCATGCAGTCTTTCAGCCAGAAGCAGCAAGTCTTGACAATTTTTCTCCTTTCCCTGCAATGGTATCCTAGCGGTAAAATCCACTTGATTAAATCTTGGGTGTAGTAGCTTCAGAGATGGGAATTGGTATGAAGAAAGGAGGAAGTATAGAGATCAAACAGATACCACAGGACAGTATGGGAGTTTTAAATGCTTCCCATAAAAGGATGTTCTCAAGGTTGGCAAACAGTCCAGTAAATCTTAATCACCCATTAAAGAGATAGCAGTTTGTCCCCAGTACTCCTCATAATAGCATCTTTTTAAAAAAGTAGGCAGGGCTCCAGAGTTAATCTATTGGTACACTAGAAGCACTTACTGTGATTCTGCAGGAACAAAACATTGCATAGGTATCTTCTGCATACACATTGTCAGCTCTCACCCCTCTGTCCAGGAGGTACATTAATTGCTACCAGTGCACGGCTCAAAGTCATGGTCTGCAGCAAAGGTGGCCCCCACATGTTTGACCATTCTGTAATGACCCTTGGGTTACTAGGGTTCAATGTAGAAATACTTGGGGAAGGGGAGAGGATTTCCCCTCCCCCCCATATATAGCATCCTTTGGGCTTGCAGACATTATTTAGGCCTCCCAATACCCCTTTGAGATGGGCATATAGCCATTTTACATAGAAATCTAAGAAAGAGTAATATGGCCAAGGACCCAGTGAGTCAGATGGAATCACCTACAAATCCAATTACTATATTTTCTGCCTTTTCTGGACTATACAAGGGCAGAACTCATAGCAGATATATTAAACCTTGACAAGTAGTTTAATTATTAATGTTTCCATCTCATCCTGCTTGAAATCTAGTTTTTTAAAGTGAAGTTGTTATTCATTCGTATTACAGTAGAACTGCAGCACCTTGGTCCCAGATCAGGGCCACATTGTACTAGGCATGATAGCAACACAATCCGGCAGGAATTTCGTGGACTTCATTTTGGTGTTGGAGAGAGACATGTGATATAATTTTCAAAAAAAGCATATTTTCAAGAGGCATGAGTGCCAGAGAGTCTGTCTGATTGAGTTTCAGTGCCTAAGTCACTTCGGAAAATGGAACTTATGTTCCTAAATCACTTAGTGGTTTTTTTAAAATAATTTTCCCCATTGTCTAGTATTCTGAACTCAAGCTTAGAAGCCAAGACCTCTCAGGCTTTCTTCACTGTTCTGACACGCTGACTCCCTGTCACTTTGACTGAGTCAATTAACTTCTCTGAGCCTCGGTTTCTTCATCAGGAAAATGAAAACAATAATACACCTTCACTTCAATGGAAGAATTGGATATTGAAAATTAATTACTTGGTGTTTCTAAAGACATTTGAAAGATAAAAAGGGCCATACAAGTACTGCTATTAGCGTATTCCTTGATAAAAAGTTTGTGGGAACTTATTGGCTGTTAAAGGTACTGTAATAATACCTAGATCTTATCTAATACTTTTCATCAGTGGATTTCAACTCACTTTATAAAGAAAGGCAGCATCCTTATTCCAATTTTGCAGGTGAGGAAACTGAGACACAGAAAAAGGCCATGACTTGCAAAAAGTCAACCAGCAGGCCACTAGCAGAGCTGGAAACAGAACCCATTTCTCTCGAGTTCCAGTCCAGAGCTCCAGCTACCATTCTGCAGCCATTCAGTCTGAAAAGGTTTCACTTCAATCTGGTTCATGTTTTTAAAATGTATTACTAGCTTCTGAACTGAGAGGTTTGGCTTCTGCCTTTTTGTCATTCTCTCAGTCTTTATTGTGCCAATGTAGCTTTGTCCAAAGAGGTGGTGGTGAAACTCTACTATAATCACTTCCCCTTGGAAAATGTAGACTTGATGAGAAAGGCTGAGAGTAGAGGAGTTACTGTTTCAGCACCAGCTAATTTCGGGAAGAATTGTTCCATTCATAAAGGTCAGTTTGATCCTGCACCATCAATAGGAGCAAACTAGTTACTCACCAAGTCCACTTCTTTCTTAAGGTCATCTGTCTTCTTGTTTTTTTTCTTGTTTCCTTTCAGATCTTTGTACTTTTCCTCTTCATCTCCCTTATCTGTTTTTTCCGGATCCTGTGTGCCATGAATCTCGACTGAATAAATGTCAGACCTTTTCTGGAATCAGAAGAGAGAAGGCAAATTAGGTTTCACTAGTCTTATTATATTTGGTGTAGCTGTGTGATCCTAGGGTATTGTAGCTAAAGGGACTCAGTGAACTACTGTACCTAGCCAGCACCTTTGAGATTTCCATGTTTTAGAGCTGGCCTCAGTCCTGGGTTCCTTCTGGGAACTGGATAGTGTATGGTGCTGTTCTGCACCTGAAATTTCTCCAACATCAATGTACACTACACCAAATTTAGCCTGATCTTCAGTCAGTGCAAACTGCCATAGATCCATTGACTTTAGTAGAGATAGGGCAATTTAGATGAGTTTGAAGCTGTGGGCCAAATGGTATAAACAAGATCCACTGCTAATGCAAATCACTCAGAAATCACGAGATAGGCTCCAAATAAATCGTTGGATTGCCTTTAAAACCATGGAGTACTTAAAATAATAGAAAGTGAGATCTTTTTTTATTTGACATCTGCAGTTAGAGTCTTTATGATTTGTGATTTCATATTTAGCTTCCCCCTGCCCCCAAATAAAAGTTAAGATTCTATATTAACATGGCTCCAGGAGCTTTGACTTCAAGAGAAAACACCTAATATTGCAGCACTCATGATCAGATCGTGACATTCTGTGGCACTGTCCAATGGGCCTTTCAGGCTTACATTGATACCCTGAGGCAAAGGCCTAGTCTGGGTGATCCTCTTGTTCATGTAGTACAGGGTGAGCTCTGATTTGCTATGCACAGTGCACAGCAGAAGCTGGTAAAGTGTTCACCTAGTTCTGCCAGTTTTCTGCAGTGTACATATAGCACTTAAATAGCAACCCCTAGCCTAGCAAAGCCATCAAACCTATTTAATTGTATTAGATTTATTGATAAACTATTTATTTTTTCTGTCTCTTCAGTATAATGTAATAGCTCAGACTTAAGGGCAGACTTCCTGTGTTGTTAATTCACCAGTTTCTATAATCATGAAGTTCCAGGTCATAATAATTCTGTTAACTGCATGCCATTCCTTGGAAGAGCTATTGGCTGACCCCATTCTCACTGCATTCCTTAGGGATTAATCTTTTGAGCTTCAGACTGAATCACACTTCTTGGCCAAACTTCAGGTAATAGCTTGTTCTACTTGGCTATGTTTGCATAAAAGCTATATCTAGTACACATATGTAAACTTCTACTGGACAGTTTTCCACATTTGGACTCCCCACATCAACACAATCTCAGCAAATTTGTTTAAAACTGAACATTTCAATTTTTTTTTAAAAAAGGCAAAACCAAATAGATAAAATAATGGATGTATAACTGGAGTTCTCAAACTTTTGTTGTGGGCCCCCTCCCCCATGAAAATATTTCAGATTGTAACATCCCTCTGAAAAAAGTGACAATTCCCCCATGCCATGCCATCCTTATTTGGCACTGTTTCTGGGGATAGCATGGCCCTTGGAGTACCTGGCTAGCAGCCACTGCTCTCTGGCCACCCATCTCTGAAGGGCTCTGTCTGTCAGCCATGTATGAGGCTGACAGCCATAGCTATGGCATCTGCAGGGTCTGACAGCCCACAGCCTCCCCCCACCATAACCTTCTGACCCACTGCTGCACCCTGACCCCCAGTTTGAGAGCAGCTAGTGTATAACGTCTAACAAGAGCATCTGAAAACATTAATTCTTATGTTTCTGAACTAAAAACTAACAGAACCATATCTCAACCACTAGGTGCACTCAAGTTTGAGGAATGTTATAATTATGACCATTTTTGAAGAGTTATGGGATGGGGGCAGGTGGGAGGAGGTTGTGGAGGAGATGTTGCCCCCATGGGTATTTTGAGGAGTTGAATTCCCAGAGCTACTTCTAGGGCATTTAAGTTTGTTTGATCATACCCTCAGATAAAGGTCATATCTGTTATGAGGAGTTCTCTGTCTGCTGATTATCTAAAGATACACAAGCTGGGGTCATCTACTGGAGCTTTCTTCTTCAGCCTCCTCCTCCACCTTCCTTTCCCCATCCCACCAAAAATCTGCTTAACTTTTCAAGCCTCCATGAAGAGAGGAGATCAAGAAACACCTCTATAAACTACAGTAACTTTAGCAGATATGGGAGAATAAGAGAGAAGAATAAGTAAAAGCCATTGAATTGTTCTTTTTTCCTTTGCAAGATCTCCTTTTAGTTCCCAGAGAGGTCTGGAGGGTCCTCCTTTTAACCCTGAATTCTCAGACCTACTCAGAATGTCTCCTTTACAAATGCCAAGGTCTTATGGGATGACAGATCAAGCCATTCTCAACAATATTTCCCCTTCCTATTTGATTTCTCTGCTTCTCTGGGATTCAAACTTTTAGGGTTAGAACTGCTTGCAAAGACAGAGTGAAAGAGTTAGACATCTCTTTGGACCTCTCATCAACCTTTATGAAGCAAAATTAAATTAATTTCGGATCCATTTTTCTTTCTTAGCATGTATGTATATAGCAAAGTATTTCAAACATGCATACATTTTTAATTTAGAAAATAAATTCTGTTTCTTAAAGTTTAGCAGAAGAAGCCAGATGTTCAAACAACAGGTGTTTCAGTGATCGCTCACTCACCTCTCCCATTTTTATGAGCTTATTCCTTCTGTGCTCAAGTGTAGCAATGGATCTCTCAGGCAGGAGAATATATAATAAGGTGAGATGCTTGGAGGAAAAGGAAAGGCAGTATAAACACAAGATGCAAGTAGCTCAGAATTGTTGTAGCTGTCAGAGTGCAAGAGCTTGCAGGGATTGTAGCCTCTTCCCAACTGGAAAGCCAATGTTAGCTGGAATCCTCCCCACACTTAGGCATCCTTCAGGCAGGGCAGGTTCGCCTTCCAAAGCCTGTGGGGAGAGGGTGCTGTTTGCTGTAGCTTTATAAATATGCACTTGCTCTGCCACTCCTCCACATCTCTTTCAGGTCCAGCCCATTTTCT
Source organism: Podocnemis expansa (assembly GCA_007922195.1). Lineage (NCBI taxonomy): Eukaryota > Metazoa > Chordata > Testudines > Podocnemididae > Podocnemis > Podocnemis expansa. Next base: position 19,323,768 of record ML682025.1, read on the forward strand.
ATTTCACCTGTAATAGATGGAAAAATACCACAGTAATGGGCATGTGGGTTCCAGGTCAAATAGCTTCTAATTATTCCTTTGCAATGTTTGCTCCCAAATGAGGAACAGATACATTATTCACCTTGTTAAAAGCAATGAGTTTCCTTCAGAGATTCCCCATCACCAGCCTCCTGCAAATGATTTCCAAGTGTCTTCAAAACATGTAATGGAGCAGAGAGATTTTGGGCAACACTTGTCATTTACAACCCGTTAAATGATCTGCATGGGGTCTCTAAAATATCATGACTATGCTGTGCTAACAACAACGTGATAGGTGCTATATATTCAGTAACTAACTGCAGATTGTAATACCATAGTAGGGAGGATGTTCCTTTAAAGGTTTGCACTTTGACTTCTCTATTCTTGGTGTAGATTGAGTTTGTTTACTCTTATTTTTAACCTGCAGTTGTTTAAAAAAAAAAAAGAAAAAAAAAGAAAAAAGAGAGGCAACTGCTGCCCAGGGCTTTCTAAGCAATTACCAGAACAGGGTAATTGTTTTTTAAAGTATTTATCTTGCATCAGTTACAAGCTCTCCAGGTGAAATACCACTTGTTCTGAGAGAAGATTTATGAAACTTTTTATATCTGCTAATTCTTCTTCAAGGACTGGTCCCTATATATATTCTGCACATAGGTATGCATGAATCCAGATCAGGAAATTTTAATGAGCCGTGTCCGTTGGTCTGCACATGTGCAGTAGATCCCGTTGTGCTCTTGACCAAGGTTATAAGAGGCAGTGCAGGCTGACACCTCTTCAGTTCCTTCATATCACCTCTGACCAACCAGAGTACAGTTTAGTTAATGTATCTTATTTTTTTCTTGTACTGGGGGCTGCCTCTCCATGGTCTGTGACTGTGCCCAGAACCAATGTTCCCTCTAATTTTTTGTAGGCCGTGTGCACAAAAAATTTCTTTTGTGCAAATTTGCAGAACTGGTGTGCAAATTTGTGTGCATTCTAGTAAGTGTGGTCCAACTTGTGAGCGCAATGAAGCAAGTGTGTAGGATGCAACTAATATATTTATTTTGGCATGGCCCTTGGAGTACCTGGCTAGCAGCCACTGCTCTCTGGCCACCCATCTCTGAAGGGCTCTGTCTGTCAGCCATGTATGGTGATGGAAATGATATTATCAATTACAAAACCTTATTTGAAACATGCTACTTGAAACACCTTTCTTAAGGTAGCATAAAAATGTTCACACTGTTGAATTATTTTTGTGCACACCTTATTTTGTTGTGTGCACAAGTTTCACAACCTGTGTGTGCGCGCGCACACCTTAGAGGGAACATAGCCCAGAACCCGTGTTCAAGAATTTTGTCCCTTGACCTTGCTCCTTTTCGTCAACACTGCCTCTATTGCTTGGGTGAGATGCACATATCTGCAGAGTGCAGTGTCTGTCATTCACGAGCTTCCTCTAAGGAAACACATTTTGGAATTGGAGAGACCCCCATACCCATTCATTGATCCCAACAAATGAGAGCATCCCACCACTCAAGCATGAGTTTAGAAGTGGAATGTGCTGCTGCTTCATCCCAAGAATCTTCCCCTAGCTTTTCCCATGAGAGAAGGTGTACACTTGTGGTTGCCAGGAGCAATTCCTGTCCAGGACAAGAGATGCAAACCTTCCCCAAGCCTGTCATGAGCAATTCAGTCTTCACATGTGAAAACCACAGGCTGGAGAGGTGTTTTAAAACACAAGGACTGTCACCCACTGGTTCCCTCTAGGAGTGGGTGTTGAGCCTCATTGTCTGTACCAGCCTGCTCATCCAAAGACCACACTACTTGCCAAAATGTGCCGGAACTATTGGTCCCAACTACCAGAAGTCCTAGACACCAGTATATGTGATGCTTCCTGTTGTCTCCAACCTAGCCTTCCTGATGGACATTATTACATTGGACATTATTACTTCAGTGTCTCAGGAACCATCTCATCTCCAACCATCAGGAAAGAGTGCCCAAGAAACCACATCATTATCCAAGCTGCAAACCTTCCACACAATCAGTGCTCCTTTAGCAGACACCCTGATCAGGCACTAATCTATGGACCAAGAGTGGGAATTTCATAATTCTGTCCTGGAGAAATATTCACTTAGCGGAGTACACCTCAGTGGAATTACTTTGCAACCCAAATGAACAGAAAACTCTCTCTGTACTGATCCAGAGGAGGTATAGGCCACAGCTCCCATGGTGACACTCTTTTGCTGTCAGGGATTAATGATCTCAGATATCTCTTTCTTCCTATTCCTTTACTACCACATATCCTGAGGCAGATCCATCACTTTTCCTACCACCCATTTGGTCCAGGCAGTTTTGGTTCCTGGAGCTGAAAATGTTGACCAGTTCCCTGCTCAGGATCTTCTCCTTTCCAAGCCACCTAATTCAGTAGGGGGACAGAATAAGACACCCTGGTCCAGACTGGCTCCCTCTTATGGCCTCCTATTAAGATGGCATTGGAAATTCAATGCACCTGTTCAACACCCATTCAAGCTGTCCATACCCAAAGTAGAAAAGATTTGACTAGAACCTGCTACCTAGCTCGGTGGAACACCCTGTTTGTCTACTGGGGTGCAATCTAATCAAGTTTTCTGGATATTCTGGTCATTTTCTGTCTCTGAAAAACTCAGATCTTTATATTAGCTTGCTCTGGAGTCCAACGCACATAAATTGGTTCTGTTCTCCCTCTGGCAGATGGATTTCTGTTGTCATCCACCCAATTACAGTAAATTTCACAAGTCAGAACCCTTCCTCCAGTGGCCAGACTTACATCTCAATGGAAGCTTAATCTTGTCCTGTCAACATTCACCAATGCACCATTCGAACCCTTGGTGACATGTTCCAAATCCCACCTCTCCATGAAAGTTGTATTTTTAGTTGCTGTCACTTTGATCAGGAGGGCAAGTGAGTTGAGAGACCTACCTTTATATGATTTTTCACAGGAAAAAGATCTCCATTTGCCTTCATTGTAAGGTCCTCCCCAAGGTTATTTCTGAATTCCATATTAGCTAAACTATCCACTTGCCTGTCTTTCTTCCAAAACTCCACTCTTCTACCTAAGCAGTAAGACTTCATTCCTACTGTGGCAGTTGTGCCCTGATGTACTGCCTGCAAAGCACAAAACCTATCAGAAAATCACCAAGGCTTTTTCTCACCAGAGCAAAAGATCATGAGGTAAAACAGCTTTCTTTTAAAGAGTCTCCAGATGTATTTCTGGTTGCTATTTCACATGCTGCAAGTTAAGATACATGCCTTGTCCTGACAGAGTCAGGACACACTCCGCAAAGGCACCAGCTGCCTCTAAAGCATCCCTGCAGGATATTCCAGTACTAGACATGCGCAAAGCAGCCAGCTGGAGTTCCATCCATATCTTTGCTAGACTTACACACTAATTCATGCCTCTGCTGCTGATGCAATATTGGCAACTGCAGTACTGAAAGCATCTTTCCAGCCAGCTTCCTTGTACCCTCCTGAAGTCTGACCAGGGCATGATAATGGCCCACATGTGGAATATATAGAGGGACTAGTACTGAAAGAGGAATTTGAGATTGTTTAACTGGAAGTCCTTTGAGATGTGTGGTCCCCATCTGTATTTCACTACCCACTATCCATCTTCTCTGCTTCAGAGTCTTTTGAATTCACAGTAGGAAGAGGAACTAGAGAGGCATCAGCCTGCACTGCCTACTATGGCCTTGGTCAGGAGCATGAGAAGATCTCACTGCTTGGTAGTATTTTCCAACTTGGGAGCACATGGGCATCATACAGCTCAAAGACCTTCCACTTCAGGTAAATAAACTTCATTTTCCATCATTCAAAAGCAATGGTAACTTTTTTGTTCATTGATATTTGGTGGGGGAAATAGAACTCAGCAGAAAAGATATCAAATGACTGCATGATTTCTAACCAAAAGCAGAATAAAGAAATGACTCGTCTCGTCTCCCCCCCCCCCCCGAATTCTAGAATTATTCTTTTAAATATCAAATCACATATGGGGAAGATTCCTTTTTATTATTTTTTTTAAATATATTCCTTTCTAGCCAACTAATCTGGTTTTTATAGTAAGGCTGAATATTTGGGGGGGGGGTTAAAATTGCATAATTCAAAAAACTACTGAATTGCATGGTTCTGTATGCTTCTAAAAACCATAATCTCTACCATGAGTTCTGAATTATGATAGGAGATTAAAATTGCTAATCTAAATCATTAATACAGACCTTTAAAAATATATGGCCTGTAGTCCTAATGAACTCAGTAGTGAATCAGTTCTTGATTTCTAGAGGAGCTGGTTTAAATCCAAGAGCAAATTCCAAATAAAATGAGGGTCAAATCTCTTAATATGATGACTAATATTCAAAAAGTGAATCAGATGCCTTTCCAGTTTCCTAATTCCTGGTTCATGTTTCCTAATTCAGTGTCCTAAGCATGATTTAGCTGGTCCTTGGATCATGTGATGAATGGGATAGGATAAGTAAAAAATGGATAAATGGAAAGGCATTTACTCCCTTTTTATTGAGGGCCTGGATCTGCTGTTGATATAAGTGAGACAGGATTGGTCCTATAATGGGGACCAGATACAATGTAAATACTTTCATATGTAGGGAAGTAACTGGGATATCCAAATATATGTCATTCAGAAAAGTAATGATCTGTTCAGCATCCCCAATGAATCCAGTCCAGAGCTGTCACTTATTACACCGTGATAAAATTGAACTATACCAGAGGTCTCAAACTCAAATCACCATGAGGACCGCATGAGGACTAGTACAGGGCCACATGAGGACTAGTACTTTAGCCTGAGGTCCGCACCACTGAAACCTTTTCATACAGTGAGATTGCAAATATCGGTAATGATAATGTCATTGCGGGCCACTGGAAATAGCTTTAGGGGGCCCCCGGGCCATGTGTTTGAGACCCCTGAACTATACACTGCTAAAATAGTAAGCAGAGATTAGAGGACTGAAGGACACAAACCGAACAAAATATATCTAAACCCAGAAAACTGGGACTGGAAATGAGGGGAAAATGGACTTGCAAATTGATCTAATTAGGGTATGATGGGGTGAAAACTGTGCACATGGGCCTGCAGAATAGAAACTGTGAGCCAGGAAGAATGATGAACAGGAGACTTGGAGCTGTAATCCATGAACAAGTAAGAACTGGTAGATCGTAATCAGGATTCGGTGTCCTTGCATATTGTGACATCCACAGATTTGCAAAGATAAAGGTCAGACTAAGATTTTTAGTAATTATTCATGGTTTGGAATTTTATCTGTGCCACCCTAGCAGGTTTTGCAAGCAAAGAATAGGAGATGAAAGAAAAATGTGTTCTATAAATCGTAACCTTTTTCCCTGAGGGTCAGCATTCAAATTGCAGATTAGCCACAATATATAGCAACAGAGCACCCAAAACATTTAGACTTGGTTTACCCATGCTTTTTGTACTAGAATAACTCTTTCATTTGGAATGTGGTTTTATTATTGAAATAGGTACACTGGGACAGCCTCTAGTCTGTATGCAACTAAAGGTGGCTTTTATCCATGTATTTTGTGCCTTTAAACGCATAGAAATAAACTCTATTGGCACAGTTGCATTAGGGAGTTGTAATCTTTTAACTATTAAGGTTTCCAGCCAATATATTTGAAGCAGTGCAAAACTTGTGTATAGACCAGCCTTGGTTAAGTCGGAAGCATATTCTGCCAGCCTATTTGCACAGCCAGCGACTGTTAGAATTCAATTCCAGTTCAAGAGGAGGAATCCACATAATTTTTAGAATCATGGAGGAAACAACACTGCTTTTATAGAGCTTATAAGAATCCATGTTTAATTCCCCAGACTACCCTGAGGCTGGGATGAGGTAATGTAGAAAGAGGTTAGGGTTGAGGATGTTGCTTTAGAAATGCCACCCACACGTTCACTCTATTATTACATGTAGCAGTATTTGAATGATCTCCATGCTGCTTGGGCAATATCTATCTTGTGGAAATGGTAATGGTGGTACTCAATGAAATGATGTCATAGACTAGTTATAGGTATCCTGTCTTTTTATTACATGTATATACCACACCTAGCACAATGGATTTAATCCCTGTTGTGGCCTTGTTGCACTATTGCAATAATACATCCCCATATTAATTATGAATAATGTTTATTACAAATTTAAACTCTTTTTGAGCTCATGAATTAACACCGAAGTCCACTAATACATTTATCATTCATGAAATATTTGAAGCAGTCTTCAGACTTTGGGTTGCTTCCAAAAGGTTCAGTTCTACTGCACAGCTGCAAAAAAGGGAATAACTGGCTAGAATGGCAGTACTGTTGAAAAGGGTTATAGTGGATCACAGATCGAATACGAATCAACAGTGTGATGCACTTGAAATAAAAGGCTGATATTCTGGTGTATATTACTAAAAGTGTTTGTATGTAAGACTTAGGCAATGATTGTCCTGCTCAGCACTACTGAGGCCTCATTTGGAGTATTACGTCCAGTTCTGGGTGCCACGCTTTAGGCAAGATTTAGAGAACTTACAGAGAGTCTACCAAAAAGCAACAAAAATAATAAATGGTTAGAAAACCTAACCTGTGAAAAAGCATTAAAAGAACTGGGTATGTCTAGTCTTGAGAGAGGCAGATTGAGAGGGGTCCTGGTAAGCCTTCAGATATGTCAAGGGTCATTATAAGGAGCACTGTGATCAGTTGTTTTCTGTGTCCACTGAAGGCAGAACAAGAAGTAGGAGCCTCAATCTGCAGCAAGGAAGATTTTGTTTGGATACCAAGAAAAACTTTCTAACAGTAAGAATAGTTAAAATCTGGAATGGGTTTCCAAGGAAGGTTGTGGAATCCCCATCACTGGGGATTTTTATGAACACGATGGACAAACACTTGTCTGGGATGATCTAGATTTACTTGGTCCTGACTCAGTTCAGGGGGCTAGACTCAATGATTCCTTGAGGTCCCTCCCAGCCCCATTTCTTTGATTCTGTCTGCTTAGATGTTTTGCTGAACGGGGGTCTCTGCAAGGCATGTGCTTAACTTTAGGCACACAAGTAGTCCTGTAGGTTTCAGTGGGATACTCATCTGCTTATGCATTTTGCTGAATTGGGATCCATACCCCCTAACACTTGTGTAGGTTGAGCTGTGCAAAGATCAGAGACATCTGTGGTGCTTTGTGAGTGAATCTGTGTTTTTATTTGGTTTCACATGATGCTGTTTACAGGTGTGCCACTTCCTTGCCAAGGGAGTCATCAGAGGAAGCTAAAGTTAAGTAACAGCCCCGATTTTCATTCATTCATTGCATTAACAATAGCAGTGAGTCTGAGCCAGAAAGCTCTGACTTCAGACACCTGATGTGGGAACAGCATCTGGCTCTCGCATGTTGCTGCTGGCTTGCTCCTGATTATGCCATGCACTTTTTCCTTAAAGGCAGAAAGGATTGAAACCAAAACTAAATAGAAAGGACCGGTTTTGCACTGTGAAGCCCATCCTTGAGGGTGGCAAAGAGTTGCCACATTCTAGGGGAAGCACCAGGTTGTGTTGTGCGCTAAGAAACATGCTGCCTCTCTGAGCAAGAGCAGCACCACCCCTTAGAGCAATATAGCATGCCCAAACTCTGCAGCCAACCAGCTCCATGTGCTGGTGCCTCAATGGATTGAAGCAAAAAGGGAGCTTCCATTGGGGGGGGGGATGGAGGGGCTTCAAGAAAGCACTAGTCTCTTAAGAAAGGGTAGGAATAGTCAGGGCAGCCTCCTTTGCTCCCTTTTGCTTTAACCTTTGGCCTTGCTCCATGGTGGAGCACCAGCAGCCTTATTGTACCCCTCCATCCCTGCTCACCAGCACGAAGGTCAGATGTTGGCTAACCTAAGACAAAAAGATGAAAGTGAATGTGAGGATGCATTGGAGACAGAGTTAGTTAGATATCAGTGGGGCATTGTTAGGCAAGGTGATCTTACTTCTCAGCTGCAAGTGTTGGGTCATATTCCATGCTTGTTCCATGCCCATGACTACCATTGATATCACTGAGGGTCTCTAAGTAGTGCTTAGATCCAAAGGGGGCAGCTGTGTTAGTCTAGTTCAGTAAAACAAACAAACAAGGAGTCCCACGGCACTTAAAGACTAACAGATATATTTATTGCATGAGCTTTCATGGGAGAAAAATCCCATGCAGTAAATATATTTGTTAGTCTTTAAGTGCCGTGCGACTCCTTGTTTGTTCGTTTTAAGTAGTGCTTGTAGCCAAACAACTCATATTGCTGCCATTTTCAGCTCCAGGTAGAGAGAGATATTCAAGGCTATGTCTACACTTAAGAAGTTAGTTTGAATTAACTGAGTTTAAATTAATTCATTCAAATAATGGTTAATTCAAACTAACGTGTCCCCACTAGAAATCCAAATCAAGCCAACATGTCTCTGGACAGGACTTGCTACTTTGATTTACGAGGGGGGCACCATGAGAAATGTGGCACCATGGCCCCACCCAGTACATAGACAGAAGAAGGCACCCTTGGATGAAGAAGGTCAAACTGAGTTAATTTGAACTAACAGTTATTTCAAATTAATGTGGTTCCATTGCGTTAATTCGAACTAATAAGTTCGAATCAACTGTTATTTTGATGTTAAGTAAGGTTTTATAACTTCAAAGTAAGCGTTCATTACTTCAAGCTAAGGAATTCCTTAGTTCTATGTAATGAAAGCCAGTGTAGCCATGCATTCATTTAGTTCGAATTAATCCTTGTTAATTCAAACTAAATTGTAAGTGTAGACATACCCCAAGTTACTTATAATAATTTGTATATCTCCTTTCAAATTCCTAACATGCACTTAGCTCCTCTGCACTGAGTCAAAGAGAAATGCCCTCCCTTTGACTCAGAGATACTCCACTTGAGGGGGTGGTCTTCAGAGATCAACTTTCTGATCGACTGAGTGGGTCTTTACAGAACTCTTAATTGAACCATGAAGTTTCAACGGACAGCAGTGAATTTGCCACCATCAGTACAGACATGAGCTAAGATGGAGGAGCAGCCTGCTTCCAAAGATAGAAGCTTGGCTCAGCAACTTGGCTAACCTGGTAGCAAAGGGAGGGTGCATCTACACCATGGGTTTAATTCGACTTAAGCAAAGCCATGGCTGCATTTGGAGTTCATTAAGTTGACTTAAGGGCTTCCTTAAGTCGACTTAATAATTCCTGCCCTTCAAAGAAGCAAGGAGTTCTGTGGCACTTAAAGACTACCAGATTTATTTATTGCATGAGTGTTTATGGGAGAAAATGGATTTTCTCCCACGAAAGCTCGTACGATAAATAAATGTTAGTCTTTAAGTGCCACAGGACTCCTTGCTTCATTTGTTGAACTAGACTAACACAGCTACCTCTTTGGATCCTGCCCTTAAAGTCAACTTTATTCTGTTGACCTAACACAGTGTGGCCATTAAAGTTGACATAGTGCAGTGAGGCCATTTAAGTCGACTTTATAAAGTCAGCTTAAGCCAGGGGGCCCATTTAAAGTCGACTTAATGCAATGTGGCCCACTAAGTTGATTTAATGAGGTCTACTTAAAGTCAACTTTTAAGTAGACCTTATTAAGTCGACTTAATTGAACCCTGTAGTGTAGACATAGCTGGAGTGGTTAATGCTTTGGAGAAGAGAGACCTCAGGCAAATTTGAAAAGATTTGGTGTAACTTTTTCGAAAACTTTGATTTAATTCCTAGTGTAAAGAAACCTAAGTGTTGCTTTCATTTCCTTCTCTTTCCATTGCTTTATTATTGATGGGGTGATTCTCTTATTTTGGGAAAGTGTGGGAATCAATAAAAGATAAATTAGAAAGAGAAAAGAAATGAAGTACAAAAATTGCTTACAGAGGTGCATAAATATGGTAAGAAGCCTTCATTGGAGGTTGCTGTCCTTAGAGATTATTTTGGGAAGGAAAAAAATAGACACAAAGGGTAGTGACACAGATATTTTTCTTGATTCTTTCCATTTTTTCTTTCTCCTTCCTGGAGCTATTTGTCTGAATAGTTACCTAACTCTTATTGCACACAATGCAAGAAGAATGAGGAAAACTGATGTTTCTTTACCTCTTCCTCCGTAGGTGTCTTATGGTGCATTTTCAGCTAAAGAAAGGTCAGCCAAGGTGATGTCAAAACAAGGTGTGAGACATAGAAATGTCTTCCCTAAACACAGGGATTTGTTTAAAAAAATTTACTCTATTCACAGCCAAATGATGTTGACTGAACTTTTCAGATTCTTTCTTTTATTAACCAGTCATGTCTTTAGTGCTTGCATCATTTTCATTTGAAAGGGAGATTGTCCTCTTTCTGTGGTTATTTCTGTATTTACACTAGAATTTATTGCTGGGAACATGTACTGAACTGGTAATCCAGAGTCAGGTGAGAAACCCTAGAGAAAACTTCTCCCCCCCGCCCCCTCCTAACTCTGCCCTGTCAGTGTACCTCAACCCCAGCATGAATCTCCCATCTCTAGTGGGGGAAGCATAATTTGGTCCTCAGTGATATATTTAAGGGAGTGTCTTTACTGCAGTCAGCACTGTAGACATTCCTTAGCTAGCTTTGATCTAGCTAACTCACAGAACAATACCAGGGAAGCCATGATAGCACAGGTGTACCCAGGGGCCTAAGAGTGTGCTTTAGTAGCTAGTCTGCACGGCTCCCTCTTTACCACTATTTTTATTGGAGCTAGCTAGATCAAAGCCAGCTCAGATATGTCTACATGTGGTGCAGTCACATCTCTGATTGCAGTTGGACATAGTCTACGTTTCAGACCTCGTTCCTGCCCAAGGAGCTTCCAATCTAAAGGCACTGTCCTACATAGTCTTACTCGCTTCAGTAATCCTGACATGAGCAATCCCAGTGGCTTCAGCAGGACGACATTCACGAGCAAAGATTTGCAGCAGAACAGAGTGATAACAGACGAAGTGTGGAGGAAGGTAGGAACAATAAGCAGATAATGGTTATTATTAATCAGATATATTGTGGTGGCACTGAGGGACTTACCAAAACCTGGACTCCACTGAGCTAATCACCGCACACATGCCATTTACTACAATTCTTATAGCTATATACTTCTCTGATTAGTTTTCTTTACTTTTTAATGATTTTGAGTATATTCATCTTGGCTGTTTTAAAATTACTATTTTAAATGAGCCACTATGATAGATAGTTACATGCCAGGTGCTAGATTAAGAGGTGATGAGATAGAATAAGGGAGGTAGTGGAGTATGGCTGAGAACAAAAGGTGAGAGGGAAGGAAGATTTGGGTCAATGAAATGGGAGTGGTAGAGCAGGGTTAGGGAATAGGTGAGATGAGGAAAAGGATGTGGGTTACAGGTCACGAGGAGCTTTGGTATGATACATTAGGCCGTTGAATTAAATTGACAACAGTGGTCTAGTGACCAGTGGGCTCTTTACTAAGGTGGTTAGTTTAGTAAAAATTGTGACTTTTTTCTGCTGTGCACACCTGTCAACAGAGAACTGCCTTGAGACCATCAACTTATTTTAAATGGGATATTGAACAGATGTCAGATGATAAGCATTTTGAAGGAAGGAAAACATATATTTTAGTTTCAAGTCCTCCATGTGGGTTATAATAAATAATATGGCTATCCAGTAAAAGGAAGTAAAACCGCATACGTCTCCCCCTCGACTTGCCTTTTTTTTTAAGAGTTTGAAATTTCACTGAAATTTTGAGAATCAAAAATACCTCAACCAGCTCTAAGTTAGTTGAAAAATGCTGATAGGTAGATTTCAGAAAAATCTAATCAAAGTGTTTCTATATTTGGTTCACCTGAATTTCAAAATTTCATTAAAATGTTGAAGTTGGAACAAATTAAGCCAGGTCTATAAATAACAGTAAGGTTATTTGGGAAAAGCATGTGTGAATATGAACAATACTTCGACAGTGGCTCTTTAAAAACATTAAATCACAGATAGTCCACATAAGCACTTAATGTAAAAAAAATTTGTTTTAGAGAGGGAGATTCTTGGGCACCGAAAATTCTTGTGGTGCCAAAAGGGTAATTTTAGCCCCCAAGACTATGGAAGTTTCATTTTTTTTTTTAATGTTTTGATTCTTTCAGCAAAATTCTTCTCTCATTTATCCCCTGTAGTCTTCCAGATATACTGTGGGTGTTGCATTAATATCAGGGGAGATTCATGCATGCAGCTAATGGGAGAACTTTGTCCCTTTGTAATAAATCATATTTGTGTAATCTACTAGAAGTGATCAGGAGTTTTTGTTTTCTTTTTGTTTCCCCATGTAAATTTGAAAAATTGGAACTAGGTCTGTAATGAATTACAAACTTTGACAAAAATGCTGGGGTAATTGTTTCCTCCCCTCCCAATAGAAAACTGGAATTTTATTTTATTTTTATTTACAAATGTGAAAAATTTCACCCTCCCCTCCAGTTTATTCATTGAGGATAAGGACTTTCTGTTTTGGAATATTAGGGTACACACAAATCATGATAAGACATTTAATTATAGTTTGAGTGCCAACAAATATTATTTTTAACTATTTAGTGAGGAAAAGTTTTAATAAAATTTTAACATATCACACTGGATATTGCTTATTACTTATTTAAAAATCAGGTTAATGCTCAAAGAAATTGACTAAAGATTCTTGCTTGCTGACTAGGGTGCCTTCATCCTCTAAGTACTCTAACAAGGGTGACTACCTTTCTAAATACCTGTCTTCTTTTTAGTGCTGCTCTTGTGTGCATACTTCATGCGAAAGCTTTTCCATTACAAGGACGATCCATATTCTACTATACCACAATTCCTTATGGTCACTCAAGCTTTCTACCTCCTGTCGGGCTAGCAAATTTGAGTTAATAGCACCATCATGCTTGTGTTAAGGGTATTTGTGTGGAGATGGGATTTGAGTCAGGGGCCACAGTTAATTTTGTGGTGAGCACAATTCCACAGACATAAAGGATAACCCTGTCTGTCATAACGTCAGCAACACTCCCAACAATCAACACAGAATGGCGTTTTCAAAAATGCTTGATTTCTTTAAAACACAAGTCCTGTTGAAAGGCAGCAGAATATGTGTTCCTAAGTCACTGACAAAACACTTAAATACTTTCGAAAACCCCACCAATAATCAACTGTGAATGGCAGTCTATTTGCAGAAATGGTTTCCAAATGCAGATGTTGCCCATTGTGTCTGTATTTGGGTATGGCAGCGGATAGGGTCATCATAAGTATCTCTAGGATCTATTGAAATTCACTCCTTTGTTGGAGAATACTTCTTTCCTCAGCTGATATTGAATGCACAATTATCAAAATGGCTACCTTGGCAAAAATGGTTCTTTTGGCTATAGGGTTACTGTGCCAACTTTTGGTTTGTTGTGGAGGGAAAAGCAGGTCTTCATGGTCCTGAGACTGTAAGCAGATAATTAACCAGTAACTGACCAGTTGTTGGCTGCATGACCTTTACTGGAGAGTTGTAAGGAGTGTGTGGCCAGATGTTTACAGTCTGCATGACCTCTGCTAGAAGGTGTTTAAAAATGAGTCAGTCAGTCAGTCCCATGTAGGTTGTTCAGAGAGATGACTAATTTGTTCCATACTAGCCAACTGTTGTTGCAATCTCACCTGTGAGTTTCTGCTAGATGAAAATACCAATCCACTAGCACAGAAGTTGTGAGTGCTTCCAGATTAGAATGCCAGGGTACTGGCTCATGGCTTGCATCTGCTGCTAGCCAAAGCGCACCAGAATGCTTAGTCACATCTTGCAGGACCTGAGGGGAGAATGCCCCAGTGTATTGGCTCAGCTGGCAAAGGCTTCCAGGACTCTGGCACAGAATGACCTCTTTGAACCTCAGTGTTCCCATCTGTAGTGATATTTGCAGGGTCTACAGGTGGGTTGTAAGATTTATTTGCCCAGAATTCATAAAGGATTTTGAGAACTGTGGCGTGAATGCTACAGAAGGATGAAACATTCCTACTTCTATCCCTGAACTCTGCTTAAGGTTCATACAGGCAAAAATCTGGTTAGTGACTCCCCAGTGAGTGACAAACAGTTTTAAATGGTAAAGTTTATGGCTACTAAAACCTTCTATGTAGCAGCTTTTCAGAATGGGCAATCAGCTGGAATGCTGGGGGTCATCAATGTGTTAAGTTCATGATGCGCTTTCTCACTGCTGTTGGAAAGATAACCTCTTTGATTGTCAGCTACAGACTTTAAACACCCTGCACTTTTGCTAGCAGGGTGCAAAGCCTGAGATCCTTGTTCACTATTTTGTTCCATCAGATTCCCATCAACTTCAGTGGGGAGAGTTCCTGAGTAAGGGACTTTAAGTGCCACAAGACTCCTCGCTTTTTTTGCTTTACTAGACTAACACAGCTGCCCCTTTGGAACTTAGTAAAAGTATAGTAAGCACCACAGGGCTTGCACACACATTAAGACTGGAAAAAATCATAATGAAAAGTAAACCATACAATAAAAAAATATCCAGCTAGGGAAAGGAGAAGACGTAGTGATTTATAGCCTCATAGTAAGGATGTATATGGATGTTATATGAATGACAGGAGTGGATGAGTATAAAGAGAGAAAAGAAGTGTGACAGAGGTCAGTAAAGAAATTGTTCCAATCAGTCCAGCACCATCCCCAAAGTATGTATTTGAATGCAAACTATATGGGACAAATCCAGCTCTGATCTAATGGAGCTGACAGCTGAGTCTGCTTGACTTCAGAGCAGTTACATCTGCTTACACCAAGGCTGTGTGTGCCCCTGTAGATGGGATGTATTTTTCTTTGCTCTTCACAGCTTGGTGCAGCTGCCATGAGAAAATCCATCATACCTAACATGCTACCCAGGACCTTTCACCTACTTGTCTCTTGATGGCAAACATCTTTTAATTTGATTTATGCTAAGTATTGTTGAGCGGCTGCTCAGAACCAGTCTTCCCGCTAGTTAAATGCAGACACGAAGTGGCGATTAGATAAGAAGCGCTGACGGTGCCAAGATTCTACCTCAGCGAGCAGGGCCTGCACTTTGGCCATTTCCCAGTGGTTTAAAGTACATTTAGAGGGAGCTTGGTGATTCGAGAATATACAAGACCTTTTGCTTCTAAATTCCCAGTTTGGCTCTCTCTAAGGCAGACAGTGAACAAAAGCTTTTGTCGCTTGATAGCTAATTGATTTCCATAAGAAGTGATTTAGACCCTGCTTCAAGACTGCACTTCAACATACTTAATGTTAGCCAGGTGTTTAAGTGCTGTCTTGAAATGGGACTTTAGCCATCAGATTCCAATTTCTGGCAGAGTGAGGTTCACATTACGCTATCACAAACACAGGGTTTTTTCCTCGATCCCTACTTCATTCATTCTTGTTATTTCTCTTCCTCGAAAGTAACTCTCAAGTGGACTCATAGGATATCTTCCGCTTAATTTTCTATGACCAGTTAATAATAACTATAATTTAAGCAGGCAAAGGTAATGATAAAGTTGACGAAATCTCATGCTCCAGGATCTGGAAGGAATTGTTCTCTGTTATGCAGTATTACAAAACGAGCCAGACAAAACAAATAAGGAGTCTTGTGGAACTTTTAAAGCCTAACAGATATATTTATCACATGAGCTTTTGTTGGAGAAAATCCCACTTCATCAGACACTTTGAAGATGAGGGAAATTACAGAATGGGAGGAAATAAGTGCAGAGAAGTGTAAGTCATGGAACAGCTCACACTGTAACAGCAAATTAAAATAGTTGTTAAGATTCAAATACTGGGAAACAGCATACAGAGGAAGATGAGGTCAAAACATTTTGTGATATTCCTCCCAGCCGCCACCACCACCTTCTTCTACAACATCAAGTATTGGCCATTGCTGCAGCTATGGACAAGGATTCCAGGCCTGATGGCATGGAGATCCTGAAAGGATACTACAATTGGAAATTTGTAGTTCACTATATCCCAAATACTATCTGTTGTACTATGTTAGATTTTGGAAATGTCTCACAAAGACAGCATGACTGATACAGAGAGAGAGAGAGAGAGAGAGAGAGTGTGTGTGTGTGTGTGTGTGTGTGTGTGTGTGTGTGTGTGTGTGTG
>ML682025.1:19339869-19513660 GCA_007922195.1 Podocnemis expansa
TGTGTGTGTGTGTGTGTGTGTGTGTGTGTGTGTGTGTGTGTGTGTGTAAAAATCTGTTTAAATTTTTTTAAATGTATGTTTTAGTATCTTAATAGAATGAACATTTCTTTTAGTTTTTACTTCATATCCCTCATTAGGTGATTCATTGGTATTGGTAGCAGTTCAGAATGTTCTGTTGATAGTGTATATATTTATTTATTTAGATTATTTTCAGAGACTAAGTGCTTTACACTTTGTAAAATCCAGATACACATCTAAACTTGTAGATTCTTTGCATATTGAGTTTGAGTAAGGCTTGCAGAACTGAATATTTAAAATGATCTTTATTATAAATACTTAGAGATATTCATATACATCAATAACTAACAACTCTCTCAAATAATAATGCTAATAGTAACTATTTCTAATAATATTTGGCTCTCATGTAGCACTTAGATCTCAAAGTGCTCACCAGAAGGGCTCAATTATCCCCCTATTACAGCTGGGGAAAACTAGGCATGAAGAGGGAAATGATTACCCAAGATCACACAGAAAAGCCGTGGCAGAGCTGGGAATTGAATCTTTACCTACTTCTGCCACTGACTTGCTATGTAATCCTTGAACAATCATCCATTACTTCATCTCTAAAAACATAGAGTTGCTCTGAAAATGTCTGGAGTGGGTGGTGGTGGGGGGGTGTCTGCTTATCTTCAGCCAGCTGTGGTCAAAAAGCATAAAAATTCTTGCCCATTACTATTTAGCCCTTTGAGGTCTGTGAACAAAGTCCATGAGGGTTTGTGTTTAAAATCAGAGATAATGACAGGGACTTGGCTTTCAGTGGAGTGCGTCAAAATTGAATAACTCTGAATGCAGGTCTCCTCTCCAGTTACCTATAAATACGTTTGATTATTCCACAGCCACTATCAGACTGTGTGCTGGGTTTCTTAAAGAACAGTGTGTGTGCCAAAAGGCTAAGCCTTGTTTAGTGGCTAGGCCTTGTTTAGTAGCAATAGGATGTGTAGCAAAAGCATGTCTGAAGGAGACTGAGGAGCAAAGATTGGCTGGTACACAGACTGTCATATCAATAGAAGGTTTGTGTCTTATGTGTGGAAGTGAGAGCTTGGCAATACTTAAGACAAAAATCAGCTCAGGACTTTCTTTGCATCTGTCTAAAATGGATTCTTTAGTGAGGTGGGAAATTAGCTCAATAACCCCAAGAAGAGTGTGTCAACCCTGAAAACATACTTGGGTCCTCACTATCCCCTCTATCCAGGTCCACCCCCTCACCAACACACAGGCCTCCAGTAACATGCTATTCTGCCTGGGAATTCCACCTCCTGCCTTGAACAGCTGGCTCCCTTTTACATAGGTGCTGCTGTGTGCTAGCAGGGGCTGCCTCTGCTCTAGAGTCTCGTTAGCTTTGGGTCACAATGTGGTCTAGTGTTCTGCATTCAGTTCTGTAGCTCCCTAGTCTACATGGAAATGGACATTGTGAGCACCTAGGCTCAGACATATATTAATGAATCCTTCTCCAAACATGTTTATACCTGGGATCCTGGAAGAGAGGTGATAGCCCGGACTTTACGGGAAGTCAGAGAGCTGTTGGGAAGGTAAAATGAAAACCACTGTTGCTGTAGTATGAAAGAGAAGGGGTGAAAGTGGGAGGAAGCTGAAAACTTGATGGCAAGGGGTGCACTAGAAGAAACTTCCATAGGTTCTCTTATATTACAGAATAACATCCATTAAAATCCAAGAGAATCTTCAAACTTCCTGGGACTCAACCATCCTTAAGAGGAACCTGGCTGCCATTTTTCACATCTTTTGTGAGTTGAGGCATGCCCCAGAAACACAAAAGGAAATCTTTCTATGTGATGAAAATTCTCTTTGGCCTGTCCCTAAATATTCTGTCTATTGAGAGGTAGCATGTTTCTTCTATGCAAAAAAACCAAGGAGTTGTATGGCACTTAAAGACTCACAGATTTACTTTTCACTTGAGCTTTCGTGGGAGAAAAATCCCACTTCATCAGATGCATTTATTTTCATTCCATTATGTAAGTTCACCCATCTTCAAAGCATCTGATGAAGTGGGAGTTTCTCCCACAAAAGCTCATGCGAAAAATAAATCTGTGAGTCTTTAAGTGTCATACGACTCCTTGGTTTTGTTTTGTTTTTTGCTGGACTAGACTAACACAGCTATTTCTTTTATGCATCCATTTTATGTTGGGACTAAAGTTGAGAGAGGCCAGAGATTTTCCATTAGAAAGGAATGAAGCTACCTCTGCCTCATCAAATGTAGATGGTGCTTTCAGTCATTAAAGGAAGCAGGCAAAAAGGTTCTTAGATTTGTAGAATTTAGATTCATCCAGGTAAGGTCAGAAGGGCACACTAGTTAACCTCCTGCAAAATACCCAGAAGCATGTTTGACAAAACATCAGTTTTTGAAGTGGCAGGAAGATAACTTTGTGGTAGAAAGATGAGCTCTGATGGACTGCAATATTCTCACACCTGGTGCATTTCCAAAGTTAATGAGGTTGAGAAGAGGTCACTAGTGGCATCTTTGGCCCTTCTCTAGTCATAGAAATGGTGAGTTACTGATGTAACTGTCCTTCTTTGAGATGGGCTGCTCACATCATTCAGTTACAGGTGTCCAACTCTGCTGTGGAGGTCCACTCCTTGGCCAAGAGGGCTGGTTTCTTCCTAACTGTACCAACCTATGCAGTCCGCAGATATCAGTTTAGACAGGACCTTCACCAGTGTGAATGCCTCTAGTGTTGAAGGGACGGAGATGTGCTCCGGATCCTTTCCCTGAGGTGGAGTTGCTGGAGGGGAAGTGACATGGCGCTGAGACGGTGCCGAGTCAGAGGCCAAATTGCGGCTTTTTACTCACAGCCAGAGAGTGGCGCTGGGTTTTTTCCAGTGCCAATCTGTCACGTAGTGCCAGTGAGTCCTTAGGCCTAGTGGGCATATCCACTGTCGGTTGCACTGCCTGATCCTGGGTGATATTGCAGAGCCTTCACTCCCTGTCTTTGCATGTTCTCCACTTAAAAGACTTGCATATGGGACATTTGTCCACTTGGTGTGACTCATCCAGGCAAGAGAGGCATTATAGAATCATAGGGTTAGAAGGGACCTCATGAAGTCATCTAGTCCAACCCCTTGCCAAAAAAGCAGGACTACTCTCACAAAATCATCCCAGCCAGGATTTTGTCTAACCAAGTCTTAAATAGCTCCAAAGATGGAGATTGAAGCTGGAGATTCCACCACTTTCCTCGATCCCCATCTCTCATGGGGATCGTCAATCGGGAACATTTTGCAGCAGACCGTGCAGGGTTTAAATCCTGGCATAGTACTAAATTATAAAATAATAAAGAGTAATCAGAGAAGACAGGCACTTGCTCAACTGCAAGGGAGGGCTATTCCAGTACTGTCACTGAGGGTGGAAAGAAGGAACTGGGAGGGTCAGGATCAGGGTCACATAAATAGCTGCGGTTGCGGTAGGGAGGGGGCGTTGGCTGCTGACCCTGGCCTGACTGGCTAGGGGAAAAGCTTTCTGGATTACTGTGCACTGTGGCACATAGACACCTGTAACTGAATGATGTGAGCAGCGCTCGAAAAAGAAGTATAGTTTGATGTAATAATCCTTTCAAACCAAGTAGTAACATTACTCTAACATGCTGATTTTTCCCCACCTCCTCTCTGTCTATCCCTCTTACCTTTCTTTCTCTCTTTTACTCCACCCCTTTTTTCTGAGTTGGTCAAGAATGTGAAGTATAAGTATACCAAGTTTTATCATATACATTCAGATTAGAGGGGGGCCCTGTCAGAGATTGCACATCTGTGCACCCTGGGTTATGATCTCTATGATTTTTCTGTTTCTTTGTACACCGTGATTGTATGATTTGTTGCCAGTTATATCATGCAATGTTTCTTTATAGATGCACGTAACTTGTTCAACATGAGTAGTATGATAGCATGTTTTTACAGCTTCATGCATGTATTCAGATCTGTAGCATGTTTAGCATGGCTCAAGGGTGGAGAGACCCACAGAGCTCTCCTAGCAGCAGCGAGCCTGAAAGAGACAAAGGTATGCTAATAGTCCTGGGGCCGGTTCTGTTCAACATTTTCATCAACGATCTGGATGATGGAATAGACTGCACTCTCAGTAAGTTTGCGGATGACACCAAGCTGGGGGGAACAGTAGACACGTTGGAGGGTAAGGACAGGATTCAGGGAGACCCAGATAAATTGGAACAATGGGCCAATAAAAATCTTATGAAGTTCAATAAGGACAAGTGTAAAATCCTGCATGTGGGACGGAAAAACCCCATGCACCGCTACAGGCTGGGGAACATTCAGCTAAGTAGCAGCAGTGTAGAAAAGGACCTGGGGGTCATGGTGGCTGGGAAGCTAGATATGACTCAGCAGTGTGCTCTTGCTGCCAAAAAGGCCAATGGCATACTGGGCTGCATCAAAAGAAGTATTACCAGCAGATCAAGGGATGTGATCATTCCCCTCTATTCTGCACTGGTGAGGCTACATCTAGAATACTGTGTTCGGTTTTGGGCTCCCCACTACAAAAAGGACAGGGACATGCTAGAGAGAGTTCAGAGGAGGGCAACCAAAATGATTAAAGGGCTGGAGCACAAGCCCTATGAGGAAAGACTGAAAGCATTAGGCTTATTTAGTCTGCAGAAGAGAAGATTGAGTAGGGATTTGATAGCAACCTTCAACTACTTGAAGGGATGCTCTAAGGAAGATGGAGCTCGACTGTTCTCGGTGGTAACAGAGGACAGAACAAGGAGCAATGGTCTCAAGTTGCAGTTAGGGAGGTCGAGGCTGGATATTAGAAAAAACTTTTTTACTAGGCGAGTGGTGAAACATTGGAATGAGCTGCCTAGGGAGGTGGTGGAGTCTCCATCTTTGGAGGTGTTTAAGGCCCAGCTGGACAAAACCATGACTGGGATGGTTTAGTGGGAGTGGTCCTGCCTCTGGCAGGGGGTTGGACTAGATGACCTATGAGGTCCCTTCCAACCCTAGGATTCTATGATTCTATGAGAAGGGACAAAGGCATCAAGCCTGCTGTAAGGGGAGGGGTGAGAGGAGTGTTGGAAACAAAGAAAGCGACCTGGAAGATTTTAGGGGCTTTTAGCTGAGACTTTGCAACTGGAAAGAACTTCAAGCAAGAAGTGGGCCCTGGCAGGCCACAGACAGAGACTGGCTGTGCAAACATCTAACAGCCAAACACCTGGAGCATAAACTTGTTTGAGCTATGAGGGTAGCTTAAGTAGAAGTATTAGGTTAGCATGTGTATTTTACCTTTTATTTCCTTGTTGTCTCTTCTGACCCATTTATATTGTGATTTTACCACAATTGGCCATATTCTCACTTGGAAGTATAATCTGATCAATAAATTTGTAGTTGTTTTATCTAAAGCTTGTGATCTTTAGAGAGTGTGAGTAAAGAGGGCTGGGCACAATACATTTCTTTGTCAGATGGATGGACTTGAGCGTAGGCTGATTGGGAGTGGATCCCGATCTCTGTAGACAGAGGCTCCTAGTATGGTAACTAGGGCTGGGGTGCTTGCTGAGGGACTGTCCCTCGAACAGCCAGAGGGCATACACAAGCTGCTGGGACCGATTACATGCAAGAGGCCAGAGTGGACTGACTGAGGAAGGGGGGTGAATTGGAGTTCAGGAGTGGCAAAGAGGGGGTGAATCAGGGTTCAGGAGTGGGATTTGGAAAGTCACAGCAGCACACTGGACTGGATTTGGGGAGCGGCCTGTCACAGGCCCAAATCAACATGCTGATGAGCTTCACTGCTCTGCCTTGTCATGATAGAAGAGTCTAATCTAGGTTTTAATTAATATTAAGGGGAGTCTGTACTAAGGCTTGTGGACTCAGTCAAACTGTATAGCTCTCCCTGGCTCTTTACACTAACTAACACTTGAGTTGGCTGACATTTTCAGAACTTTGAGTTTTTGATTAACTTCTTTTCTTGAATCATCACACAGGGTTTCACTAAGCCATGATTCAGACTCAGAAGTCATAGCGCAGACTTCTGGCTACATTACAGCTCCTGTTTTTATAATGAGTCCAGTCAAATCCTAGGGTCTGGAACACTCCTAAATTTAGGATCTAATTGCCCAATTCCGTGTCAAACTGGTGGTGCAAAAGCTAGTTTGTTAGTATGAAATTGTAGGCAATGGTTTGTAACATTGGTTTATGACTGTGAGAAGAATTTGAATGTTTATGGGATATTCTGATTCTGTATAGTACTGTTAACCCAGCCTTACGGCAGCAGGCAGCAAACGCAAGTCACTTAACGGCTCCAGGCCACAGTTCTCTGTCTGTGAAATGGGAATAATAACACTGACCTTCCTATACTATGAGGGTAATTAACATTTGCACAGCAGTTTGCCAAAACAAAGGTGCTATTTAAAGTGAATAATAAAGATGTTCCCAGACTACCAGTGTCACAGACTACATATCAAGCTATCCGATTGATTTAATTGCAGTTTAAAACTTTAGTTGCAAATCTCTTTTATATCTTTTTCATGGAAAGAATGATTTCTTTTTGAACTATCTAGAGTTTTAAAGTAGTTCCTTGAAGGGTGATGGAACTGTTATTGAAGAACAACCATCAAATATTTGGGATCCTTGGTTCCATCTGCATCCCAGGAATCCGGGAAATCATGCATACTCCTTTTAGTGTGATTAGAGCTGAGAATAAGATTTTCGTTCCTGAAGGAAAATGCTCTAAAAATAGGCTTTCTTGTGGTGTTTTCATCCTTCTTGGAATCTAGAGGATTCTGTGCATGTCTAAAGATAGGCAAAAGCTTAAGGTACTTATTGAACTGATTACTTTATTGAGCACCATCCATATATTTTGCACCATTGAGACAAAGTTCCAGTCTTTGCCTCAAGGAGCTAAGTGTAATTGCATTAAATTATAGTGTAATTTAGCCATACAATGTAGTATAAACAAATAATGCACTGGATGTGATCAGAAGTTTCAGTCCCATATGCACAGAAATGAAATAAGTCCCTCATTAATTAAAATTAATTAGTTTATATTTGCACAGTTGTAAATGTAAACTTTTCCACAGACATCTCATATGAACAAAAACAATAATTCAGTTCCAGACTATTTCATAATTCTAAAATATCCCCATTTTTTCAGAGGGGAGGAAGAAGGATGAGGAAAATGTTTTGCATCGGGACATGGGAATTTTGGCATATTGCATGTTTTGATGTGAAAGATCAATCTTTGCTTGAACATAACTTGAATATTTAATTAAAAATTTAATTAAAAAATTCAGAAGTTTCTGGGGTTTTATTCAAAATAGGAAATTCTCAAAAATATTATTTTATTATATTAAAATAAATCAGCATTACACTCAAGTTTTCCTTGCTTGGAAAGTGAATTACAGTAATTATTAAAGTAATGCTACCACCTGAAGATAGATGCGTATGATACCCAGCATTGAGACATAAGGATTAAATAACGTTCTAACAGGAGTAAAAAGCTAGTGTAACTTCAAAGCTGTTTCTGCAAGAGCCATTGACAGTTCACAGAGGAAAATAGCATCATAAACTATTCAGACAAAAAATGATTAGTCCTATAAGAATTATATTATATTACAAAGAATAATTACAGTTTTCTCCTGATTGAAGTGATTAAGTGACTTGTTGACTGTGTTTAATTTAGCATGCTTACACAAAATATAAGCACTGAGAAGACGAGAGTGGTCAAACATAACATTTATCCAACTAAATTCTATAAATTTGGGATCTCATAGGAGGAGGAGAAACCTAGAGACCAGACATAGTTTAATTTTGATCCACCAAAGGAACTGAATCACAGAACCATATGCCCAATTAATAAAGTTTTCCAGCACCATGGAATCCTCATGTATATACTATTTATACAGATCTTACATGAATTGTTGGCTATTTGTGTGGTTAAACCTATAATTGTTCAGTACTTTTACAAAATCCAATAGTCTTCTAGGTGTTTTAATACCCACATGTGTGCTCACGCACACACACACGTCTAAATGGCATAGTAAATTTGGTCCCTTGTCTCATTGGTGTGTGTGTGTGAGAGAGAGTGAGAAGAAATAAGGCTTACAAAGACATATAGACACCTAAAGATACAGATGGGAATAACTGGATTTACCAAAGTGCCCGAGTTAAATACCCAAGTCCTGTTGACTCTCAGTGGGAGTTATGTACCTAACTTGCTTAGGATTTTTTATAAATTTCACTAGGTACTTACCAGCATCCATAGGTACCTATATCCCTTTGCAAATCCAGTCCAAAGACCTTACAATAAAGCATCTCCAGTAAGTGTTAGGAGTGCCATAGGAAGTATAAGTAAGAAAACTGGGACGGACTGAGGGTAGGAAAATGTTTTTAGTCATAAAACATGCAGATCACACTGTTACTTACCAAACAGTATACTTCTCAGTAACAAATACAAACACAAACAATCGACCAGCCACATGCCAGCCCACTGTGAACTTAGTTCATCATAAGTCATGTGCTTAAAATTAAGCATGTTTGGGTGCCTTGCTGAATTGGGGCCTATATACCAAACTAGCTGCTCAGTGTCCATCTTGGAAGTTGTGTCACATTTTGTTTATTTGGTCTGTTTTAATTCATTTCTGGCAGGTGACTCAGCAGATATGAGAATAGAAGAAAGATTTGTTTTTTAAGAGGGTGGCTTGGTAAATAGGGCTGGTACGGGTGCCCCATCTGAAGGAGGCAACTTGGAGGAAAGCGTAGGCAGGAGGAAGAGAAGGAAATGAAGGTAGTACCAAGACTAACATTGCTAATGCAGAGAATAGACAAGGATATTTGGTCCATTGGTAATAATATTTGAAGGGTTCTCATGCGCTCAGGATACTTTCATAAGTTTGCAAAAGAAGGCAACATTCTCCTATGAGTCATGTCCCCATGAGTGCTCCACGGTTGGTGAGGGCATGCCCCCGCACCACAGATCAGAGAATTTTCCAGCAGTGAGTGTTGGGCCGCCTGTGCACGGTGCCTGTCTTGTGGTTGCTTTAGCGACCTTTTATGCTTGCGCAGCCCAACCTCCCTTTCAGTTCCTTCTTAACTGCATGTGGCTATGAACGGAGACCGAAATTCTCTTCAAAAGGCTTGATTACCTCAGAATCTTTTTTACTCTTCTTTCCCTTTCACCACTAGTTTCAGTCCTACTAGTTACTCAAATGAAACCTTCCTTTCCTTTAAAAATAAAAAAGGGGGTCATTGGCCTGTACCCCCAACCATACCTTGATTCTCCGGGTTTCAAATGATGTGAGAAATATAGCGAAGCAATGCCTGCTTCAGATGGCTTATTTGACTGTATTAAATGCCTAGGTGAGGAGCATGTTAGCCACAAATGCTCCCACTGTAAAAAAAATGAATGCCAGAGTCTGCCATGACCAGGATCTGAGACTCAAACTGCTTCTAACGGAGAGGTTCCTCAGACTGGCCTTGGACCCAACTCAGGTAAAAACATCTTCGGATCGTTCTCTGGGGGCAAATTAAAACCTAACCCTCTGATCCTCTCACAGAAAGTTGAGCACTCAAAGGGAGGTTTCAGGTCTCTCCAGCACACAAACTGAGAGAGCTACCAAACTCTCTTCATCTGTCATGGAGCAGACATATAGAGACACCACTCAGTTCCAAAACACAATAAATCAACAGTTCCAGTGGCACTGGACATGACTCTGACCTTAGCTCAACAATCTATTCCTGCCTCAACTCCATGGATGGCACTGCATTCAGATCTGATACCACCCATAATACCAGAACCACCACCTCCTCAGAACCATGTATGCCCCTGTTGCCCTCACTGTCAACAGTGGCACAGGACACATCAACCACAGTTCTGCCTTTGGCACGGAGAGTGACACTGTCTCAGAGAGTACTTTGTAAGAAATTGGAAAAAAGGAAGCATCTCAACCGCAATGGGGAGCACTCTCCACATTCTCCATTCAAAGCAGTGGTGCACTCCACTTTGCAGTATTCTAAAGAAGGATCAATATCCCCCATCCCTTTTTCTGGTAGCGATGAGGAGGCAAGGTCACAGACAGTTTTCTCCACTCACCGTAGATCCCACAACGCCATATGCAGGGCAACATACAACAACAGATGCATCGTCCTTATCCATGGTATCCTCCATTCTGGTATGGGCCCCCGGCCAATTAGCCACCACACTGGCCGAGATGGGATGCTTATTCTCACTTTTCTGCCCAAAGTAGTCCATCTACATCTGGGGGTTCCAAAGCACCACCTCCAGCTGATCCCTCTAACACGTTGGGTCAAATGGAGCAGCCAGAAGAAGAGTTACCTCCTCATAACTCATCTTCTTCTCTAGATGTATCCATCATTCTGTCTCCACCTAATACATCAGATGACTTTAAACAATTCCAAGGCCTCTTCAAAAGAGTGGCAGAATCTCAAGAAATTCCCATGCAAGCAGTAGCGGAGTCCCGTCACAAATGCCTGCGAATCTTACAAATGAAAACATTAGCACGTATCACTCTTCCAATGAACTCTTGGACCTGGAAAATATCATTTGGCAGATCCTGGCATCTATTACACCAACTTCCAAAAGAGTACATAAGAAATACTATATACAAAGTAAGGATTCCAAATATCTCTTCATTCACCACCCGCCAAATTCACTTGTGGTCGAGGTGGTGAATCACAGACAAAGGCAACAATTCAACAGATCTATGCCACATGAAAGAGAAGATTAATTGATGGACTTGCCTAGCAGGAAAGTCTACATCTCTTCGACCCTGCAATTCAGTATCTCGAACTATTCAGCCTTTCTTGCAAACTATGACCATGACAATTATTTGAAATTAGCAGAGTTTATTGAGTTTATACCAAACAAGAAAAGACTTCAATTCCATGCCATAATAAAAGAAGGGCAATTAATATCTAGAATGAGCCTGCAAGCTGTTTTGAACATCACCGATACCTCTGCATGTCTCATGGCAACAGGAATTGCCATGTGCCATTCTTCCTGGCTCCACTCCACTGATCTTCCAGACTCCCTTCAGGCCATGATCAAAGATCTCCCATTTGACAGGAAGAAACCGTGGAGAAAACAGACAAGGTTATGCATACTTCTAAAGATTCAAGGGCGACACTCCGTACATTTGGAATTTTAGACACCACCACCCAGACATTGATCTCCTTGCTATCAACCTTAATCCTAGATACCCATCCCAGTATCAGTTGCACTATCACTATCATTAACAGTACCGCAGATGCAACAACTTCAGAAACAGAGACAGCAGCACAGGAGGCAACTTGCGAACCAGAACACCACATCTCAAAAAACAAACATGAAACCACAGTTTTGAGGTTTTGGTCAGGAGCCATCCAAACATTGTTATTCCAGAAACATTGCAACCCTGAGGTATAAGTACCACCTTCAGCCCTTTTACCATTCATGGCAGTGTGTCACCACCCCCAAATGGGTTCTGGAAAGAGTAAAATCCAGTTATATCATTCCATTCATAACACTACCAAGATCTCACTACCGGTCCCCGTCCCGCTTCAGGGACACTCATCACATACAAAACCTTCAATAGGACACAGAATGCCTCCTCTCCATAGGAGCTGTAGAAAGGCTCCCTCTGATTCACAGGATAAAAGGTTTTTAGTCACCATACTTCCTAACACAAAAGAAGACAGGCTGTTGGAGACCAATATTTGACCTCAGATGTCTGAACAAATTCATAAAATCACAAAAGTTCAGATGGGTTATGCTTTCCATCATAATTCCAGCTCTGGAACAAAACAATTGGTTTAGGCTCTTGACCTTCAGGATACCTAATTTCATGTTTCTATACAGCCTTCACATAGGAGATGCCTCTGTTGCAAGATCAGACATGAGCACTACCAATGTGTTGTCCTTCCCTTTGGCCTCTCAACAGCACCCAGAGTCTTCTCCAAGATCCTTGCAGTGCTAGCAGCTCATCTACAAAAACAGAGTATATTCACATACCCATACCTGGATGATTGCCTACTAAAATCACCCAAACAGGCACAAACCAGACAAGCAGTTATCACCGCAATGTCACTTTTCCACAAGCTTGGTCTAGTGATAACCCTAAAGAAGTTCAGACTTCATCCAACTCAAATAATAGAATTCATAGGGGCTCATTTGGATTTCAAACAAGCCAGAGCCTTCCTACGTGACCACAGAAACAACCCAATACAGGTCTTCGTAAAAAAAGTTCAAGTCTCATCCACAGTAAGGGTACTCACATTCCTACAGTTACTAGGCCACATGGCTTCAACTACATTTGTAGTCAAGCACACAAGACTCAGGATGGGACCTTTACAACTATACTTATCAAGAGTAAACAAACCATGCAAGCGCACAGTTCACAAATGCGCAATAGGGTCCCAAGAAGTAAAACACTCCCTCAACTGGTGGCTCAGTCGAAAGAACTTGGAAGGGGGAGCACCATTCCTTCAACGTCCACCTTCTGTAATAATAACCACAGATGTTTCCCTCACTGCTTGAGGAGCACACCTAGGCCCACAGATGGCTGAGGTGAAATGGGCTTGACAAGAATCACTATTACACATAAATCTGCTAGAACTTCAAGCTGTACAAAATGCATGCACTTACTTCAGGAAATGTATACTACAGGAGCATGTAAAAATCCTGATGGACAGCACGGCATGCATGTTCTATATCAACAGTCAAGGAGGCACTTGGTCTGCTTCTCTTTGTATGGAAGCTATAAAACTATGTGAGTGGTGCATGAGAAACGATGTCACATCAGCAGCATACCTACCCAAAATACACAATACATTGGCAGACATTCTGAGCAGATCATTCTCACTCAATCACAAATGGGAACTCAATACTCCCACTATGATTTCAGTTTTTTCCTGATGTGGATTCCTGTGCATAGATCTCTTCACCACATCCCACAATCACAAATGCCCAAGGTTCTGCTGCAGAGCAGGGATCAGGACAGGATCTCTAGGGGATGCCTTTTTCACTCAGTGGTCATTCCATCATCATTAGGCATTCCCTACCATTCCTTTCATTCAGAGATCCCACATAAAGATATGAGAAGACAACTCGAGAGTCATCACAATAGCCTTGGCATGGCCAAGACAACTATGGTTCATGCTGCTAACACAATTGTTCATCAGACTACCTCTTATTCTACCTCTTCGTCACAATCTTCTTACACAGAAAAGTGGAAAAACTGCACATCCAAACCTAAAGAACTTATACCTGACTGCGTGACTCCTATGTGGTTCCAACAAGAAAAACTCATATGCTCAGAACTAGTGAAAACACATTCTACAGGAAACCATCAACGAGAAGGACTTACCTTCAGAAGCGGAGTAGGTTTGTGATATGGTGTTCCCATAAGGATATTCATCCAAATTCTGCAATATCATCAGTCATTCTTGAATACCTACTCCACCTAAAAGGCACAGGACTCATGCTAAGCTCACTGAGAGTTCATTTGGCTTCCATTGCTGCCTTTCACAATCTCATAGATGATATCTCAATATTTTCACATCCCATTATCAAATGTTTTCTAATGGGAATAAAAAACATACTCAGAGACACATCCACTGGCTCCTGCTTGGAATACATGTCTGGTCCTTATAATATTAACCAAACCACCATTTGAGCCTTTGAAAGTTTGCTCCCTTGGCCAACTTTCTATGACAGTATCTTTTCTGGTAGCAAAACCTCAGCCCGCAGAGTCAGCAAACTAGTGGCTCTCATGGCTGATCCTCCTTATACAATATTCAACAAGGGAAAGGTTACACTTAGACCTCATCCAAAGTTTCTATCTAAGATAACAGATTTTCACATGAACCAATCCATTCACTTATCTGTTTTCTGTCCTAAGACACACTCCAATCCACATTGTGCGATCCCCCATACTCTGGATGTCCGACACGCATTAGCCTTTTACCTAGAAAGAGCAAAAACATTTAGGGTAAGGCAGATGCTGTTTGTTTCCATAAACAAGAGCATGCCAGTCTCTAAACAAAGACTTTCAAAATGGATTACTAACTGCATAGGAACTTGCTATGATATATCAAACCTTCCAAGACCAGAAACCATAAGGTCACACTCAACTAGAACTGCTTCCATGACAACAGCATTTCTCGCCAACATCCCAATCTCTGATATAAGCACAGCAGCAACATGCTCTTCCACACATACTTTTATAAAACACTATGCAATTGATCAAGCTACAAGATCTGATGCTGCAATGGGGCCTACCAATTCTATCTACAATCCAGAATAACTCCTCAGAAATCTCGCCTACCAACTAGAGGGTACAACTTGGGAGACACCAGTTATGGAGCACCCACTGGGACACGATTCATAGGAGTAAGAAAGGTTGCTCACCTTCAGTGTAGTAACTGGAGTTCTCTGAGATGTGCATACCCGTGGGTGCTCCTCTTCCCTCCCTACTCCTGTCTTTCTTCAGAGCTAGTGTAGTCACTTCCAGAAAGAGAAGGAACTGAAGGGGGGGTCTGGCCATCCAAATACAAAAGGGCACCAAAGCAACCATGAGATAGGCACTGTGGGCACGCGAAGCCCAACAGTCACTGCTGGAAAATTCTCTGATCTGTGGTGCGGGGGCACGCCACTCACCAATTGTGGAGCATCCATGGGGACACACATCTTGGAGAACTCTAGTTACTACAGTGAAGCTGAGCAACCTTTCTTTTTCACACTCTAGAGTTGCTGAATTTTGTTGTGAATGCTTCTCATAGCCCTTGTGGCAGGACACAAAGTGCTAACAACTTGCACCTAGCCTCTCCTATATAAAATTCGCATGTCATGCTGGGTAACGGGCATGCTTCAGGAATACCTGGCACAAATGAATGCATCTGTGTTTTGCATGGTTAATCTCAGTTTTACCCTTCTTCCTCTGGAGACGATGGGGTTTATTATGGATTACCCTTGGACTCAGTCCTGCAAGTTACCTATTGTCTCCTGTGAGATCCAGAGCAGGGGCATCACTGGCGCCTGGCACACAGGGCACGTGTCCTGAGTCCTGGCACCAGTGCCCTGAATGTCTGGGGCACCCCCTCCCTCTCCTGGGCTGGGCTGCCCGCAGCAGCCACTGTCTCGCCCAGCCCTGTCCCCAGCCAGGAATCGGGGGCCAGGCTGGCAGGGACAGGAGCCAAGGGCCCTGCATCCGGATCGGAGCAAGGGTGTGGAGCCTGGGCCCAGGCCCCAGGTCTTCCCCTGGAGCAACAACGCTTCTGATCCAGAGTATCCCAACTCTTATGGAAGACCAGACCCTGTGCAACAAAACTAATCTGGTATGAAAAGTCCAGTGAAACTATTTTATTCTCCTGAGCCAATGTAGCTGTGCCATTTGCCCCAGGGCCTAATTCCCCTCTTACTTAAACTGGTGAAAATCAGGAGATAGTCCACTGAGGGATGTCACAGTGAGAGAAGAGCCAGGCACCATTGAATTGGATTTTCAGGAATTCTCTCTGCTGGATTGCTTTCAAGGAGAGCTGCTGAGCAAAGCTCTTTCTCTGTTCTCAGTAGCCCTGTCCCTCTCTTTCCAGGGCAGTCTGGCTAGCCCAGTTCAGAGGAATCAGGAGGGGTGTGTTGTGAGCCCAAGGGTAGAGGCTGACACAATCAGAATGGCTGAATTTGTGGGTGAAGAAGAATTAACTCATGAAAAATGACAACAAATAAGTATCATCCCTTCTTGGAGCAGCCCTGTATCAAAAGTGCATATCTTGGAGCTGTAGCTGTGCCTCTGTCCTCGTCTAAACCTAATTTGGCTGTGTCTACAGTAGAGACCTTTTTATGGCACAGCTGTACACTGCAGCTTCACTGCTATAAGATCTCCCATGTAGCCACTCAATGCCAACAAGGAGAGAGCTTTCTCACTGATGTAATTATACCACCCCTAATGGGCAGTGGTAGGTATGTCAACTGGAGAGCATCTCCTACTGCCATAGCACTTTCCAAACTGGGGCTTCTGTCAGTCTCACACTGCCCATGGACAGAGTTGTAGCTACAAAAGTGCTACAGAAGCAGCCTGGAATCCTTTCTTGAGCTAAAACAAGGCAGGTCAGCTTCCACCATCAGCAAGACTATTACTCAGCCCTTAATTTGTCTGGGTTTGTTATGTAGGTCACCCAAGAAATAGTTTAAAGCCATGTTGTCCATGATCAATCTGATGTTGTAACTAAGTCGTTGTTATGCCTGCTAGCACTAACTGAGAGGATTTTCTGACGTAGCTGGAAAACCCTGCGGCTTGTCACTGTGATTACGTCACTGCCAAAAGAGGGAACCAAAGTGCAGGTTTCTTCATTTTTTGGGTATGCTGGTTGCTGACCTACTTTCTGTTTCCATATGTGAGAGTTTGTAAATAACATACCTCACCTCCATAAACTTGTGTTATCTGAAAGGAACAAATGGCTCAGTTCCTTCTTCTAGGGTGCCATGTGTGGGCTTCAGGACCACTAAATAGGATGATCTCGTGAGGTCCCTTCCAACCCTATGATTTGATTCAATTCGATTTGATTTGATTCGACTGCAACCCCATCACTGTGGAAGTTCTGCTGTGGTCACTCTTTTCTCTGTGACTTGTCATTTGTTCTGCGCTGTGTTACAGAGTTGCTGTCAATCTGAGTGTCCTGTATTGGTTAAAACTTTAGACCACTGGCTAGAGTCACAGAGTATGTCCATGCTACAGTCATGGTGAGATTACAGCTCATGTAAACATACCTGAGATAGGCTTAATCTAGACTGGGTTTAGGAGAGTTTCATATAAGGTTTCCTGTTAGGTGAGGCAGGCCATGATGCTTGGTTGAAGCAAATCCCAGACCACACTGTTTCTCCATTTCCAGAAAGCCTCCCTGACCCTTCGATAAGTGGTTCCAGGTGATTCACTTCACCTGCTGCAGAAAACTGCATCCGATTCCCAGACGTTTGCTCCCCATGCAAATCCTTTGAAGAGAGGATAACTGGAAACAAGAAGTTTGAGGCTGCTATTGAAGATGAAGCATGGGGAGAAGGGATTAGTTTATTTACCTTCAATACACCAGGGAATTTAAGGGTTAAATATTTTTGTTAAACCAAAGTACCTTTAGTTGAAGCCTAAACTGAGAGTGATTTTTCTTCTCCATTTTTCTCTATGTCTAATGGAGCTGGAAGCCCAGGTTCAGTCCTGTTTGCTGGCTTGTCTTTGCTAACTCCACTTAAAACCATCACCTTGAAAAGTGTGATGATGCAAATGAAAAGGGTATGATAAGTTTCTCAGAACTATCAGCTAGAAACTGGAGTATGGACTGTGTGATTAATTGCTATTTCCTCCCTTCTCCTACCTTCACCAAAAAGAAAAGAGGTCATGTTGCACGTGAATACCAAACTAGACTGCTCCAGGCGTGGGCTGGGAAGCTTTGCACTTTGTTGCAATAGGAAATCCCCATCGAAACCAGGACTAAGTTGACCTCGTTATAGCAGGATATGGCAGGAAAAACAGCTCTGATCCCAAGACTCCTTTCCTGTTATTGAAATGACTGTCAGGTCTGCCACTAAATGCATACATTTACCTTTCACTGTGCAACAGTGGATGTGTCTGCTCCAAGTACTGCTTTATTGATACACTGGAATCTGCTCTCTTTTTCCACTCTGCTGTTTATACTGCTTAGGTGCAGCACTGTCATACAAGTGAAAGATGCTTTACAAACACATAGATGATGATGATGCTTATTTAAATCTACAGGATGAAAGGAAGGAGAGTGTTCCATTCTTTTCTAAAAGAGAAAATAGTACTGAGCAATCCCAGTGTTTTAGGACACCTAGGAATGCAAAGGAATAGGCTTGTTAATGGGTACAGCTAGTTGATATTTTTTCTTAGAATTTGTTTTATTACATTTTTTGCTCTCAAAATGTATTTTAATTTTTTTTATTCTTTGACTTAAAAAAAATGAAAACGTATTGAAAAAAGTCATTGCAACTCTTTTCAAGGTATTTCACTGGCTTTCCTACCTACGCTAATGAGTACAATGTAGACCTTTTCCTCACCAAGTCTGAATCTAGCTCAGGTTGTCTGTGTCCAAGTTTGTTCCCATCTGATTGCTATTGGTGGGCTACATGAGATGAGATGTTGGGTCTAAATACATTTCCTAAAGTGGGGAAGCAGCCATGTCATTTGAAAACATCTCTACCATTGGCACTGTGTGAGTCCTTTATTGGCAGTAGCAACAGAGAGACTGAACACCTGAATGCATCAGGGAGCCTGAAGTAGTCTCCATCAGGTTTTGAAATATATTGGCAGAGTTCTGAGAGTAAGCTTGCCATGCAGCTGCCCATGTTGTACCTGTTAGATGGATGCAATCAGCAAACTTTAGTCTCTAAAATTGTCACTTTGGCCCTGAGAGTAAAATAATATGTACAGAAATCCATATGCTGATGGACATATTCCTGTCTACACTTGGCCTTCTGTAAGAGCCTGTTTCTGCCCTTGGAATTGTGCACTAAGGCCCCAGGCTTGTGTTCTTTATTACTTGGCTTCATAATTATTGTGCACCAAGGTTGACAGGATTGTGTGCATTGATACATCCATGTAAGCGGCACACATGCACTTGAGGGTAGAATATGGCTGTTAAGGCACTGGAGTCCAGCAGCAGCAGTAAACTTGGTAGTGAATTGGCAGTGCTCCAGGTATGACAGATTTTTTTTGTGAAAAATTTTGATGAGTTCAATAAGCTGCTTCAAAAACATATTGGGTAGGAGGGACTGTGTCACAAAAAAGTCATTGGTCTTTCTGTTTTTTGGATGAAGTTTTGTCACTGAAATTTGGAAAAAAAATGAAAACTTTATTTTAAAGGACTATTAAGAATACCTAATATAATACAATTTTTTAAAATGGTAACTGACTGACAAAATAAATATTTACGGTCCTGTAGAACCAGATTGTTGAAATATAGTCCATGCAAACATGCCTTATGTGTTGTTGAATACAGAACAGATTCTGACCTTTTCACTATAGGCCAGCAAAAGGTCATCCAACTTTATTACTAGTTATCAATCAGTCTAGGGTCACTTTGAGTTAGAATCTTGAAATGTGGTTGACTTTCTATTTATTTATTTTATATTATTATGAATTGCTGGCTCTTTTCATTGTGCTGCCTGGCTATCCACTTCTTATGTCTTGTTTTATATTTGGATTGTAAACTTTCCAGGGAAGGGTTCCTCTTTTTCGTCTGTGTTTGTGGAGCACCTAGCACAGTGGGAGTCTGGTATGCAACTGATGCTCCAGAGTGCTACTCCAATACAAATGATATAGAGCCAGAACTACAGAAAAGCCAAATGTTATCTTTATGTCATATGTGTAACTAAAAGGGCATCAAATGAACAATTTTTAAAAATAAGTGAATACATGAACAGGACATAGTAGAAAAGATCTTCACATGTGGGTAAATTAAGGTTGTGAGGCCACCAGTTCTATCTGCCAAACTTTAAGAAGAAGGTTTATTGCAGGTGAACGAGTGCACCAGCCATGCTAGCCCTGGGTGGACTGCTGTCAACCCATGTTGCGTATGCTCCTCTGTATCTATCCTGTTTTGCATTTCATTTTCATCTTCTCTTGTGTAGTATAATTGGAAGGAAAGAAGGGCTTACATTGTATTGCTGTCATGTCTACACCCTGCAATTGTGTAGGAATTTATTTAGCTTAAGAGGTTGCTGCTATTATCAAAGAGAATAAGACAAAGGCACATGGTATTTTATTGCACTAAAGTGCTTCTTGCTTATCTGCAGAAATGAGATGTGCTATGTCTGAGTTACTCATAAACTTTCAACCAGTGTCCTAAAAGCATTTTGGTGGTCATCCACTCACTGTCACCTGAAATAATCAATTGGATCACTGACCTAGACCTGGACATCTGTTGTATAAGTTTAGATGAAATATCTGGGGTGACGGTCAACATTCAACATTAAACTGTGTTAAATAAGGCCTTGGATTTTGTATACACAGACCTCAGCTTGCTTAGTACCGTGGCACATACATGGTAAAAAAAAAAAATTTTTAACCTTATAATAAAGATAAAGAAGGAAAACAGTGAATGTGTTTGAAATGTAAAATATTAAATAAGGCTTTCATTTTAACAGCATCCACTGTTCCCTTTCTCTTCAGGTGGAGAGAGCTTTTAGAAGGAAACAATCTTTATTTTACAGTCTCTCTTAGACAGTACCAAAGATAGTAACAACTGGCATTTTGGGGAAAAAAGAAGTTAGCTGAAATGAGTTGGAGCTGCAGCTGTTGTTTTCAAAGTCCAGTCCCTTTCCATCCTAGATGGGGTTTGGGTTTCAACTGGAGTTGGTAGAGGCAGGGGCGTCACTGGCTGGGGGAGGGACCCAGAGCACGGGTCCAGGCCCCGCCCCCTGGCCAGGGACAGAGCCAGGAGCAGCCAAGCTGCCACAGGTGGCTAGGCCCCACGTCCCTGGCCGGGGCTGCGGGGGCTGCCGTGGGCAGCCAGGCCCCAGATCCCCGGCCAGGGACAGGGCCGGAAGCAGCCGCAGGAGGCTGGGCCCCACATCCCCGGCCAGGGACGGGGCCGCCGTGGCCACGGACGGCCAGGCCCCGGATCCCTGGCGGGGGACGGGGCTGCCGCACCTGCCAGCGGCTGGGCCCTGAATCTTTGGCCCGATTGGGCCGGAGATCCGGGGCACTGGCGCTGGGGTTCAGGGCACGTGCCCCGGGGTGCCCAGCGCCAGCAACGCCCCTGGGTAGAGGTGGCAATGTCATCTAGGTCCCTCTCCCTGGCAAGTTATAAAGACTTCTGTCAGGATGAGCAAAGTCTCAGGGTCTCCAGAAGTGGTAGGTTAATAGTCAGATGGTGAAGCTTGCTCTAATAACACATTTTTCTCCCAAAGTCCCTTTCTTCAAGGATCCCAAAAAGGAATGATGGGTGAAACAGGCCCTCTGATTACTTTGTCCAACAACTAGGCCTAATCTCCAGTGGTAGTTTTGTTTCACTGATTTCTGTTTCCACTCTCTTTATTTATCAGACACGAACTTAGTGCATGCCTTGAATTATATCAAGACTTTTTGTTTGGACTAGCTCAGTTTTCCTGTCTCCATTTTTGTCCTTTTTTCCATGAACATTTGTTGTTGTAGGTTATTGTTACATCTTACAACATCTCACTTCTTACAGCTAAACTCACAATTAGGGTAAATGTTTAAGCCCAGTTATCACAACACCTCTTAACTTTGCTCTCGTTAAGCCATATGAAAGAGGAAGTCACAAATACGTTCCAAGAACTTGGTAAAGTAAGGAAAGGAAGGGACTGGGATTCTTTTTAGTAGAAAGAGAAATGAGATTGGAAGGATTTGCTCTGAGCAAGTTGTGTGAAAGGATGGTATATCACATTGTTAAAGAAGCCAACACACTGTTGTTAGACAATGAATACATGGGATTCATTGGCAAGGGAATGGAGCATAATCTACTAGTGAAAACAGGAAGTTGAGGTTTGTGAGGTTGTACTCCCATCTCAACCACAGACTTATGCTGTGACCATGGGCAAATCACTGTATCTCTTGGGAGATACAGTTTTGTCTCTATAAAATGCATGTCTTATGGGAAGTGGGGATCTCCTGTAAGACCAAATTCTGCTTTCAGATAAATGTACTCATTTTCCACTGAGTCCATAGAAAGTTGCGGGGGTATATCTGAGTGCAAAATTTGGCCCTAAATACTTGTAAGGTACCTTTGAGTTTCTCAGATGAATATTACTAACTTTACAAATAAAGTCTTATGGTTGTTTATTATTAATAATAAAAATACTTAGCATTTTATTGTGATGTATATATTCAAAGTACACTGCATTGTACAGTAGCACTACTGTGTTTTTATATATTTACTAATATTCTACTGTTAATTTATAAGAAATTTAAAAAAAATCCTATTGGCCTCAAAACCAATGACAAGAATAACTATAATTCAACAGACCTGCTAGCTAGAAGATGCAAATCTGTTTCTGCTGACACGGATAATCATTCTAAGAAGATGGAGAAAGCTATTTTCATTAACAGAAATAGTGACTCTCCAGCTAGGTTGAAATAAAGTTTGCGTTGTTAGTAGGGTTTTGTGAAATTCCTCTGTTCTTGCTTCGAATTATGGTTTTGTTAGGAGAGTTTCTATGAATTCCACCTTCCTTATGTTGCAGAAGGATGTGGTTTTCTCTTTATTTTTGTTAAAGATGGTTCTCTTCTTGCATCATCTGTTCGCTGTTGTTCTTGGACTCTGGAGCAGGTTGTTTGCTACCCGTGGTATGCAGGGGAAAAGCTACTGATGGAGCATACAGCTATCTGGTTCCAAAGGGGCAGCTGTATTAGTCTAGTTCAGCAAAACAGAGTCCTGTGGCACTTTTAAAGACTAACAAATTTGTTTATCACATGAGCTTTCCTGGGAGAGAATCTCACTTTATCATGTCTGACAAAGTGGGATTTTCTCCCAGGAAAGCTCATGCAATAAATAAATTTGATAGTCTTTAAGTGCCATAGCTGTTAAGATATGTCCAGGAAACCTGGTGGATTATAGCCTTAATACTCTGTCTTTTCAGGGTGTATATCAAAGCAGATGAAGGAGGAGGTAAGGGTATAGTAAGACTCTTGGGTGTTGGCGTGAATACTGCATTGTCAAAATTCCCACAGAATGCCCCGCCCCCTTGCTCTTAACACCTTGGTGTGAAAGGAATACAGGGTGTAGGCTGAGAATGGCCATTGAGGAGGAGACATGGATAACCTACCTCTTACAAATGGAGCATGTTATAGGGATGGTTGAAAATTTCTATTAAAAGTAGCTTTCAATGGAAAAATGGGTTTTTGACTAGATGAAGCTTTTACAATAAGTGTGTGTAACCCTTCTGCCAGGGTGAGATGGCAGAACAAGGGTTAGGTTCTGTATCTAGGGGTTTCCAAATAATGTACAGCACCAACCAGCTCAAGCCCCCACCCATCCTTTTAGGAAATCATACACTATTCTCTGGGCACCCCAGAGGGGTAATGCTTCCCTGCTCACAAGCACAAGTCTGAGTGTAGTGTACAGAACTTTTAATAGTAATAAAAGAATGTAAAGACACAATAGCAAAAATTGACACTGATTTGGATAATCAGTGCAGAACAAGGTTCCCACATAATCCCACACAGCATAACAGAATGTGTGAACTCAACAGCAAAACCCAGCACTAATCTGGATAATCAGTGGAGAACAAGGTTCCCACATAATCCCACACAGCACAAGAGAACATATCAACTCAATAGCAAAACCAGCACCGATCTGGAGAATCAGTGCAGAACAAGGATCCCAGCAAACCCCAGGGTGTGTAGTGAATGTCTCTTGTGCCAGCTGTCCGCCAGCACCACACACTGGTCACTCACTCTGCCCGCTTTTACCATCCACTGGCTCCGCCTGCTGTCCACAAACCTCAGCCCATGGGTCATGCATGCTGTCCAGCCTTCCGCTGGCTAATCTCACCATCCACTGGCTCTGCCTGCTGGTTGCTCCTGTGGTCCAGCCATCTGCTGGCTGGTCTTCAGTGATTTTAGTTCTTGAACTCAGAGCAGCTGCAAAAGCTTATCCAATCAAAATAACAAAAGAAAGGCTCCACAAGAAGCCTGGTCACTGATCTATACTTTCACAGTATGGCAGGGGGTGAGGCAGTGCCTCAGGCACAGCTCTTAACAGAGCTAACCCTCACCCATTTCTTAACTTTACCAGGCTAAAAGCAGGGAGGATGGCCCCTCTTTCAAGTTCCTTGTGCTAACGGTAACTTTTACCCTTTAACTAACCTAAACAGAGTTTGAACAAGCAAAAGAGTAGCATATTACAAAAGACAGTATTTCATGTTTCTTTTCAGTAGAATTACAGATATTGACAGATTTGTGATCAAATCAACCTGAATACCATTACCGATATTGCCCTGTACCCATAGTGAGACTATGCTAATATGCTGTTTGTGCTCATGCAAATACAAAAGCCATGCAGATCAATCCATTCCCCCCCCCCCCCCCGAAGCTATTAGGTGCAGCTTCTATGCCTTCCTTACATGTATACTTTCCATGGAAAGTTGTCTTGTCAAATTATACAGAATGGTTTGATTTAGTGGGGGGGGCGAGGTGTTTGTTTTTTACAAACATTGAAATGATTGTTTTGTTTTGTTTTCTTTGAAAGTGTCTAAAGGGAAATTAATTTTTTTTAAAAGTCCAACTAGTTCTACTGCTTAGCTATGTGATCCTTTCTCAGCCTCGCTCTTGCTACTAGCAGCAGTAATTTGGCAGGTAGGACTTTCTTTTAATGTATAAAATGTTTTCATGTCTTCAGCATGCTTGTTCCTTAAACATTTTCAAATGTGTTTTCAGCCAATGATTGTTCATATAGTAAGAGGAAAATAAGGACAAGCAGCAAGTACATGTATATAATCTGAGTGTTCTGATTGCGTGAATGATTGGAATATGAACTCCTTTAAACTCGTAGGAGTTGACAGTCACACCTTGTGCCTTTGGAATGGTAATTTTCTCACCAGGTTTAATAAGGTCACAGATTTAACCTCTCACCTCATTTTTTACTAGGTATTCATAATTGTGAGGATGTTATCTAACTGCATCCAGATTTCACAATGGCAGCTGTGTTAGTCGAGTTCAGCAAAACAAACAAGGAGTCTGGTGGTACTTTTAAAGACTAACAAATTTATTTATCACATGAGCTTTCTTGAGAGGGAATACCACTTCATGCAATAAATAAATTTATTAGTCTTTAAAAGTACCACCAGACTCCTTGTTTGTCTTATATCCTGTTGTAGAAATTTGCATTTCTTCTATCATATTATCTCTCAAGGCCTATCTTAGAAATTTCTATGCCAAAGTTAAAATCCAAAATGGGGTTAGCACTGACAGGCATGTAAAAAAGAGAAAGTAGAGCATAGTGCACAGTAGAAGTTTACTGAAATTATCTGTTTAGAAAACGAGGAACAAAGGAATGAAAAACAAGTATTAAGGTATAACAATATGAGGATAAACGTGTAAAGAATCTTCCTGTATTAATAGTCACATGTATAATGGTTCAATATGAAGTAAGATGTTTGTTACACTGTATAAAAGCTTGTGTGATATCTAAGGGGGTTGGGAAGCTTACTGACTCCTTAGGGGGCTCTGCAACCTTCCTCTTCTTGTAAAAGAATAAACAGCTGCTTGACCACTATATCCTGGTGTCTGGTCCTAATTGACTCACCTAGGCACCCTAAGGGAGATTTACTCCCATAACAATTTTGGCACCCCAGATGGGACTCTAGGTCTCACCACTCAGCGGAGTTCAGCTGGGAAGGGAAATGCAGTAGCCGGCAACAGGGTAGTTCACTTATATTGCCTTTCCCCGTCTACCTGGATCCGTTGGTGGAGAGGTAAGGAGTCATTATTTT
Source organism: Podocnemis expansa (assembly GCA_007922195.1). Classification (NCBI taxonomy): domain Eukaryota; kingdom Metazoa; phylum Chordata; order Testudines; family Podocnemididae; genus Podocnemis; species Podocnemis expansa. The sequence goes on from ML682025.1 coordinate 19,365,332, forward strand.
TACTGGTCAAGCTTGGTTAGGTTTAATGTTTATCTTATGATGTTGTTGAGAAGTATGTCTGTGTGTGTGTAATTAAATCTGTGTAGTCTGGCTTTGTGTGTTGCTTTATTCTTTTGGCTTTGTATAATTGCCATTAACCGACTCTTAGAGAACCAAATAAGTAAAGAAGTAGCCCTCCTTGGTGAAAATCAGTAAGTAATTTAAGTTACTGTCCTAAATACTGTGTCCTGGGTTGTGCTGATTGGCCTCAGATCCTTTTAAAACTCTGGGGTTCGAGTCCCCGAGTAGGAGGGTTCGAGTCCCTCCACTGAAATAGCCAAGAACTCCAGAGGAGTGAGGCTTGTGACATTTTAAAGGCAGAGGCCTGCAGTTTTCCAAAAAGTGGAAACAGGAAAGTCCTAAAGTTCGAGTCCTTAGGCAAAAACAGGACGGGAAAGTCCTAAGGTTCGAGTCCTTAGGCAAAACAGGAGAGGAAAGTCCTAAGGTTCAAGTCCTTGGGCAAAGCTTTTATGTAAAAGGATGGGGGCCAAACAGTCTAACCCAGATCCAGGAAGCCCTTTGGGATATATGCAGAAGCATTGGAAGGAATTGCCAGGATCACGGGGTTTAACAAAAATACGCTTAAAATTGTTATGTACAAAAGAATGGCCTATTTTCAACAAGAACAGCTTAATGCTTCAGTGGCCTATGGAAGGATCTTTTAATAAAGATATTCTGCAATATTTACATGAATTCTTAGACATAAAAAACAGAACAAATGGGTTATTGGTACTTATGGTATAATGAAGCTCGTAAATGTGCCACTAAAAGTCAAATAGAATCTCTTATGTCTACTATTAAGACCTTAGAATCAAAGTTAAACTCGGCTAAACCTGTTCTAGCTCTGCCGGTATATGATGTTTGTCTGGGTCATACCCCATTCCTGGGAGAGATAATAATCCAATTATAACTTTTGTGCATATTCCTTTCTCTCCTGCTGACTTAGTATTATGGCAGCAAAATACTCCACGATTGTGAGATGATCCAGAAACAGTATGTCAAAAATTTAAAACTATTTTTCAAACTCATAACCCTACATGGGCTGCTGAGAATCAACTTTTAGATGCACTTCTCACAGAGGAGGAAAAAGCAAGAGTTATATAACAAACTATTAAGCAGGAAGGAAATGAGCCAGCCTTATCATGGCCGCTCAATGACCCTCAGAGGGATATAACTACAGATCAGGGTAGGACTTCCCTCCGCAATCACTGTGATTATCTCTTAAAATAGCTCAGAAAAGCTGCAGAAACTGGGGTGAATTGGACTCAGGTTGATTCCTGCTGTCAAGCCCCAGATGAACATCCTAGTGATTTCCTTGTTTGCCTTAAAAAGGCTTTACATCATCACGGTGGTATTGATCCAGAGGACAATGCCCAGGCTTGTATGATAGGGGGCATTTTTGTTAGACAATCCAGCCCAGATATACGGACCTACTTTTACAAAAATGCTCCAGGGCTGGAAAGGAAAATCCCTTAGTGAAATTGTTTCTATTGCTACTTATGTTTATAATAGATGTGAAAAGCAAAAGCAACGGGAAGCTTACTGACTCCTTAGGGGGCTCTGCAACCTTCCTCTTCTTGTACAAGAATAAACAGCTGCTTGACCACTATATCCTGGTGTCTGGTCCTAATTGACTCACCTAGGCACCCTAAGGGAGATTTACTCCCATAACAATCCATATTTGTATATGTAGAGAGAGCTATGTCTGTAGCAAATACACTTAGGGTATTCCACATGTATCTTTTAAATCAAAATAACACGGGTTATTGCAATTTTAAAAAGATTAGGTCCACACGATGTTTTCTTGTTTTGAAATGACGAGCTCCATCGTTTTGAAACAAGAGACGTTATTTCAAAATAGCTTAAACCTGCTTTAATTCGAATCATCTGTTATTTCAAAATGGTTATTTCAAAATAATGCCATTCAGATGTGTTATTTTGAAATAACTATTATTTCAAAATAACACTTCTGCCCTTCTCCTTTCCCAGGGTGCCTTCCTTTTTGTATATTGGGTGGGGGCATAGCCCAGTAAGGGGCCATGTTGCCACACCTCCCATTGGTGCCCCTCTCCTGATTTGAAATAGCAAGTTCTGTGCCTGGACTTGCTATTTCAATTTGAGGTTTTTGCTTATTTCGATTTAAGTTAATTTGAATTAAAGATTTTATTTCGAATTAGCTTATTTTGATGTAACTTAAATCAAAATAAGCATGTACCTGTGGACATAGCAATACAGGACAGCTAATGGAATAGTATTGCTTCCTAGGGATGTAAGGAATCAGTGCAAAATCTTCCAGGATCCAGTAAATTATTATTTATTAATTGTATCACCCATAGCACCTCAGAGTCCTAATCATAGATGGAGCCCCTTGTGCTAGGTGCTGTACACACACAGAACAATCCCACTCCTAACACACTCAGTTTACAAAGTTGTTGGTTTTTGTATAGAAATCAAATATATAAATTAAAAGGGGGAACCAACATCAAGCCATAAATTACAAACACAAATTAAATGAAACTGCCTGCAAAATAACAAACTGTCCCACCACCTCCCCCATATCTGACTGAAGCTGAACCCACTCATTCTCTAAGGGTATGCCTACACTGGAGTGGAGGTGTGTTTGGCACTTTGGTAACTGTGTGTCTGCAGTTGGCACTAGCTTTCATTTATTGAGATCACTAAAAATATCACTGAAGAGGCGGTAGTGTTGTTTTAGCATTGCCTGCACAAGCCCATCCACCCCAGATATGTAGTTGCTTTGCTAGCTTGCAATGAAGTAAGTGCAAGACACCACATCTTCACAGCTATTTTTAGCGAGCTACCTAGAATACAGCTAGAGCAGGTGTGTGAGCAGCAAATCACACCTCTGACTGCAGCGCAGATGTGTCCTAAATGAGAATAGTCACTGGTGAGAATGATCTACTGGAAGTCTAATCCTGAAGTTTTCTGTTTACACACAAAATGAGTTTATCAGGGGCAAGATTTCCCTTCACTTTCCCACCGGTGTATCTTAACCACAGTTGTCTACTGGGGCTGAGTAGAGCATGAGGGGTGGCCAAACTTATGGAACTGAAGAGCCACACAAGTTGATTATTAAACCTTCAAGAGCCACACTAAGGCATGTTGCCATATACTTTTACCTACTAAATTGATCTATCTGCTGACATTCTTCTGTGAGCCACACTTTTTCATTCAAGAGCCACATGTGGCTCCCGAGCCACAGTTTGCCACTCTTAGCAGAGATCTATTTTCCATTCCCCTTCAATCCATAGCATCTCTGCAGACTCTGCCAAAAAATGCCTTGAATTAGTGCTAAATTTAATTATGATTAGGTGATATTGGTGTGTACAAAAGCTGCGATACCCAGTTTCCCTCCAAGTCCCTTCATATAGGCTACCAGATGGTAATAACTTTTAGTTAATCCCTGAATTGTCTAGACTTAAAGTGGTGACCTAGATACTGTTGACCTTCATATAGGTGACTACCATAACCTGTTTCTGATTCTTGGAGCCAACCCATACTCCCTTTTGTTTTCTTTTTGCGGAAGCAGGAGTGCAAACATTCCACTAATGTGCCAAGAGATGGTTTCCCCTGCTTTCTGCCTTGTCCAATCCCATAGAATTTTTTTTTAACTTGCAATAACTGAAGCAGAGACACAAAAAGCCCTATGTCTGATATCAGCCAGTAATAAAAACAAACACGAAATCCTGTGACACTTTTAACAAATTTATATATCATGTAAGCTTTCATGGGTATAATCCCACTCCATCAGATCCATGAAATGGAAACCGTAGTGTGTTAGGTGTATATATACATGTAGAGAAGGGTGAGTCACAAAGTCAATTCACACAATTCCAGAGAGGCAGGCTGTTAGTCTGGTTCAGAAAACCAAACATGTTTTGATTCATTGTGGGTGTTGGTTTTAAAGAACAGTAGATGAGAAGGTGAGAATGTTAAAAGAAGGGAAATTACCTTTGGTAATGAGTTAGCCCAGGAGTTGGCAACCCCCGGCACCCATGCCAAAAATGGTACCGGGGCCAAGCCTGAGCTGCATGTGGTGCCACTTAGACTCCCCTGCTGGCCTTGCTCCCCCAGAGCTGCATTGGCTGGACAGAATGATCCATGTGCTATGGCTCCAGGCCCCTGCTGGCCACACTTCCCCACTGGCCAGCAGGGACAAAGAAGCCACAGCGTGAGGCTCTCAGACCCCTGCTGGCACTGCCTCCTGCTTGGCATGGCTGGAGAAGACCAAGGTAGGTCATCCCTCCCTCTCCCCCCTGCTTCTAGCTCCAACCTTAGAGCTGGAAGCCACCTGCTGGCGGGGGCGAGAGGCAGCTCCAGCCAGACCTGGAGGCTGCCTGCTGGCAAGGGCAGGAGCCGGCCCCTGCCCCTGCATCCACTGAGGGTGCAGTGGGTAGGGCTGGCACAGGGGGCCAGCAAAGGTTGCTGACCCCCAAGCTAGCCATTCCAAGTCCCTATTCAGACCTAATCTGGTGGTGTCAAATTTGCATATGGATTCCAGCTGTGCAGTTTCACATTGAAGTCTGGTTTTGATTTTTTTTTTTCTGAAGTGAAGTGGGTTTATATCCATGAAAGCTCATGAGAAAAATAAAGTTATTAGTTTTTAAAAGTGCCACAGGACTACTTGTTTGTTTTTGCTGAAATAAAGTAACATGGCTATCCCCCTAGAGCTAGCCATTAAGAAGTCACTCTTGCTTCATGTTGCTTAATAATAGCCAAAGCCAAAGTTTTATATAGTCTGCCATTTCTTTTAATGACTCACTGTATTTGGTTGCTGTATGCAATGAATCTATTTTTATGTAGTGACTTCCCCGCACAGCCTAACAACATGCTCTGTACAGACACTATGCTGGAGACAGAAACATGCAAGTGCCTGTCAGAAAGGCAGCAGTGGCAGTGATGGGGCACAGCAAAAAAAGGGGGAATCGAAAGGACAAGGAGGGTAATGTTTAAAAGAAGTCAAAATGCAAATAGGTATCTATGTAGGAGATGGTAGGGGCAGGTGTTGGGGGTAATATACTGAGTGGGGAGTTATACAGTGATGGGAAGGGTAGCTGAGGTGGGGGATTGAAAGAGGAAAGATTGGAGAAGGGGAAGTGGGGGAAGGAGGGGATAAAGGGACAGGAGTGGGGAGGAGAAGGAGTGGGCAGAGGCCAGTATCAGCTGTGGGCTAAAGTGAACAGGAAGGTTTTAAGCTAAGCCATGCTGTGTAAATAATAAAGATTTAAAAGAGGACAGGGAGTGCTCACAAGATATGGTGCAATACAAATAAAAGAGAGAGCCCCAAGCAGCAGGGGAAGGCCATGTGGCTGGGCTTTGCGTGCCTAGATTTCTTCCTCAGTTGAGCTCTCCACTTGGGGAGGCTAGCTCCATGAGTCCAGGACCCAAGATGCTGTGATAGTTTCTGATTTCATAACCATAGGCTCTCTTACTTAATTCATGTGAACCTTACCAAAGTGTCTCACCAGGAAGAACCACGCCAGATGTAGCCAGAGATCAGTATGCGGATGGTGATTGTATTGTGCTTTCATGAGGCCAGAAGTTTCCTTTCCAAAGGGTGAATGAATCATGCCTGGTGCCAAAGGCAAAGTTACCTTGTTTAGAGGGGACACAGGCATATAACCTGTCTTGTGCTCCAAGGATTATTACATAATGCCATGCAAAGGGAGAGAAGACTGACTAATTTCTCCAGAGTTTCCTTCTGGACAAGTCTATCACTCCCAACTATGCTTTTCTGTACCACCTGCCCTCCCTCCATCCCTTTCCTCTCTTACTCCCTGTTAATGTTTTTGCCTTGCCTCTGCTAACTTGGAGTATGTCTACACTGGAGCCTTAGGTCGACATAACCTCCCTTAAGTCCACCTAAGGAACTCCATGTCCAAACTGGGCTTGTATTAAGTCAACTTAAGCACTTGCTTAAGTCGACTTCATAATGCCTGCTCCTAAGGTCGACCTAAGCCTTAAGTCAACCTAGGAGCCAGGGCCCGGGCCTGGGCCTGGGCCCTGCCCCTGCCCCCGCCCCTCACCAAGTCCTGATTCAGCTCCAGGGGCCTGATCTGGCCCCAGCCATTGCCCGCAGGTGACTCAAGGCTGAATCCAGCCCCTGCCCTTGCCACAAGCAGCAAGGGGCTCAGAGCTGGCCTCAGTCACTGCCAGCAGGTAGCTGGGAGCCAGATCCGGCCTTGAGCCACTTGCCACAAGCAGCAAGGGGCTTGGAGCTGGCTCCTGCCATTGCCAACAAACAGCTTAGAGCCCTATGCAGCCCCAAGCCACTTGCCAGAGGCAGCTGGGGCCAGATAGGGCCCCTGGAGCCGGACTGGGTCCCAGGAGCTGGATCAGGACCTGGGGTGGGGCAGGGGGTGGGGTATGTCTACACTGTCTTCAGTGTAGACATACCCTTAAGTCAACTTAACAAGGTTGACTTTAAGTTGGCTTAAAGTCAACCTTGTTAAATCAACTTCAAAAGGTCCCCCAGTGTAAACATAGCCTTGGTGCCTTTATCTTGCAAGAGCTGTGCACCTTGCACTCCCACGGAAGTCAGTGGCAGTTGAGGGCGCTCAGCACCTTTTGGGATCGGGCCTTACCTGATTTGAATACTGTAACCAATCCATAATCAAACTCCTATTGGCTTTGAACCCTGAACTTACATTGCAGCGTAGACACACATGCACTGGCTTGTGCAAGGTCTAGCTGTAATGGAGCAGGGACTTGAAAACAGGTTCCCCAAGTCCAAGCTAACACATTGAGAACTGGACCATCCTTCCACTATCCTCGAATTCCAGAGTGCTGCTTTGCCCTACCAACTCCCTTTCCATGCTGCACCAGTACAAGATCTCCCCTCTCCATTCCCTTTAATAGTGGGTGGGCCTGCTAAAAAACATGAATTACAAAAAGTTGGCAAAAATAGGAACAGTTAGAAAGTAGGGGAAGTGGGGAAAAAATCACATTTCTTACTGTTTTCATTAAAGTGTGGAAAAATGGTTTGGCTCCCCCCTCCCCACATTTTTTTTTTTTGTGGACATTATTCCTCCTTTATCCAGTGGAAGAATGGGAGGAAGGAGAATGGCTAGTTATACTAGTTATACTGGCTAGTTATGCAACTAAGGAATATGCACATCAGCAGTTTCACCCTTTCCGTAAATGTATTGGAACTGCTAGATTCTCAGTCAGACCAGAGCCAGCTGCCCCTCCCCTCTAACACTCAGCTGTATCCCCCCCTGCTTGATCTATGCTTCTATTGCAGTAATTGTGTCTGAAAGAAATCCCAACAGCCTTAAGCCCCATCAAACACCCTCATCTGTAGCAATGCTAAAGATTTTACACTGTTCTATGCTGCTCCCCAGTGGAGACATGCCAGGCTTAACTCAGTTCTGAAGGACTCCTTTGAAGTGAGGCGGTAGAAAGATTACATTGGTTTGCGATTCTCCTCTGGGCCCAGATCCAACTCTTTATAAGAGCTTCCAGCAACATCTCCCCTCAATGTGAACCTTAAGCTCACCTTGTGCCCTTCTCACCCCACACACTCTCTTTCTTCTCCCTCCACATCTTCTCCTCTCTTCACTTGTTCTTGGAATCTTCTCTTTCCCTGCTTTTCCCCATGCCTGTCTCACTCCTCCCTATTGTCTTGTCTCCTCTTTCTCTGTGATTCCTCTTGCCCTTCTCATTTTGCAAACTCTATAGATTGGCCATTCTGTGCTTACCTGTCCTTTAGTTCTGCTAGGGAGGTAGGGCTGGCTAGACGTTATAGCAGGGAAATCAGAGTCAGAAGGTTTGGTTCCCACTGTTGCCACAGCATTGTAGCAGTTTGAAAAAAAATCATTTAAACTTTTCAGGTTCTCATTTTTCCCAACTGTAAGAAAAAAGTGGTAATATTTATTCACCTTCAGAGAGCACTTTAATTCTCAGATGAAAATGCAGTAGTTGAACGACTTTTTGCAGGGCATGGAGCATTATGTGCTATACAGATATTTGCTACATGATAGGGTAAAACTTTCTGATTTGTGAATAGTCCAGACTCTGCTGTTTTAATCAGCTAAATAATTAAGAGTATGTTTGTGCTGCAATTAAACACCTGCCACTGGCCAGCATGAGCTGAGTCTGGTTTACAGGGCTAAGGCTGGATCCCAGAGTTGGACTTCAGCCTGACCATGAACATCTACAACACTGTAATTAAATGGCCCCTCATCCGATTCCCAACTCAGCTTTCGCAAGTCTGTCACGGGGTATTTAATTTGCAGTGTAGAGACACCCTCAGAGAGCTAGAGAATGAGATTTGTGTAGATGACAAAGCATACAGAGCATTTGGGACAGTGTTACTGGCAGAGATACCAGAAAGAGCCACTCACTGAGAAAAAGTAGACTTGCATAAAGTTCTGGCATAAGTTCTGGCAGCTCTGATCCTGTCTCTCCCTCATCAGGTGTAAACCAAAAGTAACACTCACTCATTGCATCAACATTTACCACCAATGTTAATGGAGTCTTTGGGGTGTGTGGTGATTTTTGGGGTTACCTTTTGCTTTTATAGTACTAATATTTCTTTGATGATTCTTTAAAATGGAGTTGCAGTGAGATTGGCTCAAGTAAGATCTTATTAGTTATTAATCTTAATCGACATCTTTAATTTATAGAGCAACTTTCACCTCAATGCAGCGTAATCAATCATCCAGATGTGATAGGTAATCCTTTCACCTACCACTGGAATACAGACCTTTCTGGGGTTGCATTAGTTTCAGCTGTTTAAAAATGCAAAAGAATACTACACACTGGTTCAAAAGACCTTGATGAGGAATACTGCTTCCATTCCCAGTTGCTGGGGGAATTTTGTTAGGCAAAAGGAAATTAATCAACCTTGAAATATAGTAATAAGAATACCTTGCTCTTATTACCCATAGTGCTGAAGGTGAGCGGCTTTTTGCAGGAGTGGATGGGTGAGGTTCCGTGGTCTGCATTGTGCAGGAGGTCTGCCTAAATAATCATATTGGTCCCTGCTGACCTTAGAGTCTATGAATTATGAATTACAAGGAGCTCCTGGTATCACTTACCATATTTTACAGATGGGAACACTGAGGCAGCGAGCTGGGAAGTCACTTCCCCAAGATCACACTATAAGCCAGTTACCACACTTGGAATTGAATCCAGATCTCTTGAGTCTCAATCCCGTGTTCTCTTATTATTATTCTGTGTATTGTCTGTATGCATTAGTATTTAAGAGCCCCAGTCATGGACCCAGGACCCACTGTGCTAGGCACTGGTCAGATGTAGAAGAACAGAGATTCCCTGACCCCAAAAGTTTACAATTTAAGTATCAGAGACAATGGAGGGAGATGGACAGACAAATATGAGGGAACACAAGGAAACAATGAGACATTGTGTTTAGCCATGGGATCTCTCATGACCTGAAGGGGGCTAGGAGGACCCTGCATTTACCTCTCATACAGAAGACAGCATCTTCAGCAGCCTATTATGTATACAAATACCACACTAGACTCGAGCAGCAATATTCAACCACAGTGTCAAGACATATTATTGTTTCGCCACACACATTTAGAGCCAGGTGGGGGGACTGGACTCAACTTGAGGGGGGTGAGCTGATGTGTCCGGTAGAGTTGTTCATGCCTCCAAACATGCCACAACCAGGAAAAAGGTTGAGAACACAGCAGTAAAGTATTGCTGCCCTATTCAGCTTTGACATATGGGGAAGAGTGCCACCTGCTGAATCCCAATCAGCACTGCTATGACCAGCTGGGTTTTTTTAAAACTAGCATTGAATGGTGTGGGGTCAGCCAAGAGGACCCATTTTAGAGACAATGGATATGAGGAGGAAGTTACAACTGTTTAAATGAGCCTAAAAGAGTAAAAGACTCTCAGTGGTATACTCAAAGGAGCCTAAGCAAGCTAGCTATCCAGCTCCTGTGGAACTTCAATGAGTGTTAAGCACCTTAGGCTTTTTTTTGAAAATCCCAGCCTGCAATCCAGCTCCCAATAGAAAAGTTCCTATCTGCTACAGTGGAAGCACGATCAGTCACTAAGTGAACCAAAAGAGAACATAAGTGATGTAAGCTGGAATGATGGTATGCCGAAAGGCCACAAGAAATTGTGTGGGGAGTTAGGGAAGGTGTACTTTAACTTATCCCTCCTACATCCTTCTATTCCATGCCCTTCTTTCCGTAAACTGCACAGTTTAGACTCCCTTAAACTCTTGAATTATGTGTAACTTATTCTACCTTATTTGTGACCTGTGAATTTGTCCCATGGGTTTTCCTGGTTTGCAGAAGGAAACATTTTGCTCCTTCCAGACAAGCAAAATAAGTTTCTCTCCTTGGTCTTCCACCTTGTCTTATATTCTATATATTTATCCTTTTAGGTAGAAGAAAAATTCCTCTTTCCCATTCATAAGCTGTGAGTCAGTAGGGGGAATTACAACCAGACTGGACTATACAATTGCAACACAAAAAACCTAGCTATGGGTTGCACAAGTTATTGGGAGAAACCAGAAAACGCACATACAGGGGTGATATGGCAAAGCCATACTGAAGGACCCAATCCTGCACAGTACTGATTATCTGTGGAAAAGTGCTGAGAATACTCAACTCCCACTGGATTCCAAATGTGTTCTTATTTCACTGTGGGAGGGCAAATAATCCAGAAACCTTTACATGTGCTTGATCTTAGGGTGAACAAATCCTGCGTGCAATAGATCAGTGACACTTTCAGACTCATATATGCGTTTCCTGAAGTATGTACTAGTTCTTTGGGATCTGCAAGGAAATTAAATCTGCATACCCAATTGAAGGAACAATGCAATATCCATCCTCTCCATCCAGTGCAAGGAAAGGAATATTCAGCTATTACTAACCAAGCTTTTATGTATGGAGATTTAGACATTGTGCTGCTCAAATAATTGAAGCTATTGATTTTCTCCCATAGCAATGGGACAAAAATCAAATGAGCACATGTGAATAAATATGCATGGAATCTGAGTGTTGTCAGAGGGTAAATGAAATGGGGAGAGCCCTGAATGATGCTGATGTGATGTGATCATAACTGACATGTTCTCTGTGTATCCCTGAGGAAGGTATCACCCCAGTACTGCTGATTTGTATTTAAGGCATCTGAAATCACACTGACAAGCATGTCAAGTTCCAGAGGGGTAGCCGTGTTGGTCTGGTTCAGCAAAACAAACAAGGAATCTTGTGGCACTTTAAAAGACAACAAATTTATTTATCACATAATAAATAATAGATAAATGTTATTCTTTAGAAGTTCCACCAGACTCCTTGTTTGTTTTTACATGCATGTGTGTACCTTTGCTCTTGGCAGCCCCTGTGTCCCAGATAATGATGCCGATGACCTTTCTTGGGTAATACCAGCTCTTACTGTTTTCAGAGTGGCACCTTACTATATGAAGTAATGTGGAACATAATGCACTTGCAAGCAAGCCAGATGGTAAAACACCCTTGTCTGGCTAAAAGCACAAAGTGGCTTTTAGGTGTAAGCCACAGGATGTTATCAGAGATGCACGAATGAAACTCTGGAGACAATTTCCTGAATGCCATTGAGGAAGCTCCTATTCCAGACCTGTGGGTGAAAATTTTCAATTCAATCCATGGGGATATAAGTTCATCTTCCATTTTAATGTGTCCAAAAACCATTAGACTGATTTAAAAAATCTCAACCACAATCATCCTTTGCTTTATGCGATTCTATTCTGCATTTGGGGGTCCCTTTAGTACAAGGATAGTGCCATTATGAACATTGTTAAAGATACACAGTATGGCTGGACTGTTGTTTGATCTACTTATTGATCACAGAGGCTAACATGTACAATATCAACTCCTAAGTGGATTCAGTCCTGAAAGCAAAACAGTGCTCATTGCCAGATGTGAATGGATGCAGCGATGTGGCTGTATTTCCTCTGGCAGGCGAGGGTATGCAAAGGCACTTCTCCTTATGAATCCTGAGGGACCCAGAAAGCAGGTATTCTGCAATTTAAAAAGGACTGGTTGACTTTAAAGGAATGACACTAGTTGGAGAGCTGCCCCTGTAGACCTAGTTTGCCTGCAAAGTAGGGCAGCACACTCTCAAATCAGGGTAAATGCCAAAGGGGCAGCCATGTTAGTTTAGTAAAGCAGAAGAAGCAAGGAGTCTTGTGGCACTTAAAGACTAACAGATTTATTTATCGCATGAGCTTTTGTGGGGGATTTTCTCCCATGAAAGCTCATGCGATAAATAAATCTGTTAGTCTTTAAGTGCCACAAGACTCCTTGCTTTTTCAAATCAGGGTGCTGCTCAAGCTGGTGTGGAGAACAGAGACATGCAGAATCTGTGTATGATTAAGTGAATCTGGGTGTGTTTGTGTTTGGAAAAGAGAGGTAGCTCATGTGTGTCAAGTGATGGAGATGGGAGGCCTGGGAACATATATGTATGTTGAGAATGCTGATGAACTCCTGTGTAGTGTGTATTGGCATGTGATGGAAAGAAAGCTTTAGATGGATAGATACACAGAGTATGCAGATACACTCTCTGCAGAGATGAGCAAATATGAGGGATAGAAAATCCTGTGTATTTGTGCAAGTATGGAGAGCACTGCAGAAGCACAGTGTGGGATGGGTATGTGGATTTGATAGATATGCAACTATGGCTGGCTATGTCCAGAGAATGCAGGATTAGCTCTGTGCAGTGATGGCCATGTGATGGAGATATAGGCTTAGTAATATGTACATGTCTGGAGATTCGATGGAGACCTGTACGTACAAAGGCGTGTGATGAGAATGTAATGTTTGTTGTGTGTGGAGAATGCAGCTAAAACCCTGCAAAAGAAATATGCCTATATATTTACACATTGCAAATTTCAGACTGTCCGGGAGAATTATACCCTGCTACAAAATCCTGTACTGTGTTTTTAAGATGGAAGAAAGGATGCCATTCTCTGTTAAAGCCTGTACATCAGCCCTCCATTCCATTTCCTTAGAGCCCTGCTGCCTCCATCTCAATGATAGACTCCTTTCTAAAGGCAGTGGCGAACGTATATATGAGGCGGTCAGACCTTCTTCCTTCCAGATCATTCTCCCCAGCTTTAATTACACATCAGGCAGTAGCACTGCCATGGCCTCTTGCTATTTGCCTTTGTGCTGTTCAGTGGCTTTGAGGTTGGAATGATTGATGATGAGCAGTTGGTGACAGGTTTGGGGCTGTGTCGTATCCTGGCAGCCAAGAGTGGCCGTGCAGGGAATGAGCCCACTGACGTTCGTTTGCAGAATGAAGATAACAGTTCAGCCTAAGCACATTAACGTGATTGTTGTGAGAATGGAGGTGGGAGCATCGCTCGGACAGCCGTTATGCAATTGCCAGCCAGGCAGGTTTCATGTCCTGGCCCACGGGGCTTTGTGGAGAAGGGGGGTTGCTAGGGGCAGCTCAACTGAATTTATTTTTATCTCCTGACCTTAATGTGCTGACACAAAAGCTTCAGTCTTTTTTCCTGTGCTGCTGATCTGAGGGGGTTGCCATAGCAACTCCAACATGGTAAGGGGTGCTACTCTTGCAAGCAGTCAACATTTATATCCTTCAACTCTAGTCCCCCCCAGTGGTCTGGAAGGGCTGAGGAACCCCCCTCCATACACTTGCAGCCTGCTACAGTATCTGCCACTTACTCTGTGTTCGCACACATGGGGAGAGGCAGTGCTAGCGTTAAGGAATGTGTCGTCTTTAGCTCTTCCTAAGCAAACCCTGACAAACCAACAAAAGCCAGCTGCAGCAAAAATGGAACCACTTTCCTTTTGTGGCAGAAGCTGCACTCTGGTGCCCAGCTGGCTGCACCACATTGGTCTGATTGGCATGAGAAAGATATTTATCTTCATGAGGTTAAAAAACTTGAGGATTTAAGAATAATTCCCCACTAGGCCTGAGTTTTTTTAGCATAGGCAGAAGAACCACCCTTCTCAAACCTGGGCAGGGGAATTCAGTCTCCATTTGCTCAGATATCACAGGGATTTCTGGGCTGGGGGTCTGTTTCCACCTCTGCTACATATTTCCTTCAGGGAAGCCACTTTGCCTCTCTGTGCCTCAGTTTCCTTATCTGCAGCACAGAGTAAGAACAACAACCTCACAAGGATCTTCCAAGGTTTAATCCATTAATAACTGCAAAGTGCTTTAGGCCTGCAAAGGTAGGTGTTGGAGTACATCACGACTGCTATTTCAAGTATTGTTTATTGCTGACCATACAACTTAAAATTAGTGAGATAAGTGTCGCTGCTTTCTTCATCCTCACCTTCCCAGCCAAGGAATCCAGGTTCCGGGTTGAAAAAGGGCTTCATTCACATGAAGCCTCCTTTGAGTTAGACGTATCTAGGCCAGGTGCCTGATAGAGGAACAATGCTAAAGAATTGGAAAATACACAGCCAATTAGTGGCTGCTAACTAAGTCAGCACTATAGATCTTCTGCTTCTGCTTAATCGCGTGTTCTCAGCAGGCCTCCTTTTGCTTCACTGTCAAGATTTTCTGAGGCGGCTGCAATTAGAGCAGCTATTGCATGTGAAAAACAACCCTGCTACTCCAAGTGTCCTGTGTTTTCCAGGGGCTTGTGTTTTGCAACCGTGCACCTGGCTTGCTGAGAGCAGATGTTAATGCCACTGCACTTCTTCAGACACGTGGCTGTCAGATGAGACACCCAGCAACATTGCTCAATAGTTTCTGAATGTCTATAAAAAGGTCCTATGAAACTGCATCCATCCACTAGGCATACTTTAGACTGTGGCAGGTGACTTGAGGGCAAATCCTGTATATCTCTAGGAGAACAGCAATGTCTGGCTCCTTCTCCAGTCGTCTTTGTTTCAGGCTTGTGTGTGGGCGAATGATTGTTGATTAAAGTAGTGTTGATTAACTCTCCATGTTACTACTCTTATTCTGACTTTTTCTGGGGTAGCTTAATCCACTTAAAAAAAAAAACAAAAAAAAAACAAGGGGGGCATGGTTATTCCAGAATAAGAATGTTCACATGGAAAGTTAGACCGGAATAGCTAGTCCTGTAAATTTCCCGTGTAGACATGCCCTTGATTATTGTCTGCAGTGTGCATCTGGGCACTGAGAGAGACAAGCAAGTGGTCTAATATGCAGCGTGGATGAACCGTGTTTTACCTTGTGCCTCAGATCTTCCTGACCGTGAACTGTTTTGCTACTGAGCCATGTTCAGTCTGCAGGAGTCATTAAACAGGAGAATGGCATTCTTTGGAAGGGAGGAAGGGAGGGCTAGAAGGAACCTTTTAGCTGGGAACTTGACACAGCACCTTCTCATGCCTCACTAGCTGAGCACAGGACATCAGGTAACTCACCAGATGTGGTTCGATTACAAGTACTTATATTTTGAGATATTGTCTGGTGTGATCCTAGCTGGGGACTCCAGGCTGAAACTTGGATAAAAAGTATTATTGTTATTTATGGATAACAGTCACTATATATTGTATTATTTTGTAGCAATGCAGCATGTCTAGAGATCATTGGAGAATTAGGATACGAGACAAATTGCATGTGCTTGTGGTAACATCTCTTTCGTGAGTGGTTGTAGCTGGGTAATGAAGACTCTCCTGCAGCATGAAATTTGTTCAGAACATGCAGAAAAAAACTGCAAAGCACCTTTCTCCTAGTTTGTTTAGCAAAAGCAAACCTAAAACAAAGACACCCACCCCCACCCACCCCAATCAATGTAAGATGAGAGGGGGAAGAAAAACAAGACACACTAAATGCATTTAGTCAACCAAAATTTCTCCCCACAGGTGCATTTGAGCCAGGCAGTCCTCACACACTGTGCTACACTCGTTCTGTAGTGGAGATAACAGCAAATTTATATATTTGGGGAGGCTCCTTCTGAGTGATTATACTCGAGCCTGATTTAAATTGGCCTATACTGATATCTGTCATTTTAAATTTTACCATCTGGAAATCACCCTTCTGCCCGTCTATTCAGGGTCCTGGTGGTTTAATTAAAAGGACCATGCTTTCCATCATGTCAGTGGAGCAGCTGTTCTGTGCCCTGATTCTGCCAAGAAGAAAAAAAGGAAAGCAAAAAAGAAAGAGAGTGAGTGAGAGGGAGCATTTAGGTAGCATCCCCTTTCCCCAGATCTATGCAGTGACGACCTTGGGTCCACCCCATCCCTGGAGTTGGAGAAGCACCTTCTGGGGTTTTTTTTGTGGCTCTTCTCCAAGAGGCGAAAGCCCAGCCTGCTGCTGGCATTGATTTCTGGGGACCTGGCAGATACATGAGAGGAGAGGATTTCCCAGTATTTTCTCCTGTTGCATCAATGACCTTCAGTGCCTTCCAAATGTTCCTCACAGGCAGAGGCCCTCCTGTGTCTGTCAGTGGATAAATACCTCCGGCCTCCTCCCCTGCCTTTATTTTGGGACTGGGACAGGCCGCTGCCATCTCCTGCTGGCTGCGTAAGTGTCGGTGGGGAAGAAGAAAGGCCAAGCTGCTGCGCTCCGGAGTGACTAGCTGGCTGATGG
Organism: Podocnemis expansa; assembly: GCA_007922195.1. Lineage (NCBI taxonomy): Eukaryota > Metazoa > Chordata > Testudines > Podocnemididae > Podocnemis > Podocnemis expansa. The sequence continues at coordinate 19,381,886 of ML682025.1, forward strand.
GGGGGGGAGTCCCCGGGCAGGGGCTGGGACTGGGACGGCCAAGCCAGCCCCAGTCTCTCGCTGGCTTGCCTTGTGTGATGTCTGGAAAGGAGAAGGGAGGGGCAGCTTCCACCCCTGCAGCCAGGATTGTTGAATGCATGACCAGTTCCAGGAAAAAAAAGATTTCAGCCTTGCTCTGCCGCATGGGGCAGGGAGGCTGTTATTAACTATCACTTTGCCTCCTTTAAAGATGATGACTTTAAAGATAGAATAGAATCACAGGGCTGGAAGGGACCTCATGAGATCATCTAGTCCAACCCCCTAAGGTTTGAACCCAGGACCTTCTGCACCTAAAGCAGATACGCCCAAAGCTTTGGCCTGCATCCACACTGGAGCAGGGGTCTCAAACAGGTGGCCTGCGGCCCCTAAAGCTATTTCCTGTGGCCCGCCAGGATATTTGCGCTATGGCTGTACGAAAAGGTTGCAGTGGCGTGGCCATTGGGCTACGGTACCGGTCCTCATGCGGCCCTGGTGGTGATGTGAGTGGGAGCCCCCAGCTCTGGAGGGAGCTTTGTGAGAGGCTGGGCGGGGCAGGGATGCAGCAGGCAGGTGAGGCAGCAGCAGCAGCTGCTGGGCTGGGGGCGTGGCTGCGCATGCTCGGCTGCAGCCAGCCTCCCCGGGGAAGCGCGTGCGGCCGGGCGGCTGCACGGCGCTGGGATGCAGCCGGGCTGCCGGAGGGCGGGAGGAAAAGGCGCCTCCAGCCGCCTGGCCCAGCCCAGCCCAGGAGGGTGGGTCTGAGCTGGGAGGAGCGGGGCGGATCAGCCCCCAGGGGGGCCCTGCTGCCTCCCCCGGCTCTTGCATTGTGCGCGCAGCCGGAGCCTGCAGCCAGGGCGCGCTGCTCGTAGCAACAGGCTGGGGAGGCGAGAGGAGGATTAGGGGGAGGACGGGCTGGGTGCAACCTGCAGCTGAGCCGGGGCAGCGCGGGCTGCCTGGCGCTGTCCGGGATTTTGGCGAGGGCGCAGCCAGCTGGCTGCCGGGCAGCTGTCCGTGGTGCTGAAGCCAGCCCCCTGGGGGCTCTCGCCAGCTTCTGGCCGGGAGACAAATGGCCTCTTGAAATCCCATCCAGCTCCCCGCTGTCTCTAGCTTGAGCCCCTGGGAGCCAGCCCAGCAGCTGGCAGCCCGAAAGGGCACGCCGCGGTGTGGGGCGAAGGACCCCTTTTGCAAAGAGCCTGTCTCCAGCCCGAGGAGCACGCACGTCCCCCGAGGAACAATGGCTGCGCTGGCGACGACGGGTTGGTGTACGTCTTCGCTCCTGTTGATTATGTGGGGTAGGTGCTTCCGTTCTTTGCTGGGTTTGGTTGGGGTGGCATTGTCGGGCTTTTCCTAGCAAGCCGCCTCTAACGGGTGCTCAAATGAAAGCCAGCCTTCACGGTGGCTTCTGGTTTGGGCGACAGAAAGAACAAAACGGCCCTCACGTTAAAGTTAGTCACGCCAGTTGTGGTGGTGGTAAGTGGCCTTGGCACACAAATCGTGTTTTTCTGTAGCGGCTGTGTTGCACTTCAGTTATGCTGCCTTGCTATTGATTTCAAATACACCCTAGGTTGATTTAACATTCGGTTGTTCTGGAGGGGTGGAAAGCCTGTGAATATAAAGTTTGCAGAATTTACAGACTGATGTGTGGGGCATGTAAATCAAATATAAATTTTATTCCAATTATTTCAATTTCCTTATGAAATCTACAGGGGTTTTGTTGTTTTTATAAATGTGGCAATATTGTTTATTCAGGAGGCAGGTTGTTTTTTGGGTTTTTTTGTGTGTTTGTTTGTTTTTTTGAAAAGCCTCAACAGTGCCAAGAAATGTCGACCATGTTCATTTGATTTTTCCCAGGTGGGGTTAAGCCAATGGTACTGTCAACAGTCAAAATGTTACATTGCCAGAGGGATTTAATCACATTAGTCATAAGTACACTAGGCCAATGCAATAGTGAAATCTCAGCTTAATGAAGCTATAGCTGTATAATCAAGGCACACATCCAGGCTGCAAAGATCCCTCTTCAACCCCTTTGCTCAGCAGACACAAAGGTTTGAGCCAAACAGTCTCTTCTAACTCTATGATTCTGTGCTTTGGGATTTGAAACAGCAGTTTTCCCAGCCCATTTGAGAAACCCAGCCCCTGGACTGGAGAGGGAGTCTCAGGCTCTACCTGGGCCAAATATAATTTAATTGAAGTTGAATGGCTTCAGCAAGCAACATTGTGGGAGCACTAATTGCTGTAGCCCACAGCCCACTGATTAGGGCACTCAGCTGCATGGCCGGCAAGCCCTTTTCAAATCCCTTCTCCTCATCAGGCAGATGGGGAAATTAAGACCATTAAAATGGCCTTAATGCATCAGATCAATGGTCCATCTATGCACTAGCCTGTCTTCCAGCATTGGCCAACATCAAACTCTTCAAAGGCCATGAGCACAACAAATCAATTATCATGTGAGCCATCCCCTCTCAGCCCCTCCCAGCACCTGGCAGTCAGAAGTTTAGGGATGTCTGAAGCATGGGGCTGCACCCCTGAGCATCTTGGCTAATAGCCACTCATGGTCCTCTACGTCATGATCTTTCTCATTCCTTTTTTGAAGCAACATATATTTTTGGCCTGCACAGCATCAACTGGTAACTGGTGCCACAGGCTGACTGTGCATCATGAGAAGAAGCACTGCCTTTTCTTTGTTTTAAACCTGCTGCCTGGTGCCCCTCGGCTTCTTGCTCTGTGTGAAGCGGTAACTAACATAACATCATTCACTTTCTTCACACCATAAGCCTCTACGATAGCCAGCTTTAACTGTCTCCTTCCCCAGCTGATTCTGGAGCAGGGTCGCCCCCACCCACATCACCAGCAAGGACCCTAATCACTATGCTGAGAGACCTCTGCTTTCTTCCCCCTCACCTGTTTCATGGAGTGTTAGGCAAGTACCTAACAATGGCACATGAAATGGATGAGATGCCTATGTCACCTGTGGGATTCCTGACCATGTATTGCAAGCAGAAGCCAGTACCAGGAAGGAGCTAAACTAGTTCAGTTTCTTCCTCATGCTTGATGAGAAGGGGCTTGAGTAGGATGCTACATTCCCTCAAGCATGAGCCCCAGTCACTGAAGAAAGGGCTCATCTAAGGTGCATGGTTCTTTGACATCATTGAGGCAGTGTCATTTTAGTTAAATAGTAGTTGAGCCAATGTCCTGTCAAGAATCCCTCTAGAATCCTGTGGTTTGGGTATCTACCCATTATGAGGCTGAGCCTGGTTCAGCTCTTTCCTTAGCTTGCTGAGAAGTGACCTGAACCATTCTCTTTTCTTTCAGGTGAGTATCTGACTTCTGGCCTGAGAAGTGTGCTGATGGGCTACAGGAGCCACTCAACTTTTTCTGCTGAAGCAGTTCCATTTTTCATTACATATTCATTGGGTCACTCTCATTAACAAGCTTCCCAGTGTAGTCTAGTGGCTGGGTACCTGGCTGACACATCAGAGACTGTAGTTCAGTTCCTTTGAACCTTGATCTCTTATCTCTTAGTTGAGCGGCCTAACTGCTGGCCTAGCAGGTATTCCAGTATGGGGAACTCAGTCTTTTATGGAGAAGGTGTCACTTTAATTACATATTCCTAGGGCCAAAAGCTAAGGCAGTAGCCCTAAGTAGTCTAGTGGGTTGGTTAATTGCTCTGAAGATGAGTAGTAGGGTATTTCTTCCCCTTTCTTGTTGTAAAAGAGAAGGGCTTTGAACTTTTATCAATTATTTCTCAAGTAAATGGCCCAAATGACAGACTGTGAGATTTCTGAACGTGCAGATTCCCTCAGTATTCCCTCTTGATGGTGTCCTACTCTCATTAAGTCACTCAGTGGCAATTGGGCATGAGCCTCTGCACAGCTCCTTTCGCCATGAGAATGCTTTTTCTTTTTCCAACCTGCTTACAGTTTTGGCCTTCATAACATCAACTGGCAACTGGATCCAAAGGGCGATCAGGTGTTATGGGAAAAAAGCACTGACTTTTGTTTGAACATCTTCACACAGCCCCACTCCCAGTTCTTGCATTACATGATGGGAGAAACAAAAGGTCTTTATTCATCTTCTGCACATCAAACATAATTTTACAGATATTGTGCTTCTTTCTGCTTAGGCATGGCTTTGCCAAGCTGAATCAGACGCAGGGAACCTCTGCAGCAGAGGTGAAGTCCTTAACCCACTGGCCTCATTGACTTTTTTGCCTGAAGCTATGCCACTTTCATGACCTAACCATTGCGGGACAGTTGTAAGTGGGCAGCTTGGGGTAGATTAGTGGTTGGGCAGTGTGGTCATCATATGGTGCTTGGGGCTTAAATCCCTGCCCTTTCTTTTCCCTTGCTGAGAAGGGCTTGGAACTTGATTTCTTACATCTCTGATGAACGGCCTAAGTGCTGGACTAGGATCAGAGTTAGGATCCTGATGTGTGAGTTTCTATGCTCTTTTGTGTTGAAGCTGCCCAAAATGCATGTAACTAAAGTGGAATGGCTTCAGTGGGCAAAAGAGAAGGAGGGAGGCTCCCCAGGGCTATATGACAAAGGTGAGGGGATGCTGTCAGCAGTTCAGGCACCCTTCTGAACCAATAGACTGCACAGGAAGTTCCAGGCCCAGCTAGGCCCGCATCACATTTAATTGAAGTGGAAGGGCATCAACAGGCAGAGAGCAGCCACACCCCATAACAGAAGGACAAGGACAAAGGTGCTAAGAAAGAGTTGAACTTGCAGTGTCCACAATCCAGGCAGAATGCCAGACTACACTACAAGGCATAGGTAGGCTCTGTAGTCTAATCACTGCACTAGCAAGTGAGGGTAGCGTGAGGGCTTCCCTGATGTACATTTTATTAAAGTGAAACAGCTTCACCAGGCAAGAGAGACAGCATCACTGACACTATTAGGACAGTGACCAGGGGCGATTTGAATCCCAAGCCCCCACAGCCCAGGCATACAGCCTAACCACTGGATTATAGAAGGCCCTTCAAGCTGTGTCTAGTCTAAAGAGCAGTTAAGTGACACCGACGGCACAGGCAAGAACCCTCAATGCTACATCAGAACTGTTCAGGCACAACCACCAAGGCTCTGGTCAACACTTGGCTAAAGTGCATCTTAACACCAGCAGAGCAGGGCTTTAAGTCCACACCTCACACAGCCTGAGGAGGTAACTAAACCACTCTACTATAGAACAAGTAGTGCTTTTGTTTGTGACCAAACAATTAATTAATTAATGCAGAATAGCTTCAAGAGGCAAAAAGCAAGGGAGCACCTCATTACTATACACCACTAACAAGGGCACACATCAGAACTTCTAGCAACACCTTTTCATGCTCCTTGCAACCTGCACTGGGGGAGGGGGATGGAAAACCCACCGCTCCCACAATATAGGCAAGGGCCCTGACCACTGAACTATGTCTGGTGGTGCCAGCTTTTGTGAGCTCAAATAATAATTATTTAAACTGGAACATCTGCAAGAGGCAAGCTCAAGGAGGGGGCCAGGGCCCATCATTATAGGCATAAGATGGGAAGATAACAGTCAAGAAGAGCTTGCTAGAGTGACACCACATACGGCTATAGACAAAGCAGACACTATTGATGTTGTTGCTCATCGCAGGGCAGCATGAGTTTACGTGGTGTCATGGAGACATTTATGAATTGGTGGCTCTAATAGCTAGCTACACAGAAGAGGATTCCACCCTGTGACAGAGGGAAATATTTTATGCCTGCCAATTTCTGTGCTGACTTAATTGAAAGTGGGGGTTTTTTTGGACAGGCACTCACACAAAATCTATAGCTTACCCAACTGCCAATTCTACCTGCCTCCAAGCTTTTTCATGCTTACTTAACTATTACAAACCCACAGAATTGAAAGGGAAGAGCCTAATGAAACTTATAACAGCGCCCTGACACATTCATCCCTGCTCACTTGGTGCAGAATTGCTGCTATAGCTAATATATGATTCAGCAGCTGCTGAAACAGGGTTTGCTATGTAGCTGTGAGTGGGTGAGCCACATTGTGTAATGTTGCTTCTTTTACAAAGTAGCATTAATTACTCTAAAAAAAAGACTAAAAAATGTGGTAAAGCAAATGCTGCTGCTGCAGGGAATGTGCCTGCAGCAATCACATATTAATTAATATTAACTACATATTTATTTAGTTCAGTGTGGAGAAAGCAGCTTTGTGAAAATTTGATGGTTTAGATTTGTCACCCATGGTCAATGAGCACTAATAAGAAATCAGATGTTTTTTCCATTGAGGTTTATAAAATGTCCTGAAATTATGTGGCCTGAATAACAGATCATTGCTCTCGCTCTCGCTCTCCCTCTCTGTGTGTGCTGCTACTCTATCCTCATTGGCTTCAGTTGGCATCTGTTCTCCAGTCTGTGTGGAAGTTCCTTCAGAGACAGAAGCTGTCCAAGGAACTGACATGAAGCTGCGCTGCATCTCCTGCATGAAGAGAGAGGAGGTTTCTGCCAGCACCGTGGTAGAATGGTTTTATAAGACCGAAAGCGGGAAAGATGAACTTGTATGTATATTTGATTCCATAGCCCATAGTATAGGGAAAATGTCCAGGAAATATATGAGGTGGGGTGGGAGACTTGAAGAGTACTAGTTTGCCCTGCACTTTAGTTTTTCATGAATGCCATACAAGGAAAATAAGAGCAGCATGTGTAATTTGGGTTCTGTCAAGTCCTGAGTACTTGAAAGCCTGAATATAGGCACTACTTGTGTATCTTCACATGTGCATGTGACGAATTAAATTAAAGTCTTTGTCCCACCCAGAGATCAGAGTTTATGGCATGGCTAGGTCCAAATACTACCCCCTTCCTCTGGAGGGACCACTTTGGAGGAGGAGAAGGGAATTCAGGGTTGGCTTCTCTGCTGCTATGTGCTATGAGTGTGACTCATTGGCTATGTCACACATACATGCTTATTTTGATTTAAGTTAAATTGAAATAAGCCAATTTGAAATAAAATCCTTAGTTTGACTTAACTCAAATCAAATTAAGGAAAAACACTAAACTGAAATAGCAAGTCTGGACACAGGACTTGCTATTTCAATTCAGGTGGGGGGCACCATGGGAGGTGTGACAACATGGCCCCCTAGAAGGGCCATGTTGTCACCTAGTCCCCTGCTTGGCTCTCACTTGAAGAGCCAGGCAGGGGAAAAAGCCCCCAGGGAAGGGATCACCCTGCCCTGCATCCCCCACTGCTGATGGGGCAGCAGGGGAGGGACCACGGGGCACCCCAACTGCCCCCTGGGGGACAGGTCCCACAGCTAGCTGGCCCTGCAAGGGGGGCTTGCCGGCAGCCAGGGGGCGGTGGGTCCCACAGCTGGCTTGCCTCGCAAAGAGGGCTTGCAAACAGCCAATGGGTGGCAGGTCCCACAGCCAGCTCCCCCCACTGCCCCGGCTTGCCGGCAGCCAGAGGGGGAGACAGGTCCTGGAGCCATCTCGCCCCACAAAGGGGTCTTGCCAGCAGCTAGGGGGCAGCAGGCCCTGCAGCTGGCTCGCCCCGCTGCCCTGGCTTGCCAGCAGCCAGGGGGTGCAGGTCCCAGAGCCGGCTCATCCCGCAAAGAGGACTTGCTGGCAGCCAGGGGGGTGGCAGGTCCTGGAGTCTGCTCGCCCCACAAAGGCAGCTTGCCAGCAGCCAGGGGGGCAGCAGATCCCAGAGCCAGCTTACCCTGCAAAGGGGGCTTGCTGGCAGCAAGGGGGTGGCAGATCCCAGAGCCCGCTTGCCCCACAAAGGCAGCTTGCAGGCAGCCAGGGGGGCGGTGGTTCCCGGAGTCTGCTCATCCCATAAAGGGGGCTTGCTGGCAGCCGGGGGGGGTGGCAGGTCCCAGAGTGCACTCGCCCCACAAAGGTGGCTTGCCGGCTGCCAGGGGTGCAGCAGATCCTGCAGCCAGCCCCCCCCTACTGCCCTGGCTTGCTGGCTGCTAGCCAGGTGACAAGCCAGGGCAGCAGGGTGAGCCAGCTGTGGGACCCTCCGCCCCCCTGGCTGCTGGCAAGCCGGCGCAGTGGAGCGGGCTGGCAGTGGGACCCACCAGGCCCCTGGCTTCTGGCAAGCTGGGGCAGCAGGGTGAGCCAGCTGTGGCACCCCCCCCCCCCCTCCCCCTCCCTGTACCTCCCCTCCCTCCCTGGCCAGGGTGCTGAGGGAGGGTGGGACCTCCTCCCAGGGTGCCATGCACCCTGGGAATAAAGTCACCTGTTATATCAATATGTGGGGTCATATCGGTATTACAGAGCCAGATGTGGTTATTTCAAAACCATAGTTTCAAAATAACCCTCATTTCAATATTAAAGTAGGTTTTATTATATCAAAATGATTTTCCTTATTTTGAAATAAGGAAATGTCATGTGGACATGACTTTTTTAAAATCGAAACAATGGTCATTGTTTCAATTTAAAAGCTATGTGTGGACATAGCCATTGAGTGCTTAAATGATATGGACTGTTGCCCACTAGGAACTGAAAAGATGAGCTACATGTTCGCACCAACCTCCCAAACCCCCGTACAGGACTCCTCATGTGAGCTTCTAACAGGCAGCTCATAGGGAAATATCTGTAGATGAGGTGGATCTGATTTTTAAACACTTGCCTTCTCTTTCACACCTGCAATTTCCAGTTGCAAGTATTGTGGGTGTAATTTTTCACCTGCAATTATTTGTGGGCACAAGTTGGGCCATTTAAACATGTAAGTACATGCTCTGCATTTACACCCATTAATCAAAATGACCTCAAGTGCAGAACAATTTCTGGACATAGAGTTGAGATTGCAGAAAGGGAGCTCCCAGATCAGGGTAGTCTAAAGTTTAGCCATCAGGCTTTGTTAATAAGTCGATATATTCGTCATCACACTTCCCATTTTCTCTTGCAACACCTTTCTTTGGATCACACTTTTCAAGATTTATCAAACAGTTAACATAGCAGTTTGATCCAATGGCTTCAACACTAGCACAGGAGCTGAGGAGTCCACTCCTAACTTTACCTCTGACTCACTTTGATCTTGGACAAGTCACTTTGCCTACCTATGCCTCATTTTGCCAACCTGTATAATGGCAGTAATGCTATTTGCCCTCTTTGTGAAGTGTTTTGAGATCTCCAGATGAAGAACAACAGACACGTACAGTATTAGTACATGATGGTTCAAAAAATGAAATCTAAACCACGTGATAGCTGGGCACTTTAGGGGAATCCCAGGGTAGAGAGTAGGATGGACCCAAGCAAGTGATAGGTGACTAATGCCTCCCCTTTACCTCTTCCTCCTTCTCCTTTTCTCTGCAGATCTATGAATACAGAAGAGGACCTCAGGAATTTCCAAGCCGCTTCAGTGGCCGGCTAGAGTGGAATGGGAGCAAAGACATGCAGGACGTGTCCATTAATGTATTAAATGTGACCTTGAATGATTCGGGGATCTACACCTGTAATATCACCCGCGAGTTTGACTTTGCGATTCATCGTCCATTCTTCACGAGCTCCAGATTGATCCATCTCACTGTGGTAGAGAAGGGTATGGTGGACTGGTGGAAATGCCTTGAACCATTGGGTGTGATCTGTCTCGCCAAGGGTCAAGTCCATTGCAAACCAGACAAAGCTCTTTTCAGTAGTATCCCTGGCAAGGGGTGAGGAAGTTGCTAACTGTTAGGTTATCTGCAGATACTTCAGTCGCCCCAACCACACACACCATTCTGGGATGTATTAACAGGAGTATTGTAAGTAAGTAATTCTTCCGCTCTACTCCACCCTGCTTAGGCTTCAATTGGAGTAGTGTCTTTAGTTCTGGGCACCTCATTTCAGGAAAGATGTGGCAGAACTGGAGAAAGTCCAGAGAAGCTCAACAAGAATGATTAAAGGTCTGGAACACTCGACTTATGAGGGAAGACTGAAAGAGCTGGGTTTGTTTTGTTGGGAAAAGAGGAGACTAAGAGGGAACATGATGATAGTTTTCAAGTATCTAAAAGGTTGTTACAAGGAGGAGGGAGAAAAATTCTTCTTCTTAACCGCTGATGATAGGACAAGAATCAATGGGCTTAAATTATGGCAAGGGAGGTTTAGGTGGGACATTAGGAAAAAATTTCCAACTGACAGGGCGATTAACCACTGGAATAAGTTGCCTAAGGAGGTTGTGGAATTTCTATCATTGGAAGTGTTTAAGAGCAGGTTAGACAAGCATCTGTCAGGGATGGTTTAAAGGGGTCCTTGGTCCTGCCATGAGTGCAGGGGACTGGACTCGATGACCTCTCAAGGTCCCTGCCTGATTCCATGAATCTCCTATGGACTCAGCTATGAAACGGTGTATCTGTTGAACTAGGCACATTCCCACTTTTGGAGCTCAGAAAGGTGTCTCAGAAAATGGAAGCAAGTTGTGGTCAGTCAGCAGCCCCAGGGCAGGGAAACAACCAGCAACATGATGCATAAAGCAGAGAGTGCAGTGGGCTTCCAGTTTTTCAGCTCAGTACATGATCTACTATTGTGGCTCTCAGAGTGCACAGTGCCAGCAGAAAGCAGCAATGCATTTGCTGAACTGCTTGCCTCCACAACCTTTCTCTTTTCCTGTCTCTCACACTATATGCATCTCTTTCCATTTCTATGTCTCCCTCTGTTTTGTTCCTGCCTCCAGCTGTGCGTTCCTCTCTTTCTTCACATTCATCTCCCCACAATCAGTGAAATGCTGGCCATAAAGTCAGTAGGAGTGCTGTCACAGACTTTGGTGGGCCAGGATTTCCATCCCATATCCATCCCTGTTGTGAATCTCTTTCCCTTTCTCACCTCCCCAAGCCCTACTTTTTCTTGCTCGTGCTCAGCTGTCCTCATTGCTGCACAAGATATACACCAGAGATGAGAAGGAGAGCTCCACAAAAACCAATCAGCATCAGGCTAAACTGGGGTAAAATTGGTGTGTGTGTGTGTGTGTGCTCTCCAAGTGGAACACAGCTGGAATTAGTAGCAAGGATGAGCGCACACATATTTTATTGCTACAGGTATGCAGGCTGGAACAGCTGAAGAAAGCCTCCCCATTACCAAACCCTGCCCTCTTAGGCCAGGCTGAGATTCTGCCTTGACTTCTGGCATCTGGTTTGGGGACAGGAGAGGAGCAGAGTACCTCTGCTCAGGTGCTGCACTCAAGATGACATCAGGGGCAGTCATAGGGAATCAGGGGCCCTTGGAAAAATATCAAGGATGGGGTCCCATCATGCACCTGGGGGAGGAGCATCCTTGACATTCCCCTGCCACATGGAAGCCCCCAGTGGCAGATTTAAAGTTGCTCGGTGCAAGGGGGTGCAGGCGCTGGGCAAATGCCCCCCCAAGACCACCCAGAGCTGTTCTTTGATTAGCCACAACTACTTCTTCGAGCACTGCTCAGATGCATTCAGTAATAGGTGTCTCCGTGCCAGAGCACAGGATTGGTCAGAAAACTTTTGTCCTAGCCTGTCAGGAAAGGGTGGGTGGCCACCGCCCCCCAGTGGCTATATATACAGCTGCCTCTCGACTCCTCCCCAGTTTAATTTCTTCTGCCTTGCGCATAGGATCTGGAATGTCCGCTCCTTGTGAATGCAAGCAGCCTGTCCTTTTATGAGCTTTTCGCCCGACTGGGAGCACCTTTTCATGGACATAGTTCCACCACAGGAATCTTCTTCTGTCAGGCCGGAACATCACAGATCGCCTAACGTGCCAGGATTCAAACCCTGCTCCAAGTGTGGCAAGGCCTTCACCTGGGACAATCCCCACGGGAAGCACCTTCAGTGCCTAGGCAAAGACCACCTGGTCTTAGCCTGTTCCCTATGTTTGTCCTTTAAACCTCGGACAATTAAGGAGAGGGAACAAAGGCGCCATGCCCTAGCCTCTGAACAGGCTTGGCACTCTCCATCCGAGGCTTCGGGTTCCCGCCCAGCGCCGAGACCTAGCTCAGCACTGGGGCCGGCATGGCACCATGCTGTCAGTGGCCACCAAAGAATGACCTCAGCACCAACCTAGCACCTCGGCGCCTCTGCACCGCTCAAGGTCACCCCCGGCACCACAACCCTGGCATAGTCTGGTACCGCCAGTACAGAGTTCGCCGCGGCACCGATCACTATCACCTCCAGCACCACAGGCCTGCCATAGCCCGGTACCTTTGGTGCAGGGCTCTCCGTGACACTGACTGCAGTCACCGCTGGCACCTCAGGCTCGGCATAGCCTGGTCCCAACAGGGCAGGAACTGTCTCAACCAGGCAGCCCTCTCTCCCTGGGTAAAGACTTACCTTGGGCCCGTTTGGAGTCGCTCCCAATACCGACGGCTCTGGAGGCAGACAAGGCCGCTCAGGCAGTCCTTCTGCCCACACCACCTTCCCCAACACCGGTTAGAAGGGGCAAACCAGCCTTTATATCCAAGGCCTGGGTCCATCATGGGCTTCGCTGCTCTCCTCACCACAAAGCCCTCCATCTTCCACTCTATGGGGCCCCGGTACTGTAGGGCCATCCCCATGGCAACATATCACTTTGACGTTGCTGGTACCACCCTTAGAATTGAGAAGTCCTTCTCCCACCTCAAGCCTGGAGGAAGGTCTATCGAGGGGCTCTAAGCAACCCCGGCAGTGCACCTCAGCACCGTCGCCCTTCCGCTTCTGCACCCAAGAACGGTCCCCCTGAGAAACCCCTTCTCCTCCAAGGTGGACACCCAGTACCGCTCTGTCCCTGGCACCGGGCTTGTATACTGACGATCTAGTGGCACACTTGATTTGTTGTGCTGTGCTACGGCTCACTTAGGTATGGAGGTTCAGCCCACTGACCCTCCCTCAGACACTCTGTTCGGGCCGACCTTTGCCTCGGTGGAGCCGCTGACAGTCCTACTCCACCCAAGTGTTTGGGACCTAACATCTTCCTGCTGGCAGAACCCAAGCTCTACTGCCCCAGTGTCGGTCACAGCGAGCCTAAAGTATAAGGTTCCCGAGTCGGACTGCCCCTCCCTCACAGCCACCCAGTCCCCCCTAGGGACGTGGTGCAAATGACGATAGGCCCAGGTGAGCCTTCTAGTGACCCCCTCCCTCCTTCTAGGGAAGCCAGGGAACTGGATCTTCTGGGGCGTAAGGTCTAGTCCTCCTCAGCCTTCCAACTTCAGGTTGCAAATAATCAGGCCCTAACCAGCAGATATTTTCTGGACGTATGGGAGTCGGTCGCAAAATTCAGACATTTGCTCCCACCAGAGGCCAAAGAGGAGTATCATGTATTCCTAGAGGAAGGAAGAATAATTTCTCAGGACCTCCTCCTCTCAGCCTGAGATGCGGTGGATACAGCTGCCTGCACCATGGCCTCGGCTGTGACTATCTGCTGAGTGGCCTGGCTTAGGGAAGCCAGGATGCCCCTCGCTACGCATCAGGTGGTCCTTGACCTGCCTTTCAGGGGGTGAAGTCTTGTTCTCCCCCACCCCCGAGACCCTAACCGTGGTGGGTACTGCGTGGGACCCGAGGGGAGAGGTCAAATACCTCAGCCTCCTTCCATCAGGGCCTTTTTCTCCCCCCACATAATCTATATGGGGTGGCAAAAACCTCCCCCTTTTGTTTCTTTTTCTTCAGACCCTGGGGCAGGGACTCAACCCCTCCCCACAGCTCTCAGTTCAATTCTGGGGTGTTTTGGAGCCTCTTCCTCCCTTCCCTCACCTGCAGGGAAGTTGCCTATCCCAATTGACTGCCACCCTCATTTGCATAACATCTGGGACATGACCATGACTTCAGTTTTCCAACGGAGAGGGCAGCTGATGCCCCTTCCTCCCTTCCTTTAGTGGGGGAATGGGGAGTTTACCAGGGCCAGCCCTGTGTTGGTATTGTGAACAGGGGCAAGTCAGCCCTTGGCCCTGCCCTCTGGTCTTGGAAGAGACACTGGCTGTGTAACCCAAGTCCCTCTCAGCCATCAAGACAGCCACAATGAGGCCCAGCACCCAGACGATTCTTAGCTGTTGCTACTTTTTGGCCTCTTATTGGAGAAAGGGAAGAAGAAAGCCCCCCCCCACCCCCCTTCAGGAACTCGTCGACCAATGATCCCTGTTCTCGTAAGCATCAAAGGCTACCCTTGCCAAAGCCGAGGAGTGCATCACATAGTAGCTCCAACCACGACTGCAGATACTCCTGGTATGCAAAGACACATGTGCCCATCCGGACACGTGGAACCCTCCCCGCCTACTTACCTGTCCTACATCAGGTAGGATCTATTCTCGTTCCTGGGATGGGGAGGGACACCTTAGACACCTCCCCTCTCTAACATACCGGTTGGTATGCTGGGTTAAGTTGGCCCTGTTGGGTCTTCAGACATCTCTACAGCAGGGGAGAGCCTCCACCACCCCACCCGCCAGGTGGAATTACAATATTCATACTCTTACCACAGGGAGTTCTATGCCTCAGGGAAGGCCAAGGCAGAGCTGTCCAACCCCTGCCTGCCCTAATCCCCCCCCCCGCAGTGGGGGGGAAAAGAAGAAAAAAAAGAAAGCCGATGGTAAACAACAAACCCTTCCCCTTCTTCGGGACACTTTCGTTTCTATCAGGAACATCCTGGATTGGGAGTCCTTATCCAGGGCCCACGCTACCAAGGAAGCAGTGGTGAAACCCTCTCTCTCGCTCTCTTTCTACCCTTGAAGTAACAACTTCTGTATACCCGATCTGGAATCTGCCAGATCGTAGCACTCGTGGGAGAGGAGACAATGTCTCTTCCCCAAGCAGGTGAACAGTGGTGGAATGGAACCCATCTTAGGCCTTCCGTGCTACATCTAGCTAACCACAGCATCAGCCCACTGACAAGCTCCATGCGCAACACTGCGTTCCGTGCATGGCTGTTCCCCTACCGTGGTGTTCATAAATGACTTACCCTGGGCCAGCTTACTACAATGATCATTCATATCTCGGCCTGGGGCATTGCTACCCTGGCATCTGGCAAACTTGTTACACCTTCCTTGGGGGACCTGAGGCAGAAAACCGTTGGGCTATCTCCACATGACACCCTCACCGAAGGCAGTTACCAAGGCCATTGCGCTTCCTGTGCTCACTTGACGGACCCCAGGTTTAAAAAAAAAGAGAGAAGAAAACCCGATTTCTGATGTGCCTGGAAATCCAGAGGTCTGTGTCCCCCATGTGGGTTACCACCCTGGATAAGATCACTTGATAGAGGTAAACCACCTGTGTTGGTTTCTCAAAAATCCAGGATACTCCTGCAACACCACAGTTGACACTCCGGGAGTAGTATTACTTCCCAGGTGATCAGGGAGGAGACCATTCCACCCCCCCCCCCCCCCCAACCCGTATCATTCAGAAAGGTAGTGCTTTCTTAACGAGTCCTTATCTCCAGCGCACACTTAGGTGTAGTGTAGTTGGGACAATATCATTTGTGGCAGTACCCCTGGGCCCACAAAGATCTCAACCATGATAATTCTAACTCCATAAGCCCTTTGGTCAGCTTGACTAAGCGACCAAGCGGTGGCATTGCATTCCATTGCCCTGCCTTCCCTTGCTCCCATCCTCCCTGTTCTCTAGGCAGTCTTCCTGGTGTCGGAATCCTAAAGAGAATATAAGACTCAAGAGAACGGCCCTCTCCGTGAGTCTTTATGCATGCCAAGGTACTCATAGATACCAACGTCAATAGCACCTCCTAAGGCTATCATGCCGCTTCATAGGTGCTTAGTGGTCTAAAGTGCCTTTTCACTGGTAATCCTCTGGGTTCTTACACTATCCATGGCTAGAAGCTTGCGCTGCACACTCCTAGCCTGGGGACATCTGGTCCAATATGCCATGTGCTGCTAATCACACCACCGCTGGCTTTCCTTTCTCATTTCACCAGCATGACGTGCCTTTCCTTAGACCCTTCTCGACTGAACGCGGTAGTTCTTGTTAACTTATGGTTGCTACATACTCTAGTTCTTACACTCTTCGGGCCTCGTCATGGTCAGTTCAAGGGATAACGTTCATCCCTTTTTCTGGTTATTTGCATAGGTGCAGCCATCATGGCTAGCCTGTAACCCTTTGGCTTCCGGTGCCTCTCTTGTGAGTTCACGCTGGAGGTCCCTATGGCCAGTTATTTAGCCTCTGGCCCTCATACCTTATGCTATACCTTCAGGTAGAGCAACTAAACGCTTTTCTCTGCATTAGTCGTGTCACGTGGATTCAACGCTGATTTAAGGTGACGTTAGTCCGGTCAGCCCACACACACTTTGCTGTGCTTGGATTGGACCTACCCCTAACCCTAACCTGAGCAGCCCATCTCAAAGAAGGATGGTTACTGGTGAGTAACCCACTGCTCCTAAACTACTTCAGAGCTACTTGTTCAACTGGCCGTTGAGATTCTGTCTCCCACCCCATCCTACCATTTCTGCAGGGTACTTAGCCTGCTGCCCTTAGTTCCAATAAAGGACGTGTTTAATCATATAATCCTGTCTCTTCTGTTGTTCATTCTTGCAGGTAACTTTGGCTGAAAACAAGAGTGGGCTGGGTTCTTTGAAACACAGGTTTTGTACCAGATCATCTGCAACACAGCAGTGATTTTTTTTTAATTCTGTTTTCCTAACAGCTGGTGAAGACTTCACATCAGTCATCTCTGAAATCATGATGTATATTCTCCTCGTCTTCCTCACCTTGTGGCTGCTGATTGAAATGGTTTATTGCTACAGAAAGGTCTCCAAAGCAGAGGAGACTGTCCAGGAAAATGCGTAAGTAAAAACCTGACAGATGGCCATACATGAGTGAGCATCCTACCAGCAGCAGAAAAAAAAACTGAGTGGTTCAATTGCTGGTGGATTCTCTGCGCCTTAAAGACTTTAAATCATGATTTGAGGACTTTATTAACAGTCATAAGTTAGAGCAGTGGTTCCCAACCTTTGACCCAGAGGACTAAAGTGGCCCATGGCTCCCCTCCTGCTGACTGTGGAATGGAGCCACTGCCAAGGCACCTAGGTACACCATGTTTCTGAAGAGCTAAAAGTCCGGTGCAGGCACCTTGCTGCCACTGAAGAGGATGGGACATCAGTGCTCTCCTCTCCCTAGCTGTAGCAGGGATCATGGCAAAGTGCTGATATCCTTGCTGGAGCCAGAGGGAGAGGCATACTGATCTTCTTTCCCCCTGCCTGCAGAAAGGAGCCACGTGGAATGCACAAGGCTACAGGCCACATGCTGTTTCGCTGACTTAACCAAGATGATGGGAGATCAGCAAGGAGGCAGCCTCCTCACTGAACTCCTTCTGTCTGGCCACAGTGGGAGTGGGAGGGAAGGAAGAGGGGGGGGTTCTGGGGGCAGAGACTGGTGGTCCTTCAGGGCTATAAAATTGACATCTGTTGCTCTCAGGTCCAAAATGTTGGGCACCACTGGGTTAAATAGCTATTACAGCAGTGAGTGGGTGAGGTTCTGCAGCCTTCATTGTGCAGGAGGTCAGACTAGATCACAGTTTTCAAATTTTGGGTTTGAAAACCACTGGACTAGATGATCATATTGGTCTCTTCTGACTTAATAGTCTTGAGAGAGTTCACCAGAGCATCTGGCCTCAAAAAGAAGCATTTCAATTTTGTATTCGTTTCTGATGGGTGTGTGCTGCATCTCAGAATCATTGCAAAATGTAGCATGATTGAATCAAGTGAGAGAGGTCATTTGCTAGTTTAGCACCAGACAGGGCTACAGCTCAGAATGCAGGTGTGTTGACCAAGCTGAAGAGAACCCAGTGACTGGAATTATTAAACAACATTTTGTCAGAAGGGTGTTGGAGATACTTTACCATACCTACCTGCACTATGCCTAAGTCATGATCATAAGCATCACAAAATTGATTTTAAAAAGACTGAGGCAAATACATTTCCAGCTTTAGACACACAGGGATTATTTCACAATTTCCACATTGCATGTTTCTGTCACACATACATCAGATAATGTGTTTTGTGTGCAGTGGGAGTGGGAGTGGGGAGAAAATATTCCTAGGACATTATCAGAGTCAAACTCTGCAATTGCCTTTGAAGAAAGAGCTTATTGAAAACATTTTCTGGAGCAGCATTGTCTGCAGTGAGTGGCACCCTGCACATCACTCTGCTTAGGGCAGGAAAGTTTTTTCAGAGATGCCAGGTTACAGGTACCCAGTACCTCTGCAAATCAAGATAGCAAAGCATGGCAACTCTCAACAGGTCCAATCTTTGAAGCAGCTCAACTTATGCTTGCAGCTAACACCCCTTGGGGTTCTTTTCATCTGTGGTGAGCACTCTTCTTCAATCTGTAGGACTGACTACCTCGCCATTCCATCGGAAAACAAGGAGAACTGCGCTGTGCCCGTGGAGGAGTAGCGAAGGGTAGATAAGACATGACCATCAATAAGGTACACAAGCTGCGTACAGAACAAGGGTGTGGCTAGTGTATTGTGCACATAATGTGGCTGATTCCAGCCTCCAATTTGTGGGGCACCCTTAAACTACTAGAAAGAGGTTCAGTGAAATGAGGTTATGTCATACTGACAAAAGACTTGATGAAACGTGGGGGGAGGAAGGGAATCTTATGTATTCCAGGCTTGATTCCTCTTGTCTGACACCTTTGTCATGGCTCTGGAAGCTGTAAAACATGCATAGATTGTGAGTATATTTAGGTTAGTTATTCTTAACATTTTAATACCAAAAGACCTGGCTATACCTTAACCTTGTTCTTCCAAGAATGTGTCATAGACATGGATGTGCTCACATCACTGTAGTAGCTGAGCACTTAATAGATTTCTCCCCCCTTCCCAGTGAAGCAGGGCATGGCTTTATTGCCAAGTTACAGAGGAGAAACCGAGGCAGAACGAGATTTGCTTAAGTCCCACAGAGAGTCTATAGTAAAGCAAGGAACTGAACGGTTTCTCCATAATACAGCCGCTCAGCAATTTTCCAATACAGTTGAAACTGGGCCTCTCAGGGCTGGCAAGCTGTCAGCTTCATGGCAGCCTCAGGATCTCTGCTACTAAATGCAATTGGCATGCTTGATAATTTTACATTTTATTTTAGGAACACCACATTTTGGTGTTCTTGAAACAAAATTTTCAGGGATCCCAATTTGCTGGGACATGTGGGTCAATCTGCTTGCATTCTCAAGCACAAAGAAAGTGAATTTGTCAATAATGAAATCCCCAAATTTCAGACAGCTAGTCCAGAATGCCGGGCGAGTGCTGAGCCATTCTTCCTTCACTGCTATATATAGGCCAGTCATTCTCACTTATGGGCATTCTTTTCATGCAACCTAAGGCCTGGTCTATACTGCAGGGCTAAGTCAATGGGAGATACACAATCTGCATCCCACACTATGCGCATCTCCCTCAACTTAGTTACTTTGACTTACTGCGCTATTGTCATTCAGCTGCGTTGATCGGCAGTGGCCTCCCATTGATGTGGAGTTAGCGTGATGATAGGAGAGCACTTCTGGGATTGATTGAGCGGGTTTACACTGGCCACTGAATCGATCCTTCTGCGTCGATCCAAGGGAATGGATGGAGAGTTTTCAGTGTAGACATGGCCTAAGTCATGGGGAACTGAGGATTTTGCCCACTGGGTGTGGTATATGCTTCCTGGACCATCTCTCCCCGGTTAAAACAAAACCAAAGCTGCCCCTAATGCTGTTTGAGGAGTGTTTTGTAAATGCTGTTTCCCCTGTTACTTCCAAAAGATTCAGCAACATTTATATGTTCAGCCATAGTGCTCAGCCCCATAGTGTTGAACTCCAAGCCCCTCAATTTTGATTGTATGTGCTATTGCATATGTAACAATGCAGCTGTCTGTGTAGTCTGCCAGGTGCTATGAGCAGCAGTAATATCCGTTATCATGGTGTACAAGACCTCCCTCTGATAAGGAAGCATTAATCATAAAGTGGGGGGGTGGGTTTCTGTTCTTTTCAGATTCTGCAGTTGGAAGAAGCAAGTCACTCCAGCCAGGTTTGAGAGAACTACTGCACCAGGAGGACATAAGGGAAAGTGTAAATTCTCTTCCATTTGCCTTGGACTTTGCACAGCCTTGATGTTCGGCTTCATGACTCCATTTGCTAAAGGATTCTCCTTTGAAGCATGCTGAGCAAAGCGGGGTGGGCTGCAGGCGGCACTGCTCCTTCCTAAGTTTTGCCCCCACTGTCACCTCATGGCTTTGTAAATACTAGTATCATTTATTATCCCATCACATACTTTTGCAAAATGTGGTAATTCGACATTGCAGCGCTCAATGGTGTGTCTATTTACCCTGACACACATGACCGAGAACAAGATCCTTTTAGCATGGTGCCCAACCATTTACTAATGCTCAAATAGTCTCTAACTCTGCACCACCCAGTTCCTGCTGTCTCCCATTCAATTGCTGGTTCCCATGCCACTCTGAATCTTAGACTGCTGTTGCAACCATGGGGCCAGGAACTGGAGTAGCAGAAGGTTCGTAGCCACTTAAAGCTGCATGAAATGTATGGGAGATGAGCAGTGACAGTGCCCAGCAGGCAGCCACTTAGTGGGCAGCCAGCTGGGGTGTAACTCAACAGTGCACTAGCTTGCCATGCACACGCGTCTCCTGATATTGTAAGTTCTGTGGTGTGTGTTGTCCTGCTACAGAACATTTAGTATATGAAGGAGGGTTCACAGAGTCAGTTGGCAAGTGACAAGCTAATGCAATGTAGTTTTACAGTCCTGGTTGCTGCACACTAACTCCGTACAGCCATGCACTCAGGCTGAAGCACCACTGTTAATTTGGGCTTCCCCGCTGTGAACTGCAACAATTTCACAAAGTGATGTTTGTTTCATTTGGCAATTTGCTTGTCAGAGTTCTAGCTATCTCCATTAGCATTGCTTTGTTAACTTACACAGCAGATAAGTGTTTGCTTATCATGGAAATAACCTCTGTCAACTAGTGTTTTGCAACAACCAGCAGAGAGCAGCCTGGGAGAGGATACTCCTGTGTGAGGACACTTTGCTAATTTCAGCAAGAGAAAAAAAGGCCGGAGTCCCTGAAGGGAGGAGAGAGTGAGTCTGGTTTAGGTAAGCAAATGAGTGAAACGGACTGCATATCCCCAAATGGGAAAATGATGAGGCGGCTTTGGACCTTGCAGAACTTTTTATAGCTAACGAAGTCACGATGGGATAGTTGAGCCACCTAGAGGCACAGGAGGGAAACAGTGATTATTTTCTCCTGTAGCCATTATTTCTTGTGATAATTTTTCACCTCGTAGAATACTCTGTGTTAGTCTGATGTGACTTTTTATTGCAGAGTAATTGTCTTGCAAATTAAGGTACACTTACAAACACACCTCATTTGTTGTAGATGTAGAAATAGGTTGGTTTTTGGCTTTATTAAATAAAACCTTTCAAGTATGATGATTGAGGTTTCCCAGTCAGAGAAGCATTAATCTTAGAATCTGAGATTATTAGGGAAAGCATTTGTCTATATGTAGAAGTAGTATGTGAGTGTGAAATGCTGCTGCACACCATTTATCAGGAAGTGGAAGGAGTTTTTGCTCCAAGAAGGTAATGTGATATCCCCTGCTACATCCAGTGGCTCCTGTACAGTTTGCAAAAGTTAAGATGATTCTGCCACACAAGACTGTTTGTGTCTAACAAAATAGATAAAGTACTCACTGGCCTAGGCATGCTTCCTGTATATGGAATTCCTCAATTGTGTTGTGCAGAAATGCAGAGTGCACATTAATTGCTCCAATGTGATATAAAGTTAGACAGGTCCAAACCAGAATTCTAGGTGGTGGTTAGCCAGAGACGCAGCCAGGTTCAGGAGCTGCAGACTGCTCACATATTGTAAATCTAAAACCCAGTTCCAAACAGGCCTGACCCACAGGGTGTGTGAAACTGGACCCCAATGTTATGGCTCCAGCCCATGTACAGATCATGCATGCTCCACTGAGCACTGGTTTCTTAAAAGCCAGTGTTTAAAATGGATGAAGAACTCTACCTTGTTTTGGTTCTCTTGGATGTCTTTATTTTTCCTAGGCTAGCTTATTCAGCCTCAAATGAATACTAGCCCTTCTCAATCCAAGCAGTAGATGCTAGAGCAGAGGAAGCACCACGCCAGATGTTCTCAAACTGACCAGATGCTTTTGTGTGTGCATGTGTGTCTGTCTTCCTCCACTAACCCTGCAATCTATGAAGCCCTACAGCAGACAGATGCGACTACCCTCTTACATATTTTTAGGTAGCCGTAATCTATGTTTTGGAAAAGTTGTATTAGGACTCCCTTTCTTTTGATTGGGGGGGGGCGGGGGCGGATGAGATAATTGCCCCAAGGCACTGTAAAGATAGAGTCTTCTGGGAAGATCATCCCCCACGGGTGTCAGGAAAGACGCCTCTCTGTGCATATGGAAATGACATGAGAGATTTAGACTTAGGTAGGATAATAAACAATGAAGCACGCAACTCAAAAGTCACTCTCTTTGTTCAATACTTTTTTTTATTCATAATGTATTTTCATTGTTCTAGCTACTTTACATTAAGATTTGGCTGTGTAGCCTTTATAATGTCTAGGTTCCTAGCAGGTAAGTAACTTTTTATCACACCCTGCGCACAGCGCAGTTTGTTACAGTTACAGAGGCAAACACAGATAGCCAGACAACGTCTCAAAACACAACTGCTGTTCCTTCTGCATGTGGCCCAGCCCCAGAGCTTGTATTGCCACCATAGACCATTGAAAAACAGAGGTGAGCCTTGGCCTGTATCTCTCCCCCTGGTTTAGAGTGTTACTAGTCAGAGGAGAAATGCCCACCTTTGACCTGATCCCACAACCCACTCCTGTTATGTGAGTAAATCCTTACTCAGATGGGATTTTTTTTTTTTTTTTTTGCAAGAGTAAGGATTACTCACCTAAATCAGGGTTGCAGGATCTGGGCCCTTAGGTGGAGAAAGGTGCTCCAGGAATGTAGCAGCACTAGTTGGCTATGGAGCATTTGATGAGGTGTGAGCTGTGGAAAAAACAAATGCATTGCCACCTACTGGTAACATTGCAAAAGTGCCCTTAATGTACCGTATTAAGAGTGCAAATTAGTGCTTCCATGTTTGTTCTGTTAAGGGCTATTTAAAGGGGGAGGATGACAGGTGGGTCTCAAGCCAGCTCAGAAAGGAACAATGCTGATGTGACACAAGCTCTTCATCCTCTTATTGGATAAAGTTGCTGATTCTTAGCAGCAGCAGGAGCCAGTCTCCCACATTCTAGTGCTGCTGGGGCACTTGAGACTGAGCTTGGAAATAGAAAATGCCCAAGCAGCTGTAGGTGCTGCATTTTTCTAACTCAAAGATTCAGGAAGCCGGCCCTTCAACGTTAGCAATGAAACTGACCAAAATGAGCGAGGTAACAAAAATGGTCAGAGGAGTCTCCCTGAGCCATGTGCAAATATAATTTCTTCCTCAGAAAGAAAGTCCTTTCCCCAGCACAATAAAACACATTCATATCATCTCATAGCATAACACAAACTGCTGCAAGGGGTGACAAGCAGGGACAGCACCGGGTCAGTCCATCTGAGACTGAGGGAGATTCGGAAATAAAGGAGATGATTGTCCTGCAGCAGAGAGGTGTTGGAGGGGAGAAAATGGAGCCATGCAAACACTGTAGCTGCAGAATATATTTGAGGGGCCAGTTTTCGCGTCCTCCTGGGAACCACCACATTCTAGCATGTAATTGTGTTGAGCGATGCCAGCTCCCTCGGCGTAACTAAGAGAATGTCCAGCTACGGACAAGGGACCAGGGAGAGTAACACATTGTTTTGGCAGGTTTGCACACCTAGAAAAAAGCATGTTATGGCACAAAAGAGATTCTCCTATGCTTTAGAAACGGCACGCATAAAGAGAACACAAACTGATCATCCGGGGAGTGAATGTTCAGTACCGTTCACTCCTACAAACAATACATCACGGTGGTCATTTCTCAGTCTGGGTATTCCAGACACTTTGGTCCAGCGGTTTCCACCCCATCTTGTTTAAACAAGAACATACAGGTAATTTCAGAACCCGTGCCCTCTTACTTGTCAAAACCTCAAGCCAGATGCCATTCTACCACACCAAGAAGCCATCAGTGGCAGCAGATCAGACCCTAATTAATGGCTTGCAAACTGCCAGGCACAGCTGTGCTGAAATACATAAAACCCCAGAGGATACATGCCGGGTTTGGGGGACGGAAGAGCAGCGTCGCTGACAAAGATACACAGCAGAATTCTACAGTAACAAGCCCAGAACACTGCAGTGTTGAATAGTAATGGCAAGGAGCAAGGCCCTTCTAGGTAGTGTAGTATTCTTTACAGAAGGCTGGTTCTTGTGGCATGGGGTGCAGGAGTGAGCTACAGAGCATGCAGAAGTCTACATTGTTGGCTGTGTTCATCTGTCAAATATCAGGTCATTAACCAAAAGATCCCGGCCTCAGACCCGGTACAACTATCATGGGATGTTCATACCCTGCCTAGAACAGCACTTGAAAGACTCTACAGTCAACTTGACTCTCTATTTCATGGGTAAATTACCCCCCCCCCCGCCCTGTGCAGACCTGATCTCCCCCTGAGGTGTCCCTCCTCTTTCCAGCACCCCTTGGAGACTCTGCTTATCCACAAGGAAGGGGGTGGGGGGGCAGGCATGGAGAGAAGGTGAAAAACACTGATCCACTGAAGTGCCTGACACTAACCTCTGCTTAACAGCTTGTTGGGTGAGCGAAGCGCTGTCCCCCTTAACTTTGGCCTGGATTTGGAGAGAAGGGATTTCCTCCAAGTCCATGTTCTAGTGCCAAACAAATGAAGAGTCACAGTCTGCCCTACTCCAACTCCTCTCCATTCTGGTATTGCTAGATGTATGGTAGTTGATGAGTGTCCAAGCCATGGAATACAGAGCTACCATAAAAAGGAACAGCCTCTGAGGCCATATAAGAGGGAAGTGCTCTGTTCCCAGGTACTTGTAAGAAAGGACCCCTCTCCCATTGCACTCCTGTGTGTTTACCATTATAACACACAAGAATTTAAACTAAGGAATGCTGTTGTGTCAGACATTCACCTGACTTTGCCTCACCTACACAGCACATATTTGCTCTGAGACGTTACAACTGGTGGGGGGTCAGGGTGAGTTGCAGTCAATGTTTTAACAGTGTTTTTGGTGTTGTCATGCTACCGTGCTTCAAGTTTCTAGCCACCACTGGAAGCAAAGGAGCCACAACACCCTGAGAGAGGCTGCTCTTGTGAGAGTCCATGCCCAATTGAACACATTTTGCAGTGTGGACAACTGCCAAGGCAGGCAGCCAATTTTAGATGCTCACCTGACCCACAACCTGCTCTATTGCTACTTGCATTCTAATGAGGGACATACCTCCTTGTTTGCTTGCATGGGAATCACTGCAGAACCCTCATAAAATGGGCACATCAGGCAGCTGGGGGTTAAGATCTCAACCTGCGGCTGTCCATTTTTAAGACATCTCCACATTCCCTCCTCCCCCTGTAAGAATGTAGATTAAGAAAATTAGCTATAGTCACAGAGCCGTAACAAGGGCGGGACAAAGAGGGCTTTGCCCTGTGCACACCAGAGTGGCTCAATAGATCCGCTCTGTTAAAGGGCACGTTTTGCACTGCCAGCCCCAAGTTGTTTTAATTGCAAGGGGTGATAGAACAGACCATTATGGCTCTGTGTGGTCATTCAACATCAAGAGAAAATACAGAGCCAAAATGTCTGCATTACATCTGAGTAAATCTTTGAAGCCTGTGGATTTGCCTGGCTCTAAATAACAGAAGAATCTGACCTTCTGTACCAGACTTATTTATTTACATTTCAGGTGGGAAAATGGGTCCATTTAAGCACTGCTGCTGGTCACACAACTGCGCTGTTTCCCCAAAGCAGGTTTCAGGAAAAGTCAAAACTTCCTACCAGCAGCAAAAACGCTCTCTCTTTTAATATGTGCACTAAAAATTATATTTGGGTTTGAAGTTACACTTAAGTGGAGATGCTCTCCTTCAGCCCATGGGTTTTTGTCTATGCTGGAGTTGTAATTTCCAGTTCAGATAAATATACCCACACTTGCTTTTATCAAGCTAACATGGTTATTATGCCTACTTGGGCTAGAATTACAGCTCCACTGTAGAGATACTGAGAAAAAGAGAGAGAGAGAGCGATATTAGAAAGGAAATTGGGTCCAAAAGGGCATAAACGATTAATCATGCAATCAGCTTTACCAGAGGGCAAAGTAGTCAAAGCTGCGAGTGTTCGTGCCAGGGTTAGATACTGACAATCAGAAATACAGCCCAAGATTAAATTATGTACAAACTCTATAAGCTGATTTTGAAATTATGGTTCAGGCTAAAGCTGCAAGGGGAGTTAAGAGTTTTGTGGTGGTAAGTTTGCAAACCTTTTTATTTTTTATCTGTATTTTAAAGCCATTTTTCAATCATGATTCTTCCCAACTAACACGTGATTTGTACTATAAATTAGGAATAGAACTGCTTCCAAAAGCATGGTTGCTTTTTAGTCAAATACATAGACTGAAATTGTTTCCATTCTCTTCTCACCCCACTGTAAGAGGAACACTCCCCCTCTGACTACATTTTGAAATGAATCTAAGGCCTGGTCTATGGATTTCAGTGGCAGTCAACAAGAGATATAATGCACAAACTATGTGCTGTAACTTGCGTATCTCCCATCAACTTCCTAATGTCTACTTACCACAGCATCCCCACTGTGGTGCATTGACGAGAAATGCCCTCCCATTGACACAGGGCTACACTACTTGCCAGAGTGGTCTTAACAAATCAACTTCTGATGACTTTCACTCACACTCAACTGAATGTGCAAAATTGATCCTGCACTGTCAGCAGTGTAGACATAGCTTAAGACTGTTGGTCTGCCTCTCTTCCTCCACTCCCCTCCCCAACAGGATCTGGGTACCTACCAGTAACTCTCTTACACTCCTTTAATCCCAGATTATAGATCTGACTACCTGTCAATAGTAAATAATCTATTTCCAGCCCCAATGAGGGAGGAAAAGAAATGGGTATGTTTCTTCACAGCAGATGGGGCAGAGAAGCAAAGGGTGAGTGTCTGAGTTAAGAAAGTCTAGATAAGCAGACATAATAAACAACAAAGGATATAAATGTACACAGAGCTGAAAGCCAGAGAGGAATTACTGACAGTGGGCCAGGAAAAGCTTTCTGACACTAAGGGCTTCTCTCTGTATGCAGAGTTGCACTGATTTTGTTAACAATATGATGTTAAATTGGGGCCTCTGTTTGTGTGGACACACTTAATGGTTCAGCTTATAAATTTACTGGTTCAAGATACACTCATTTATACCAGTTTGAAACTGGCTATGTCTGAACACCAGTAATTTGGGAACCCACAGTTACCCTACATTGTCCATTTCAGCAGCAGTTTCTGGTTGTGCTGGGAAATGCCAAGGACTCGTACAGTACTAAGCAGCATTAAGTTAAATAAATAAGCATAAATACAATAAATTATATGAAATAGAACATTCCCCAGCTTCCTGGGCATGTTTTTGCCTATATCCTTTGCCTTTTTTCTTTTCTTTGTCACATGATCGAATCGAATCAATCGAATCGAATCAAATCATAGGGTTTAAGCAGAGGTGCTAGCCACTACACTATGCTGCTGGGCATACTGCAGTCTCTAAGATGGTCACAGTTTGACTTTAAGAGAGCCAGTCACACAGGACACAAATACTTCTCTGCCCCATGCCCAAAGATCTGCAGTATCTCCCAACTCCAAGTAGGCAGCCAGAGCATTTTTGCTAGGAGCATGTATGAAGGGAAACAGCTCAGTACCATCTAGATTCCCTTAACCCCAACTGTGGAAGCCAGTGCCATATGGTGCAGGACTGGCTAATTGCTCACCTTGCTCCTTCAGTGCATACAGAAGCTAGAGATGAAACAGACCTGCTAGATCATCCAGTCCTTGATACCACCCAAAACCAGGCTGTCTCAGATGATCTCACCACTTCACAAAATCCTTTCAGAGTCAGGGATGGTGGCGATAGAGGGGTCATAGACCAACTAGTCCACCTGATAAGGTGAAATGAGGAAGCATGTTAGTCACCACCACAGATCCCTGCCATCCTTTCACCATGCAAAGGGATATGCCACTGTAGGCAAAAGAGAGCAGAAAAATCCACCATCAGAGCTTGATCTAGGCCAGAGGTCTCAAACTCCAATCACCACAAGGGCCGCAGGAGGACTAGTATGATAGCCCAAGGGCTGCACCACTGAAACCTTTTCATACAACGATATTGCAAATATCAGTAATGATAGTGTTGTTGCGGGCCATAGGAAATAGCTTTAGGGGCTGCATGCGGCCTGTGGGCTCTGTGTGTGAGACCCCTGATCTAGAGAGCTGTTGATCACCTGCAGTGTGATTGAGTGGTGCACAGGACTGATGACTGAAGACTGTACTCCTGACTCTACTGACAACACGTCCCATGTGACCTCTCTGTGACCCAGAGTCCCCATCTGTAAATAAGAACACTGATACCCTGGTGTGAAAAGCACACCTTAAAGGCATAATATAATTCTGATATCAATGGGATGTGTGTGCGCTCAGCACCTCAGGATCAGGCTCTTAGCATGTTGTGCTCCTATTTGCTCAGTACATAATTCAGCCATCTTCACCATTACTGCTTTTCTCCGCCAGTCACTGGAGCTCCCTCAAAGGCCACAGGCTTAAGAATGGCATTTTCAAGTCCCCAGTGACTGCACATTGTCAACCTCCTGCTCCCTGGAGACAAAAAACATGCTGCGTGGGAGCCCAAACCCAGACAGATATCTCAACTACCCATCTAACACTGAGCTGAGTATAATACATACATAAATACCAAACCCACTTGGCCTCTGCTTGATTAAAATCACCAAACAATCATTTTAAATTATCTTCAGAAATAAATACAAATTCAGCATTTACATGTCATTACACCTTGAAAACCTCTACTCTGCCTCCTGTGTGAATGCCGCCTGGCTGCCCTACTTAAAGCCCCAGATCACCCTTACTCTAAAGGTTCACCGCAATGCAGCGGGAGACTTGACCAACCTTCCAATTTACAGATCTCTTTATATGAATGACAATTACCTGTGTGACGTGTCCCTGCTCCCGCCACACTTCTAACTGCTCCTGGGATCAGCAGTGCAATAGCAGTGTGGGTGGCTTACCGATACAGATACAGTCATCTGCTTAATTGCAATTGTGGTTTCTTTCTTTGTAAAAGAAGCTACTCCCTCTTCTTGTGAGTTTCTACCAAAGATGAGCTGTGTGTTATAGAACAGCCTGTCCTAACCCACCTTCCTCCCAACCCCCAATTTTGGCAGAAGCAGGGGATTGGTTTAAAAATAGTGAACAAGAAAAAAAAAAAATCAGGGTGTTGTACCGAGTCAGAGTCATCAACTTTACATGCCCACCTGGGATATGAGCACAGATAGCCCTTTCTGAACAACTGCAGCTCTTTAGCACAGGGGTGGCTTACTGACAGACAACTGCACAGATAGCTGAGAAAACACAGTATGTAAAGGGGACACTGTAAAGCAAAAATTAACCAAAGGTTCAAATTCAATGACTTAAACAAACTAGCGGGGGGGGGGGGGGGGCCCACACACCAGGGTCAGCAGAGAAAAGCAGAGTACCAGCACTTTTTTTTTAAAACACAGAAAAAGCACTGGTTAGGACTACAGGGTAACAACCCATGTCAGTGCCTCTACTTTGCCATCCATGTAACTTTTAGAAATACAAAGCAAGATATTTTATTAAGAGGATCTGGTTCAGTTTCTGTGCTTTAAGTTCACTTGTTTAATGGCAAATTGCATCTCTACTACAGAGTTTTAGCAGCTGGCTCAGGACAAATCCCAGTCTCTGCTAAGTGAGAGTAATTTCCTGTAAAACTCTTGTAGCTCAGTGCTTGCTAAACACAGTGGGCTACTCTCACAAGGAACTGACATCATATAGCAATTTCTGCAGGCTAAAGTTGACAGTTGTCCCCTTTAAATACCTTCAGGGACTCCCAAGCAGGGAGGGGAGGGGCATTAGCTCCAATTCTTCCCTTTAAAACAGACAGACAGACAAACAGCCAGGAACATACAGAAGAGAGGTGAGTGTGAATAGGCAAGCATGGCCTGCATTCTCCCAGGCAGTGCCTCAGTGCTGAGAGAGCCCAGCCCTCCGCATCACATTCTGTCCTACCCAAGAGACTCTCCAGTTCAGCCAGTGTTGGAGGTCAGCACCCACTCTTCTCCTCCTCAGTACATAGGCTTATTTCCTCTTTTAAAATCTGTATATAATATATATATATATACATATATATATTTATATTCTGTGTGTGTGTATATATATATTTATATTGTCTATATACACATATTGCACACAATCCTCTGGCCTCCTGTGTTCATGCCTGTTAATGGAAACGCTTCCGTTTCTCCTCAGGTTCCGACCCATAATCGCGTGACCCGATGCCATTCTGAAGGTTTACTAGCGACTCCTTCATCTGTAAGACAAAAGCCACCCCAAGTGTTTTGCTGCTGTAAAGGCTGGAAGGTGCTGGGACTTTGGACCAGGTCTTGCCACTACAGCACACAGTGCCTTAAAAAGGCCTGTAATATTGTGTAATGTGGTTTGGTACCAGAGTGTCTGGCCTGGAAGCAGGCAGGGAGTGAGAATGACTGACCTAGAAGCTAGGGAAATGGAGAACAGAGCAGCAGTTAGGGACTAGGGTTCTGCAAGATGCAGTTTGTACAGGCAGCCCCCTCTCTGTGGAGAAGGGTGAACACCAACTAGCAAATAGGTGGGTGGGGGGACATCATACCTCTGCCTTAAATGATATCTGGTACTCACAATAAGCAGCCCCTTCCTCTTTAAAGTCTCACATGGTAGACCCACACACAGGAAGCTGCATGGGAAATTTGTCTGTTCTACCAAGGGACCATGAAGGGCTGAGTAGATCAAATTTTGATGTGAACACCTGGTTCCAAGCATTCCAGAACTGATGATATAGCTCCACAGGGCCACCTATGGCCTACCATACTTTATCAAGAAGATGCTCCAGAATTCAGGTTTGCTCTGAAGGTTTCAAAGCTTACCTACTTGCACTGCTCCTTGTGTGAAGAAGATGGGCCTGATGGATCAGGATGTGCATGGGGGAACAGCTAGAGACAGCCTAGGTAGGTAAGGAGGAAGGATCTAGACAGGCAGCAGGGTGGTTGTAGAAACAAAGCACCCAGTCCCACATCAGAGAAATTCCTGGGTTAAGTGACTGAGATGCCATTCTCACCTGGTCTAGAAGCATCACGGAGGATTTGATGATCTCACGCCACTTCTGCAGCTCCATGTCATGATACTTCTGCTGGGATTCTAGTAGCTGGGCCCATTCCGATTGAGATTGGGGTAACCTGCCAGATGCACGCAAAATACAAATGGGTTGGCACTGGAGAATTAATTGCTTTAGTCTGAGGCTGAGCCAGACGTGTGGGATTCCTAGACCCTGAGTAAAAGGGTGTCATTGAGGGTTCACCCCAAAGCCAGAGGCCCCCTCAACATTCTCAGTTAGAAACTTCCACCACCACACATTTTCTTCCTTGGAAACCTCCACTCAACCCAAACTTTAGTGAAGATTCTTCAAAATGAACATTTCAAGTAGTATGCAGTGTTGTTGAAGCCATGTTGGTCTCAAGATATTAGACAGACAAGGAAGGGGAGGCAATATTTTTTCTAGGCCAACTTCTGTTGGCAACAGACACGTGCTCTATATCAGTGGTTTTCAAACTTAGGTTTGGGACCCAGTACTGGGTCGCAGACCATCAGGCACATGGTCATGGCACCCCCTGCTGCTGCCACCAGAAGACTGGACTGCATAGCTCAAAGATGTAATTGTTGGGTTGCAGACATAAATGATTTTTTTCCAACTGGGTCCTGAGGAAAAAGTTTGAAAACCACTGATCTATATGATATACATGCACACACCAACAACAACTGTGTGGGTAAATCTGGGCAATCACTAGACTCTCAAATGGACTCACACAAGAAAATGATATAAGACAAAAAATCCTATCACTTGTAGGGGAACACTTTCCACAAAGTGATCACTCCATATCTGACCTATCAATCCTCATCCTCAAAAGGAAGCCTACACAATGATGGTAGCCTGGGAGCTCATATTTATATCTTTGCTAGACTCTAAAAATCATTGTCTTAATAAGGACACTGGATTTATGGTTTATTACAACACTCTGTAACCTCCTATCCTAAATTCTTTTTTGTCCTATAACTACAAGGATGTCAATGGGTCACTGCACCTTGAACAGTTCCTTAGAATATGTGCTATAAAGTATTTGTTAGATCTTATATTTAACTGTGACATTCTGAGTATCTTCCCCAGATCTCATGAAGAGCTGTGTGAAGCCTGAAAGCTCGTTTCTCTCACCAAAAGAAGTTGGTCCAATAAAAACAAGTACCTCCCCCACTTTGTCATTGTAGAAGCTCTCAAATGTCATGGAGATTAAGTACCATTTTCAAAAGCACCTAAGACATTTAAGAGATGAAATCACATTAAAAAAAAAAATCAGTGAAATTTATGCTCCTAATTCTCTTTAGAAAATTTATCCATGATCATTCTAAGTTGCTTAACTTCTAATGCTTTTGGGGAACACAGCGAGACCAGTGGGTAGTTCCTCATATGCCCCTCTTCCTCTCTCCATATCCAGTGCTTCACTGATGATGTGCCCAAACGGGGTACTTTGGTTCAAAAAAGACAGTTACCTGTAACTGGTGTTCTTTGAGAGGCATTCCTACTGTCCATTCCGAATGAGGTGTGTGTGAACTGTGTGCATGATCCCCTGGAAACTTTTCGCCTAGAGTACCCGCAGGGTCAGCTGTGGAGCCCCATCCAGTCATCCTTTCATGGCAAGATATAAAGGGCCCAGCTGACCCCCCCCCCTCCTGTTTCTTCTTGCCATACTATAGCGACAGTGGGGTGGAGGGAAGATTTGGAATGGCTAGGAGCAACACTTCTCAAAGACCACTTACAGATAAGTAACCATCTTTTTCCTCTTTGAGTGCTTGCTCCTGTCAATTCCAACTGAGGCAATTCTCCAGTTTTACCTTTTGAGGTGGGGTCAGAGTTGAATACTTGCAGAAAGCAGGATCATTCGACTAATTGCAGCATCATCCCATATCTGCTGTGTAAGTGAATAGTGGGTTGCAAAAATGTGTTTGACGCACATGTTGCAGTCTTGCATGTATCTATAAATGGCACATATGCAAAGAATGCTGCTGATGATGGCTGCATCCTGCTCAAATGAGCTGTTATTGCTGGTGCTGGGACATCCACCAGCATGTAGAATTGCTTAATGCAGGATGAGCACCAAGAAGAAATGCACTGAGATGAGGTCGGCTCTCCCTTCACTCTGTACACAACTGCCATAAACAACTGTGAGGTCTTTTGAAACAGCTTTATCCAGTCAATGTAAAAAGTTAGGGCTTGTCTGATGTCCAGCATGTGGACCAGGTGCTCCTTGTCAGTCTTGTGCAGTTTACGACAGAAAACTGTCAAGAAAATCTCCTGGCTAGTGTGAAACTGGGAGACTATCTTCAGCAAAAGAAGCACGGTGTGGCCACAGCTGGACTTTGTCCTTAAAAAGGACGGCGTGAGGTTGTTCAGATGTCAAGGCTTTGAGGTCAATACACTCCTGGCCAATGTGATCACCACCAAGAAGGTCACTTTCCACAACAAATGAAGTAATGAATAGGATGCCAGCAGTTCAAACGGTGGTCTCATTAGCCTTGAGAGGACCAGACTGAGATCCCATTGTGTGAAAGCGGGATGCACAGAAGGGTATAGTCCTTCCAACCCGTTCATAAACCACTTGACTATTGGGCTGGTAAATAATGAACAGCCCTTATCACTTTTGTGAAAAATGGAAATGGCTGCCAGGTGTACTTTAACTGAGGAGGCTGACAAGCCTTGATGCCTTAAATCCATCAGATAGTCCAGCACTATCAGGACAGTTGTGGTCCCAGGTCAGGTACCCCACTCTACTGACGAACACGAGAATCATTTCCACGTAGCTTGATATGTCAGCTTAGTGGACAGCCTCCTGCTACCAAGGAGGACTTCTCCAACATTCGCTGAACACCTGAGTTTCTTATAACTCAGTCATGGAGGTCCCAAGTGTTGAGGTATAGCACCCACAGGTTGGGATACCTCAGTGCTCCGTGGTCTTCTGTGAGAAGATCTGGCAGGAGAAGAATGACATGGGGAGAGAATGACAGATTGAGTGGGATTGTATACCGATGTTGCATCAGCCATGCCATGGCCACCAGAATGACCCTGGCCCTATCCCATTTGATCTTCAGTAACACTCGGTGGACAAAAGGTGTCGGGGCAGGGGTGGAGGGAGGCGTAAAAAACCTCTCCCATCCACTGGATTAGAAAAGTATCTACTAGCAACCTTGAGCTATGATTCTGAATGAAGCAGAAGACCTTGCACTTCCTGTTGACTTGAGGTGAACAGATCCACCTGGGGATAACCCCACTTCTGGAAGACACTATCTATCACAGGGGTCTCAAACTCAAATCACCACGAGGGCCACATGAGGACTAGTACATTAGCCTGAGGGCCACACAACTGAAACCTTTTCATACACCAATACTGCAAATATTGGTAATGATAGTATCATTGCGGGCTGCAGGGATGGACCACATGTGAGTCAGAAAGAACAGGCTGAGGTCATCCGCCAGGGCATTTTGATGACCTGGAAGGTAGGAGACTACAAGGTGAATTGACCTGGCAATGCAGAAGTACCAGGTGGAGGGCTTCTTGACATCGGTGAGGAATGCACCCCACCCTGCTTGTTGACATAAAACATTGCCATTGTATTGTCCATCTTGCCCCTCAGTTGATTTTGGAACATCTGACATGCCAGTCACATCGCCTTCAGCTTCTTCACACTGATGCGTAAAGTGAGCTCCCTTCGTGACCAGAGCCTTGTGTCTTGAGGTTGCCTAAGTGGACTCTCCATCTCATGTCCAGTGCATCAGTGGCCAAGCACAACATGGGCTGAGGTAGGTGGAAGAGAAGACTGGTCTGTACATTTTGCACCTCCCACCACCACTTCAGAGAGTCCAGGATGTGAGGAGGCAGACACACTATTCCATCCAAGGGATCCCTGGTTGGATGATACACTGAGGCCAACCATGATTGGAGTGGTCTCAGTCTTAGCCTCATATACCGAGTTATGTAAGGACAAGCCACTAAGTGGCCTAGCAGCTTCAGGCAATTTCACGCTGTGGTGACAGGGCATTTTTGCAGGTCCAGAATGATGTCTCCAATGACCTGGAAATAATACTGAGAAAGGGAAGTCCTTGCTACCCTCACATTCAGGATGGCCCCTATGAACTCTATGTGCCACATGGGGGATAAAGTCGACATTTTTTCACTCACCAACAGTCCAAAACTGTCAAATGTGAATCTGATGAACTGAAGGTGCAACTCCACTTGCAGTTTGCACTGGCCCTTCACCAGCCAGTCCAGGTACAGAAACACCCGTATTCCCCATTTTCTCAGAAAAGCAGCCACCACTGAAAGGCATTTGGTAAAGACCCTCAGTGCTACCACTAGACCAAAAGGGAATACTGTAAACTGCAAGTGGTGGTTCCTGACCATGAAGCGAAGGAACCATCTGTGCTGGGGAATGATAGATACATGAAAATAACTGTCCTTCAGGTTCAGGGCTGCATACCAATCTCTGAGATCCAGGAAGGGAATGATAACAGCTAACAAAACCATCTGAAAGCAGACCTTGTGAAGAAAACTGTTCACGTTTCTTAAGTCCAGAACAGGATGCAGGTTCCCTTTTGTCTTCGTAATTAAGTAGTAAGAGGAATAAAAACTTCTCCTCTCAGATCTCTGAGTACTTCTTCCACAAGTGCCTGAGGACAGGAGCATCTGCACCTCCTGCAGCACTAACTGTTTGTTAGAGGAGTCTCTGAATAGGGACCAGAAGGTGGGAAAGAGGCATTACTGAAAACTAGATCCAATTTTATTGTGCATAGGATCCATTGGTTTGAGGTTAATCTAGGACCAGGCATGGAAAAACTGGGACAAACAATTGTAAAATTACAGGTCATCTGGATCCTAGCAATTGAGAGGTATGTCATCCTTAGGTGCATCCTCAAAAGCCTTTTTTCTGGTCAACGAGTGGTGCGAACTGCTATGGCTTTGGTTAGAAGGGCATTGAATATTCCTCCCACCAGGGCACTTCCTTCTGCTTCTAAAGTCCTACCTCTGTTGATGGATGTCAAGTACAGGCTAAGGCTTAAATGGCTTGCACTGTAAGCCAGAGTGTGCAGACCTAATGATTTCAAAATGGCCCTCAAGTTCCTGGGGCTCTGTAACTTAGAGTCCGTCTGGGACAAGAGGAGCTCCGGCCCCTCAAAAGACAGGTCCTGGATGGTGATTTGGACTTCCTCGGGAAGACCTGATGCCTGCAACCACGAGCATCTCCTCATGGTCACCCCTGTAACCATGGATCATGAGGCTGTATCCGCAGCACCTAAGGCTGACTGCAGTTGGGTCTTAGAAACTACCTTGCCCTCCTTAATCATAGAGGAAAAAACTCTGCCTTGGCCTCACATGGAAGTGAGGCCACAAACTCATCTAAGGACACCCAGGAGCTATAGACGTATCGGCTCAGGATAGCTTGCCAGTTAGCTATCCTGAGCTGGAGACGTCCCGTAGAGTAGATCTTCCTCACAAAGAGCTTCAGGTTTTTTGTGTCCTTTGCCTTAGGGGTAGGCCCTTGCTGCTCTTGTTCATTTGCCGCTGCCACTAAGGACGTGGAGATGGATGTGTATAAAATGCTCATGACCCTTGGAAGGAAGGAAATATTTGCTCTCCATTAATTTGGCATTCAGTAGGATGGATGACGGTGTTTGCCACAGAGTCTTAGTGGTCTCCTTTATGAGGGGAAGGGTGACCTTGGCCAGACCCCCGGGGATTAGAATGTCAACTTTTGGCTCTGCATCTTCAACAACCTCCACTGCTTGGAGCCCCATGTTATAGGCCACTCTATGCAGCAGCTCCTGATGGGTGTGGCTGTCACTGGGAATAGGAGTTGGGGTGGCCCTGCCTCCACATCATCAGCAGGCAAAGAGGATGACTCCCTTAACTGTGGGGGACCTGGTTCTCCCACTCTCCGGGTTTCAAGCAGTGAAATCTGATTCTGCCAACTCCAGATCCTCTGGTTCATCCCTCACAGATTCCACATCAGAGGCTCTCCTGTCTGGGGATACACAAGCTGTCTATGAAGACAGAGATCTGATTCCTGAAGCCTGGGAATAAGACCATCCCATATACGACCGGTGGGCCTGGTGGTAGGCCAGCAAGATCCAGAATGCACCTGCCACTGAGCAGGCAATGCCTGGGACCGCTGAGGGTCTCTTTGCCTAGTCTCCCTGTTTGCTTCTTTTTGATTATACTGATTCTCCATCTGAGTGTAACATGAACCTGCTACACGGGGTCCAGTGCCATCTGGGGCTGAAGACCAGTGGCAGAGGCACTGCCACTATGCACATCAGTTGCCATGCTGAAGCAGGTACCTGTGCCTGATGCTGTGGCAGTGCTAGACAGAGTGGTGGTAGTGGAACTCTTGGGCATGGCCGATGGAGGGTGACACCTTAGGGAGCAGGAGTTAGACCTCTCACTTGGTGCCAGGGAGCAGAGCTGTGGGGAATGTGACCTGGACGTCAGCACTGGTTTCTCCTTAGACAGTGCCGAGGGCTTCCTTGGTCTCAAACTGCTTGTCTGCATGGGAGCGCAAGGTACCAGCTCCTCCATCAGCCCCCGGCCACCTTGAAGGTCTTCAGGGTGGAGGGAAGTTGAATGTCTTCTTCCAAAAGGTCCCTCATGGGTGAGGACGCCAGTGCCAGATTTGACATGCTCCTCCTCAGGCCTGGAGTTGACAGTGCCTTAGATGGTAAAGAGGGGCTCTGGTGGCACACAAGTCTCACACTGCTCCCATCCCTCGCTGCTCTTCTGGGAGGAGAGTGGCTCTTCTCTGTTTTCTTCTTGTTATGTGGCACCAGTGAGGTGAAGCAGTGCTACAGTGACCACAGTGCCATCCTTTGGTGCTGCAGAAAGATGGTGCCATGACTCAGTGGTAGAGTCTTTGACTCGTGGTACCTTTTCTGCTCGATGCCTGGTCATTTCTCAGCAATTTTGGTCTGCTGGAGCTTGAGTCCCCCGGTTTCTGGTTGCAGGGCCTCTTCCATTATAGACTCATAGACACTAAGATCAGAACGGACCAATACGATCATCTAATCCAACCTCCTGCACACTGCAGGCCATAAAACCTCACTGACCCACTCCTACAATGAACCTCAAACCCACAACTGAGCTGTTAAAGTCCTCAAATCATGATTTAAAGAACTTCAGTCTCTTGTCCCCATCTTTCTGAGTTCCTTGGAGGAAATTCTGGCAAATCTTACAACTGTCCTTCAAATGGGACTCCCCCAAACACCTCAGGCAAGGGGAGTGAGAGTCATCCCTGGGCATGGGCTTCTTACGAGCCTATTTAAACCCAGGCATGCCTCCACCCCAAGTCTAGGCAACTGATGTCCCAATAATCAGGAATTCTTAACTTATAAAGAATCTATCTAAGAACACTTAGCTAACTGCTTAATAATGGAACAATAAAAGGTACTCAAAGCAGCTGATAAAGGGAGAGTGCTGAACAGAGCCTGTGAAGCTCTGGTGACCATCAGGGTGGTAAGAAGGAATGGGAGAGAGGAGGGGTCAGCTGGGCCCTTTATAGCATGCCATGAAGGCGTATCATCAGAGGTTTCCACAGCCAACCCCATGGGTATTCTAGGCAGGGGGAAATTTTCCAGTGGATCATGCACACAGCCTGCACACACCTCAGCTGGAATCAACAGGAGCAAGCACTCAAAGAAGATGATCTCAAACTGCTTTGCATTCAATTAATTATACAACAAAGTGCCCCACCCACATCCTGGTAAGGTAGATACTGTTATCTCCATTTTACTGATGGGAGTGAAGCTAAGCCATGGAGGTGAGAGGTGTCCATACTTGGTTAAGGTCACACAACAGTCAGTAGTGAAATCAGGAATGAAACACGAAAATCAAATGAGCACCAAGTGATCCTTTACTGTGCCCCCCGCTCTCATCATTAGAGAGCACTGCTTTTCTAGCACAGCCTCTGGCAGAAAAAGCCCAAGTCTCATCCTGCACTCCCACTGTAAGCATCAGATTGCTTGATCCAATCCATCCAACTTATCTGCCCTTTAATGTGTCTGGCTGGAAAAGAGGCAACACAGCAGTTCTTGGACTGTGGAGTCTTGGAAAAGCCATCAATGTGCATATGAAGTGATCAGCAAGGGACAAAGATAAACAACACAGTTACCTTTCTGGTAAACGCAGGCCCTGCCATGCAGTGAGAGTCTGGGTGGTGTACTCCAACATCCAGAGCTTGTAGAACAGCATCATATTGAGAATTACCAACAGCACCAGACTAGAAAGGAGAAAAAGATACTGGTGGAAACATCCCCGCCTATATATGTATAATTCAAGCTTCACTCTATAAAATTCCCACTTTTAAAAAGTTTCCAGGAGCCTAATGCCTTCACCAGTTGATGTCAGAGTAAGGACTGCTAATCAGTGCTTGAAGCTTTCGTTTGAAAGAGACAGATGGACAGACAAAACATTGGAGAAGAGTAATGAGGGGGACTGACAGATCAGACCAGACAACATACTTGTGGATTAGGATTCCAGCTAAGCAGGTAGTGAGTTATATCAGATATTGAGAAAAGCTGGTGAAAAACATGAAAGTAGAGAGGTAAAAAAGAGACAGTACCTGAAACAAATCCTAATGGGAGCAGGGAAGAGAAAATATGGAGGAGCTGAAGGTTAGAAATAGACCAGCATAGACAGGAGAAACTGAGGAGGAGCTTCTAGAGGACACATATAATACACAAAAGGGAAGGGAAAAACAGGTGGAGGGAGAAGAGGAGAGAGAAGGGAAGAAAGCGGTAGCTGCATGGTGTTTCTCTTATGACAGTGCTCTTCTTTCCCTACCAGCATACCAGCTGCTGGGTAGCTCCTTCAGGCCAGCACACATGGGCATCTTCACATAGT
The DNA here is from genome assembly GCA_007922195.1 of Podocnemis expansa. NCBI lineage: Eukaryota > Metazoa > Chordata > Testudines > Podocnemididae > Podocnemis > Podocnemis expansa. Next base: position 19,421,985 of record ML682025.1, read on the forward strand.
ATAATCTGGATTATAAATTCACATTTCAAATTGCAAGCCCCACCTCCTCTCTTTACACCATGCTGCGTGAAAGGAACCTGACAGCACAGCATGCAAACCAGTGCTCTGACTATATACAAGATCTCTACAACCTGGTATTTGCAGTTCTTATATCTATTAGATGCAGCAGTAGTTCAGATAAAAGATGCCAGCCAAAATGGGAAGCTTTTAAATAACATGTTTGGAGCGGTCTGTGAACATCCGCAAAGCCCCAGAAACGGACTAGCCCCCTTCTCTGGTATAGGGTCCTAGCTAATGGCAATTGGCAAGTGTTCTGAAAATGTTACAAATGCTTTGATCTATGGTGCACCGGTTTGGAAGCAGATGAATTGGTAGCCTCTTAGTCCTTCCAGTCAGACAGCTGTCTAGTAATCTATTAAGGATTATTCTAAATTGACCTTTTCTGCTTTCTTACCTAAACTGTTTCATGTGTCAAGGCCATCTGACAAAGTGTCTTGGTAGAGAAGGTAGTGGTGTGTCCACTAGCAAACATCTGCCATGCCACCAGACATACCAGGATAATCTAGCACCACATATCTGGAGTGTTGCAAAATGTGTATCTAACCTATGACGGTGCTAGAGTTTTTGAAGTCATCCAGGAGGAAGTGTCTGGCTTGATGCTCAGTGTACCAGCCCTGTCAGAAAGCATTGTCAACCTCATCCCAGCCTGGACCAGGAAGTGCAGAAAAAATGGCACAGAAATTTTTAAAAAATGAAATGAAAATGGTAAATTGAACTTTTCCAAACCTTTGAAATGGCTGGATAAAGCAAGAACCACCCCAATCCTTTGCCCCAGACTGGTTCAACAGATCCTCTCTTAAATAGAATCAAGTTTCAGTTATCCTAATCCTGGGAAAGACTCTCCCCTCTGTACAGATCACAGTAAATCATTAATCCTTTGTCAAGCACTTATACAATGCCTTTTCTCCATAAGTCATTTATACGAGTGCATTAACCTCCAAAGAGCCTGATTGGCAGATAGGTATTAGGGGTCCTGGTTTATAGGCAGGTAAACAGAGACCCAAAAGGGTCTTGTGGCTGGATAGAGCTTGTTTGGAACCCAGAAATCTTGACCCTTTGTAGCCTGCTATAACCATTCTACAGGCATATCTGTTTCTTGCCCCAATCACCCCTTTTTTCCTCTTATTGCAGCTTGTTTATACACTGATTTCTTAGCAATCTCTTCTAACTGGTTTCCTTCCAAGACAAGAGTTTGTCTAAAAACCCACAACTTTGGAACATACATGTTTGTAAGCAGCCAAGGTTTCACTCCAAGATGTGATCAGAGAACAACAGGTAGCAAACAGACTTGTCACATACAGTAAAAATCAATATACTGAACACATTGTAGTAGATTAGTATCTTAGACGTTATCACTACAGTATAATCATTTGCACGACAAATATGCCATGATTTCACCTTCATGGGGACTGCTGGATTGTTTGTAGTTGGGAGTGAGGTTAATACACAAAAGTAGTCTCTGTATAAACTTATGCAAGGTCTTTATCTGCAAAACGTCTAAACCAATATGCTGGATGCAATAAAAAGCACTGGTTTTAGTCCTCACCTTCCAAAAATGTTTCTGTTCGTCTTCCCAATCCCTTCTCTTCAGTCATTATTTACAAGGTCTCATGTTCTTATTAGTTTCTCTGGCCTCTCAACTCCTTAGTTGCCCTTCCCCTGTCAACTAATTACCCCTTCACACACAGCCCTGCCCTTTCCCCAGGACTCTGGTGAACAAAGTGTACTCTGTAGCTGAGGTACCTACTTGGACCTCTAGGAATGTTTAGAAATGAAGGGTTCTGCCTGGCTGAAGGTAAGGTCAGGCCTAGGAGGGAGGGAGTGGGTGGATAAAGAAAGAATGGAAAAAAGAGTCAGAAGCACAACATTCAGATGTGCATCACCCTCAGCAGAAGCCAACCTGAACCTTCAGCCAGAGCTAGAACTCCACTTAATGCACACAGGGCCAGCACAAGGGTTTTGATGTCCCAGGTGAACTAGGACTTCAGCACCTCCATTGGAGGGCAATGCTTTCATTTATAAGAGATAACATATTAATAAGATATTTTTAAATAGAAAACAAAAATCACTTCCATCACCCCTTAAAGCCTGCCATCCTGGGCAACCACCTGGTTCACCTATATGGTTGGGCTGGCCCTGAATACACATAGCATTTATGAAGTGGTTTTATTTTATTTTTTTTATTTTTATTTTATTTTTATTAGGTTCCAAAGGGGCTGCTGTGTTAGTCTAGTTCAGTAAAACAAACAAGGAGTCATGTGGCACTTAAGGACTAATAAATTGATTTATTGCATGAGCTTCTGTAGGAGAAAATCCCGCTTTGGCAGATGCTTTGAAGATGAGGGAACTTCAACATCTTCAAAGTGTCTGACAAAGAGGGATTTTCTGCCATGAAAGCTCATGCAATAAATCAATTTGTTAGTCCTTAAGTGCCACATGACTCCTTGTTTGTTTTTTCCAAAGGTTAATTTATTTGATTTTTGCTGTGCAGGCAGTTTCTGTGCTTCCTAGTCCTGGAATGAGACTTGGGTGGATGTATCAAAGGGAGACTGAGGGTAAGAGGCAAAAGAGTAGAGAGACAAAAGGACCTAAGGAAAGAGACAGAGCAAGCCAGGGGGGTGTAAGGAGTCACTCACACACAGCTGATAATGACCAGCAGCTTGGAGACGCTCTGCAGGTGGAAGCTGCCAGGACTATCCTCAGGGACATGCCGCGTCTGCGTGGAACCTGAGGGGAAGTGTTTTGCCATGGATTTAAGTATTGTCCTAGAAAAAGCCCAATTCCCTGCCTCTCCCCACTCCCAGATTGCACTCCATCAATTACCCTTCAAATCCCAAGTCACTCCACCCCTGTCCCTCAGAAAGGTCTGGCCCGCAGCCCCACTCCACCCCTGGCCCCCAGATGGGCTCAAGTCCCATACCATCACCACCTAAGAAAAGCACAGCTCCTAGCTGGCAATTCCCGACCTGCCACATGCTTGATTCGATGCACCACCTCTTCATCTGTAGGAGTGGTGACGGGACTCAGGACCTCCTCCAGGTGTGGCACTCGCAGGTGGGCATGGGGCCGTTTTCTCCGGCGAACTGTGGATTGCTTGTTCATCTTCTCTTTGGGGGATTGTCTATGGGTCTCAGCTAGGTACATGCTCTCGGTTTTGGTCAGTTCACTCTCTATAGGGAAGAGAGGCAACAAGTTTAATAACAAGGGAAAATAACTAAGTGTCTCTCTATCTAAAGACACTTTTATAAAAGCCTTGGGATCCCAACAATATGATTTGCACCCATTGCACCCTCTGGGTCTAAGCAGGACCCAGTACTGGCAGTTTAGAAGGTGACGAAAGAACACACATCCATAATGCACCTGGCCAAGCGTCTGGTGCAGACCATCCTGTGTTTATGCTAAAGCATGAGATCCATCTACCCTTTCAGTAGGCAGAACTAAACAGTAATAACATGGTTCAGCTCCACTTAAAATGCAGCCAAGTTATCTGATCCGTGCTCCTCCACTATTGGATCCCATACCACCAGACTGCTTGCCTGCTGGGACACGCGTGCACACGCATATCAACACAACATGACACTTTGGCAATGGCTGCAGCCTGAGCTACTGAAGCTCTCACCTAAATGACGGAAATAATCTTCTAGGCCACTCCAGAAGTTCTTCTCTATGAAGGATTTCACAAGCCCCCATGGCTGTTTCCTGTAACGTAGCTCCGTGGAAACCCTGAGGGAAAAAAAAAGGAAGTACTTAATGCTTTTTTTACCTCAGTCTTCAAAGGCACTGTCATCTCCCAGACTACTACATTGGGCAGCACAGAATGGACAGGAGAGCGGCTCGGTGATGGAAGGTCAGGTTAGGGACTACTGAGAGAAGTTAGATGTGAGAAGTTAGATCTGGGGCCAGATGAACTGCATCTGAGGGTACGGAGGGAGTTGACTGATGTGATTGCAGAGCCACTAGCCATTATCTTGGGAAACTCGTGGCAAAGGGGGGAGGTTCTGGATGACTGGAAAAAGGCAAATATAGCACCTACTGTCAAGAAAGGGGAAAAGGAGGACACAGGGAACTACAGACCAATCAACCCCACCTAAATCCCTGGAAAAATCATAGAGCAGGTCTTTAAAGAATCTGTTCTGAAACACTTAGAGGAAAATAGAGTGATAGGAACAGTCAGCATGGATTCACTGAGGGCAAATCATGCCAGACCAACCCGATTGCCTTCTATGATCAGATGACTGGATTTGTGGATGCAGGAATAGACGTCGATGTGATATACCTTGACTTTAGGCAAAGCTTTTGATATGGCTTCCCACAGCATCCTTGTCAGCAAGTTAAGGAAGTATGGTTTGGATAAACAGACCATAAGGTGGATAGAAAGCTGGCTAGATAATCGGGCTCAATGGGTAGGGATCAATGGTTCAATGTCTAGCTGGAAACCAGTGACTAGCGGAGTGCCCCAGGGGTCCATTCTCTCCCTGTGAACGTTCTTTTCAGCAGAGTTTCAAAGTTGCCCTCAAGGAAGTTTGGACGTGGTCTGGATACACAGTCAAGTGCTAGAGTGCTGATCCAAGCCAAACACAAACTTCCAAAGATGCCAAGTTGTGCCCAGTGCTAGCCTCCTGCCAAGTCTGCTTTCCCATTTGCTCCCTCAATCTCTCTCAGCCTCAGGCTCTCTGAAGGCAGATCCCATTGCTCACAAGATTCAATTTACAGTACACAGCAGCTGTTCACAGCTGTTCCTATGAACCATTTATTCAAAGACAGATGGTCTCTGGCTTTTGGCCACCTCCCAACCCTAACCCCATGTTTTCTTTGCAAGAACTATATCATTTGCTCAAGGGCCAGAGCATTAGACAGCCACTCCCCTACCACTCTCAAGAGCTATTACAGAGATCCTACTTGCAAGGAGTAAGGTCTGGGGGGCAAAGGCAGCCTTCTTGCAGTCCCTTCACCCTTCCTCTTGGAAAGCAGAAAGCAGGAGTTTCAACCCCCGCTATTTATAAAGTTATTTGAGATCCTGGGAGGAACGATGCTGTAGAAGGGCCAGGGATGGGTATTCTCCACCGTCTAAAAATCAACAGCCCCTCTGAGTACTGACCTGAGTCGGCTTTTGTTTCTGGCGACACGGGTCAACGTGTAGCGGTTAATGGTGTAGAAATAATCATGATAGGGGACATCATGAGTTAGCACCTCTGCATCTATCACGTAGCACTCGCTTTCTTGGCTGGCTTTGTACATTGTCTGAGCAAAGCAGAGAGGAGAGCACAGGCATGTGGTTAGTCTAGTCACAGTGAGGCCAGGAGAGAGCACAGCTCCTCACTGCAATCGCACAAAACATCCCATGCAGAACCGAGGCCCTTCCATGTTCAGTTTTCCATTAGTGGCTTAGCTTTCCTAATGTGAAAACTCACCACAAACAAAATTTAAGTTCAAACATTGCTCTATGGCAAATCTCAAATTGAAAATTTTATTATAGTGTTCCAAACAAGGCAATTCTGGTTAACTACATAGTTCATTCCATCAGAAACAATACCTCAACTGATTTATGTAACTGCTGATTCTAACTTTCTCTAACAAACAGATCTCTGGCTCTTTCTATTGTACAAAGAAAAAAAATATTGGGGAAAAATTTTGCAAATATTTTTTAAAAACATAAATAGTATCTAATTATTTCTTTGCATGAAAACTAAGTAGCATTGTCTAACTGGATAGAATAACCAATTACTGCTGTCAATTGGCCTAATTCTCTGTTGCCCTGTACATTACAAAATCATTTACAACAGTGCAAAATGAGTGTAAATCATTACCATTGTGGATTTGGCAGCATTTCACACCTGCTTTACTCTAGTGGAAATGACTACACATGGTGCAGGACAATGGAGAGTCTAATTCCTTTGCTTTACAAGGTAACCTCATCAAATTGCCCTAATAGTTACTGTTCTTGGCTCATTTTAACAAGCCTGTGACTGTACAGACAAAGGGTTCTCCAGAGATTACATAGGTCTTGTCTTCACTGAAGGAGTAACTCAAGTTGTGATTTGAGTGATGCCTCCCATGTGAGTCCCACCCACACAGAAACCTTTATCTCAAGTGTGGAGTTGCTTTTGACTCAAATTGGCCTGCTAGGAGCCGGGGAAAGGAGATACAAGCTACAAATGAGTGAGCACAACTCATTAGCTGGCAACACAACCACAGTGCAACTCAGGTTTTATTGGCAGAGGGGTCACTATCCCTCAAGCTAGGCTAACTCTAGAGGAGTTACTGGTAACTCTGCAGGGAAGACATAGCCACAGCATCTCAGGGACACCTCCCCTCTCCACCATGATAATGCAGGCCACATCCACATCCATCTAAATAATGCCTCTGTAAGAGCTGCAAATATGCTTAACAGAGAAAAATGTTAAGGAAGGATCAAGCCTGTCACATTTTCCATAGTGCAATGAGTGCTTTGTCCCCTTGGGAATAAAATTATTTGTGCGGGTTCCTTCTGCTCTTCATCTCCTGTTTTCCCCACTCTGCCTCCCAAACATGATCCTCTGCTACCTGGACCCATTCTCCTTCCCTCCTGCATATTCTTCCCTGTTATATGGTCCTCCTCTTCTACAAATAATGCTTCCTGCCTACTTCGGTTCCCATCTCACCTGTTCCCTGAGACAAGTTGTTCAAGTCATGCTGCCATCCACTTTTCCAGACATTCCTCCTGGCTACCCTCACTTTCTGCCTTGCTTGCCTGGACACTCCTTTCCTGTGCTGTGACTAGCATCGCAGACCAATGCTGACCCTGGTCTCAAGCAGAGCTATGGCTTCTTCCTGTATAGCTGAAGCTTCTAAGTAAAGACAGCCAGCTTGGCTCCTCTTTTGTGTTTCCAACTGCTTTTACAGGCTGAGCACTTCTACCTAATAAAGAGCCTGGATGCCCACAGAGGCAATTGGTGTTTGAGGAGCTACCATTGTGACTCACCTGCTCCCTACTGACCACCAGAGCCTCACAGACCATACATCAGGAACTGCTGATGCAGACAAGACCTCCACTGAATGATTAGGCTGCTCATTCAGGGAACGGACTTCCCTTCACCTGGAATTTCCCTGCCACCTCACTATAGTGCAGCACCCTGGCACAAACTGACCATTAGAATTTGCAATGCTAATGAGTGACAAATCAATAACAGAGGAAGGTGTGCAAGGGAGAGAGAGGGCACGTGCACAACCCTGAACCCAGTAACTCTCTAATCCCTCTCTGCCTGGCACCTTCCTCTTCTGCTTCCACATACCTGAGTCTCAGTGACAGTAGCAGTTTTTGGGGCAAGAGGGTTGGTGAGGGTGATAGTGTACAGGATTACTCTGCTCTGATTGCCGTTTTCTTCCTTCTTCCATGGATGAAAGATAATATCTGGGAAAGGAATTGACAGAGGGGTTCTCAGTTGGAAGCTATATACATATGTTGACCCAACAGCACTGGCCATAATGCTCAGCTCCGTGGCAGACTTGACACCAAGAAGACTGAAATGAACCATGGAGCCTGAAGACTTCTCCCTTCCCCAGCCATGGTCTCTCCAGAGGCAGAGGCACACTCGTGTGGAGGAGCTGGGGAAACTACTAACTGTCCCACAGACACATGAGGACATCATCGGCTAGGGCTGTCAGTCTACCACCCTCTGGCAATGCTAACTTGCACTTTTTTTTTTTTTTAATTAAGAGTTTTGTATTGACCTTCCCAGCTACCACTTTTTGAGTCCTGTGAGGCTGCCTATTGAGGGAGAGGCAGGAAATGTGAAGACAGAGGCTCATTGTAGCATTGCTTTAGATTTAGAAATGCCTGAGGAAATCTGATTCTGAGGCCCAGATTTCTTTGTTTTGTTTTGTTTCCCTTTTGTCCAGCAATGGGGATAGGGTCGGGGGTCTTTCTGTTTCCACATGACGATGTTAGAGCTACAGTAAAAAGATGGGCTGTACTACAACAAGGATCATTCCTTCTCCACTACAGACTGCCACTCTGTGATGTGTTGGGATTTGCACCTGGAGCTAGAGATGCTTTCTTGTGTATCTGCTGCCTGGAACTGGGTGTGTGATCAAGGTTGGTCTGAGCATAAAAGGGGCCTGAAACTCCCGAAGACTTGAGGGCTCCCAGTGCCCTTTAGCTACCACTAGCCCACCCTCCAGGGACTCTTGTGAAAAGAACAGCATTATGCTGAGCTGTGCCTTTAAGCCACATGCTCCAGTCACCTATGTAGAAAGCCTCTTCTGTATGGACCTCAGCTCCTAGTGTTTGGAGGATTCTGCCTGAATCAGCCCCTGGGCATGTTGCCTGTGCTGGGACAGTGTGTGGCTCACCAGAGAACCGACGCTGTTCCATGAAATCCCTCTGGAACTGAGAGTCAGTGAAGAGCAGGTCATACAGTTTGTCCACGCTGAAACTGAATACTTCATTCATGTACTGTCGGCCATTCAGATCCTCGTAAAAAGCCTGAACTTCCCCTGAAGGGAGACAGAGAAAGGTGAGAGTGCTGCTGGTCTCCTGGTCAAAGGACCCTGCACCAGGCTCACCAACTGCCCTTTTGCAATGCCAAGATTGTACCATTTACAGTCTGAGAAAGGAGAGGAATCCAAAGGAGATATATCTGGTTTCCTTTCTTTTAATGACCCCAGGGCAATGACACTACCATTAGTAGCGCATTTCATCCTAGAGTTGTCAGTGTCTTTCTGGCACTAATGAACGCAAGAAAGCATATGGGTCTTGAAAAGCAGGGTGGCACATCCCCCCAACACCCTCTACTGGGAAAGATCACAGAGAGCATTACAGGACACCACCACGCTCAGCCTCACTGCACACCTTCATCATGGGTCTCCGATGAGTCACTGAGCTCCGTTGGAATATCCTCATTGTCATTGAAGTCCAGGGAAGGGGAGTTCACAGGGGCAATGATCTCTATCTTGTCTCCAATGATGTTTTCAATGGTGAATTCTTTCTCAACAGGACTCTCCACCAACTCCTCCTCCTCTGGAAGTATCCCATCAAACTGGGATGAGGACAGAGTGCAAGAAAGGCAATCAGGATGCTGGACAGCTATGTGATGTGACTTGTATATGCACTTGCATGCACGCACGTGCACACACACAGTTAAAACTCCCATTGGAATAGCTGTAAGGGTGACTGGCACACACAAGTCTCTCACAGGGACTGCATCCTGACACCAGGGGAGTTTAACTCATGTTATAGCCACCCAAGACAGACAGGTCAAACAGTAGGGACCAGAGGACAAGCAGTGCACTCACTGGGGCTGAGCAATGAGCCAAACACCTATCCTCATAAAAAAACAAAAAGTGAAATTATTGAAGCACAACAATCCTGCAAACAGCATGATAGACAAGGATGGGGAATCCATGCTCATGCCCTAAAATGATGTCTGATGGTGTGGGAAGGATTTGTATTTTTTATGTTTTTTGAAGTCTGAATACCTGCAGCCCCCCTTGACTTCAATAGTTGCTCAACACTTCTGGAAACCAGGCTAATTTGTGTATGCACGTTTGCAGATATACATGTTGTTATATCATGTATTCCCAAAGATACATTTCAGTTAAAGCTAAGCACATACACGAGGATATAAAAACAATGACATCGCAATTATCCCCAAAACAAACACTAACAAATCCAAAGAGTTAAGGTTAAATCAAAATACAATCCAAACTTGTCAAGGCACGGAAATGTAGCTAGGCCACCTCAATAACCTTAAGTCTGCCTTGGAGTGACGTCATGAAGGGAAACAAGTTCTAGAAAACAACTCAACAACCCCAATCATCTTTAAAAAATAATTTTTCTTTAATCTGGGACCACACATCTCAAAATGCCTTCATTGCCACCATACAACAGTGGTGGTTTATCAACCTGCACAGCAGGCTGTAGCCCCGCCCCCTTCTTTTTTTCTTGTGTAAGGTTGCAAAGGGAGATCATAGCAATGGTTTGGGAAGGTGGAATATTTTTGATTGCATTTGCAGCAGCCTGTTACGTATTTATTTAAGAACTGTCAAGGAGACTAGGATCAAAAACTACCCTGGTTCAAGAGTATGGGCAGAGAATAAATGAATAAATAGAGGCAAGACCATCCACAAGCATCCTTGCTTGAGCTTTGCAGGCCAATGTTACCATCCTGAATCTCTCCCCTAGGCCACAGCCTGTCTCTCCTTCAGCCTGTTCATATGCACTTATCAGTTTCAAAAGGGATAGCCGTGTTAGTCTTGTCCAGTAAAAAAACAACAAGGAGTTGTATGGCACTTTAAGACTAACAGATTTATTTTTTGCATGAGCTTTCTTCGAAGCATCTGAGGAAGTGGGATCTTCTCCCACGAAAGCTCATGCAAAAAATAAATCTGTTAGTCCTAAAGTGCCACACAACTCCTTGTTGTTTTCATATGCACTTAGCCTCCAATGGCAATCAGATTTGGGACAGAGCAAGGGAAAAGGACACATACCGAAGCTGGTGTTTCACTGCTCCCTGTGGATGTCAACGTGCTAACGGTGATGGACTTTTTGGGCAGCTGAGGACTTGCTTCAGGTTTGGCATCCATGCTGCTCTTGGAGGAACTGTCGTTGACTTCATTTTCTTCTACAGGGATTTCCTCGCAGTAGCTGTAAATCCAGGCAGAACACGCAAATCTTTAACTCTATTTCTTTCACTAGGTCTGGCTGGGACTGGAGATGGGATATGTTGGAATAAGGATGTTCTCATGGTATTTCCAGCCTGAGTGGACACAGAAATGACTGGGAATATTGTGGGAACAGCTTTTTCCCAAAAAGGTTCCAACTCCCAATATTTATGGTGTTTATACAAATTAAGAGGTTTAGATATCTTCTTCCAGGATAATGCATTGGCTTGTACACAACACCATGATCCCATTGCAGTGGCTCACTCCAGTCAACGTAACAGCCTGCTACATGCAAACAGAGCTATTTCTTTAGCTTATAAAGCAGAAGACTATGCTTTCAGTGCTGAAAGTCCACTGGCCCCTGTCGTGCTGGCGCATATAAAAGGATATGGTGCATGATAAAGCATCTGAAAAGTTAGGTGCATAGCCCAAACCCCTAGTCTGATCCCACAGTTCCTTGCAGACTCAGGCCAATAGGGTTTGGAAGCACGCACAATAATGGGCATCACCAATACTCACAATTCCTCATCATAAGCTAGTTTCACTCACTCACCCCATAGTATTGAAATCATCATCTGGAGGCACATAGTCTTCATCATCACTGGTCAGCCCTAGTTCGTTCCCATAACACTGGTGGACAAAGTGCCAGAGCTCCTTTGGACACAGGGGCTACGGGGGAAAAGGATAACACCATGCATCTTCCATCAAAGAAACCCACATATTAATTAATTCGTTTTGCTTAGCCCTTAAACAGGACTCGACACCTTCAACACATCAACCTAAAAATGACTGACTCCTTTATGACACCCATATCTGACTCATCCAAAGTGCCATAGCTGTGAACAGAATCAAGGAGAACTGATATTTATTCCTCTTCTCCAACCATTAGGTAATACTCCTCCCCAGTGACTGCCAGAGCCCAAGAAAAGTCTGGCATATGTGCCTATGGAGGTCTCAGCCCCAGGGAACTAGCGAAAGTATCTGGCCATTCTTAAGACTGGGAAATGTTGTTTGGTGCTAGTTTCTTAAAGTGCTGCTGAGTCCCCTCTCTGTTTATATTGATTTCATCCATTTTCATGGGGTCGCTAATTTTCTGCCTGGGGGACTGAAGAGAGAGCTCAGTAATCTAGCTCAGTGGTTCTCAACCTTTTGTGAGTTGTGATGCCCTTGGTGGCATATTGCAACCCTACAAGAAACACCAGTCCACACCCTGCAAGCCGAATTCAGCCATATCCCTAGCTCTTCATGACACACTTACCACTGTGCAGCAACACAGTTATGCGACACAAGACAGTGGTGAGAACCACTGATGTCTAGCTCACAATGATATAGCATCATCTCTTCCAGGGCCACAAGCTTGCAGCCATCTCTTCCTGACAATGAACCCCAGCGATGCTGCAAGACTGACCATTTGCCACAACAAGCTGGTCACAAAACTCACTGGATGACAAAAGACCAAGGACATATACATTCTCACATATAGAAACTGCCCTAAATTAGGGAACACCCTGGTTTAGGAGACACACCACTACTACATGCAAGCTTTTATATCAGCTCAAGTTCTGCCCTACACAGCTTCAGGTGAATTCCATGGATTTCTTGGTCAATAGCCTCATGGCTCTTCAGACACCTGGGATAGAGAAGAGGAAGCAGCATAATAACGATAGCCCTGGAGCAGCCTGGAGAGGGAGGCCTGCCTACAAATCTCTGCGTTTCCACAGATCTATATAAATATCATGAAAATGATCAGCTGTAGTGCTGCCCTTTAACGAGTTCTTTCCTTTATGTGTGTTTTTACTCTCTTGCACTGCCAATGCTCCTGCTATTTATGTGCCTCCCACTGATGTGACACAAAGGACCTCTGGATTTTTGACAAGTTTCATTTTTTTTAATGGAGGCTGACCATAATTTGCTGCCACAAAGAAAGCCACTAAAAAAAAAAAAACAGAAGCAGTGGCTTCTTGGAGACAGTGCTAGTTTCTGCTGCAGTTTTAAACTGAGAAGATGACATGTGCTCTTTGAAAAGATGTATTAATCGACATTGCTGTGAGAAGATCACACATGTGACTTGTTAGAGAGAGAGAGAGAGAGAGAGAGAGACAGACATAAAATTACTGGGAAAGACAATCATCAAAGCCTACCCCTTTGGGGATCAAGATCAGTTGATCAGAATGTGACTACATCTCCCAGCTATACAGGGAAGAAGCAGAACTTGTGATTTGGCATTTTAGGGACACAGTAAAGGGACAGTTTGTTTCCAACAGGAAATAAAACTACAGACAAGAAGGATTTCTCACTACTTAAAAAGAGAAATAAGATGAATCTTTCTGGAGTTGGTTGGTTTGAATTTTTCTCAGTTGTCATGTTGGTGTCAAGGCAGGAAAATCTTAAATCAAGGTTACCATGATTTAACCATGTCACAGTAATAAAGACAATGGCAAGGCTCAAATGGGAAACATATTTACCAAACAGAAAACTCCCATTTCATCCTCTCCCCATCTGCAGTCTATTAAGGTCACATGCCTTATCAAGGGCACCTGGCTGGGTTTCTTTCTTTCTCCTCCCCCTTACCAGCCTTGGGCCCTGAATTCAGGGAAAGAGTGCTTCAAATATTTCCTGTCTTCACTGCTCCAAATCTCAGTTCCTGTTTGTTTCAAGCCTTGAACTAAGGACTCAGACTTTCCATATTAATTTCAGTAAGGCTGTTTCAATCACAATATTACACTGCTGATACAAATCCCAGAGGGAAGTTATCCTGTCACATATTAATGCTGCCTGGGTCATCAAGGCAATCAAGGCCTGCTGGTGATACACATTTCTAGTTCATTGCAAACTCACACTCCTATGACACTGCTGGACACACCCCCACGTGCTGATAATTCTGCTTGTTCATCCTGGACTCTCAGTCTTGCATCAAGGATGGATGTACTGCTACAGGATGGAATCAGAGTCCAAGCAGATACAACCTAGAGCTACTTTTTTCTGGGCTCATTCAAAAATGACGAACCTATGAGAACTATTGCTGGGTTCCACATGTATTCTTACTGCAGCCCTGATAAAAGAAGTGGGACACGTTTTCAACAGAGAAGCTTTAACTTGCGTGCATATATGCTTATGCATAAAGGTAATTCTGTGAGCAATAACGAGCAACTGAGCCTGTGCAATTATGTGACTTACTGTACCTGCAGGTTCAGGCATATGGATTACACACACACACTTTAGATTCCTGCATGGGTCCGAGCTGGGGCAGCAGATGCCCAGCTAGCAGACTGCCCCAAAAAAGCAGCAGGGAGCTTTCTTATATGCATGCAGAGAAGCATCCGTACCTTTTCAAGGAGAGCATTCTGCCAGAGTCTGAACATCATCATGTACGTCCTATCTCGGGCACCAAAGGAAGTGAAAAAGTGCTGAAAGGGCAGAGAGAGAGAGAAAGTGAGTGGCAGCAAAAGAGAGAGGAATATGATCTCAGCTTTCATGAGCAGAAACATGGAAACTAGATGAGCTTGTTGAAAACAGAACTCTTAAATTACTGAGCAAAGGAGAGATCTGAGTGCCCCTAACCCCAGGGAGCATGTTGGAGGCCATGAAAACTAGCCTTTCACTCAGTAACATACATTCTCAGTCACAATGCATGTGCAGGAGTTTGCGCCACTAATGCCTTAAGCAAAAACCTCTTCTGTTCCACAGGCTGTGTGCACTATCCCTGCTGCAGACCAACTCCATGTTGGACTCTGCTGTCCCTCACTCCTCCTCTCACAGCACATTACTGCAGGCACTGGACACCAAACAAATACAGTTTAATGCTTGAAATCCACATGGAGATTTGTGCAACATCCCTACAGTCCCCTTCCCTGATATCATACCGCAACATTTTACATGTAGTTACTGCTAGCTGAGGATCACAAATTTTTTCTGATTAGGTCCCTCACCACTCTGGCAGGTAAACACCATTATCCCCATTTCAGAGATAAAGAGTCTGAGGCTCTGAGAAGGGAAGTGATTTGCTCAAGTAGCAGGGACTTGAACCCAGGAGCCACAGTTCCCATCTCCAGTTCTATCCTGGTATATCCCCTTCCCCACACAACAGTTGATTCACAGTCCCTAGATGAGGGTTCGTTGTTTGCTTTGTCCCTAGATCAGTGAGCCTTATCTCAGTGCCAGATGCTGTTCCTACTTACTCTCATGGCCCCAAAGCTATGGTAGAAGTGTGCTTTGTATATTGCATTCCTAAGTCTGCCCAATGCCAGATCCGTACTGGGCCCACACTAGGTCTTTACACCACCCCTGCACCAGACTAGCTCAGCACTCACCTTGTGCAGATTGCCAGGAGTGGAGGGTTCTGGGACATACCTTTTCAGTGTCAGTGCAAACTTGGATAGCATTAGGAATGAGCCGTGCAGTTTTTTCCTTGGTCATGGAACAGATATCCTTCAAACGGACTGTCAGCTGTGGTCAGGGCCATGGCACAACAGAAAAGGGATGAGAGAAAGAGAGAGGATAAAGGGGTGAGCTAATGAAGAAGCCATGACATGCCTAGAATGGCTTTGAGATGGACAAGAAGGGGCTAACAGCCCTGGAAGACACAAAACTAATGGGAAGTAAGATGGTCTTTACCAGTGTTTCCCAGCGGAAGATGTTGCTGTAGAAGCAGATCCAGTTTTCAGAGAGGTAGAGTCGGCCCTGCAGGAGAATGTCTCTTTGAAGCGCGCATGAATAATCTGTGAATAGACACCAAAGATAAGCAGGGAGCAGAAGCACGGGCACACCGCTGGGAGTGGCAGGTAAGAAAGAACCACAAACATACCAAAACAAGCCACAGAACTGAACCAGAAAAAAAAGGGAGAATCGGGTACACACCAGAATGGATAACTAAAATTCCAAGCTCCTGCTGGAAGCAGCCTATCAAGGTCAGTTACAGAAGCCACAACAATGGTAAACCTAGATGTGTGCCAGAATCAACAACTGAGCTAAAACTAAATGCATGCCAGAATGACAGTTACAGTGAGACTAGATACTTGGAAGGATTAGACCCATGCAACACAACAAACCAAGCTACAACTAGCAACATGCCAGAACAAGCAACTGTGTTAGAACTGAACCAGGACTACAGCCATAACCAAGCCAGCTCCAGCAACATTGAAACCAGAGCTGCAAACATGACAGAGTTGGTAATATGCTGGAACTAGAAACCTGCTGTGACTTGTACTGCCAAACCCTAGAGGAACCAGCTGAGATTGCACTGGTAGGTGCTATGCACAGATATACAAAGAAAGAGCCCCTGTCTCAGAAAGCTGATAGTCTAGGGCAGTGATTCCCACTCTTCCCTCTGCTGTGGCACACCTTGCTACCTTTAATTAATTTGAGGCACACCACCATATAGTTTCCAAGTGAACGTATGACTATTCATGAGCCAATCCTGAGCTCTTTAAGTAGTTTTTCAAAACAATTTGTGGCACGCCTGCTCAGGCCTGACAGCACACCTGTGTTCCATGGCACACTGGTTGGGAAACGCTGGTCTATGGAGATAAAACGATGGGAGGCGAGAGAGAAGCACCAAAAGAACTGAGTCACTCGTCATCTTGCAAGTTAGTGGTAGAGAGCCCAGTGAGCATCCTAGACTGTGAGGTCACCACTGTTACACGTCTCAAGTGCTCACGATCTTATCTGAGGGACTTTTCTGCCATTTGATCATTCTTCAGTCTCTTAGGAAGTATTACCTGACTTTTAGCTTGTATTTTCCTTGTCACTATTCATAGCTCCACCCACCTGAAACATCCTAAAAAGCTCTTTTCCATGCTTAGCATTTGCACCCTTCAGATAATTTCAAGGGGTTCTCAGACGACCACTCACAAACAGTAGAAGTGAATGGCCACAGCGCAACAACTAGCTCTAGAAGTTCAATCACTGCAGTGTTGTGGCTTAACAGAGGGTGGGGAAATCATAGAAACTGGAAGGAACCACAAGAGGTCATCGAGTCCAGTCCCCTGCACTCATGGCAGGACCAAGTATCACGTTAAAAAGCCATCCTTGAGAGGTGTTTGTCTAACCTGTTCTTAAAAACTTCCAGTGATGGAGATTCCACAACCTGCCTAGGCAACCTATTCCAGTGCTTTATCACCCTGACAGTTAGAAATTTATTCCCAATGTCCAACCCAAATGGACAACTGCAAGTTAGAGGGAACACTGAGCATGTGTGAAGAAGGGGCTAGAGTAGAGAAGGTGGAGCAGTGTGAATGCTGAGACGTGTAACCGAAACAAACAAGACAAAGGCCTATGCAGCAGCTCTGAGCCTCCCTCTTGCCAGGTGTGCAGGGAGCATAGAGCTGAATGGGATGGTGGCTTAAACCAGTGGTTTTCAAAGTACAGGTTGGGATCAAGTGCCAGATCGCAGCCTCTCAGGTACTGGGTCGTGGCACCCCTTGCCGCTGCTGAAAGACTGGAATGCATTGATGAAAGATGTAATGTTGGGTCTCAGGCATAAATGATTTTTTTCAACCAGATCGTGAGAAAAAAAAGTTTGAAAAGCATTGGCTTAAACAACACCCATCTTTGCCCTACCCCTTCTTTCCCCCACTCTTCTACTCAGACCTTTCTCCTCCTTCAGAAAACCCCTCCCATCCATCAGGTAGGACCCACAGGGGAGGTAACACAAATAAGCAGCTGAAAACCCAGTTCTCAGGCTAAGCCCTTGCCTGACTAAATGAGAAGGGGAGTTTTCTCCAGGCCCTCAAAGCCATTAGGAGCTAGATCCTCAGCTGGAGTCCATCATTGTTGCTCTAGTGAATCCGGCAGAAAAAGATCAATTTGCATGAGCTGGGAGATTGGGCCCAACATATACTGGAGAGATGTGACAGGCTTGTTTCCTACTGTATTACAGTGGCATGCAGATTACAGACACCGCACACCCCCAGCACTGCTATGCACAGCAGTGTAGATGGTGAGGCACTGCTCAGGCAGGTACACGACATGCCAGAACCCGCAAAGCACATAACCACGTGGGTCTCTACACACCCACCTGCTGTTGAAGCTCTTCCTTATTCAGTGAAAGACTCCAGTAGATGGCAGGGTAAAGCATCTCACTGCCTTGTGCACCTACACACCACATTGTGGATGCATCTGGCTTTCTGCTGCAGCATGTCACTATGTACACCCAATTTGCTGCCTCAAGTGTGGACCAGACCTGGGGCTGATCTCTTTGTAAAGGGAACAGACTCATGCACCTACTTGCAGGCTTTGCCCCGAAATGTCTCCCCAAATCCCAGCAGCGCACAGTGCAGACGCGCAGGTAGGAATCCAGCAAGCCTTACCAACTATGAGGCGCTCAGTGTCGGGAAGCTGTTTGAAGAGTTTCCTGAAGTCTTCATTACGTTGTTTATATGTTGGACTCAAGACCTGCAAATAACAGAGTGACCATTAGAGAGGGACTGGGAGCAGGGAGGAGAACGACAAAGACATTTGGCACAGGGAGGGGATTTGATGTGTTTACAAAGCAGGAGACTAGGACACGTTAACCCAATGACCCAAAGCAGGGAAGACTGGTGGCTTAGTTTAGCAAGTATACAGAAGGCAGGAACAAAGGAGGAAGAGAACCTGACTTGTCAGAGAAGTGCGGGTAGAAAGCAGAAAGGCTATGTCACGCCATGTGGAATAGTACAGGAGTGAGAGCTGCAGTGACATTTTCAACAACAACAGTCCCAGACTTTCCCAGCAGCAGGGACAATAGGAGCTCTGGATGAGGTAGACTGCACCCCCACCCTATGTTCCCTCTAAGCTGTCCACGTGTGTGCATGCACACAGGTTGTGAAACCCACACTCACAACAAAATCAAGTGTGCACAAAAGAATTCAACTGTCCTAATATTTTTATACTGCTTTAAGAAAGCAGTTTCAAATAAGGTTTTGTAATTTATAAAATCAGTTACATCACCATATCAAAAATAAAACTTAGATATTATTTGTATCATGCACACTTGCTTCATTGCGCTCACAAGTTTGACCAGACTTACTGGAGTGTGCACAAATTTGGACACTGGTCCTCAAAATTTGCATAAAAGAAATTTTTTGCACACACAGTCTATGAAAAATTAGATGGAACATTGCTCCCACCCCAGCAATTCCATACGGAGGCAATGCAGGGAACAGTATAGGAACCCCAGTGTGAGAATGAGCTACAAGCACTGGAAGAGGGAGCTCATGGAGGCTGAAGCCTAGAGCTCCCCTAGCAGAATCCCAGCACACCCAGAGCCACCAACTGATGTAGTGCTGGGACTCAAAGGAGACAGAAGAGGCTGCACAGGACTATAGCCTGACCCTAATGAAGATAATCAATAGAAGTTTTCACTCCAGCGAGACCAAGAACTGGCCCATCTCTTCTGTTTACTACACATTAGTACAATTCCTTCTCTGGCACTATAATGGTAGCCAAATGCACCTCCCACCTGTCACACAGTGCTGGCTTCTCAGGACTGCTAAACCTCCCCCGCACATGGAGCCTGTGGAGAGCTATAAACGGAAGCAGGTTAAAATGCCCATGAACTGCTTCTCTCCTCTAATTCATAATGCTCTATTCTCCTTTGTTTATAAGAAAGGTGACCTGGAGTACAGGCCCCTCCATCTAAATCCCTTCCTACCCCTGCTGTAGCAGGCAACACTTTCCCAGAGTCACAAAGGCAGGTGAATGGGAGCAGAACAGAGATTTCAGAAGCCACCTTCTATCAGAGAAAGCCTAACTGTGGAGGGAAATGGGAGCCAGGGTGATTATTTGCTGCATGTTACAAAAGTTGCCAGGTCTCAGCACAGAAAGGAGGTTGAAAAACACACACATACACAAAATCACTTCCACTCATTCTCTTGAGAATTATCTTCCTAAGAGTTTAACCGCTCCTCCTTTGTGCCCCCCAGCTTAAAAATGACTGATAAATAAGCCATTAATAGCTCTTAAGCTTCCTCTGGCCCCTTCAGAGACAATCTCACTAGAGTCTGTGGACTCAACTGCAGGCACTTCATTACAATGTCTCAGTCTGACACAGAAATTGACAGGGATGTTAACTGGGAATTTCTTCACAATATGCCAGTCTGCATTCAAATGTGGGCCCAAAGGAGCTCCAGCCAGCACCCAAACTTCTCCAAAGCTCACAGTGGAGTGAGATGGGAGAAGGGGTGCACTAAAAACTGAGGTTTTGGTTCAGCCCATAAAAGAAATTGAGTTCACCAGTAAAGTCTGATCTGGATCAGAACCTAACCCTGCAGTCAGGGATGTTCTCATCCACGGTTTTGGCATGGGATGCTCTGTGAAAGCTCCCGCATTTAAAAATTGGACTCTCCAGAGCCTTCTGCTTGGCTGTGGGATCTATGTGACAAAGAGAAGAGGCACCAGAACTTTTTTGATATTGATAAATGGAGAAACTCACGGCTGGAATGTCTTCTGATCCTGAGTTGTCAAATTCTGGGGCTAAGCTGTCAAGTTCCTCCAAGTAGCGTAGCAGCTCTTTGTTCTCTTGACCCAGCATGGGGCCCCAGACAGCCCCACACTCCAAAAAGGAATCCATACTCCCCCTTTGTACCCTCGATCTCTCCACTACCCTCCCCTTCTCCTGCTCACACTACCACTTGTGCTAGTTCAGTGTAAAGCCAATGAAGACGCAACAGCAACAGCCTGCTCAAGAGATGTGTGGCTTTCCCTTTTCCCCTTTAGCTCTTCGGCTCTTGCAGTTTCTGCTGCTCAGTAGAAAGTAATCACTCTCCAGGAGACTTTGAAAAACTGGCTCACAAGGGGAGCTCATTGATCAGCACTCTGGCAACTTCTCTCTCACCAGCTCGTCCCTTAAAGGAGCACTGCAAGAGTGCTCCCTCAGCTGAAGGAGTCCTGGAAGAGTCCGCAACTGGGCAGCAGCGTACAGACCCAGTCCCAATTTCCAGGGCTGCTTGGGATAAGCAGTCACACAGTCCAGATCTCGAGGACCCCACAGGGTTAGCAGTAAATCAAACAATTTCTGAGGCTGCACAGGACAGCAGGCAGCTCAGTCAATGCAGCCAGCTGTGCGGAGAAGCAGTAACTTATTTCTCCAGTGCCTGGTTCAGGTTCTCCTCTCCCTTCTGCTCTGAAAGGCAGCTTTGGTCTTTGTTAATTTTTCTCATGGATGGCAGGCGCTGGTGGGGAGATACTGAAATGACTTGCACTTGCTTTAAGTTACTGGATCTGGTAACTCTGTCGGACAATGCCCTGCAGTAACCCAGGCTCAGCCCTGCCTCCAACAGATGTTTCCTGTAATGGAAAGTTGTTGGACAGTGTGCGCATTTAGGGGGAGGGGAAGAGAGGAGCAGAGCACAGCTATGATGAAATCAGCAATGTGTGACCATTAAAAGCTGCACTTGACTGGGGCTATATTACCCCAAGATGTCTCTGAAAAACTGGAGCTCCTTATTTTATTCAGTGACCAGGTCCATGTATGCAAGGCAGGGTTGTCTACAAACTTTGGCAGCTGGATTTAATGAGGGTTTCAGGGAGCCTGGTTAGACCTCCTGCAATCCACACTGACTACTCCACTCCTTACCCCTATCCCCCTGAAAGTGGACAAATGCTCAAAGGAGCAAATGAACAGGAAGATTCTTGTAATATGGCAGAGCTCCTGCTCAGAATGCAGGTACACTGATTCTGTGGAAGCTGGACAAACATCAATCCAGAAAAAAACTCAGCTCCCTAAAGCACTGGGTGCAGGTACATCCACAAAAACACTCAGCTCTGACAAAGGCAGAAGAACCAGAAGAGGGCTTAATTTCAGGGTGTGAGACTCACAGACAAGGACGGACTCCTGGGCGAGCAGAGTTTGAGTTCAGTACCAAAGGGGCAGCCATTTTAGTCTAGTTCAGCAAGACAAACAAGGAGTCCTGTGGCACTCAAAGACTAAGAATATGCAATAAATAGAATAGAATAGAATCATAGTGTTGGAAGGGACCTCATGAGATCATCTAATCCAACCCCCTGGGATTTGAACTCAGGACCTTCCGCATGTAAATAAAGTTGCTGGTCTTTAAGTGCCACAGGCCTCCTTGTTTGGTTTAGTTCAGTAATCTCTCACCATTGACACTCCAAAGTGGAATTGCTGAAGCTAGACTGGACGCAGATTTGTCAATTAAGCGCAACCATGAGGAAAGCAATATCCTCATTGCCCAATAAGAGGAGAGGGCCCCTTATACACTTCTATATTCAAGAACAACGGCTGTTGTTGGGGCACTAGTGCTACAGACATCTGCGGTGTAATGGCTTTGATCGCTTTAATGAATGGCACCCTTTTGCAGGAGTTGGTTAAGAAATTACTTCCAAAACCACCTGGAACGGCAACTGATGTTTCTATCTCTGCACATCCACCCACCTTCCTCTGCACAGTAGGAGCAGCACACAGTGATAGCAACAGCCAGGCAGAGGTGGTGATGGTAAACATTAACTCTATCACAAACACAAGGAGCTGGGACAGAATGGCACGAGGGAGGTGGTGGTGAGGGCAAGGATAGGTAAGCTGATGAGGATGTGGGTGGATTTCACATGGAGAAACTCCCTGGCTTTGACTGTTCAAACACACATACAAATCCCTCTGGCAGGAAATCTGAAACAATTGAGGTGGGAGGGAGAAGACAGAGAGGCTTGGAAAGGGTGGTTTGGGATTGTACAACACAGAAAACTGAAGGAGAGCAAGAGAGACGTTGAGAGGGGGAGAAGACAAATGCTCTGCTTCGAGCTGTACCAAGGATGGGCTTAGTCCTAGGAGTTCAGGGAAGGAGATACATGGGTTCTGCGGCTGAAACTGACACCTACCCTAAACAATGGGCCAAATTCTCTGCTGGCACAAGAGGGCAAACACCCACTGAAATCAAGGTTATTTCATCCATTAATACCAGCAAGGAAGTTGGCCAAATACTCTGCCATAGATTTTCCAATGTCTTTGATTTGCCTGTGTTCAAAGTCTCTTTTGTGCTTTCCCCAAATATTCTAACTAAAGGAGTCTCCTGTCAGCATTCAATCTTTTTTCCTTTTTTTTTTTTTTTTAAAAAGAATGGAAGGTATGCCAAGTAATTTTCAAGTAATTATGGTAGACAATAAATTTTGAATTCTTAATCACTACCATTTGCAGCAAATGCCTTGTAACAGTATACTGCACCAGCAAAGAGCTCCTCGTGTGGGCACAGCTTTAACTGGAACAACTGGGTTCACTCCTCTGCCTTCTGGGCAAAGTAAGGAACATCAGCAAAACATAGTTTTGGTAGCATAATTGTGTCTACACCAGTGGCTTTGGCCTGCATCGCTACAGTGATCAGATGTCACACACAAATGACATAGGTGTGCCAGCAAACACATCTGGAGCAGACCTGGACCTTCACGTTAAACTCCAATTAAGGAACAGACCATATCACAATGACATACACGCCCAATGAAAACTAACCAATGCAGGTCAAAGTTTGAACACTGAAAACCAGTAATTAATTGCTTGTGAACTAGATATGAGACCAAGAATGATTTGCAGAAAGTATCCTGTGAATCATGTTAAACAACAGTGACATTTGAAGAAAATCTCAAGCCGATTGCAGTCAGTTCACAAGCAAATGAGAACTAGTGTTTATTAAATAAACTGCTTACTTGTCTCTGCTCCAGGGGCTTCAGCAATGGATCTCCCTATCCTTCCTTCCCTTTCCCTTCTTGCCTTCCCATATTGTGTCATGCTCTGATTGTGAGTCAGCAGCTCAGGCTGCCACAATGGTGAAGCAGTCTCCTACATCAATTTCCTTTTTTCCCAAGTTAATACACAGTTTATCTCCCTGGGTTGGTTTGTTTTTCGGGGAGAAAGGGGGTGGGAGGATCTTTTATTCTGAGAGCTTGAATCACTCTTTCTTGTACAGTACCTCTTGGTATTCTGAACAGAAGGCTACTGTAAAAAAAAAAAAAAAGTGTCTCCGTTTCAATCTCTTCTCCATCTATCTGCTTACGCTATCATTCCTCTTCAGCTTTTCAAAAGGCCTTATGCCTCTCCTAGTTTTTTCTGTTTGTGTTCACCATGGCTCTGATTCTCTGCCACCTTGTACCATCATTCACCCCTGTGCAAAGCCAGTGTATAAATCTACCACCTTCTTTTGAGTGGGCAGATTTCATCTCTTTTGCACAGTGGCAAATGGCAATGCATTGTGCATGTTACTGGTAAACAGGGCCTGATGCTAGAGCTAATAATTACTGAACTGCTGTGAGGTGTATACCTAAGTGGGACTACAGAACTTGACTGCAGGCTGCATTTTAATCAGTGCTTCCCAGCAAGCAGTACACTGCCAGCTGTGGTTTGGTCTAAACATCTAGAACGTATCTCTAATCTGAACAGGGTCTATAGGATGATGCTGCAGAGACCCAAGAGAAGTGTATGTGCTTATACAATCCCATGTCTGATCTTCCTGTGCTTGGTGGTGGTAGCGCATGCTACTTTGAGGGATATGGTGCCAGATGCTGAATGTTCAATTAATAACCCTAACTCTCTTTTGGAGCTGCTATTGGAAAGTTCCCGTGTTTGTGTAGAGAACTGCAAACAAAGAGTTTCTGCTGCTTAGTCGCATTCAGTTTAGTGTTGTGCCCCAGACTTTGCTCTCAAAAAAAAAAAAAAAGGGTGGAATCATGCTGCTGGTAAAACATTTCACCTGGTGCCTAAGTTTAAATATTTCTAGAGGCATTTCAGTGATGTAGGCAGAAAATGGCGAGCTCTTATAAAATGATTTTTGTTGCTAGTCTGCGATTCCCTGATACATTTGCCATGAAGCCAATGTGCAGAGGGTACAGGGTGCACCCCCCTAAACACACAGAGTAAGTTGCAGGGGATGATGGTGGGGGTAGGAGAGGCTCTTCTGCCCTAACTCTTCAAGGACATCTCTTAATTATGCTAATTCTCTCACCAGTTACTGGGGAAGAATATTAGGCTCTGTTACATCCCCTCCCAGCTGTTTGGCCTCTATCTGCACAGAGATCATACAGGAGGTGATTTACAGAAGTAGCAGCTAGAAATGCTGGAGAAGCCCGACTCTCTGGCACCAGACAGCAAAGAACCCTGAGGGCATGCTCCTATTTAGGGACTGTCAAGAGAGGAGGGCCACCAGACTGACTGATAGCGTAGCAAGCAGGAGAAAAGGATAGAAGACTGGGCTAGTTCTTTGCCTCCACCAGGATGGGAATCCCCAGGGAGTCCTCCATGGCTCTGACTTTGGATGTGGAACTAGAGGAATATAAACAGCCTTCCACGTTCTGACAGGGAACAGGGCCTGTCACCCCCAGTGTGGAGATAAAAAAAGGAAAGAGGTGACATTTTTTTGGCAGAGAAATGTTTCCAGAATACACACACAGAATTTTCAAAACATTTGGTGAGTGGGGGATTCCGGCACAAAGAATGCCTACCTCCCACACTGTTAGCTCTGTGACAGAGATGGGCTCATACCCAAACTGTGGATGTGAAAACTCACAAACTGTGGGGAAGACTGAATTGGATTTATATGCTGATTTCATGGCTTGGACCTCCTCTTTAAAATGAGCTGAACCAGAACCCCAGCTACAAACACCCTGAATCCTGGAAAAGTTTGACTCTGGATTTAAAATTTGTTGTTCATGCCCATTTTTACTTTTATAGGTTTTAGCACCTCAGCTTTCCCTTTCACTTCCATGGTTTCTTTTCCTGCACTGGGTCTTACACTAACCCATGCTCCCTTAATCTCAACTCCTTTACTAAGCCTCAAAGACCCGCTCCCAGTGTTGCTGACTCATCATTTTATTCCAAGCATCACAAAATTTGGTGTTTCTCTTACAGATCCAACACCTCATTTAAAAAAAAAAACAAA
Organism: Podocnemis expansa; assembly: GCA_007922195.1. Taxonomy (NCBI): domain Eukaryota; kingdom Metazoa; phylum Chordata; order Testudines; family Podocnemididae; genus Podocnemis; species Podocnemis expansa. Next base: position 19,447,541 of record ML682025.1, read on the forward strand.
AACTCGCGCCCTTGAGGCTGTGGAGAAAAACTTGAAAACATGATTCCTTATGTCTCAAAATCCAGAAGGCAAATAAAAAGAACCCAACATTTATTATAGCTCCAATCCCATGATCTTTAAAATAATGTCTCAGTTTTGGAGCCTGATTCGTGGCTTCTGAACACTTTGGGTTGGATCATACTGCTCTCTGCCCTGTTTCTTCCCAATGCTAAGAAATAGCTGCCGAACAGCTAGGGTGGTCCCCTGACACACCCATGCTCTGCTAGCAGCATTCTCTAGAAATTAATTAGAAGAATCATTCTACACAGCACAATTGGACAACAGCTCTACCAAACACATCCGATTTTAAAAACAACACTGAGGCTATTTTGCACAATCTACTACAATGATCACACACAGGATGGCCAATAACACAACACTCTTCCCCTCTGTGTAATAGCCATTGGGTCTCATTGCTGATAAATTCACACATGAGCAATTTCTATACGTAACCAAATACCAAGGATGCGTGGGTGTGCTGCGAGGACAGGACATGAGGGACAGAAGTGTATCAATTTGCCTGGACATGAGATTCCTTCTAAGGTGCCAACATATCCCCAAAGTTATAGTGCCCTTTTTAGTACTGGAGCCCCAGTGCTCTCTGTCTTTTCCAAAGCTGGATACCGGATGTCCCATTGCCTGCAGGGAGGGGTGACAGCAATAGCAATATTGTTTAAGGAAGTGATTTCTTTGGCAGTATTTCTACACCTGCACAAGCTGCAATGCCGACACAATTATAATGGTATAAAAGTGCTTTTGCCAGTACGGTTTATCTCGGTCAGTAATCCGATATAAGCTAAACTAACGAAAGCACTTTTTGCCAGTCTAAACTGCAACTATGATGGGAAGATGTATAGGTACAGCTGCACTGGCAAACTTTTTCTAGGGTAGAGTAGGCCTGAGAAAAGCTCCTTCACCTTTTTAGGTTCACTAGGCAGGAGAACACACACCAGATCTCTTCCCTCAGGCAAGAGGCATATGCTAGTGCAGCCAAAGCCCTTAGTAAACACAATGGCATGGCAACTCACTCCTGACCTCAAGTCACTACAAGCCCCTCACATCCCTGTTTCAAAACTGATGAGCTGGCACAAAGGACTGAAGCCCAAAAGAGGGACATTCAAGTGTAGCTGGAGGGCTAAGCATGGACTGTAGAGGCCTGCAGGTACTTTGTAATGTAGTTCTAATCAGGCAAGTAACTCTGACAAGTCAGGGCCTAGGTTTGCTGTTTCTCAGGAATAGCTCGGAAAATGCCATGGGTGGTTTTCCTTTCCACTGCTAGTGAACTTAACCCACCAGTCAATAAATCCATGCTCCTCAATCTACATGATATGAGTACAGGTGAAAAAACAGAACAGTCTGTGTTCACTCTGGGGCCACCTGGTTGAGCTGCAGCCTGCGTTCTCATAGCAAGCATGCAAAGCAGCGTTCTAATGCTAGGAAGCTCTGTGGAACAGTGTGCTGGCCTGTAAGCTCAAACTCGGCCCTTTATAACACAGGTTGCTAGAAGCTGTAGGCTCCAGACAGAGTAGCTGACTAAGTGTCACAAGACTGGCTACTGGGTATTAAACAGAGGAATGCTAGTGGCTCAGCCTTGGAGAGATGAGAGCTGATGGATACTTGGCAGGAGGAATTGGAGATAGCTGAGAACGGTCACTGAAGAGGACTGGCATGTCCTCTCTCCTGCCCTCCTTGCTGAAAGCTCTGTTGGCTACTGAGTGTTTTCTGTATTACTTTGTTGATGTTTTGGAAATCTCCTTACAGTACTAAGCTGGCCTGTAGGTAAAGGACCTGAATTGACACCATATTTTAACTCTCAGACTTGGGCTATACTGTAGGCAAAATGCAGCAGCATTTGATGGGAGTTATGCAAGCTACTCTGCATAGTTTGCATAATTCCCATTGACTTCAGAACTTCCATTCTATGCACTGTCCTCATTGTGTTGTACTGATGGGAAATGCATTCCCATCAACACAGTGCTATGCCATCTGGGGGGAGAGGGTATTAAATTGAATTCAAGATTGATTAAACTTGTTTTTACTGACCGATAAATTGATCTGACAGTGACAAATTTACTGCCATCAGTGTACACAGCCTCAGACTTGGCACCTGCCTGTCAGTTTATTCCACTGACCTAGAGGGCACAGAAGGCGATGGCTGAGACACATACTTTGAACTTCACAAACTGTAAACTCTCCCACCATTTCCCAGTTGTCTGGTCCTGAACCAAATTTCAAAAACCTCTCTTGGCAATCAGAGGACACACCAAGAAACAGAGGAAGGCTGTTCTAAAGAAAATATTCACAGCTGGAGCTGCTATTTTCTGGAAGAAGAAAAGAGAAAATGGAACATGGGAGGAAGCAACTCCTATCTGGGAAGCAAGGAACAGGTCAGAGTTGTGTTAAGGGGAGAGAAACAACATTGCAGGCCAGACAGAAACAAGAAAACCAGTTAAAAGCAGCAGAATAGGGCTGGCACCGTCACAGCCAAGGCCAACGTATAAATACAAAGCTAAGGACAAGAGTCTTTCATGGAAAATTTGTATCCACAGGGGACACTAGGCTCCATAAGTGAGAGTGAATCAGCAGACAATAAGTGCAGGTGTCCATGTGTTTCATGTGCACAATTTAAGGACATCCTAGACCAGACTCAACTGTGAGACTACACCAAAGGCAGGATCTGCAGATGCTCCCTGGAGATGAACTCTTATTTGTGGAGCTGTCTTTGTAGGTAAAGAGAAAGGAAAGTGTCTAATTGTCCCCAGTGTCACAGATCCTGGCATCAGGTATGGGAAAGTCTGGCCCGATACAATGCAAAGCAATAGCAAATTGACAGTCCTTAGGCTAACACTAGCACCGATTCCCTTCCTGTAGCTCAGGTGACCCATCCCTATTTCCACATTGCTGCTTTCATCTGGCCACAATGGCTTTATGGACTAGAACAAAAAAAAGAAAAGAAGCAAAACCATGCAGGACACAGCCAGTGCTTACTCTCCGGATGTGCTGTCTCTCATGCTGAAAATACATGGAGGAAAAACAAGAGAACAGAAAGATAAGATAGAGAAGACACAAAAACACAAGAGAACCACAGAAGCAGAACACACAAAAGCATCATGCAGCATGGTATGACTCCCAGCAGTCACAGAAACAAGTAGCTCTTGTTTTACACACCACCACCTCCAACTATGGTTACTGACTTTAACATGCCTCTTTATGCCACCTCTTCACGTTTCTTCTGCCTTGCCTGCCCTGATTCTTAGCACCTACCACCTTGAGGTCCATGCCTGTCTACTCTCCATGCTTCTAATCCCCTACATACCTTTTCTTAATGGCCGCAGTTCACATTTCCTCCAACCCTGTCTGCATCTCTCCATACTTCTGAACCCTTGCTAATGCCATCTGTCTACGCTGCCTTGTCCATGCTTCCATCTGCCTCTGAAACCAGACATGCTTCTGTCCATCTCCTTCCCCGGCTGATGGTACTGGACCCATGCTGGCTCCTGCTAGAGTCAAGAGTTTGACAATTGCTTTCAATAGGAAGAGGTTTAGTGTTTTCTGCCAGGGCTGCAGTCTTGAACCCTGCCTTTCCTTACTGTAAACTCTCACCTTCCTAACAAGGTCTGTCTTTGCCTACACTCACCTCTGATGGGGAAAATGCTGGTTTCAAACCAAAACTCAATTAAGAACTAAACTAGTCAGTCAAGAGATTTAATTTTAGATATGGGGGATTTAAAAATAAATAAATGAATGGTGAGAATAGGAAGGGTCAGGCAACTGTGCAGAGTGAGCGAGTGAAGGAGAAAGTTTGGTGCCTTTTCAGCTACGTAATAAGCGAAGAGCAACAGCCAGCATGTACTAGAGGGTGGGAGATGTGGATGAAGGATACTCTGGTGCACCACAATAAACCATCTGATCTCTGTGATTTCTATGATTCAGCTCTCATAAAAAATGCAAGTGCTATATGACTGTGATATGCACAGAGCTAAACAGACAGTAAAATCTGTCTAATAGGGGCTACACTTCTAAGGTATATTGTTGCTACAATTTCTCTGGGGTCTAGGCTCCTAGATTAATAAGAGATCTGTGCTTTGTTTTCTCCAACAGCCAGATTCCCATGTGTGCTGGCTTCAAATTCATCTTTCTCTGGGTTTTCTAAGGTAGAGCTCTGCATGGCTATGTCTATACTACAGGGCTCAGTTAAGTCAACTTAATAAGGTCTCCTTAAAGTTGACCACATTACAGTAAGTCAACTTACATCAGAGGACCCATTTAAAGTCGACTTTATTATTTATTAATAAAGTCAATTTTAAATGGGTCCTTTGGCTAAACTCGACTTTATAAAGTTGTCTTAAATGGCCCCACTGCACTAAGTCGACTTTAATTGTCACATTGTGTTAAGAAGACTTTAAGGGCAGGAGTTATCAAGTCGACTTAAGCAAGTGCTTAAGTCAACTTAATAAACTCCAAATGTGGCCAGGGCGTTCCTTAAGACAACTTAAGCCTCCTTAAGTTGACTTAAGACCCTAGTGTAGGCATACTCCATCTAAACCTCACAGACTAGTTGAAGAGATCCCAAGGCTCTCTTAGCGCCCAGCGGAGATAGGTCCAGAATTAGTCTTGAAGAGAAGACTCTTGAGAGGGGAGAGGGAAGACAGAATGAGAAATCCTGGTATGTTCACTCACCTATGGGCATTTCTGGCTTTTTTAAGAGATTTGTTTGTTTGTAAACTCGACTCAGCCTTGCCAAAAGCCTGTACAGAAGCTGGTCACAGTACTCTGAAATCTGCTGGGAGTTCTGTAGCCAGGAGAACCTGAACCTTGGGACACACAAAGTCACCTAAGCCTGAACGTCTCTCTGCCCAATTAGCATATAGTCTACATCAGATGACTGAGGAACCCTTATATCAAGGAGCTGATGGGCCCAATTCAATAAAGCATAGATGCCACAGTTTAAATCCATCATTCTTCAACAAACCATGCCAAGCATGTGCTTAACTTTAAGCATCTGTTCCAAATTAAAGACATGTTTAAGTGCTTTATTAAATAGGGATCAATTGCTGAATGGAGGACATAGGTCAAGATTTTTCTAGGTATTTAGTTGCCTAAATTCCACTGATTTCAGTGGGAATTAATTACACAAATACTTCTAAACATCTAGGCCATAGTCTATACCCTAAAAAAACTCAGTCCAGTGTCAAGTAAGAGCCACAACTTTTGAGCGTCTGGATTATGGAGAACAAGCAGAAACTGCCCTTCCCTACAATATGCTGCTGATGATGAAGGTTCGTCTGCACAGCCACTTTCTTCCTAGCTAATATTTCACACACGGTCAGGTCCCACGAGAGGGAATAAACAGAGGAAGCCAAAATCTTTAATTTCCCTGTGTGAAAACATCAGCTACATTTCTGCTTTAATGGGCTCCAGAGACACAGCAATGTGATACAAGATGTGGAGTGTTACACTGACTTCTGTTGAGTAACATTCTCAGACATATCACCCCTGATCCCCAGCCCAGTGATTCACCCCTAGCAAAAACTGCCAGCAACGCTCCTGAAACCACGTACTTTTAGTAAGTGTGCTGCCCATAAAATGGGCTATAGCCACAAGTCTGGAGCTTCCTGGACAGAGTTTTAAAAGTACTTAGCTCACAGCTTCTGCTGTTTGTTATGGGGATGGCTGGGTGCTGAGATCTTCACTTAGGGACCTAAAGGGGAGCAGGACTCCTCTGAAAATCTGGCTCTAAATCCTCTTTATCCTAAGAAAAGTTACAATGAGAAAAGCAGCCCACCCATGTGCTTTCCCCAGGACCTGTAGAGACCACCATAGGCCGAGAGGAGAATTCAGTCTCCATGTTTTAGTCAGTCCTTGGCCTCTATGCTGAACATCTGACAGAGCCCCCTACTTTAGTGACAATTACAAGGGAGTTCTTTTTGGTGTGGCAGATGCCTGTTTGCAAAGACTCACCAAGCTATGGCAGCTGAGCATCTGCCACGTAAGTCACAACTTTCAACTTCTACTGGCCTGCGATAGTGACTCCTAGAGCCCAAAGGCTCCACTCCCCATTATCAGTCCCTGGAACATGCCAGACCTGTGTAAAATTGTCCCCTTTTACCTCCCCATTGCCACCAAAAAGCTCCCAACTCCAGGAAAAGCCATAAGTATAGCAATTGCTGGAAAGGCATTATCCTTAAATGAGGTGTTAATGGAAAGATGCTAACGCTTTGCAGGATAAAAAGACAAATGGCCAAACCTCTACTGCTGTAACGCTACTGATTTTGGCCAATCGAATTCAGTGGAGTTGCACTGAGTGAGTGAATCGTGGCTCAATGAGACCATGGTACAGTCCAGTACAGCCCTAGAATCCTGGCTAACCTTTCCCTCTTTCAGCTGCCAAGGTCCCTCCTTGTAGTTGGAGTTAGTGCTGGGAACAGAGTGGCTCCTGCATGGCCAGAACACAGCTAGTATCCACCAACAAATATTTGCGAGGGGTGCCGTCCATCTGTGAAGTGAACCTGCTGCTGTTTGCTTGTGGCACATCACAAAACTGACAGCTATGTGCCTGCAATACTGCCACTCATGATTGCAAAGGGAGAAAAAAAAAATCAGAGCCAGGCAAAAATGAAAGATGGTTTATCTTTGTGCAAGTTCTCGGGAAGGTGATTCCCCTCCTACCTCAACCCGCTCAAAAATGCAAGGGCATTTTTACACACTGGCAACTCTGTTGGGTGCTATATAAAGGCAGATTCCATTCTGTTCAGTAAGAGACAGACAGGGTCTGGAGATCCCAGCAATGTTCCTGCAAGGAGGAACCTGTGACTGAGAGGACATATCTGATCCCATTCTTTGGAGACTTTTCTCTCTGCTCTCCTTTCCTTACAAGGCAGATCCCCTCTTGCCAGCTCTGAACCATTCCCCACCTCCCTTTTTGCAAACGATCAACAGGCCCCAGTGCTATTACAGAGCCCCTGTGAACCCAAGTTGCCCTCCCCCAACCCCACAGATACCAAGGGACAACAGAAACTGGAGTACTTACATTATACCAACTCTGGCTTTTCTGTAAGGACAAAATAAAAGAGAAGTATTAGTTAGTGCAGAGATCTTAGTATGAGAGAGAGAGAGAGAGAGAGAGAGAGAGAGACTGAGACCCATCTGTGATGTACAGAATAGATAATCAGCAGAAGTTGGGGAAAAAAGACAAAAGACTGTTGGATTTTTGAATAGCGACTCTAACATGTTTATTCCCAGTTATCAGACTTGAAAACAGACTCCTAGTCCTAAGTATGAGTTTAAAGTGGGCAGCAATTCAGGCTTTCACATATACGCTTTGTAATCATTTCTGCAGAACAGCAGCACCCACTAGCAACAGCAGAGCTAATGATCATCAGTCATTTCTAATACAAGCATCATTTTTCCCTAGGCCTGCTGACTAGCTGACAAAAACCACAGCATGTTCTGAGACCCCTTCCAGAATAAACCCTCTAAGCACTACCAGAACTACTAAAAACTTGATTTCACTTCAGCTATTCACAAGGGGCTTCAGACAGATCCTTCAGAAGATGTGACTCTAGAGAGAAGCATTTGAACTAAAGAGAGCAAGAAAGAAAATGCTAAATGCTAACATAAGTGTTCAGTAGAGCTGGCAAAACCAATGACACAAAACTGGTGAGCAAAGAGTTCCTTTGCCCCTTTGCCTGTGATTTCACACCTTGTCATTTAGATGTTTCACACTGTTTTGGGAGGCTGGGCTGTTTGTCACATTCAAGCGTGGTGAAAAGTCAGTTCACCCAGAAAAATCACACTGGCCAATTTTCAGGGGGGCAAGTGAGAGTGGTTGGATTGTAGGAGGTAGGGGAAAGCATGCTCTGGTTCCAGCATGGGGATCCTACTAACATTGCTAATGTTTAGGTGGAACTTTCCATGCCTGGAAGTGTTATCATCCCCATTTTACAGATGGGGAAATAAGACATAGGAAATTTGGTCTAGGGGACTAAGGAAAGAGCAATCTTATTGTAGTTCCCTCTTTGAACCTGACTTGCTCTGTGACCTTGGGCAAGTCACTTCACTTCTCCTGGCTGCAGTGTTCCCACCTGTCAGATGGGGACAACAATGTTTATTATCTACTTCTAGGATGCTGAGAGGCCTAATGGTGCCACTGAGTAGACCTGTGAACTCTCCTTCATATGAGTAGATCTTACTCATGTAAGAAGTCCTATTGATTGTGCTGGGGCAGCTCACAACACTAAGGATGTACCAGGTTGGGCCTGTTTGTAAAAATAAGGCATTGCTCAGGCCAGACAGTACTAGAGAAGTGTAGGGATGCTGACAGCCAGCTTTGGGCTCCATCGACGAACACACTGCCTCGACACCCTTCCCCCCACACACCCTATGACTTCACAATCTTTGCAAAAATGCTACAGTCCTGATATCCTCATGACAAGCTATTTTTAAAAATCTTCATATAACAAATACTTTGCCCAGGTCTAGGTAGTGGGAACGGGATTACACTACCTCTACTTAGTTTAGAAATGCTGCTGTGCTAGTCATACTATATGCATTTCATTGCAGTTTTGAGTTCACTTTGCTCAAACCATGTAATGCTAAAAGTCAGCTGTCTAAATTTGCTCCAGACCAAGCAAGAACAGTCATGTGTAAAATTAAAATCATACTAATTGCACACTCTACAATATACACATTTTATAGGCAGCATGATGTGTAGTAACTCTCAAGCTGGAACTGCTGATGAGACCTGAACACTACTGAATTTTGAATTAAATCAGCTCCATGGCACAGACCCAACTCTATGTTTGTAGCATGTCAGCTGATCACTTGTGAATGAGGCTTCCCAGAATCCTTTGCATGAGGTTCTTGTGTGAGATGACAACAGTGTCCAAAGGGATCCAGGATGTTCCAGTGGAAAACCAGAGACTAAGATAGCAGAAGACTCACAAACCACCCTCAAAAATTGCTGAAACCCTTTGATTCTCCCTGCCTTGATGCACAGTTGGAGAACTTTACAAGCATTCGGACTTCACTCTTGAAACCAACCTGACTCAAAAGGTCCTGTGCAGCTTCTGACATTTTTGATCCTGTTGGGATGCAATAGTCCTCATCAAAAACACCACAAGAACGTGCAACAGGCTGTGGCCTTTACCCCCATGAAGAACATAAAGCCTCCATTTTGGGGCTCTCCCACAAATCTTTGCAGGAGGAAGTGAATCACAGAGCTGACAGGCTTTCAATACACAGAAACAATCATCAGCTTGTGGAGGGCAGGGAATCTCTTACTGGCTACATCTTTCTGATCCATCCCCTTTCCAAGGCTGGCCTTACTATCTGCCATCTCTCCTGAAGGAGTCCTCATCCAAAGGAGCAAGAAGAAAGCCACTGTTTTCCGCAAATGACACAGAGACCAGAGCATCATGCAGTTCAATTCATGCTAATGATAGAGTTCGTCTATCCAACCAGCCATCAAGAACTCGTCATCATGGCATCTGGATACCTGAGATGGAGAGGTTCTTGTCCAGATTTCTTCACTCTAGCTGCAACCCTCTGGGCAGCAAACAAAGCACAGAAGTGCCTGAAATGTAACCACCACCCCTACCCCAAGCGAACCAAAAACAACAGAAGGAAAACAAGAGACATTGCTGCCACTACAGCTGCTGAAATGAGCTGCATGTGCTGCAGAGTCAGAGCATTGCAACAGAGATTTCATTCCCCTCTGCTGCAGCAACTGTAGTACAGAGAACTCTGTATTAAAGTGGTGTCATTTTGCCTCTAGCTGAGTTTCCCCCCAGATCTGAACCCTTTGCAGCCTTCTCCTGCACAATTATAACCCATGTTTCAGTATCTAAAGGAAACTCAGTAGCTGGGCAAATGCTCTTGCTGCTGCATTCATTCAACAGACCCACTACTTAGTGTATTTCCTTTATCCTTCTTCACGCTGCAAGTTGATCATGTTTATATCTCTATTAGAGACTCTTCCTAGGGGCTCTGTTTTACTTCTGCCAAGCTTCAATTTGAAATCTTTTTGGGTATGAGAGAATTTTAGAAGCAGCACAAGATCTTGCAGAAGTGACCTGAATCTGCACCAGGTTTCTCTAAACTTATCCCTGAGTATCCAGTCTCCTAATATTAGTTTGTTCCCAGAGCTCCTACAGGCCCTAGGAGAACCCCAAGAGGGGAGAGATTATAGAGAGCACAAAGTGAAGGGAAATAGATTATGGGGTGTAGAAGCCTAGGAGAGAAAGAATAGGAGGCATGTATGGTAGAAGTATATGTTATGGGAAGCTGGAAGAGGAAAAACTACTGTGGCTTCAGGAAAGCCTATGTACCACTCCTCTCATGCACCAGAGTAACAAGCATCAGAGACAGAACTCAATTCGAAATAGCCCAAAACCTTTGAAGATTCTGGCTCACAGCTTCAGATGCCTAAGCGTAAACCTGGTTCCTTGCTCCACCTCCAAAGCGGGATGTGCACTGGATTCTTTACAAGGTAGAGGGAAGCAGGATAAAGAAAAAAGCCTGGGAGAATCAGCAGGTGGTTCAAAAAAGAAAGAAACAACTTCTTACTTTGATCAGGTTAAGTCTGTCATACTGGAAAAAAAAATTGTAACCATTAGAACTAGAATGAGAAAAGGAAATAAATAATATCTATTGTAAAAGGTGGAAATAATCACATACAGGACCAAGGAGAGTTGCCATGGACTCAAGGGACACAGCGCTACATCGGCACAGAGGGGCAGATGCCAGGGGTGTCACTGCACACAGTTACTCATTTTCTGTACCAGATAAAACTTCTCATGATGCCTTGATGAGTGTGAGGATGAGGGTCTTTAATGAGTCTTTTCTTTATATCCTACTGCATCTTTCTGTCTAACTTAGTGCCTGCTTGGCTTAGTGACCATACAGCATGGAATGGCAGCTCTGCCTTCGTAGATTAAAAGTAACACCATGAGTAAGAGGCAAAACATTAAGTGGTGTTAGTATGAATTTCAGACTGCTGGCTGGTACAACAGGGGTGGTTCTATTCCCTATGGAGTCAATGGAGGTCTTGCCATTGATTTTAAATGGTGCAGGATCACACTTAGCTCATTTATAGTGCTGCTGCCAGAGCAATGCAAACCACTTCATGTTCTTTAAATAATTCAGCCCCACAACACCTTCCAGGAAGCATCCATGATCCACATTTTACATCTTGGGAAACTGAGGCAAAGAAAGGTGACATGACTTGCCTAAGACTATGAAATGAGTTAGCAGCAAAGCTGGACAAGAGCCCTCAGGACTTGACTCCCAGTCTAACCATTTGATACCTTTCTCTTTTAACTACCCAGTTACCAGCTACTGAATGTCCATTACCAAATTGAGGCTTCAGAGACCAAGGGTATGTGAGATTCTGGGGGTGAAAGCCCCAGCTCAAGGAGAGATATGCTGATTGAGCTAGTGAACAAAACACAGAGCATGGCCGTAAAGTCTTGAGCAGTGGCAGGTAGCCAGGTGCCCCAGGATGTGCCTGCCAGAAACCCTAGGCATGTACTCAAGATGGTTAACCCACCCCTCAGCTCTTGCTCTCACAGCTGTGCTGTCTTTCATGCACTAGCTCAGGGTCTCAAACTCAAAATCACCATGAGGCCCATGTGAGGACTAGTACAGGGCCGCATAAGAACGAGTACATTGGCCAGGGGGCCACACCATTGAAACTTTCTCATGCAATGATTTTGAAAATAATGGTAACAATAGTCTTGTTGCAGGCTGCAGGAAATAGCCTTAGGGGCCTGTTGCAGCCCGCGGGCCACACGTTTGAGACCCTGCTCTATGTCAATGAGCACTAGCATGTCTCCTGCAGCTGGGAATCACAACTCCAGCTCCAAATGCACACATATACTATTGCTCAAGCACCTGTTTGCTTTATCGAATGCCTCTCTAAAGGTCTCAAAATACTATGGCATTCATGAAAAGCGATGGAATTTGCTCCAACAACCTACCTGGGCCCAAGATATTTCAAACCTGGTAACCTCGGGACACAGTGTAAAGCTCGTCTTTCCTACAAAACTTCATAAATTATCAATATTATTTATTTGTATTACCAGCACATCTAGGACCAGCAGTCATGGACCAAAGTGCCCTCTATTCCTAGGCGCTGGGCATACTATATTGACAGTACAGAACTATTTTATCCTGCCTGTTCAGATTCAGCAGTAGGGAATGAGTGGGATTAACAGACTCTCAGTGGACTCACTCCCATTTTACTGGTAAAAGCAAATACAATTAAGAAAAACTTTGTTTATGCTTTAACAGCAAAGCAGTAGCTTCTATCCCATGTGTACCATGCACTACCACCTGACTGGCAACCTGAGACAGAGCAAAGTATCTGCCTGCAAAACTGGGGGAGGCCTCAGTTTCACTTTCTAGAGTGGATGGGGTAGGAAAGAAATCTCCTAAAAAGCATTATCAAATGATTAAAAATTACAAGTGAAGTGGCTCCCTCTGATGGCAGAACTATGTCATAACAACTACCAGGTAACAGAAAATTACTCCAGTACAGCTGCTGACAACTGTACAAACACATCATCAAATTCATGGGCTCAAGCTGTTCTCTCATTCATCTAGCTGACCTGGTTTGTTTGGTAAAGCAGAGTATTCTTCTTCTTGCAAAACAAAAATATGAAATAAGAGGAGGTTGAGAGATGAAATATGAATTTCTTCACCATGCATTTCTGTGTGCATTCCCATACACTGTTCTCTTTCATCACCTTTGCCATGGACACACACATCATCTTCTTGGCTGAGAGAGAGATTTAGTCTACCATGTTCATCTGCCCTGGACTTCCTCTTCCCTCACTATGCCACCAGTGGAAATTAACCTAGATCCATCATAATCAGACTCTCCCGGGGTAAGAAGGGGATTCAGTCTCCACATCAGTTCTATCAGAGGCATCCCCACGACACAGATAGCTTGTCAATGCAGAATAGAAACAAATTGTTTGAGGCATCGGGATGTGGCTGCATTCTAAACTCCCTCCTCCCACCTATTCATTACAGCAGCATAGCCACAGGTGGGCCCCTCTGGGCCGGGGCCCACCGACTTGAAGATCAGGCTCACCCACTGCAGCACCAGAAGTGATGTAAATTTCTCCACTGTGGCTGTGGGGCCAAGCCGGCAGTCACAACCGCAAGTGGAACAGAGGCAGTAGCATTGTTCCCCTTGGGGCCATTGACCAGGCCCCACAGCCACGGAAGGGAAATTTGCACCACTGCTGAGTGTTGCAGTGGGTGGGCCTGATCTCAGCTTCCAGTCATGTAAGCAGAAACTGCCTGGCTCACCCTAGAAAGTCAGGGGCCTGGGCAGAAAATCCCACCTGGCTGTGCCCCTGATTCATCATCCTCATTTCAGAGCGCATCTCAAGTTTATTGCATTGTTGTTTTCTCTACTGTTATTCAAAATATTTTGTTCTAATGAAAGCAAGAGTCAGATTATAAGTGGCTCATACTAACACCTTTGTAGATACATTTATGACAATGCATGTCCAGCTTGACCTGTGAGGAGTCCATCCTGCCACTCCAGTGAAGAACTCCCACGCTGCTCTCAAAGCTTCTCCAACCTGACCTGCCATTCCAACGATGAACCCACCCAACCCCCATTGTGCCAGTGCACCACCCCATGCAGACATATCCCAGTACCACCTTCCCACCAGAACAGTTCTGCTAATGCACCTCTATCCACAAACCCAGCAGATCTCTCTGCTATTCCATCTGGTGTTCCCTACAGGACTCTTTTCAACCCACCTCAGCCTCGATCTGCAACATTAGTACCATATTGCTGATGTGCAGCACTCTGCCCCACAAACAGCATCTCCTGAGCCTTGATCAACAATAATGCAGGGCTGAGTCAAATCTGTGTTGATTTTATGATGTGAACAAATGGGGGACTGGATCATCAGTTTGATTGTTCACTGGGAACTAACCCAGAATTTGAAGCCAAGGTCTCCACTGAGGAAAGACAAAATGCTGGGACACCAAGCTATTCAAATGTTTCACCTTTAGCATCTCCAAAGACAGCCAAGATGCTTTATCTCCAAATCACACAATCACCAGTTTTATTTTTTCTGATCTCCAGCTGGCAATTTAGTTTTTGCTCAGATATGCAAAAAATCAAGCCCAAATACTCCATGACTCTGGGAGCTGGTTTCTTACCCTGATGACAGATGTTTTCTATTTACACCTTTCAGAGTGAGCCCATGAATTCTCAGGGATCTTTAGGAAGCAGGTCTATTCTAAGGGGTACAGCTGCATTCTTTTGAGGTCACTGATCTTTAATATTCACATCACACAGAAAAATACTTGTGGTTCAGTCTAACTGCAGTCAATTGACATGAATATCCCACCGTAGGAAAGGGTGAGTGTCCATTTATAAAAGTGGTGGAGAAATAACAGATCAACAGGAATGTCTCAATCATCTAAAAAATTATGAAGTGGGAAGAGGAGAAAGAGAAGGTGCTATGGGGCAGTATTGCCCATCAAAGACTGGAGGTCTTACTCTGCAAACTGAAAACAAGTCAATTTAAGGAAAAAGAAAAGCAAATCACAAAATAAACTACAGGGTCAAAAAGAAGTTAAACAAGGAAAGTAATGAATGAGCCAATTCTCTTGCAATGTGAATGAATATTAATGAAATCCCAGTGACTTCAAGTGAACCCAGCCTCATAGGTAGAGGTGTTTGAGTGAATGGTCACCAATATTTCTACAGAAGCACTGGGAGGAAGTCCCATTCCAGTAGGTGTTACTCATACCACAGGGAGGATTTCTCAGTGTTAAGACACTTCTATGATGGAGAATGGGAAGAAGAAAGAAAAGCTTACTTTAGAGAGGCGTTTGTGCGACTAAATCGGAGAGGGAGCATGCAAGAGGGAAAAGAGAGAAATTAAAAAAAAAAAAAAGAAACAAATCACACCTCACAAAACAATGGGAGGAAAACCAACAAGCATTGCAAATAGTGTAGTGGCTAACACCTCTGCTTAACATACAGAAGGTCCTGGGTTCAATTCCCAGGGGGTTGGACTCAATGATCTCACGAGGTCCCTTCCAGCCCTATGATTTGATTTGAAACACAACAGGGAATATTATCTCCTCCCTTTTCCTGATCAAATGAACCTCAAATGAATGTATGCTGTCACAGCTGGTGGGTTGGCAGAGCTACAGACCCAAGTCCTCCACTTACACAACAAACACAGCATAGACAATGATGATGCAAGCTCCCCTGCACCACCCCTTCCCAGTGGTATATACTTCACAAGCAGGGACCACCTCTTGGGTGAGAAAAGAGTTTAGTCTCCATGAATTCAAGGTTCTCAGCTGAGACTGACAATGAAGTTGACAAGGACAAGGGCAAGTTGTAGGGAGTGGAATGTGTTCTGTGTAATGCAGACAATTATGCAATGCTAAACTGGGCTGAGAATACACCTGCTCATTTCTTTCAAGCCAGAACAGTGTGGATGTGCAGTTGCTAATGATGTTCTGATGGCACTCAGGAGGAAATGTTTCACTTTGTGAATTCAAAAAGCCACAAACACTTCAGAGAAGTGAACTTTCTTTTGACAAGCCTTAGAGCTATAGTCAAAGCTCTTTTTCTGTTTACCTTTCTGAGAACATCGATGTCACATGGCATCACTGACCAAGGCTAAAAAAATGAGCAGGGCCAACAGGCCCATCCCAAAACTCCCTACATGCACTTGTTGAGCAATTGACTGTTACTCTGTTCATACAGTGAGCATCAAGCTGCAGTTCGTTCCAGTAAGGTCATGAAAATGTCAAGCCCAGCCACCTTCTGGATGGAGGTTACTTGCACTGGGAAGGGAAGCAAAGGGCTTTTTACACAGCTCCATCAGTGTGGGAGTGTCAGGATACACAGATGGTGGGGGACAGCTGAAGAGAGGCCATCTACATCAGCCTCCTCTTTCCTTCTTGCCATGCCCTTCTCCTGAGGAAAGGAGTAGGTTGGTGCAATACGTCTATCACGAAGATGCAAAGTATTTGCTGAGAAGCCTGGGAGCTATGAGAAAAATCTACACCAAACCCTTTTTAGATGGGATACATTGTGACTCATCCTGCAGTCAAGGAAACCTGGGAGTGTGGGTAGACAAGTGCCCCTGAATTCCATTTAAAGTCTCAAACTGGGTCTTAAATGAGACTAATGTGGTGCCTAGGACTCATGCCAGCACTGTCAGTGAACCAGAAGCTTTTCAGAGTCCCTTCTGGAGCTCTCCTCCCCAGTTTTATGCCTCAGAACCTCGTGACGAATGGCTGAAACAGAATGATCACTACAGCTGGCTCTCAGGTCCCACTGGGAATAGTGCAGGCTCCCAGGGAAAGAGGGCACTGGTTCCAATGGTTCAGCCCACAGAAGCCATTATGCAGTTGCAGCAGGGACATACTTGCTAAAGCAACCAGTTCCTCACAGTCTGCACTCAGAGGAGGGGAGAAAAGGGTGTATTTAGCAAGTGCTCATCTCCTTCCTAACCAATCAAGTACCCCTGTAGCCAATAGGCGACTAAGGACAGGGCCTTGAGTAATGTGACAGGGGGAAGAGAGATATTCTGAAAAGAAAGGCACAGGACAGATAGCAAGTACAACACTAGAGTGTATACTGGATGGGGAGGCCCTGGGTATGTCTGCACCTCAGGTCGCTTGCCTCACCTTGGAGTTCTTGGCCCCACTGCGGCCTGACTGAGCGGAATAGCTGCGCTGCACTCCCTGTTCTGGAGTAGAAGGGGATTTGTCTGAAGAGTGGTCTGAGCCTTTCTCCACCATGGTGTCTCCTGGTGAGTCCTGCGGAGTTGGAGACCTGGAGCGTTTGCGCAGAATTGGGGAGCAGGCAGGCGTGCTGCGGTTCGAGTTACTGGCAGTGCTGAATGGAGAAAGAGCACAGTCAATGACCACATACCAAGAGAAGCTCAAGCAAAGAATAGCGGTGCTACCCAAAGCAAATACAGGTTGGTAGGAGGGGAGATATTTTTGTATGCCCTCTGGCCAAACTTTCCAATCTTGGCTTCCTGAAACTGGACACTCACTGCTACCTTTAGGGCCTGTGTAGGAAATGTACCATTACCTGCTAAAGTGCAGCTATAAATCAACACATTTATACCAGCGTACCCTCTTGTATAAACACATTTATTCCAGCTTTTTTTTGTTTGTTTAGCTTATGTCACCTCAGAAGGAGTTTAAGCGACACTGAAAAAGCCACCCTTATCTCAGAAGAGTGTCTACCCCGAGGGTTTCTACCAATGTAACTATAGCAGTAGATGAACATAACACAAAACTTCCCTCAGGCTCCTATGCAAACAGCCTGATTTTCAAAGGTGCTGAGCAGTCACCGCTCCCATTAGAGTTACTAGCAGCTGCAGGTACCCAGCACTTCTTCATATCAGACCATCTATTTAGGTGCCATCCCTAAAGTGTTGCCCACACTAAAAAGGGTTTGCTGGTTCAGCTATCTGGGCAAACCCTCCTAGTGTAGGCATAGCTTATGAAAGCTTCCCAAGCAAAGTAGCAAAAGGACTTATTTTGCTGGCATAATTACATCTAAATTAGGTCTTTTGCCAGCACAGGTATATCAGCTTAAAAAAAAAAAAGCATACCCCTTGACTGAAAAAGCTAAGATGGTAAAAAGCTTTAAGTGTGAACCAAAACAGCCTCTGGGCACCTTCTGGTCATTATTATACAATAGAGCTCATCAAACACTGCAAAACCACTATACACAAACAGTAATTTGAATTCTAAGTTTGATCTCATTTGTGTCTCTTATTATTCCCATTACACGAACATTTGGAATTATTCCCCACTGAAAATTGCCCCGCATGGATGGATTATGTTCATATAGATGTCTAGGAGACATCTTTTGCTCCTCTGAATATCAATATTCACACGGAAACATAGTTATTTGTTCAGCAACAAGAGTATTTGCTATTCATTATTCATTCTTCACCAGTAGCTATTCTCCCATTTTAAAAGCTCTAGTCAACCAATAAGGAGGCAGAAACAGTGCTACCTGACTTACATGACCAACCATATAGTGTGAGTAAATAACAGCTAACAGTTCCTTAGTGATCCATAGGCTGAACTTTGTGCACATAAATTATACAGTGAAATTACCTACAAACGCAATAGCAGAAATCAGGGTTGATTTGTGGACAGAAATAAAGGGATCAATTTGTTAGCTAATGTATTTCCAATGAATAATTCAGCCACCTATATTATACAGAGAGGATTCCCCTCATTATGATTCGCAGTATAGCGATGGGAGGAAAATACAGTATTGCCTACCCCAGTTGTCCAAAAATTACATAATTAGCTTGAAATAATAAGATGATAAATACTGGGTCTTTTTATCTACCTTCTGGTTTTCAGGCCTTTTGGATGTACTCAGATAATTGTATTCCAACTTCACTCTGCAACCATTAAGGCTAGAAACTCAATTTAAAAAAAGGTAAAAGCTGAGATTCTCCTGCAATCTCCTAATTCCAGAAGCTGGAACTTAGGAAAAGTACTTAATCCTTTGAAGTTTGCAAACTAATTGCAAGAGTTGGCAATACCAAGAAAAAAAAGAACTAATTATTACTTAAACATTGCTCTAGCAGAATAAAGGGACCTTTACTTAAAGGCAACTTCAGACCAAATTCTTAAAATTTCCAAGTGCTGGGATATTAGGAGAATGTTGTGAATGAGAGTCACAGCTAAAAGTCCTGCTCTTGAAATATAATACTGCTTTAATTACACATCAATCAATCACTTAACAATTATTCCCAGATGTTTGAATATACCCACAATATCCACTTACTATACATTTATGGTCAGAAAAATGACTATGTATAAACAGTATATTTTTGCTCAACAAACGGGCTTCCTTTGTGTATTCTGAGTTAGATCCATGCAATCTAGAAACAAAATTAAGCTGTTCTTACTTCATGGCTTGTTAGTCCCGCAAAGCTGATACCACAATGGAAGAGTACACTGATGCTACTCACACATCATCAAAAAATTGTTAAGTTTCAATCACCAAATCGCTATCACTGGCAAGGAAGCATGATGGGGAGTGGGGTGGATAACTATTAACTTTATATTCCAGGTTTGTGTTTGCACTTTGCAGGGCTGGAAACTAAGAAAAAGCAAACATCTTTTATTTGTAAACTGATAAAATAATAAATATTAATACTGTACCTAGCTGTGAGAGAGTGTTTTTCATCAGAAGACACCCCCTCCAACTGCTTGACAAGGGAGGTCAGCTTCACCACCATCATTTTACCAATAGGGAAACTGAGGCAAAAAGATGAAATGATTTGCCCAAAGTCACACAGCAGGATTTTTTCCCAGCTTGGCCCAAAGCCTAAGTCTCCTGAGTTATGCTCTGGAGCTCTGATCCCTAAACCACAGTGCCTACAGACATGCTAAGCCAAAGGGATGGATGCTGCCAAGAGAAAACAAACATGGAACCCCTTTGCATCCTTCTTCTTGAAAGCCATCACTTTCCAGAACAGGACGACACTTAAAAGTAAATGTGACTCATTCAGAGTTCACAGGCTCAGACCCAGAAAGTCTATCGTGGATAATGAAGAAGATTGGCACTTTGAGAGCCTTCCCCCATAGCTATCTATGGTGCTTACATGGTCCCCATTATCACAGAATCAGACCACCTCACAATACTTCTATCCTCACAATATCCCCTGAGAAGTGCTTTCACCTCTATTTTACAGACAGGCACGGTAAGAATAAGCATGGCTTTACCAAGATCACACTTAGTCTGTGATGTAGCAGCACACTGAACCGTGGTCTCCCAGTTTGAAGGCTAGTACTCTAACCACTCAGCTATCCTTCCTCTCTTCAGCTATACATCTATTACAGCACGTGCACACATATAATATACAGGAAAAGGTTATTCTATGATCGCTGGAGCAATCAAGTTAGAGGGAAGGAGATCAGGAATGGTGTATTGTCATGGCAGCACTCTCTATCAATTCACTGTCAAAACACATGACTGAGCAAAGAGTAAATTTCTGTGCTTTCATCTTTGAACTCTGTGAAATAGTTTCATTTTCACCTCCATAAGGCCAGACTAAAATCTCCACTTTCCACAACTGAACTGTCAGCAGTGTCCATCAGATCCTCTGTAAAGCCCCTTATGGAATATGACTGACCCAAAGTCCAAGTAGGGGAACAGAAAACAGACAGACATGTTAATAGAACAAGAGAGAAACAGAAATAGAAATAGAAGTGTGGAAAAGACAGAGTCCATTAGGAATGGACGTATCCTTCACTCTATCCCATATGGGAGAGACCTGAGCTTGTGCTTATGAATCGGAAGGTTATCGGACAAACACTTGCCTAGCTGCTCCTTCCTCCATATTTTTCTTTCTTCCTCTTCCTCTCTGTTCATTTATATATTATTGAGAAATGCCAACTCTCCATAAAGGCAGTCCAGAAAATATAAATTAATAGGAACTATTCTGAAGACTGGCTGAACAATAAAGATGACGAGATGAGAGGCTGTAGAATGGCCCAATGCAGCCAGAATTCCTTGCTTCAAACGATCATGTAGGTGATAACGTGGGATGTACCACAGAAGGAAAAGAGAAAGGAGGCTGCAAACCTCATCTGTCTTCGTAATTCACCATCACTGAGGACACGCACAAATCAGTGGGATTATAACTCTGCATCATTCACCGTTGATCCTAAACTAATGCCAGGCAATGTCGTATGTAACTCATCCCCAGCTAAATCTGCTCCTAAACTTTTTGAACAATTTTAACAGAGGGCCATGCCTCCACTAGTGAAAGAGAAGCACATGGCGGGGAAAAACAAACTACAGCCAAGAAGAGTCGGACTAAAATTTTCTGAAGTGGCTAGAAAAGTTGGTAGCCTCAGTTTGAGAGTATTCAACATGAGATACCTCAAAGGGGTTAAAATTTACATGGACGGATATTTAGCAGTTTCTTCAGATTGGATGATTCACTTGCTGATTACCTCTTCTGTTTATTCCCCCTGAAGCACCTAGCATTAGCCACTGTCAGAAGATAGGATACTGAGCTAGATAGACCTTTGGTCTGACCCAGGATGGCCATTTTGTGTTCAGATCAGGCGGTCCTTTAGGGCATCGCAAGTTGAACAACCAAAATTACTAGTTACTTTTTAAAACCTTGGCTGTCATTTTAAAATAGGTCTGAGTCCAAAGTATTGTCAGGGGCTTTCTCAAGTCAGTTCTCCCTTCTATAAAGCATCTAGTTATTCAGATCACACCAGACCAAAGACCATTCACCATCTGATCCTGGTATTTCTTTCTTCTTTCATCTCCTTCTCCATTGCAGTACTGTACTGACACAGTACAGCTGTACCACAACCCAGCTCTGTAATTTACCTGTACTTATTTTTCTAAGCACTCACCATGTAGACGAGAGTAGGAGGTTCCATTTTCTCCTACTCGGTTTCCCATCAGACACATTCACCTAACGTTTGGAAACCATCAATTAAACCTAAGTCACCATTTAAGGAATTGAAACATCTAGGCCAAACTGGGGGAAGGAGGAATTGCTCCCAACTGCCCCTACTACCGTCATGCCTGCTGTCCTTCTGGACTCCTCTTACATCACACTGTATATTCAGCCTGCCTTTTACAAGACAAACATTAGAGGTTTTGGCCATTTCATCAGTAATTCAAAGACCCAGTCCAGCCTAACAAGCACGAACATTTCTACTTTCAGACTTTTGAGACTGGCATTATAGAATATCAGCCTGTTCCTTAAATGATGAATACATGGTCTAGCTTCCATGGACGGCATAGGTGAACAGCCTGTACCATCACCTACTCAGCTCTGTACGTTACAATTTACAACGAACCAAAACCAATACAAAGGCAGTCTTGGGTCATCTGATATGCTGGGGGATGTGAAGTGCACAGAGATCCTCCATGCATAGCTAAACAAGAGAAAGAGTCCAGCATTAACACAGAATGGGATGGGGTCATTGGCAAAAGCAAGCATTGACATTTCTGGCTGCAGGGCAGTGGAGCCAAAGAAGCTAGCAGAATCCAAGTCTGAGGCAGGGCCAGATCAGGACCCAGGTCAGGGGGAAAGACTGTGCACCCTTGAGGCCCCCCACACTAGGGGGCAGGGTCAGAGGCTCCAGGGTCAGAGGGGGTCTGGTGCTGCAGAGGAGGGGGGAGGCCATCGCCAGCACTGTGGAGGGGGTCAGGGGGACCATGGGCCAGCAATGCTGGGGGGAGGGAAGCAGTGTGGGCTGTGCTGCTGCAAAGGGGGCCCATAAGCTGGTGCTGCTGATGGGGGCTGAGTGGGCAGGCCAGAGGCCACAATCTGCAGCACTCCTGCCCTGCCCTGCCCTGAAACACACCAGCCAGGCTGGAGGCTGGGTAGGTGAGCTGAAAGTGAGCAGCAGCAGACTGCCACTCAGGCCAGCAGGGTCAGATTTTGGGGGGCTGCAGCCCCTAAAGCCCTTGCCTTAATCTGCCCTGGTTTCAGGGCTAGAATCTGATCTCAGTTGCTCATGTCAAGCCTGGAGTTAGCCTTGCTGATTGAGTTACACTGATGCAGCTAAAATAAGAATATGTCTCTTTAGCTAATAAAAAGTGGTACAAATACCTAAAAAGAAGTTTGGGAAACACTCATACAAAGCTGAAACAATAATACATTGCCTTCATCATTCCTTTTACCTGGAGATCCCAAAGCATTTTGCAAATATTAATTACTACACTTGGAAAAATGCATTTATTCCAATATTTAACATTTTTAGATGAACTGGTTTCACCTAAATTCCCACCTTTGTTTGCTTGCTTCCGTGAACACCTGAATGACTGAATTTTTTTACTAGCACCAATGTTTGCAGAAAGAGTATTGCAAAGTTGCATATAGTCACAGAAAGCAAATTTTGCATCCACACATGCCTCACTAGAAATGCTTCCATGCTTATCCAATCAGGGAACAGAAAAAATACCATATGACTCACCTGAAAAAAAAAAAAAAAAAGAGGGGGGACCAAACAAACAAAAACTCTAAGTGACACTACTGGAATTCTAAATATTTGGAGTCTGGCTGGTGGATCCTGCCTACATACTCAGGGTCTAACTGATCACCATATTTTAGATTGGCAAGGAGTTTTCCCTTGGAACAGAATGGCAGTGCCCCTGCAGAGTTTCTGCCTTTCTCTCCAGCATGGGAAACAGGTCTTTTTCAGGTTTAAACTAGTATAAATGGTGAATTCTCTGTAACTTGAAGTCTTTAAATCATGATCTGAGGATATCAGTTATTTAGCCATGGGTTACGGGTCTACGGTAGGAGTGGGTGTGCACGGTTCCATGGTCTGTGATGTGCCAGAGATCAGACTAGACGATCACAATGGTCTCCTCTGACCATAAAGCCTAGGTGTATGAGAGTCAGTTCAGAGAGTACAAAGTGTGAAATTTCATGCAAGTCACAAAAAAATTGGCAGAAACTAAGATGTGCTCACAGATATTCTGTGAGCAGGAAGAGAAGTTGATTAAATTATTCGCTGAGAATTATTCACTCTGCTCTGTGAAACCCCAAAATGCTTTTCTGAAGCATCTCCATGTTACAGAAGGAGAGACGGAGAAAGAGAGAGAATAACATACCCAACATCAGGCAACAAGCGAGTGGAACAGACATGGAGGGAACACAGGAATCCTGACACCCAAGTTCTCTGCGCTAACCGCCAGACAAAAAACACACAGAGGCTGCTGGGAATTATATGCAATACATTGCACTGCAGTAATAAACAATTAATAATGGAGAATGTTCAGGCAACCTCTCCGGAACATGACTGCAGTCCAGGGTTGCCACATTGTTCCAAGTCCTCTATTCTCTCTCCATTATGTCCTGTTCTATCCAGCCACCGCTCAGATATTCAGAGCCCTACATACACTTACAACACTGTCAGAGAAACTTCAAAAGGTTTAATCCATCAGGATCATACTAGAAAAGGAGCATTAAAACAAAGGACTGAGCAAAAGGAGAACCAGGCAATGCCTACTCCACCTTCACTTGCAGGAGCTCAGCTATTTATCCGGTTTATGAGATAACTATCTGGACCCTTTAAGCCAGAAAACCCACGAAAACAGCAGGCTTTTTTGCAAGATCCCAGCTAGCTCTGTTAGAATTGACATGTTCATAGTATATTTAGCATTAATGCTTCCTCTCCAGGCTGAATAAAGGATGTGCCAAGGTGCATTGTTCTTCATTAATAATGACATTGCAATATGCAGTCATGAACAAGGTCCCCTCACTGTACTAGGTGCTGTATATAATGTAACAATTTACCAGCAATGTTTCCGTCCACTTTAAGTGTGGATGAAAGTTCAGGGTGGCTCTAAATGTTGTGTCCTGGGGTTACTAGGAACTCCTTAAATCAAGTTCCGAGGGAGCAGCCATGTTAGTCTAGGTCAGCAAAACAAGCAAGATGTCCTGTGGCACTTAAAGACTAACAAATTTATTTATCACATTAGTTTTTGTGGGAGAAAATCCTACTTAGTCTGATGAAAACTTATGTGACAAATAAATTTGTTAGTCTTTAAGTGCCACAGCCTGGACTCCTCACTTGTTTTCCTTAAAATAACCTGATAATGAGGTGCTTCTCAAAATGTTGGGCTCTTCTGATGACATCTGCACTGCGTAAGTGCTTGCACATCACTGAAACCTTTCAAAGTCCAGCCCCTGACATGTACTGGGCACAAAATAAAAATCAGGATGGATTCTCTGAGGGAAGGCTCTTGCTTAGTTTACTCCAGAACTCATGTCAGAAAATTGAAATACATGTCCCCAATATTACACTAAATTTGTCTGAGCTGCCTCACTCATCTTTACTGCAGCAGCATGAATCTCACTGACTTTTCTTTGTAAGGTGTATGCAAATCTTTCTCATCAGTTTCAGTTCATATAAATTTACACATGCACAAATTTTACTTTGAGCTGAGAGGTCCTGCTTCTCCCAAACCAACCTCCAAAGCACAGAGGGGAAATTCAAAGTTTTGCTTGGTTTTAGTTTAAAACTTTGAAAGAATATTGAAACTTGCCTGGTTTCAATCAGAAAGCATAAAACAGCCCTGGTAAGCTTGAAACAAGACCACCAAGCACATGCACATACTCAGCTCAGGATTGCCATGAATCTGAGAAAACTTTGCCCCAACTGTCCAAAGTTTCAGATTTGTAATAAACCCTAGAATGAGGCAGCCTTCTTCCACGGTTTTTAATGACTGGTTAGCACAAACTCCAACTTATGCATATGCACCGCGGTATATGTGTGTGTGCACGTGCGTGTGCATACACACACATCTGCTGGGGTGACCTGATGTCCTGATTTTATTGGGACACTCCTGATATCGATGGCTTTTTCTTATTTATGAACCTATAAGCCGTTCCTTTCTGTCCCAATTTTTCACACTTGTCATCTGGTCACCCTAATATCTGCCTTGTTTTAAAACGATGTTTCCAAGAGGAGAAACTAAACCAGAGCACTTACCATCTTCAAAATCAAAGAGCTTTACAAAATACAAATCCAACCAGTTTGCACAGTATCCCTGTTGGAACTATTATGCTGCACAGACAGGGAAAATGAGACAGAGATGGACTCTCCAAGGCCTGACACTGACTCAGTGGCACAGAGGGGACTATGACTCAGGAGACCCTGGCTCCTAATCTTATCACTCTACCACTGGACATCAGTGACTATCCCCATTCCTCACACAGAGAGCTCTGCTGGAGTGCACATAATGTGTGTGAAGAGTCTATTTATTCAGCCTTTTTACTCAAGCACAAAGAGGACAAGAACACCACACACATTACACAAGTGCAAAGCCCTGTCCATGCTCACCTCCCCCACTTCAGCCCCTGAAAAACCCTCTGGTGCTCCTGTTCGCTCCCAGAGTTTTGAATCTGACCCAAGGAACAGCCATGACGAACGCTTTTTGTTGTTTCCATAGTGACCAAGGCCTGCAACAGACACGGGAATCTATGCTTGAAATGCCAAAATGGCTTGACCCACTTTGAAAATATAATAATAAATAAAGCTTTACAGGCCTAGCTGACCAGAGGCCTTTCAGCCCTGCAGATGCCTCCGCAAGGTGGTCTTGAGAAGTTGCTATAGATCTAACTAGGCGACAGAATGAAAGCAAGCCAGTCACAGTGAAGTCCCTCTACACTACAGGGAACATCTTTATGGGGTGGGTGGGGGGGTGGGTGGGGGTGTGTGTGTAAGTGCCCCATGCAATGGGGCCCAGGTTCACAACTGGGGCTTCTAGACGCTATAGCAAAACAATAACTAACAATGAAATAGTAACAACGAAGGAAATAGTTAGGAAGATGGGAAGAATATCTGCTCTCACCTGTGCTCAAGTCAATGGAGTGACTGCTTGTGCCCTGGTTTGATACAGGACAGAACTGGGCACTACCCCTACATGGTAGGAAAAGGGAACAGTCTGTCTTCATTACGTATCATATACAGGAGTTAACTGGTCATATTTATCCTATTGTATGTGTAACTCCACTGAAGCCAATTAAATGGAGTGAGACTAGGGATGAATTTGATCTCAGTGATGTACAGGATGAGGAGATGAGAAACCACGTGCTAGTGGAAGATTGCCTCACAGGGTTTGTATCCCTGGATGAGTGGACAATCCAATGAAGAGTAGCATTTGTGAATGATAACAGATTATGTTCATGCTCTAGTGCGGTGGTATTTACCTCAGTGGCTCAGGAGTCAAACTAGCAACTGACATTCACTAATAAGACCACAGCAGTGTGAATTCTGTCTCATTTACTTACGCAAATGTAAATTATTTTCTAGGTTATTCTGACCAAGCAGTATTATTTTATCAACTACAATTGATAAACAATATAGTAAAAGCATCCTAATTGCTTAACAGTTATATCACATGGTGTTTATAGGTCATGTACTGCAAAGAACCAGAGGAGACATGAAAGAGCCGTCTGCAGCTCCCAAGGCTCAGTCTGAGTATCATTGCTATAGGACAGGAGTCAGCAATGCAAAAGATTAGAAGAGTCATATTTTAAATTCAATAACGAAGTGTTTTGAGAGCCACAATGGGTGTAGCTTCCTGGTGTGAAGGTAGGGGGAGCTGGGAGCTCAGCCAAGGCACCAGCTGCAGGGGTCCTTGGTGTGGAAGGGGGAAACTCAGGTGCCCCCCCCGGGGTCTCCTGGTGGCGGTGGGAAGCCCAGTGTAGGCCAACCACAGGGTCCCCCAATGGCAGGGAGGCCTGGAGCTGGGGTGCAGGCTGCCCGCAGGGTCCTCCAGTGGTGGTGAGGTGGGGGGGAGCTCAGAGTCTGAAGCCACAAGCAGGTAGCCAAAGAGCCACATGTTGCACACCCCTGCTCTAGGAGCTCTCTTTGCATCTCTTTGAGCAATAATGAGAACCTTACTACCACCCTATCCTCCTCCCACCGTTCCAAGAGCTCAAGCAGAACCCCTGATTTGATTGAGTTTGCTGACTAATGATCAAGTGGTCTTGGAAATGGGCAAAATGAGTTTGGTTATGCTAACATATATTGAAACCACACGATATACCACTAAAATAGAGCCACCTCTCGGTTAAAAAGAAACAACTGTGTAACAGCCCATACCACCATTATCTGTAAAACAGTACTCTGCAGTCATGAACCCAAACACTATATCTTATGATTATAGTATTACTGTGTTTGGGGTTATTATTGTAAACTACAATGTGGTTTTTTTTTAAAGTAATGATACCCAATAATTTAAGAGAGGAAGTAAAAAAAAACACTAAATCAATTTAAAACTGTCAGATGTAGAATGTGAACTAAAATTTAGCGAGGACACAGGTTAGTAATAATTACACTGCGAACAGCACCAAGGGATTTTTAATCTCCAGGACACCACATTTGACAAAATGGCAACTTCAGCCACACAATGGTCTCAGGCAACATTGGGGTCACTCATTACTGAAAGAGAAGAGTGCTGTCTAATGACTCACCAACACGCTTCCTGTAGCACCTGGTGTTTCTAAGCAGACTCCCACCTAAATTCTCACCCAGCCCAACCTGAATAAACGTACTGAACCTCTCTCTGCCTCTGGCTCCTCCCCCTGTCCCCCTGCTTTGCCCTGTCTGATGTGCTGTATATTCTTCAGGGGAAAGAACACTGGCTACCTGGCAGTATTGTACCTCAAGAAACACACCAGGCTTGATGCTGCAAGGTACTGAGAACTATGGCCCAATCCAGCAAAACATGTAAGCATGTGCTCAACTTCACATGCTTCAGTTGTCCCATTGACACACTTGAATTAAGCACTGGATCACGCCTACAGCTGGTGCTGCAAAAATAAAAGCATAATAATAAAAAGAATATGAAATCATAGTACTGTGATGCCATTCAGGGAGGCAAATGTCGAAGCAAGACCTATTTATGGACTAGGAACATGAAAAGACAGAACCACCTGGTCAATGAATAAATAAAAAGTTTGCTCCATGCTCAAAAGTTAAACATATATCCTCTTTAAAAACTGCTTCCTCCACTTCTACTTTGACATGTGTAGAACATGCCACCTATCTAAATTTCTGCAATCTATACATTAGAGAAAAACGAGCCAGTCAGAATACAATATGAAGCAATGAAAAACACTACTCAAATTCAAACAAACTCCCAAGTGAATCTGATGGGAGAGGCTGAAGTATTTCCTTACTTCTTTCTCTATACCCCATCCCTGGCCATTTTTTTCTCATTTTTATTCCATCTCTCCTCTTTTTCATTCTACCCAAGAGAGGAGTGCTACAAATGGGTTAGACAAACATCCATCAGGAATGATCTAGGTATATTTACTTCTGCCTCAGGCTGTGTCTACACCGCCAGCAGTGCTGCCGACAGTGCAGGACTAATTTTTCACATTCACAGAAGTTGACACATTAAAACCACCCTTTCACACGGTATAACACGTATTTCCCATCAGCACAGCACAGAGAAGATGCCGCACAGATGATGAGCTATGAAGTCAACACGAGTTATCCAAGCTACTCCCACTAACTGCAGCCAGATTGCATGGTAAGCATAGACCAGGCTAAGTCAAGGGAATGGACGAGAAGAACTCAAGATTCCCTTCCAGACCTACATTTCTATGATTCTTTTGAATAAGGCTATTCTGAGGGTTTCTGACCCAACATGGAGCAGAGAGATCTCTTAAGAAATCCTCACAAAATTTCCTGCCCAGCTTTACAAACCAAAGAAGTTTGGGATAATTCAGATTTTAAACCAAATGTCAGGGTACCATCAACCCCCCAAATATTTGCAAGTTCACCTATTTCTGATAGTCACAGTTTATGCAGGATGCTCCCTGACCTCCAAATCTCCACCATACAGCTGAACCCACCTGGCAGAGCTGAAATTGAGGATGATGCTCCATGATGAAAGGCGAGTGAAGAAGATTCAACCAGAAAACTTCAAGGAATTGGGTGCTCCACACAGAATATACATGAGCCAGCATGGCCCCATGGCAACTGGGAGTCTTCACACCTGAATTCTACTCCAAACTCTGGCACTAACTGTGTGTGTGTGACCCTAAGTCACGTCTCTGTGCCTCAGTACATGTGTCTGTAGAATAAAGGAGAACACTTTCACATCTTTCTACAGTGTTTTCAGTCTATAAATACAAGTGTTTTATTATATAACTACCTTACCACTCACTGGGCCAAAACCTGTATCTGGAACTTAAAAGGAGCAAGGAGCAATGTTTACTTGTTTATGGGCAATACATTTCAGTGTAACTGAAAGTTAACAGACTGGCAACCATCAAAATTGAAGTTGTCTACCTCCACACAAAGCAGTGGCAGCAGCCTGAACCATTCTATCGCCACTGTGCCTCAATCCTGATGTGAAAGCACCAGCTGCAGGAGATAAGATCAGAGTTACTCTTCTGCAATTACCAAACAACCATCAGATGAAAACAGCTTCTGGCCACTTCCAATCTGGACAGGCTTCAGAGTGGCAACCTTAGGATAGAAAAATCTTTATGTACACCCTCAACCTATCCCCTGGATTTCTCAGTCATCCATGCCTAGTAGCAGCATATTGCTGTTATACAGATTATGCTTTGGGAAAAGTCTTACAAACTTAACAGGGACAAACCAGTAAGTTTGTATAGAAATCACACAGTATTCTATGAGAATTTCTATAAAAACTTACCAGAGACTTCAATCCTTCAGACAGAATTTTTAAACAACCCTATAGATCAGGCGTGGCCAAACTGCGGCTCAGGAGCCGCATGCAACTCTTGAATGAAAAACTGTCGCTCCCGGAAGAATGTCAGCAAATCAATTTAGGAAAGCAGCCCCAGCCTAGGAGTTTTAAATCTCCCAAACTGAGCATGCTCACGGGAGAACCCCAGCCTGTGCCCAGCTGCTGGAGCGGCCAGGTAAGGGGGCTCAGAGGAGGGTGTCAGCCCAGGGGAGCCAGCATTAGGGCCTGGAGGTTCAGGAGGGGATCTGGGACAGCAGGGAGAAGCAGCGTCAGGGTCAGGATTTTAAAAAAACTCGCCAATAGCCTGCAGTCTTCTGTGTCAAACGACAGCCAAATTTTTACTGTATAGGCCTAGTTTTCATGGTAACTTTAAGTAATTATTAGACTCTGACATTAGTAGGATCAATATTTGCCCTCTTTTTACGATAAAATTAAAGTATGCAATGAATTTTAAACTTAGTAATTTTGGAGTAGGTAAAATTATCTGGTTATATGCCTCAGTGTGGCCCTCGAAGGTTTAATAATCAACTTGTGTGGCTCTTAAGTTCCATAACTTTGGCCACCCCTGCTATAGAATTCTAGACATTGCTTAAAAATTTCTATTCAAAAAGTTTTCATTCTCTATGAAATTCTGTAACACATTTATGTATGCATAAAATATGATTGATCATGATTCATGTTTTAGGGCATAAACAGGTGTCAAGAAGGAATCCATCCTTCACCTATATATGGCATTTCACAGTCAAATGTATTCTTTATAATGACATTGCTTTTCTGCGAATCGTCTGGCATTGGTCACTGCCAGAGGCAACACATCACATCTGGTCGATAAACACACTGAATATGCTTGAAACACAGAGCACCACCTTCTCCCTTCCCAGCCTTCCTCACCTAGCAATACTTCTGAAGATCCCAAGGCAGAGCTAGGAGATGCTTTCAAAGCAGCAGCAACAGTTTGGTAGCAGTGCAGTGTAGGATGGTAACTTGTACACCCAACCTCCATTAATGATATTATCAATAACGCAAAAATCACATTTTTAACAAGCATTGTTCATCTTGAAAGAACACAAATCACTTTACAAATTATCTACTGAAAAAATCCCATGCCCACTACCAAAACACAGCAACGTTTGTGGTAGGGGGAGACAGACTAATAAAGAGTACACCATACAATGTATAAAGAGTGAAGGTAAATTTAGCTAAGGGGCAGACTTCTTCAGAGCTGTGTTTAGCATCCCTCTGGAACAGTAAAGCGATTGCTTTGTAAGGTCTGCACTGAACTTCATCTCTGTAACTCAGTTGTAAGGATGAAATCAAACCAGCTGGGATATGAATTTGGATTGAACTTGGACTTCCATTCCCCACTACAGAGTTGATAGCTTTTGCAATCTTATCATGAGTCCCAGGCTACTTGGTACTCTTCTGAAAGCCTTGGAATCTGGAGTCCAGTGCTTTCAGCAGAACTGCAGTTTTCATTAAAAGAAAAAAATTATTTCTAGTCCTCCTACTTGTGGAGGAAACATTAAAAAGCAACCACAGTTCTAAAAGCAAAAGGAAACACAAATTTTATTTTTAATCTCATTACTGGGCAAGGAAGAGGAACCTGACGATGTTTCGGTGCTTCGGATAGGTCATATTGCCTGCACAGTAATATTCACTGGTTCCTATGTGTAGGAGTGCCCACAAGAACCCAATTCATCACTAAACAACAATGCTGTTCTTTGGAAGGGGATATATACGTACAGATCAGTGGTAACAGCTAGATTACATAAGGCGAAGGATCAGGTACCCTTTGCTTCCCCCCGTTGGGGGGTGGGGCAGCAAGGTTCCCCAACAAGCAGTAAAGTGTAATGGGGGGGGGTCACCCAGCAATGCTCATGTTTCCCGAGACCTCCCTGGAGGGGAGATTGGTAACAGATAATTGACTGTCTAAAGGAGCCTCATGCTACATCATGCTAATGACAACGTGGGGGTGGACAGGGAGATTGTCTTTCTCAGGACAGGAAGATGAAGCAAGGGACTGACAACCTCCCACTCAGTACTTGCTGCTCATATGGATTGCCTTTTGTAGGCTAATGGAAGATGCTGAGATCTTCAGAGCTGGCTAATGGGATCAAATTGATTTCGTCTGCTGATCACCTGATGCTGCTCCAATTTACTGTCCTGGAAAGCTCAACATTGCAGTCCCTCACCCTGCCACACACACACTGCCTAGCACAGCAACATTCACAAGCTAAGGGTTAAAAAATAAGTAAGTCGGAGGTGTCAGTGTCAGAAGCCAGCAATGCAGACACACAGAATCAGACAGAGATGAAAACATCTATTAGGTCACGCACAGTCCATCTCCCCCAGGGGGCTGCTGCAGCATTGTTATTTATACAGCATATTCCCTCTTGCTTTACCCAGCTTTAGCTTTAAATGAGTCAGGCAGCTGGGAGGTCTTCCCTAGACTGAATGGTGCGCAGCCTGATGGAAAATTATCCCTAACATTTGCTTGATTTCCTACTGCTGGACCAAAAAGACACCATGTCCAGTGTAACTCACTCAGTTCAAAGGACTCATCCCCAGGTATGTATCTGGCTCACACAGTATGTATGCAAAATATTTATATGTCTCTTTTAAAGAATAATTTCTGTGACAGAAAGGGATACATTGTCAACCAAAAGACTAAGGAAAAGCAAATAATTTTTCTCAGGGCAGAGAATTTCTAAGTGTTCGTCTATCCATAAACCCTGACAGTACAATCAGTACTGCTTCCCGGTCACCCCCTCTGTCAGGTACAAGCCACCCCTGTGGACCATGGCTAGTAAAGTAACACCCTATACAGCCTTCCCTCATCATTGCAAATATATAAACCAGAGAGGATGGAGTGCAAAGAGGGGAGGAAGAAAAAGAGAGCGTTGTGTGTGTGTGTGTGTGTGTGTGTTGTAGCCAGGAAGCACATGGGTATACAAACTGACACACATCCCTGCAGCAGCTCTGACGGCTGCTCCATGACGCATTGCTAATTTAACCATTTACCTGCCTTGGGTCCTCTTTTACCTCTCTCAAACCCCACCCCATGCCACCCCCACCCCAGATGCTGTGAACAGCAGCAGCTTTCCTTCTGAGAGCTGGAGGGGGTGAGAGACAAGAAAGGCAGGCTCCTGAAAGGCTGGTGTGATCAAACTAATCATGTCATTATAAGCATCTGAAATCACTGCTTCAGCAGTTCTCACTGGTGGGGGGTGAGAAGGAGGGGAAATTACCCCAACAAGGGGAAAGAAACGAAGCATCTCTGCAACATGATGTCACACTCAGTGCTTTCCAGTCCCCCGAAGAGAGACAAGCAGCAGCAACCAACATGGACTCCGGATTTAATCTGCCTGGAAAGCGTATGTTCAGGCAGGAGATTTCTTCCCCCACCCCCAGCAAGCCTGTGCAAACCCACAGCACCCAGAAAGCCCCCCCTTCCCGCCTTCACCGACACATGCTGCAAACAGTGCACACAACACACAGAGGGGCAGAGACAGACGTACAAGCATCAGCAGAAGGAAGAGGAGAGGAGCACTAACCTGGTAGCCATTGGGGACCGTAGCAGAGCGCAGAGCCGCTAGGAATTCATTCATTCATGCAGTGGTGTGGGGGGGGAGGGTACTCACCTCCTGGACCATCTCAAAGCCCTTCTCTAAAGAAGGTGAAGGGGGGGCTCAATGGCTGAGCTAGCCCTCTCTATCTGCAGCCCTGCAGAGCCCTGGGGTCCCTGCCATAGCTCAGTCTCTGCCCCCCCACCCCCAGCAATGTGGGCTTTTGGGTTATTTTATGTTTCTAGCTATTGTTGGGCTGTACGTGTGGAGGGCGCTCTGCCTCCCTCCTTCTGTCAGGGTGTCTCACACACAGCTGCTTGCTCGCTGCTCTCTCACACACACGCACGCACACATCTACACACACGCACAGAGCCTGCTGCTGGTCGGTTTACATAATGCAACTCCTTTGGTGCAGGCAGCCTCCTCAATTATTCACGTCTGGCCTGAATGGTGCACTGCCAGAGTTCCAGTTTTATCCATGGCTCCCCTGAACATCAGGGGGTCAGTCATTCAGCCAAAATAAAGCTCACAGGGAGTACGGGGAGGAGCAGGGACATCGCCAGGTTAAAAATCCTTTGAGTGCACACACACTTAATATACTTTGCAGAGATGAAAGCTTGTCTTTTGCATCAGAAGTTAGACCAATAAATGATACTATCTCACCCCTATGTCTCTCTCATTAATATATATATATTTATATACACAACTCCACACATGGCTGCTTTTACATTCCACCACCACTTCAGACTATTAACTCTAAGGGTAGAAAGTTCAAAACCCCTCTGACTTCTACACCACCTAGGGCTTGCCTGTTTAACAGGGAATTTTTAGCTATTATATAGTTAAACAACAGTTCTACCATTCTGTCCCCCAACCCCAACGCTCATATATGGCTTTTTCATTTTATCTTATCCTCTTTCCCTCCCATTTCAAAGCAATATAAACTAAACTAAACTAAGGAAAAGGCCCTCACATGAAATGCAGCTTGTCTGTATGGAGAAATTAACTGCAATAGCTGTTTTGCTTTAAGAGTCACTCCCAATTTTAATCTGAAATTACTCATAATAGTAGAGAAGACATTTAAGAGTGTCTGTGCAATGGATTATATCCGTATAACTACAGTAGTTTAAATTCACATCTTAGTATATGATTTAGGATATGCCTACACTAGAGCTTATGTCAGAACAATTTATATCACTCATGTGTGTGAATAAGCCACCCCACAGAGCAGGGCTGGTCCTACCATAGAGGCGACCTAGACAGTCACCCAGGGTGCCAAATGCTAGGGGAAACTGCCTTGCTGCACACAGGCATGTAGTCCAGTGCACAGCAAGGCAAGAAGCTTTTTTGGTAAGTGCTGGGGGAGGGGAGGGCGCTAGGGACAGGCTGGGGAGGGGTAGGAGGAGGAGGAGGGAAGGAGAGGCTAGAGCCTCGCTGCTGGCCTGTGGCTTCGCCAGCTTGGGGTGGCCTGCAGCCCGCTCACCCAGAGTGGCCTGCAGCCTGCCGCACCAGCCAACCCACCACACAGTCCTCCTGTTCAGCCTGACACACCAGCCAGCCCATCACCTGAAACCCCGCCATGGCCCGCTGCACCAGCCAGCCCCCCCCACAACCTCCAATGCTCAGCCCACGACCGCCGGTCGCTGCTTGACCAGGTGGGGAGTGGGGGAGAGCTCGCCCTTTAGCACCAGTGTGGTCAGCACTTTGTCAGCAGGAGACCTCCCACCACTTGTGGAGATGGTTTTATTACAGCGACAGGAAAGCTCTTCCCCATGGGCATAGAGCATCTTCACCAGATGTGCTGCAGCGCAGCACCTGAAGCACTACATGTGTAGAATCTTTTTCTTACTGAGCTCTTTGCTTCCTTTTGTTGCATTTCATCCACTCCCACTATGACACTGGGTGGATCAGTTTCTATTTTGTTTATAGTCATTTACACCTTTCACTTCTAATGCACCAAGGGCCTAATCCTACTAAGCACCTTTAATTTTAGTCAAAATCACTGGGAATGGAAGATGCTCAAAACCCAGGAAACATGCTCAGTACCTCGCAGGACTGGGCCACCCCACTATCCACTAATGTCTGTGCTGCAAATACTGTAAGGAAATACTTGAAAAATGCAGATGATTGGCATTGTCTTCTTTTAACTTTAAGAAAACATCACCACTATACATGGAGCATACATACACTTTGTCTACGCTTTAAAAAAAAAAATCTCATTATTATTTATATTACCATAATGTTCAAAAGCCTCAGTCTCAGACCAGAACCCTATGTTAGTCTTCTCTACACATGAAAGTTATTCCAGAATAAGACAGCATGCACATTTAAAGTGGAGTAACTATTCTGAAATAGCCCCATGTGTTCAGTCTTAGTCCAGAAAAAGAGGGCCTTTTCTGGCTTATCTTAATTCACTGCCAGTGCATTAGCCAATCTGGCTAATTCAGAAAAAAGGAACTCTTATTTCAGAATAAGTGTGTCCACACATAAATTATTCATGACAACAATTCCAAGACAGCTAGTCCTGAACAGCAACATCACTGCAGTCAAGCCCCGAGGCCCATCACAGCAGCAGTAAGCACTGAGCTTCACCCCCCTGCCATCCTCAATTATTTTCCATCTGTTTATTGTTAAACATTTTACATTAACAGTACATGCCATTTATTTGTACAGTCACCTCTTCAAGATGCTAAGTAGGGATAATCCTTAACTCCAAAAGCTGACAAATAAATCTTGTCTATGTATGTGTGCATATATCACACACACACACACACACACACACACACACACACACACACACACACAATATGCATTTGTTTCAAAGCATCACATTGTGCACCAGTCTAAATTGAACAAGTTTCAGAGGGGTGGCCATGTTAGTCTATTTCAGCAAAATAAGAAAAGGAGTCCTGGGGCATTTTGACAGAGTAACAGTTTATTATTGTATAAGCTTTCATGAATACCATCCCACTTGATCAGATGCATGACATACATCTAACATGCCACATTTTCCACTTCGTGCATCTGACAAAGTGGGATCGTACCTACGAAAGCTTATGGATAAATTTGCTGGTCTTTAAAGGTGCCACAGGACTCCTTGTTTGTTTAGCCTAAACTGAGTAATTTTGCTATGTTATTGCTGTGATCTTGCTCTAGACTTGCACCTTTCCCTCCCTGATGTCTGCAGTACTGTCATTCCTAAGAATACAAAAACCATGAGTCAGGCCCCAAAAATCAGAAGATTGGCTTAAAAATCAGAAATTTTATTTAAAAAAAATTAGAGAGGGGTTTGGTTTTTTTTTCACTTGTCTTCTGCGTTTTGAACTTCAGCGTGCACCGAGATCATGTTTTCAAGTTTTCTATGAAACCATGAAGGCTACAAACTTTCATTAAAACAAAAAAGAAAACTGAGATTCTCCTATAACTATAGGACTACAAGTAGAGCGGTCTTACAAAAAGAATCAAATAACAATCGCAACAGTTGGCAACATTGTTAGCCACTTCATTTAATCCAGAAATGTCTGAATTTAGGCACTAATTGTATAAAGGATCCATAAAGGACAGAACAGACGTGGCCAAACTGCGGCTCTTGAATGAAAAACTGTGGCTCCTGGAAGAACATCAGCAAATCAATTTAGGAAAGCAGCCCCAGCCTAGGACTTCAGGAGGGGGTCGGGACGGTGGGGAGAAGCGTGGCATGGTCAGGATTTTAAATAACTTGCCACTAGCCTGCAGTCTTCTACATCGAGCAGCACCTAAGTTTTTACCGTATAGGCCTAGTTTTCATGGTAACCTTAAGTAATTATTAGAATCTGACATTAGTAGGATCAATATTTGCCCTCTTTCTATGATAAAATTAAAGTGTGCAATGAATTTTAAACTTAGTAATTTTGGAGTAGGTAAAAGTATGTGGCTATATGCCTCAGTGCGGCTCTCGAAGGTTTAATAATCAACCTGTGTGGCTCTTGACTTCTGTAAGTTTGGCCACCCCTGAGACTGAATCTTATCCCAGTGTGGAATTGCACTGACATTCACTGGAGAGGCTGTAAGCACAGGGCAGGGTCCATCCACAGAATGGAGAGAGAGAGGCAATGAGGATTCCTACAGTCCTTTGAGCACAGGCTCACCTCGTACTAACATGAAATGAAGGGGAGTCCACAAAGGCATCATACAAATGCAAAATCAGAACCTTAAGATTTTTAAAATTATTGAACCTCTCTTTCCCTTCTGTGAAGTGCGCACTACACTTCTGGCAACTGTACAAATCAATAATCAGAAACACAGTAGATTTGCTGATGGTGACTCTTACGCACTTCCACAATACAAATAATAATATTAAATAGTGATACTGCAAAATACCTCTTTCCAGGTACAAAAACAGGGTGGGAGGATTGTGCCCCCATAGTTAAGGTTGCAAGCAGATTTTTGTTTTAATTGGTGAAAATGTTCTATAAAATCCATTTTGAGTTAGAGATTTAATTTCAAAAGCTTATTGTAGTTTAAGAACGGTTTGAATTTTCTACTGCATTACTGGAAGTGGTAGGCTGGGGGCAAAAGACCACCACCACCCTCCCCCCCAAAAAATGCCCACCAAAACAAAGGAGTTGAGATGCAACCTCTGAGTGAATAAATCTGATCACTCAGGCTGATCACTAGAGGTTCGTACAGTTAGAGACACAGACCTCAGATTCAGTCCACACACACCTTGGGGATCTGAATTTCTACAAACCCCTTAATGAAGTTCAATTGATTTCTACACTTGGCATGAGCTTTCCTTCTCAGTGTGTAATCTATGTCAACAAAATGTGTAGTTTTTTACCTCCCTCTAGTGGCTAAATGATGTGGGATGAGATCCTTACTTGACTCAATCATAAGGGAATGAAACCTGGCCTTTTTGCATTTAGAGTAGTCATTTTCAACCATTTTTCATTTGCAGACCCCTAAAATATTTTGAACAGAAGAGCAGAGCTCTTTGGAACACAGACATAATCTGCAGACGCCCAGGAATCCATGGACCACAGGTTGAAAACCACTGATTTACAAGCATGCTACTGCATCGGCAAAGCGATAGAACAGAGCTAGGAGCACACATATAAATAGGGCCCTGTGCAGATACAAAGATGTGGATCCACATCCACGAGAATTAATGCCTATTCAACCCGCAACCAGCACTCCTTATTTTATATTCTTTTGCATCCATGCCACGCCTACAGCCCTCAGGGACACCAATCAGCTATTTAGCAACCACCTAACCTCCCTCCTCTGATCAGCTGTTCCGCTGTCAATTAGCTGTTGCTATCAGACCCCACCCCAGATTTGAGGGGCAGGGAAGCTGTAGACACAGCTGCTTCCCTGCCTTTGAGAGCCTCATTGGATCCACAAACTGCAAAAAATGGTCTAGGGATATAAAGCAGATATCCATGGCTTTGCAGAGCTCTTCTCATAAACCTCACTATGTGGTGTTGCCACTGCACAGAAATGAAAAGTCATGCTATGCAAGCAAGAGTTATACAATATTTCAGTAGAAATGATTCACAATATTTTAAGTTCACTGCTAGATCTGACGGTGGCAGTGTACAAAATGGGTACAGTGTTTTACAGCTTGACACCACTTTGGACACGCATTAGCCAACCTCCTCACTTTATTATATGCTGCTGGTCCCACCAGTGGGGGGCCCAGTGTCTCCCCAAAGAGCCCCACATTGATGTATCTCCCTCCTCTGGTCAAATTGGGGCTCATCATGTAAAACTTCAGTGTTGGACTCAGCAAACTAAAGCAGAATTCCTTTCCCAATGGATAGACTTTGTGACAGTTACATGCGTCAACCTGCTGAAACGAGAGAGCGCAAGGTCATCATCAAGGTTTTTCAGGATAGAATGAGTTAGATGAAATCAAGGTAGGTATTGTCTTCTAATATGTATTGGGATGAAGTGAACACCTTACAAACTGTGTTATCAAGGGCACTATGGGCAACATGAAGACGGCAAGGAGTACCTTAGACTTTCCCTTTACCTTGCTATTGTCATGCGTTGTGTGCATCTTAATGCCCTTTCAGCTCTCATTAATTTAGTTTTATTAAGGCTAATCCCACAACCTAGAGAGAGCAGCCTGTGAAGCAACACATCTTTCAGGATTTTGGTAAAAGTTCAGCTACTTATCCAAAAACACTTGCATCTAACAAAATTGGGAACTTGTATGTCCTGCTCCAAATGGGAGTTGTGAAAATAATGTGATTCTAAAACAAAAAACAGTTCATTCAACACTTCAGACTTATTTTAGTGATATGGAAAGACTGACATATTTTATACTTCAAAGAACCCAGAACTTCAGATGCTTTTCTAACCCTTATCACATCTGCAAATTTTGGCAAGATCTCACAAGAACAAGCTCTCTCATTACATTTCTGATTCTTCCTGCTACGACTCAAGTTCAAAATAGTGTGAAGACTGCCTGTCTCATGGTATTTTGGTACTACTAATCTAGAACCAGAAGGTACAGAAGACTCTGCAGAATGAAAAGTAATTATGGAGAGTGGGGAAAATTTTCAAAACCTTTCTGTAATCTAAAACAAAAAGTGTCAGTTCAGGCTTGGTTTAAATACCAGAGAATTCTTATTTTGTCTGAACTGGTTTGTGCCTACCCCTGCATAGGCACTTTAACTTTTTGTGGCTCAGGACTTCATCACTAGAAGGTCCAAAAGTCAAAGAATAAATTCCAACCCTGATCCAAAAGGCCCTAAATTTTGAGAGGGTTTGGAATTCAGCTTTCTATAATGGACCAAGCCAAATACCTATCTCCAAATGATTCTAACTCTGGACAGCTGAAATCCAAACCTGGAGCCAAATTTTGTGACTCAAACCATAGCCATATTTAGCAAGCATAGAACTGGTTAGATTTAGGATTCTATTTAGCTGTACCAGGTAAGAATTTAATAATGCAAGTGTTAAGAGTAGGGCTAGGTAGAGATTCTGGGCCAGGTTTAGTGTGCAGCATGACCAAGGACAGAGTCTGAGGTGACAGTCACTACGCAACCTGAAAATGATGCAAAGTTTAACCCTGAACAGGAAGCAGGACGAGCTTAGGGCATGAGTTATAGCTAGAGCCCTGCACGGATACAAATACATGAATCTGTATCCAAACTGCATCCGCAAGAAATGGTCCACGGATATCCGTGTTGTATCCATGGATGCAGATATAATGCGGATATCTGCATATTTGCAGGGCTCTAGCTCTGTGCAGATAAAAATATGTTGATCCATATTTGATCTGCATTCAGAAGAAACGGTCTACGGATATACACGTTATATCCGCACATGCAGATATAATGTGGATATCCGCAGATTTACAGGGCTCTAGTTATAGCATAGCCAAGACTGTGTTACGGCAGTGGTTTTCAAACCATAAGTCAAGACCCAGTACTAGGTCACAGACCCTTAAGTACTGGGTCACTGTGCTCCCTGCTACTGCTGCCAGAACTCTGGAATGCATTGCTCAAAGATGTAATTGTTGGGTCATAGGCGTAAATGATTTTTTTCAACTGGGTCCCAAGGAAAAAAGTTTGAAAACCACTGTGTTACAAACTTCATAGAGATGAGACAATGTTAGTGGATTAGTGTCATGGTGCCACCTATAGGAGTAGAACAGCACTTCCCACACTGTGGTCTGCAGATGCGTAGTGTTCTGCGATGCTACTACTGTGGATTCATGGAAAAGAAAAATAACTATATTCTCATCAAGGAAATTATTACTGAGTGCATATTATTTCTTTGTTATTATGTTAGAGTTCCATAAAAAACAACTACTAGCACATGGTGGTCAGCAACATGTTTGGAGGGGGTCCCCACACTCAAAAAGGTTGGGAACCACTGGATTAGATTTAGGGTTTGTGGTTGAGGACTAGTGTTAGAACTAGATTTTTAAAGAGGCAGCGACAGAGCCTTAAATACTGAGCTTAAATATGGTATGACGTGCCCCTGAACCATACTGCTAATCAGGGGAGTAGCAGCACTATATAATTAATGAATCCTGTGGAAAGGAGAAAAACATATAGTGGGGCTTTCAGGTTATGTAGACCTGCTTTGATGATTTTTTTACCCAGGATGGGCACTTCTCTGGCAAGCTGCTTAGTGCTTACCCTGACAGCATGAGCTGTACCTCCAAGGCCTGCTGAAATCAGGCATGCAGGCTGGTGGAGCTGGCATCTCTTCTGCTGTAACACAAGCTCACTCGTTAATATTGCACATCTCAGGCAATGGGAAATGACGCATCTGTCCAGGTAATTAAAGTCCGAGACTGATGATGGATATGTGGGAAATAGTGTAGTAGCTATACCTATGGTTCTATAAAGACAAGCTTTATATTTAACAGGGACATTTTTGCCTTCTTCAAGCAGGACATATCTGAGGCAAGAAAAAAGAAAAGTATACTGGGCTTTAAAAGGCTTGTCTACAAAATCTTCATGAGGAATGAATGATCCCATTTGGAAACAAAGAACCACCCTCCTTTCTCTTTCCTCAATGACTCTTTGCCCAGGTTCTGAATACGACCTATTTTAAAGATCTAAAATCTTTAGATTTTTTTTCCAGTTCTGTTTCCCAGCTGAGATCAGAGCTGAAAGAGCAGATGACTGTTTTCATAGTAATTAGCACTTTGCACACAGGTAGCATTTTTTTTCATGAGAACGTCAAAATGGCTTAACAATACATAGGTATCGTAATAATCCCCATTTCACAGATGGGAAAATTGAGGCAGGGATGGATGGGTAGTTTGGACCCAATCACATAGCATTTCAATGGCAGAGGCTGGAAGAGAATCCTAGCATCTGAACCCTACCCACTAGAACCTGCTACCAAATCCAAACTCTCAACCCCATGAGGGTCAACTTTTATTAGTCTCTATAAAGGGAACTTGTCTCTAAAGCACCCCACGTGCTCCGACTCCTACTACAATATGTAGAAGGAAATGCGCAGGCATTCACAGCACATTTAGTAACAGCTTGTGAATGTGATGTGGACAAAGAAAAGAGAATTCAAAGAAATCTCTCAAATGACGCCTTTGTGGAATCTGAAGGAAGAATCCAAGGCTTGTTCATGCCTGCCACCACCCAAATGAGGGAGGGAAACCCCAGCAAGTACGCCCTTAAGAGTCAGAAGCCCAAAGGTAGTTCACTCTAACCCTCACATGTATAATTCCTTCCAGCCAGAGAAGACTCCCTCTTCCCTCATGTACAAAGCTGGATCAGCCTGTTGCCCAATCCATGAAACAAGCATTTTAAAGCAGAGGAGTTAAGAGAGTCTGGGAAAATTCTGCCCCATTCCCCAGCACATAAAAATGTTCCTGCCCCAACTCAGACTATTATACAGACTTTGGTCATTCCCCGGTGGATGGAATAGGCTCAGTACCCATTCTAAAGTACACGGGTAGGGCAGGCTTTACTAATTATGCAAAGTACGGTACAGGCTCTCTCTTCTCCTCAGGACATAGGAAGTGGTATCAGCTTCACATCAGATGGAAAAAATGGGCCCAGCCTTCTTTCTATGTATAAGATAAACAAGAGTCCTGTGGCACTTAAAGACTAACAAATTTATTTATCGTATGAGCTTTTTTGTTGGAGAAAATCCCACTTCGTCAGACACTTTGACAATGTGGGATTTTGTCTGATGAAAGCTCACACAATAAAAAAAAAAACTGTTAGTCTTTAAGTGCCACAGGACTCCTTGTTTGTTTTACTGAACTAGACTAACACAGCTCCCTTTGGAACTATGTATAATATGTATCTTAGCCCCAGGGCACAGAACAGGCTCAGCTTTCTCCGTAGTTCATCAAACTGCCCACTCACCAGGGCACAAAGTCTGCTCCCTTCCTGGTGCATGTTATGGAATCCATATCCCCACCAGGACATAAATTCTGTTCCCACCATAATGGGGAACACTGTACAAGGCCATTCTCTTATCAGGACACCAAGTATTGTTTGCTAGGTCCTATTCAGTGCAGGAATGTGCTCTGACTCCCCTAATACATAACAGGCTCTAGGCCTTAGAACCTAGTACTTTACGGAGACTCTGTTCCCACCCTGATGCATAGGGTGAGCTCTCAAAAACATCAAAGAAGGGCTTTGCGAAGGCTCAGCTTTTTTGCCATTACAGAGACCAGCCATTCAGGTACCAGATCAAGAATCGCTCCTGACATGCACCCCCTTCTGGGTGTTCTGAACGGACAATGGCACTCTTCATGACATGAGACACTGTGGCTGCCAATTGCTTGTGAATTCCCACAATGGTGAGGGAGGAAAGGGCAGGCAATCATGTGCTCAAAGGCA
Source organism: Podocnemis expansa (assembly GCA_007922195.1). NCBI lineage: Eukaryota > Metazoa > Chordata > Testudines > Podocnemididae > Podocnemis > Podocnemis expansa. The sequence goes on from ML682025.1 coordinate 19,491,733, forward strand.
CTGGGAGGAGGGAGAGAGAGAGATTGTTCTTCAGGAACAAAGTGTCACCATCTTAACTGGGACACACAAAGAGCCAGTTCTCAGTAAGAACTTAATCCAGGATTAACAAGAGGAGGTCAGCTACCTCTGCAGGAAGACTGCATGAAAAGGGCCTAATTAGCTCACCTTAAGGACACAAGGGGAGCTGAAAGTGCTCATGGCAGTATATCCTACACCTCAGCAAAATAACACAGAGCTCCACACCATGGTCCCCAAGATGACCTGCTTGGAAACTGTATATGGAGAGCTCCTTCCCAGAATTTGGAGGGATAGTTCCATGCTAAGAAATGGCGTGCATGTGTGTGTGGGGGGGTGTTACACTAAGTATGAAAATCATAAAATGTATGAAACTGGAGCAAAACCTGCTACTGGAGAAGCTAGAAGCTCCATTGCTTAGTTCAAACATCTTCCTAGACCAGGGGTCTCAAACTCAAATCACCACAAGGGCCGCATGAGGACTAGTGGAGGGCCGCATAAGGATTGGTACATTAGCCCGAGGGCCACACCACTGAAACCTTTCCATAAAACAATACTGCAAATATCAGTAACGGTAGGGCCACAGGAAATAGCTTTAGGGGCTGCATGCGGCCCCCAGGACACGTGTTTGAGACCCCTGTCCTAGACAGTTCCCCCAGGGACCAGCAGCCCTTCTGTTTGGGATTGCATAACATCCCTGGGAGAATTACCGCAATTGTCTTCACACACGAGTAATATCACTTAGATTATTGAAGGTGGAGGTGGGGGTAGCATTCTTTAATGTACCAGCTGGAAACAAGGAGGACAGCACCAGGTGACCAGCCATCTCTTTGCAGATCACAAACCAGTATTTCATAGATTACTGGTGTAATGCAGGCTCCAGTCTAGAAAACAAGAACTTGGGCTATGAACAATTTAGACAGAGCTAAATACTCAGGTGAGGAATGGCCTGGGTGATCTCATATGTCTTCTCTATCTCAGATTTCTACAAAATTGCCAGAAGACAACTGTTTTGGGGATGAATATCCATGAGACTCCCAAGGCAATGGCTGAGAGTCTCATCTCTTGAGACACTCAAAAACTAACTGTTCCAAATTCTGAAAACTAGATGGTCACTAAAGAGGCATGGCTGGGTAATCAGTTTTAGATGAGGGCAGCCCCACTCCTGAACCAGACTTCGTTTCAGTTTATGTCACTTTCAGGACCAGGAGTGTCAAACTCTGAAATACCACCAGCAGCACAAGAATCATTCCAGCCAGAGCAGAAGCCTAAAATGCCACCAAGTTTATAAGAACAGCCTGTTCTTCTGAGATTTCCAGGCAAGATTTCCTGGATTATGTATGAGGCAAGTGGGACTGAACAGTGGAAAGACACGGAGATAAACAGTGACACTGGTTAAATCTGTGACTGCTGCCAACTCTGAATTCTGTGATTTTTGTCATGCCCCAGAACTGAGACTTCTGATATAAACAGACTCTTGTAATTATATTTCAGCCCCATTTCCTTACAAGGCCTCCACTTCACAATCTCCATTTCAAACCCCTATCAATAAAGACCTTCCCCTCATAGTTCATATCATAAAGACTCTGCCATTCCATCCACACACCTTTATCAGCCTGCTATATAGCATCCTCCAGTCAAGTATCCATCACTTTCACAAACTTATGAATATCAGCTCCCACCATATGCATATAACTAGAGATTCCATCAGATCCAAAGGGGTGGCCATGTTAGTCTAGTTCAGCAAAACAAACAAGGAGTCTGGTGGCACTTTTAAGGACTAACACATTATTTATTGCATGAGCTTTTGCGAGTGAAAATCTCACTTCGTCAGATGCTTGAAGATGCTACAAACATCTGACAAAGTGGGATTTTCTCCTATGAAAGCTCATGAGATAAATAAATGTTGTTAGTCTTTAAAAGTGCCACCAGACTCCTCGCTGGTTTTCATCCAGTCCAAGTATCTAAAAATGAGACCTCCTGGACCCATTCAGATCCTATGCTGCTAGAGATGCAGAATAAATGGGGACAGCCTCATCTACATCCACGTTTGATTAACCCACATTATATTCTACATTCATTTAAGAGATGCCACCCTAATATTATAGGTCATCCAAGAACTCTAGTCTTATTCTAGATTAATTAAAAAAAGAAACTGTCTTCCAATATAGGAGAACACCACTTTCCTCTCTAAACTTCTTCACCTTCAATTCTCCAAAAAAAAGTATATATATTTATGAATGATAGGGAAGCAGCTATTGCCAACACATTCCCCACAGACACCAATTCCCTACACTTTACTCTTCATAGACTCACAGATGAGATCATTACATCATCATCATGGGCCATCAAATAGAATGCAGTTACTTGAATTGCTGGTGTTACTTTTTCCTGGGAACCAGTAGTAAACAAAACCCCCAGATTGATAACCTGTGCTGTACCGCTAAGGGGTGCAGCTCAGAACTCTCAGTCCAAGAGGAGGTGGGATTAAGGTAGTTTAAGATACCTTTGTATCCTCCTAATGTAGGGCTTCTCCAGAGGGCACAGAAGCCCCCTGTTTAAGTCAAGAGAGCCTTGGGAACCTGTCTAAATTATGACAGCCTCCTAAGATGCCTTATGTCAGAACCTGTGCAGTGTTGCATGCTGTAGCACTGCCTCCCACATGACTCATAGCCATACAGCTGTCTTCTGCAATTCTTTTACCAGAGCTTCCACAGATGTGGAATATGTAGAACCCCTTTCTGCCACTCAAGTTCTTTTACCCAGTAAAGAGGCAAGAGCAGAGGGTGAGGCTCTTACCCACAGTGTGCTGTTGGGGAACATTCTGTTCCTAGGAGTGTCTTTTTCAAAAGAAACCTAAGAACAATGACACAGGGTCATCAAGGAACCAATTACACTTGACATGGTTAAAATTGAGAGCTGGTCAAAATTTTCCATATTTTGAGTTTTTTAACAAAATAACCTCTCTCCATCCAGCCCCCCCAATATTTTGATGAAAATTTTCATTGAAATTCCACTTCAGGCATTTTTAGATCTGGCTGAAATTATTCAATGACAGAAAAATTAATCAAAATCTCAACATGTTGGCATTTTTAAATTAAAAACCAAAAACTAATATACTTTTTTAAATTCCTACATTTTTACTGTGTTTTTGTTTTTTTCTAGCTCTGCTACATGCAAACATTCCTTCGACCTGCATTCCACTGGCAGCTTCAAAGGGATATAAGAATCTTCTTCACTTCTTGTCTAAACTGCACTGCTAAACAGCTGCTCTATATTTCATCCCAGAAGTGGATGCATTCTGCTGATGGATACAATGATACTGTATACGGTATAACCCTGCTTTACAAGGCCAGTGGGAAGCTTGATTCAATAGTGCCTTTAATACAGTTAAGTCAAAGGATTTTATTAATAAAGGAAAAGGAATAATTTTTTATTACTGTCAGTTTTGTTGTGCCTTTTTTTTTTAAACAGAGCCCAACAGGGTCTGAGGTGTCTCGTATTAATAAAAAAACATGGCCCCTGCCTTGAAGAGCTTACAGTCCAAGACCCCAAGCCCTGCACTGAAATGTGTGTAGGAAAAAACCCTGTACCCATTCCAAACCCACAGTGCAGGGATTTGTCCAAGTGAATCTCATTAACAAATCAATGCAGAATTTAAGACAACAGCAAAAGCAAGGAATGAACAAAATAACAGGGTAGAGTACACACAAAAAGCAAAAATGATCAATAAAAAAGAGAAGACTAAGATAAAGAAGCAATTCCATTTAACTGGAGGACCTTGTGGAAACATGCTGTAAATGCTCTTTTCATTCAGTTTATTAGACTGTGAGATAGAGTTAAATTAGATGTTCTTTTATCTGAAAAGCACCAATGTGCAGAGTTTTACACAGCATCAGCTACTAGGGAAGGGAATCTGTAAAACCCCATCCTGTTTCCCAGTGCATACAAATCCCACACTCCATAGAGGCAGACCCTGCTACATGCCCACTTCCTGTAAAAGAAAATCAACCCTTCTGTGCGTCATTCACATATACAGAGCATAAACGAAGAGAAAATTGCCTGACGTTTGTATTAAGCTTTCATAGTTGCCAACAAAGACAAGCAAACAGTACATCAGCTGTTCTGTACCACAGACTGTGCTACTCCTTAATGTTTCCCCTCCTTCAAAACACCACACCTCCCAATCTTCTCTGCTTCAAACACTAGAAGTGCATCCTGTTCCTCCCCATCCAACTGAAATCAATTCTGGGCCCTCAGGTGCCTCCTCTGAGAGCCCATCTTTCCTGCTAAAGCACTTCCCAATCCTTTCCATAAATCACTGCCTGGACCATCCTCAATCCCTTTTCTTAACACACTTCTCTGAACCATTCTCAATTCCTTTCCACTCTCACTGGTTGATTCACAAGACTCCCTTATCCTCACCTGATCCCTTTCCTGTGAGAAAGTCCTTAATCATAGAATCATAGAATCATAGGGTTGGAAGGGACCCCACGAGGTCATCTAGTCCAACCCCCTGCCAAAAAAAGCAGGACCACTCCCATTAGATTATCCCAGTCAGTGTTTTGTCCAGCTGGGACTTGAACACCTCCAGAGATGGAGATTCCACCACCTCCCTAGGCAGCTTATTCCAATGCTTCACCACTCGCCTAGTAAGGAAGTTTTTCCTAATATCCAGCCTGGACCGCCCCAGCTGTAACTTGAAACCATTGCTTCTCGTTCTGCCCTCTGTTACTACCGAGAACAGTCGAGCTCCCTCCTCCTTGGAGCAACCCTTCAAGTAGTTGAAGGTTGCTATCAAATCCCCCCTCAGTCTTCTCTCCTGCAGGCTAAATAAGCCTAGTTCCTTCAGTCTTTCTTCATAGGGCTTGTGCTCCAGCCCTTTGATCATTTTGGTTGCCCTCCTCTGGACTCTCTCTAATTTGTCCATGTCCTTTTTGTAGTGGGGAGCCCAAAACTGGACACAGTATTCCAGATGTGGCCTCACTAGTGCAGAATAGAGGGGAATGATCACATCCCTTGATCTGCTGGTAACACTTCTTCTGATGCAGCCCAGTATCCCATTGGCCTTTTTGGCAGCAAGAGCACACTGCTGACTCATATCTAGCTTCCCATCCACCATGACTCCCAGGTCCTTTTCTCCAGTGCTGCTATTTAGCTGATCACTCCCCAGCCTGTAGCAGTACATGGGGTTTTTTCGTCCCAAGTGCAGGATTTTACACTTATCCTTGTTGAACCTCATGAGATTCCTCTTGGCCCACTGCTCCAATTTGTCTAGGTCTCCCTGAATCCTGTCCCTGCCCTCTAGGGTGTCTACCGTTCCCCCCAGTTTGGTATCATCTGCAAACTTACTAAGTGTGCAATCTATCCCATCATCCAGATCATTAATGAAAACATTGAACAGAACTGGCCCCAGGACCGACCCCTGGGGCACACCACTTGTTACTGCCTGCCAACTTGACATGGAGCCATTGATTCCTACACACTGAAACCGTTGTTCTAGCCAGTTTTCTATCCACCTTACAGTCCATGCATCTAACCCATACTTCCTTAATTTGCCAATGAGAATGCTGTGGGAAACCGTATCAAAAGCCTTGCTAAAGTCAAGGTATATCACATCAACGGCTCTTCCCGCATCCACAAATCCAGTCATCTCATCCTTGATTCCTTTAACTCCTGCTGTAGCCATCCATCCCACTAAACAGCTCCCCAATATCCCATCCCTTTCATTCCCACTATCTGCTCCCCAGAACCTCACTGATTTTCCCACACCTTTTATCACCTTCCTGGGGAGAAGGATTCCCCATTCTATGCCCCACGCCTTAGCTATCTGCCCCTGCACTGAAGGTCATCCCTTTCCCAAAGTGACTGATGGATCCTGGCTACAAAGTACACACAGCACTAATGCACAATCATTTGCAGAAGCTGGACCCTCACACTGTTGTCTGTTTTCATATGAAAAATAATGAGAAGCAATATCAGTGTCACTTTCTAGGGAAGAATCCCATTCCCCAAGGTACAGGAGCTGTGCATCACCCCTGTTCCTTCTCCTCCCATGCTGACAGGTCTAAAACAAAAGACAACTGTGATTCTGCTAGAGGGAATAAACAAGGAGTCTGGTGGCATTTTTAAAGCCAAACAAACTTATTTATCGCATGAGCTTTCATGGGAGAGAAGCCCACCTTGTCAGATGCTTGAAGATGCGGAACTTACAGAATGGGAGCAACATAAATGCAGGGGAGTGTAAGTCATAGGACCTGGTGTGACTGTAACAGCAAATCAAAGCAGTTATTAGGATTCAAACAGTGGAGTACAGCTATTAGCAGAGAGGTGGATAGGGTACAAGGAAAGCAAAATTACCTGCTGTAATGGGAAAATAACCCATAGTCTATATTCCAGAATCCATCCAAGAATCTTACTTATTTGATGCATTTTATGTTCTCAAAAGTAGCAGACAAAAAGATTCCCACAGTCTACTAACAGCCTCACAAAGCCGAAACAATAGCCCCATTACACCATGCTGCCCGACTCCGGTGAGGCATCTGAATGTGGCTGCTGTCCACAAGAGGAGAAAAGCATTCACTGTCCCTTTAAGAACACCCTCTAGTACACATCAGCCAGGACTTTCCTTAACCCTTCCTGTTCCATCCTCCATTACCTGATTTCCATTATTTACCTCCAAAACTTTGCTCTCACCTTCTAAACAGCTTTCTCCCAAGCTCCTTTCCTATGGTACAAGGGAGGCTGGAAGCACTCTTCTAGGCCAGTGGTTATCAAATTTAGGGTCAGGACCAAATACGGGGTCACACACCTTCAGGCACTGCGTTGTGGCACCGCCTGCTGTCACTATCAAGAGACTGGAATGCATTGCTCAAAGATGTAATTTCTGGGTTGCAAGCATAAATGATATTTTTCCAACTAGGTCCCAAAGAAAAAAGTTTGGAAACCACTGTTCTAGGCCAGTGGATCCCAACCTGTGGTCTGAGGACCCCCAGGAGTCCTCAGACATATAGCAGGGGGTCCGCGGAGCCTCTCTCTGCTGGGGCTGGAATCCAGCTACAGCCCCAATGCTCCCAGCCAGGGCTGTTTTTCCCCTCCAGTGGCTGGATCCTGGCAGGGGGATGGGGCTGCGGCGGCCCCAAAGCAGAGGGAAGGGCAGGGGGCCATTGCTGGTGTGGCTCAGCTCCCCAGCAGTGCGGGCCATGGTGGCAGCAGCGCTGCTCGCCGGATGTCCCAGTGGCACCGCCAGAGTGATGCAGGCTAGAGTCAGCCCACACAGGCCAGATTATATAATCAGCTGGGGGGCTGCAAAAACTTTTTTTGTTAAAAAGGGGTCCCCAGCCTGAAAAAGGTTGGGAACCACTGTTCTAGGCTATAGAGTACAACAAGGATTCCAGTCCTCCTTCAGTGATCCACAGAGGATCTGTACAAAGCATAGGCAGAGCTGTTCCCTGGAGACATATATATAAGGAGGTTATATGAAAAGGAAAAAGAGGAGACCAGCAGGGGCCTGAAGTGTCTCGTTTTCCTCTGACTTCATGTCTCATCTCCTATCCACCACCACTCTCCAAAAATTCTCCCATATGGTCAAGGCACTTGCTTCTAAAGCCATTAGAATGGTTTTTTTTCATAAAATGAAACACATCATGTTCACGCAGGAAGACCCTCAATACATTCCAATGCCTTTGCATACAAATTTAAGCCATCTGCTTCCCTAGCATGACTTGAGGGGAAGAGTCTGTAACAGGCATGGCCAAATTGTGGCTCTACAGCCGCATGCAGCTCTTGAATGAAAAACTGCAGTTCACAGAAGAACATCAGCAAGTCAGTTTAGGAAAGAAGCCCCACCCTAAGTGTTTGAAATCTGCCACCCGAAGCACGCACCGAGCATGCTTACCACATGCTGGCGGTGGGGGAGAAACCAGCCTGTGCCTAGCTGCTGGAGCAGTCAGGTAAGGGGGACCTGGGGAAGGGAGGGCATTCAGACAGCAGGGAGAAGTGGTGGCATGGTCAGGGACAGCAGGAAGAAGCAGTGGCATGGTCAGGGACAGTAAGGAGAAATGGTGGCATGGTCAGGGATGGGTGGGAAAAGTGGCAGAATGGTTGCGACAGCAGGGAGAAGCACAGCATGTTTAGATTTTCTCATAGGCCCTAATGCAGTTTACTCATTAAATCATATTTTACAAGTCCTTCTAAACACAACATCGAATAATAAGAAACGAAAATACAAAGAAGAAAATAAATGCTACATGGCTATATGCCTCAGTGTGGCTCTCAAAGGTTTAATAATCAACTTGTGTGGCTCTCGAGGTCCATAAGTTTGGCCACTCCTAATAACTTTCAGCACAGCAGTCAACACTCTTCAAATTAAGACAGACCATCTCATCATAGATTCTCTGATTCTGATTCAAATGCCACTCTCATCCCAATAGAAGTACAAACAACCTGGAGAGATTAGAAGGTAACAAAACGAGCCAACTTGGAAAAGAGGAAAGGAAATACATCAGGGGGAAATAATCCAAAATACAGAAGGGGCTTGATTCACCAGTCTTTTAAATCTGTAACGTATTTCACACCAGGCAAAGTGGGTGGAAAATGCTACCATTCTAATTGGGTAACATTTTGCACCTGCCTTGCAGAAGTATGAATGAAAACCTAATCTGTCAGGTCCAGCTCCTCAGAGAGTGAGAAACCTAGAAAGCAGTAATGCTAAACCAATTCTCACCAAATCAAACATGAATCTGTGATGCAATATGGCAGCATGACAGACTACTGTGATTTAGAGAAGCGTATACTGAACAACAATATCATGTAGCAGAGAGGTAACAAACTGGTCACACAGAATGAGCATATCACTACTTGGAATATCATCATAAGTACCATATTACCTGAAATAGACTGATAGGTGGCAAGGAGCTTGAAGAGTAATAAAAATGACTAAAGGGCTGGAAGAGCTGATTTATGAAGAGACATTAGAAGAACTAAATACGTACAGTGATATAACGATAGCTAACAAACATTTGAACAATGTAAACACCAAGAAGAGAGAAATTCTAGAGTACACTAACAAAAGGTATAAATAAGAGTAATTGGGTGAAAGGAAGGAAGGAATAAATAAAGCCGAACATCAGGGAAGCAGGAAAGAACAACTTCCCAACAGTGAAAACTAGGGAAGTTGGAAGCCTCCTCATTCAACCTATTTATAACTACTAGTGATTTTTCCAGTGCAAACACACAGCAGGAGACAAAACTTGCATTCGCAGGGAGATGGGTTAATCACCTAATGTCATAAGTCTCTTCCACTTCCAAATTAAACATTTCTGTGAATGTCCTGTAATAGCTAGCAGTCCACCTTCAACAGTCTGTCAGTCACTGCTGTCACCTAGTAATGAAAGAACATTTAAAGGTTAAAGGGCTTGTATCAGGTTTGGAGACAGGTTATGGAGGCTTCCCCATCCTCATGTAACATGTTCCCATCTGTTTGCTTCACTGAACTCTAAATGAGCCCAAAATTCCCTAGTGAAACTTAGCCAAATCCCTGTATGATTTTTGAGTTTTAAAAGGAAAGTCTTGCACAGCTTTATCCAAAGAACCAGAAGTTCTCACGACTGCAATAACTGGCTGGAATCCTTGCAAGAACAAGTGTTCTTGCTTGATTTCTGCTGCTTCTCGTTCCAGTTAAGAACAAAAGATGTGCTACATTCAGTCATTTCTGTTTTCTGTCCCAAAAGTAAAAACTATTATCCAAATAACATGGAGAAGAAGGGTGGCCTGGTGGATAAGGTGCTGAAGCAGCACTCCAGAGATGCAATTCAATTCCTGGCTCTGTCAGTCTCACTCAACTAGGTGACCTTGGGCAAATCACTTAGTCTTATTTCAGCTCATCTGCAAAACAGGGACAATACTTCCTTCCTTCCTTCCAGCCTTTGTGTCTCATGCCAGTTTAGGCTGAAAACTCTCCAGGGCAAGGACCGTCTCTTACTGCGCACATAAAGCACAGAGCCACTGGGGCCCCAGTCTCACCTGGGGTCCTTAGTTATCATAGGATAAAAACAACAACAATGAATGTTTCAGAACCATACAAATGTGTTTATTTCAAAAGCATTAGGCAGTGTTCCTATTCGGTCTATAGGACACACATCCTCTCCTAACAGTCACAACTACAACCCAGCAACAGCTAGCCTCCCACAACTCACTCCCACAATGAACGATCAAAGGCCACCAAGTGACTATACATTTCCTAAAGGCTGACAGCTGTAAACAAAACAATCACAGTTTGGATGGACCATACAGCCTCAGTGACCTCATCTCAAGCAGAGTCACTTCCTGCAAATCTCTCTGTGCTTCATTTGAATTTTAAAGGGGTTGCAATGAATCAGCATGGCAGCTCCAGTCTTCCACAAGCCTTCTACAATGCCTCAGCCTTCAGTTCAAGTCTTTATTCACAGCACTTGATGTGTCATTACCACCACCACCTACGCTAGGGATGGATGAAACCTTGTAAACTATTTTTCCTGAGTTCTTGAGCTTTCCAAATCATGTCTTCTGCCTTTTAAACCCACGTTTGTTTGTTTATTTGCTACCCATGGTGTCTCAATTTTAAGAACCAATCTAGTTAAAGGGATGTCTAGGCTCTGTATTATGGATAGACAAGTCATCCAAAAAGCTAGATGGGCATATGTTGGTGCTTTATGTAGACTATATTTTATTTTTTCATTAGTCTTTTTCTTTCCCAAAGCTGTCCTCTCTCCTCCGTGTTTGTTTTTCACTCAACCAATTCTCTCTTTCATCTTTACACTGGGACTTTTCTCCCTATTTCTGCTTCTTTTATTCCACGCTTCCTCTTAAACACAAGGCAGCTCGAGCTGAACTTTCCAAATGGAAGTTAGGAAAAACAGGCCCCATTCTGTGTTTCCTTCACACACATTCAAAGTGGGTGTAGTGTGTTGTCACCAGCTCAGAATAGCAATGATTATTTACACCTGTTCTGCACTTGCCCTGCACAAGCTGAAAGGCAGTGACAATTCAGCCCCAGCAAATTTGCCTGGACACATGCTGTGTCTAGGAAAAATAGCTCTGAATAGTAAACCTCTGAGAACTAAAAAAAATAGCCGAGGATGAACATTGGTGTACCCCCTAGGTCAGTGCAAAAGAAAACCATTAGTAAAGCAGAAGCTCAGAGCACATAATCTAGTAAGAGCATAAGACACAGGACCAAAAAAAAAAAAAAGGTTATTCATTTATACAGGGCATTTCTGTAAAGCTACATCTGCACAGCATACCCTGGTGGTAGTGTATGTGTTGCTACACACTGCAGTGTATAGCAGGGAAGCAGACTTGGAGAGTAGAACCAGGTACTCGGGTACATACGCACAGCCTTCAGGTGTGTCTCTACTTGCCTAAGCTGCGCCTCTTTCTCTACCCATGTTAATACCCATGATAGGTGGCCTACACAGGTATGTACACTGCTGAAAGCAGGAAGCAGTTTAAATGCACTCTGTCTCCCTCTCCCTCTTCCTTTGCTGAAAGCACAGTCTACTGAGATTAGGGCTGCTTTTTAATGGGATATTATTATAACTATTACTTATTGATTTAAATAATGGCTTTGGCAAATTTCAAATTTTGGGGCTTATAATTAAATAAATTATAATAATCATACTTTACCTCTGTACAGCACTTTCCACCTGAGGATTGCAAAGCACAGGCATGCAGTATTTGCCCTACAACTGAAAGGTTCTTGCATTAACACAGCAGCTCTTTAATAGCTGACAGCAACACCACACAACAATTTAGAACAAGAAGGGAAAAAGAATCCTATATTCAGCTAAAACTCAAGGGGAATTTTAGGTTGTCAGAATGTGATTACGCACACTGGAGTTTAGCTAGGATGCCCTGATTTCTTGCAGAAAGTGTCATAGGATCTTCAATTACCATGATGATAAGGCTTGATCACGAAGGTTATTGAGCACTGTGACCCTGATCTGGCAAAGTGTTTTAGCACATCATGATCAAATGTCTACCTGTGTTCCTACCCTAAACACCAGTGTAATAATTGTGCAAAATATGTCTCATGAGGTATCATTTGAAAACCAACAGGTTGCTGGTCAATAGTATTATGAAATGAAATGTATGCAGCAACATTGTATGTATAGTTGTGAATTTCTCGTGTATGATGTTCGTAACACTTGTCCAAACCCATAGAGCCCTGATTAGCTAGAAGTGGATTAAGCAGATCTATCTTCAACAAAGGGATGTGTGTTCTACTCAATTTACAATAAGTAGTAAACAGAGTCCTTGAGACAGCAAGAGGTAGTTAAAGCAAATCTGCATTTCAGCATATAGAGGGGAGAAGAAAGTGCAAACCTAGCTAAAAACCCTTGCTGCCTTTATAATCTGAACACAATTTTTACTGAGGGGTAATCCTCAGAAGAATCCACTTCAAAGGGGCATTGAATTATAAAAGTGACAGGCAACACCTTAATCTATCACTCTATAAATCACTTACGCAGTTAAGACGACAAGGGAACCAGCCCTTTAGATTTTGGGGACAGATCCTGATCTGAGAATTTGGTCAGCTACATTGCTTGAGAACATGTGATAAGAATCTGACCTGAACCAAGTCTTTGTTAAATCTTAGCTACTAGAAGTGTTTTATTTCTCTAGTAGCCATATCTAACTTAATACTTTGCACTTGTACTCACTTCAAATCCATGTTTGTAGTTAAACTTGTTTTATTGTGTAATGAAAACTAACCCAGTATTGTGTTTAAAATGAACAGTTTGCATAATTCTAGTTAGAAAGTAAACTGTTGCATACTGACCACTTATGGGTGATGAACCTATAACATCTGAACTGTCCAGGAAACGACTAGACCAGGGGTCTCAAACATGTGGCCCATGGGCCACATGCAGCCCCTAAAGCTATTTCCTGCAGCCTTCAATGGCACCATTGTTACCAATATTTGCAATATCACTGTATGAAAAAGTTTCAGTGGTGCGGCCCTCGGGCTAACATACTAGTCCTCACGTTGATTTGAGTTTGAGACCCCTGGACTAGACAATGAATAACACACTTCACACTTTGGAGGAAAATTCAGAACTAGGAGCATGTTGGGGTCACTCAAAGTAGAAACCAAGATTGCTGGAAGTCAGAGAAAGGCTGATACATTGCTCATAGGCTGCAGGGGTCAGAGGAGCTGGACCAGGATTCTGACTATACACAGACACTCGGGATGGGACCTGTGTGCTGTTTGTCAGGGGCTCAGGCTGTGAACTACAACAGCAAAGTACTGAGAGGCACAGCATGTTGCAGGGCAGCTGGTGACATAATTCTCAGTGCTCTGGATTGCACACTGGAACATGACACATGCCAGCAGTCCCACTGACTTCCATGGAAATAGGTAGTTTGCTAGAAGAAGATCCTTTAAGAGTTTTTTTTCTGGATTGAAGACAAAAATCCTCAATGCACTGCAGAATTGAGCCCCTGTGGCATTTTTCATTGGCAGCTCTCAAAGTGTTTTTTCAAGGAAGAGCAAGTATGATGCACCTGAAGTTATAGATTGAAGAAGTCAGATTGATCACACAGAAGCTCAGTGACACAGCCCGGAATAAAATCCATGTCTCCTGACTTCCGGCCCAGTACCCATTCACTGTACCATGCTTTCACAGCCAGCCAGAAACTTACTTCCATGTTACATTTAAAAGGTGCCTCCTACTCAAGTAGCACAGCACCTGCACAGCAGTTCAGCTGTAAGAGGGGAAATTGACACCTACAGATTTTGCCCTTTAGCTCATGCAACGACATACACCCTTCTGTGCTTTGACAAAGGAAGATCTCTCCAGCAATCCAGTGTCACCTTTATTTATGATCCACTGGAATGTCTATAAAATTATAGCCCCTGCTCTAAGAAGGCCCCTTTACCTGACATTTCTGAGCAGGCTAAAGGCCTATACAGAATGAGGTGGCTTTGCCATTTAATGAAAGCACACAGTGCAATTTTAGACTGCCACAAGCAATCAGGATTCATTTAGTCCAAGCCATCTTCTGTCCAAACGAAGATATGCAAGGAGAAATACAGGGATGTTGCAAGCAGAGCTGTGCGAAGCTCTGCACAATCAATCAATCTGCAGGTGTTTGAGACAGCTTTTCTGTCTCTGGTTTCACAGGGGTCCACATCTAGAGCCAGCTGAATAATGGATTTTATGGTTTCCTGGCAATGCTGAGAAACAACAAAAAACCCCATTGTTCTGGGTAGAACCCAAAAGGAAAAAAAACTTACCAAATGTGTAGCAAATTGATAAGTAAAATATATATTATATATTTCAGGTTGAAAGAAACATTTCATTTCATTTACAAGCATTTATGTTTTTTAAAATTAAAGGACATTTTGAAATGAAGGCATTTTGAATCCAAACTACTTGTTTGACATTTTTAGAATTTTTTTTGTTTTTAAGCAAACAATTCCATAAAACTGACATAAATTCACAAAATGTTTTGGGTGTCACTCAACCTACCTTTTTAGCTCCTCCAACCCTCTCCAAAAATTTTCAGCCAAAAAATGTCATTCGGCTTTAGACACATTCCTTTTGTGTCCTAGGTGCTAATGAGCACTCCCATACCCCCACCCCCACCCCAAATCCAACAACAAAGAAAGGTCCAATGGGCCAGCTGTGTTAGTCTTGTTCAGTAAAACAAACAAGGAGTCCTGTGGCACTTAAGGACTAACAAATATATTTATTGCATGAGCCCTGGTGGGAGCAAATCCCACTTCATCAGACGCTTTGAAAGCTTCTGACGATGTGGGATTTTCTCCCATGAAAGCTCATGCAATAAACATATCTGTTAATCTTTAAGTGCCACTGGACTCCTTGTTTGTTTCTTTTTCAACAAAGGAAGGAAAATAGTGGGATATTTTTTAATCTGACTGCAGTGAAAAGCGTGCCAAACAAAAAAAAAAAACCACTGGTGGTTTTTGGAAGGTTTCCACCAAGAACTGCCTCACCGGAACAAATCCAAATCTCAGCCTCAGCTCTGTACCACCATTATCTCAGGCCATCTCCAAACAGTCCACACCCACTGCAAAGTTTTCCTATGACTGTCATTTTATCAGTGCTTCACAGGATTCCACCAATGGCATTAACTCAAAAACATGGTCCTAAGAGGTCCAGCGTACAGAGTCTATTCCTAGGCCTGGGCTGTAGTCTCTGCTTAACCACTGACTCACTGCACATATGGCCTTGGGCACGTTGCTTATGGTATAATTAGACAGCACACCAAGGTTTGGATTCAAACACTCATCCCACTGTACACAGATCAGCCTGATTTGGGTCAGCAAGTACTAGGGATCAGGGCCTAGACCCCTGCTAATGGAGCGGGTCAGAGTTCAAGGTCCATTGTGAATCAGATCCAAGCCCTGTCATTTTGTAGCTTGGACACGGCTCACGCCGCAGACCCAGTCAGAAGTGCATAGTGCAATATGGACACATTAACGAGGCAATTCAGCAATCGTAAGCCCAGAGGGATATACAATGCAATGTCGACACTCAACCACAGACATGGAAATATCGAGTCCACGAGCTCTGTTCCACAAAATACCCATGAGGGTCTGATTCAAAGCCCAGCTCAGCTCCAATGCAAGTCTGTTCATTGACTTCAAAAGGTCTGGATCAGATCTTTAGCCCCTCTTTACATCAGTTTCCCCTTCTGTAAAATAGGGATAATGATGCTAACCCAACCTTGTAAAGGGCTTCGAGATGAAGAGATGAAAATGGGCTATACAAGTGCTAAGCATCATCAATTCCCACTCCCACAAGTACTGAGAAACTAGCACAAAACTTGCTGTTATTTGACCTTATTATCATGTGGACATACTACATTTATAAGACCCAGATCAGAAATGCCCCAGAAGATTTTCAAGTGAGAATGAAAGGAAATGGCTAGTGTTACCCTTTATAGGCAATGATTCAGTCAATGGAGTTAAAGGTATTTGTTCAAGTTCTGGCCAAAAGCAGAGACATTTGATCCACAGCATGATATGTTACACCCTCCCTTCCAACAATGTCATCAATGGCAAGATTCAAACATTTTGATTCCCAAGGATAAATTACAGAATTTAAAAACCCACATTTCTAAAATTTAACGGTCAGGTTTGTAACCTGCACATAAACAGGGCTTATTTGACTAGTCTTCAATGGAGGGTTAGCCTCATTCATTTTTTCTTTCAAATAAAGCGTAAAGAAAAGGAAGATACATATAAAGAGGAGTACTGAATATACAGGAAAGAAGAACAAAAAAAATGTAGTGTGTTAACTTTTACAGTGAAGGTCAAACACTACAGTACATTATGTAACTTCACTTGAACTACTTAGCTAGGCTGCCTACTAAAAGAAAAATAATAAGCGAGATATTCATTTGATTCATTCAACTTTTATTCCCATCTGCAATAGAACAAAGTTCATTTCCACTGCATGGCATAGCTCTTAAATCTCTGAAGTATCTCTACAGAACTGGAAATTATTCAGGACTCCATCGTAAAACTCTGTAAATGGGGAGCATCCCAGATATACACACACAATTAAATTAAACTCTCAGTGATTGCAGGGTAAATCCAGACTTGCACCTGTATTAATTGAGAAGAGAATTTGTCTCCCTGGACTCTCTCTTGCTGCTCAATTATATCAATCTTCAAAGAAGATGTATGGGTAGATGTTTCAGTCACATATGGCTTACAGGCTTATTAGGTTCCATGCCCCATCTTACATAACGATGGTTATGAGACAACGAAAATCAAGGGAGAGGACAGCTTTCATAACCTATCGTGGATACAAACAAATTCTGGAGTGAGTATCCTTATAACGTACATAACTGAAACTGCCTAAAGTTAATCCCACTGCTCCCTGAGATCAAACAGCCAGAGTTTCTAATTTTAGTGTTGATGTTCTATATGCATACTGAGTTCTCTAGCTCCTCCTCACCCCGACAACTGTAATATACACCTTTTTCTGTTAAGGGGTTGAAACATCATTTATTTCTTGCTCACACAAGAGAATCGGATTTTACAGGTTTTCAGGTCAACTCTTTGATCTTCACTTTCTCCACAGGCTCCAGAAACATTCTAATCAATAATCGAATACTAGAAAAGCAAAGAAAGCCGAGAAAGAAGGAAACCAACCTATCATTAGCATCCTATTTATGCAAAAGAGAAAAGAGGGGGGAGGATCTAAGCCTTGATGACCTCTGTAGGTCATTGCTACAGTGGCCACCTGTCTCTATTTTCAAATGTGAGAGATTTCAGAAAGAAAAAAAAAAAGGCAACCAGCTAACCCAGGATGCTGCAAAGAGCACTGCTGGTTATTCCATAGGTCAGGGGTCTCAAACTCAAATCACAAGGGCCACATGAGGACTAGTAATGTTAACCTGAGAGCCCACATCACTGAAACGTTTTCATACAATGATATTGCAAATACCAATAACAATAGTGTCATTGCAAGCTGCAGGAAATAACTTTAGAGGCCGCATGCAGCCTGTGGGCCATGAGTTTGAGACCCCCTGCCACAGGTGATGCTTCTCCCTCCAAGTGCATTTTGAACTAACATCTCTTTAGTGTCAGGTATGCACTGTGCTGCTAGAGTTGCTGATTTTTCTATGGAACGTAAAACCAGGGTGCTACCTTCTTAGTGTCATAATACATGACATGGTGCCATACTTATGCTTTACGATGGAGCACTTCTATGAAAGAAAATTAATTCAATGTGTTATAACATAATTTTGGTTGACTCAGTGACATGCACTGCAGTATAAGCATAACGAAGAAGGAGTCCTGTGGCACTTTTAAACACTAACAAATGTTTTTGTTGCATGAGTTTCTTGAGAAAATAAACCCACTTTGTCAGATGCTTTGAAGAATAAGCATGCTATGGCATAAGATGATATCCTACGATATTATGATGTTACCTACTGACATGATGAGCTTTCACTGTGATACGACAATGCCTCAAGACATTGTGATACTGCATTACAACATGAAGATACCACATTTTGATACCACATCTCAATAGTATGGTGCTGCACTGTTAAATGATGACCTTGTATTATCATGTTATGAGGCTACACCATCAGAATGTTCTTTGACATGATAGCATCAAGATGTTCTAGTACTGCATTGTGATACGACATGACAGCCTCACACAATGACATCATGATATGTTGCTGCATTGGAATTTGATCACTTCATGCAAATTTATAAAGTCTCATTGCAATATTTACAGCACTGAATTATGGTGGCGGTATATTGTGTGACCATGTTGTGCTGTGACATAATTGCTCTGAAACATGACTGCATTTCACTACCACTTCAGGATGTAGAGCCTACTATATGATGACCTCACATGACACTGCCTTGCTGATGCAATGGGACATGGTAACATTACCCCGGAACAGGATGTTGCAATAAAAAAAGTATGATCCTGTGAAGCAAAGGATTTGTCCTCAAATGGATACAGGTGAATCCATAGGCAGAAAGGGCAGCTGACGGCAGTCCATCCCTGAGCTGTAACTCTTTCTACTGCAGAAAGAAATCAAGCGCCTTTCAGAAACTTGCTTCAAGAGGAAAGCTGCAGTAACCTTACTGTTCTCCTCTGAAGCGGCAATCAGTGACTTCTAGGCAGACGTGACTGAAAGTTGCATTAGCCTGCCATTTGCTTGATGGTATAGCTTCAAATACTGCCAATCAAAAGTGCGATCGTTCCAGGAGCAAGTGATAAAACCCTTCCTATAACGACGACTTTTTACCATCTAAGTTTGAGACTACGCAACACGACCTACACATTAATATAACCTACATGGGAACAAAGGAAATCTGTACTTCAGCCTTCAATCTAATCTCCTCTTGAGGCATGCACATGCGGCCATTAAGAACAATTACATGAGACTAGGAAAAATAGGCCCTAAAAAAATCATCTTTAGTACACCCTTTGTGCCTAGGAACTTCAGCACACCTGGCAAATAAAACCGAACGTTCACATTTCTGAGACAGAAACACCGTAAGTACAGTGGGGTAGGTGAAAACAGAGTGACAGCCTACAAAACCCCTCTTTACAAAACTGTGCATGCAATATGGGATCTCTTGTCTGCCTCCACTGAAAGGCAGTCACCTCCATGAAGGAAAGTGATATTCTGCTTAATATGCAGAAGGTCCTGGGTTCAAGCCCCAGGGGGCTGGACTCGATGATCTCACGAGGTCCCTTCCAACCCTATGATTTGATTCTATTCTAATTTCCATAGTGATTCTATTTTATATTTCTTTACTTGAAAGACAAACAACCAAGGAGTCCTGTGGCACTCAAAAACTAACAAATTTATTTTTTGCATAAGCTTTTGCGGAAGCAAATCCCACTTTGCCAGACGCTTCAAAGATGGGGGAACTTACAGCACAGTAGGAAATAAATACAGGGAAGTGCAAATCACAGGAACAGTTCCTATGACTCACACTTCCCTGCATTTATTTCTACCTTTTTGTAAGTTCCCCCATTTTCGAAGTTTTTTTCTCCCATGAAAGCTCATGCAAAAATAAATTTGTTAGTTTTTGAGTGCCACAGGACTCCTTGGTTGTTTGTTTTACTGAACTAGACTACCACGACTACCCCTTTAGATTCTAAAAGGAAGAAGTACAGAATAACTTCTCCTACAGGAACTATGAAGAGGGAAATGCAGACATACACAACATACTGGAATTTGGCCAGCACACTTACATTAACACATTACTCCTCTAAAAATGCCACAGAATCTTTAATGAACTCAATTCCTGAGTCTTGGTTCTGAGAAGCAAGCCAGTACCTACAGTAACTTGGGGTCCCTTTGCATCACGTTGGGGCACTCAGCCCTGACTCAGAGGGAGGAGCGACACCTACTGAACCACCATCAATTCTTTCAATGTCCAGGACCCCACCTAAGCTTCTGAAGTCCCCCATTCAACGCTAAGCCTACCAAACGCTACTGAACTTTTGAAATCTGACAAGGCTACAATCCAATGTGACCGCTGCTGTTCCATCATTTATGAACCTTAAATATATTGAATGTGTGTCAATGGTAGTTACACTATTTAAAAAAAAAGGTCCAGCATTGGTCATGGTCCACAACAGAGGCTAGCATGATGGGGTTCTGTATTATTAGGCACACATGGTTACCGAATTTATAACACATATTGCTTGTCTGGTGACACTACTAAGCCATTATGCAACTCATCACTTCAGCAAATGACACATAAGGCAGTGTGCATCAGAGGAAAGTTTTTTTTTTTCCTTAAGTAGATAAAATCATGTAGGATTTTCAGATATTAATAAATTTGCTATTTATAGGTACTATATCATATATGTGCATATCCACATACACATTACTCGGGCTGCACATAGCCACAGAACCACAAAATAAATAAATAAATAAATAAATAAATAAAGATGAAAACTACCTCAAGTCATTCCCGGCATGAAACCATCCATGGGTCCCACAGCAAGGTGTTTGTCTGATGCATGCACCTACATGTTCAAGTGCTTTTTTCTTCCCCTCCATACAACAAAATAAAAAAAAAAAAAAACCAAACCAATTTTGCCCTTCTCCAGCACCTTCTGTGTAAGGTTCTGAAAAGACTTGATACCCACTAATAAAGCAACTCCCATAGCATCACTGTAATGCAGGGGACTAATTTTGTTCCCCTGATTCCCATTTTACACCAAAGCAAAAAAGGATTTTGAGAAGACGTTCGTCCAGCACACTAGGAACTACTGCCATGGCCGATATAAGTTACAAAGTCATGGTGCAGTAAAAAGGATGGAACCTTCCCCATTGGATACAGCTCGCTTTACCTTTTTTTTTTTTTTTTTTAACAGACTGTGAATTACTGAGAGACAATCAAATGTCCATCTTGCACCAGGAGAGTCCATTTGATTTAAATCAGATTCATGTTCAACTTGGCCACGCACCCTCGCTGGCCAAATTTGCTCCCACAGCCCCTTTTCTTTTACAGCCCAGCTCTCCAACTCTGGAAAGGAAGCAGCTTCCTCCCAGCATAGGGGAGGTAGCCTTCCCAAAACAGCAGCCAGCTGTGAAATACAAGCAGGGAGCCGCGGCTGGGATGGGCAGCAGCTGATGAGGCCGGAGCAGAGGCAGGGGGCTGGTGCAAAGACGCCGGGGCTGCAGACCTCTCCCCATCGCTCAGGCTCACCTCTTTTTCCCTGCTGCAGGCGGGAGGGCGCCTGCCCCCCACTTACCAGGAGAGCTTGAAGCCTTTCATCAGTACAGCCGCCACCACCCGCTGCCCGCCTCCTTCTCCGCCCGCTGCCGGTGCCAGGACATAGTGGAGCAGCCGGGGCAGGAGGCGGCCCCCCGGCCAGCGCAGCGTCCCATGCACGGCGCCCTTGCGGCAGGGCCCCGGCCCCGCGCCCGGCTCACGCAGCCTCCCGCCGGCGGCTGGCGGGGAAGCGCTGCTGAGCATGTGCGGCGCCGGCGGGGCAGCGGGCTGCAAAACATGCCCTGGCGCGCCCCGCTCGCGCCCCCCGAAAGCTGGCGGGAAAGTGGAGCGCGCGCTGCACCGCACCGCACCGCGCGCGCGGGAAAGGAATAGAGGAGAGGGCAGGGCAGCCTCCCTCGTCCCCCTAGGTGGGGAGGGTGGAGCCCGGCCGCATTTCAGCCAAAAGTTCAGGGCTCTTCACAGCCAGGCTTTTGCTTCCGCCCGGGCTGCAGGGAAAAGCTCGGATTTGGGGAGCCCACTCTCCCCCCTGCGAGATGGACTCTGAAACCAGGCCCCTCCCCGCCCCGCTTGGCAGCCCAAACTCCCAGGCAGCTGGGCCCCTTGCAATGGAGCGGCCTCGGGCTGCAGCGTTGCCCCTCATTTTTCCTAGTCTGCCTGCGCAAAACATCT
>ML682025.1:19514261-19559578 GCA_007922195.1 Podocnemis expansa
TGCGGTCCACAATCCGGACCGCAAAGACGTTTCTGGTGGACCACGGCAATGGTCCCTCCACGGGGAGAGGGCAGCGGCGCACCTCTCGTTGCTCCCTGCGCTGCCCCCCCCCCCGCTCCCAGCAGTAGGCCTACCCTAGTTGGTTGTGGACCCCGATGAATGGTGGAAGGCTGAATGTGGACCGGCTCGCAAAAAGTTTGAGTACCCCTGGCTTAGAGGGCTGCCCTTTCCCTGCATTTATCCCCTTCACTTCGTCTTCAAAGCGTCTGACAAAGTGGAATTTGCTCCCATCCAAACTCACGCCGTAAATAAAGCTGTTAAGTCTTTAAAAGTGCCACCAGACTTAGGGTTACCAGAGGTCAGGCAAAAGGAGGACAGGTCCTCCTTTTTGCCTTCACGTCCTCCATCTGGCAGGCATTTTAAAAAGACATGATTTTGTCTGTTTTTTTTTACTGATAGGGGTTAAAGTCTCCTGGAATGCCTTATTTTTAGGGGGAAGTGTTCCAAGGCCCCCTAAAAACAGAAGAATATTACATTAATACTACATTTTCTCCGTGTGTCCTCCAATGTCCTCCTTTTTGTACTTCCCTGATGACCTTTCCAGGCTTTGGAATCTGGTAACCCTAACCAGACTCATTTGTTTTGCTGAGCTAGAGCAGTGTTTCCCAACCAGTATGCCATGGCACACAGCTGTGCCAGCAGGCCTGAGCAGGCATGCCACAAAATTTTTTGAAAAACTACTCAAAGAGGTCTGGATTGACTCATTGGCTTATGAATATTCATGAGTTCATTTGGAAACTATATGGCAGTGTGCCTCAAATTAATTAAAAGTAGCAAAGTTTGCCACGCAGAGGAAATGTTGGAACCACTGAGCTAGACTACCACCACTGCCCCTTTGGATCTTGGCAACTGTTTTGTTGTAAGACCAGACAGAGAAGGGAGAGCCTGTGCCTCACTGAAACCAAAGGAGAAATTTTCAGGAAGTTGTGACCGGAGATGAAACTGGAGCATCCTGATCTGGAATGCACATTGGATCTTTGATGACAACAAAAGGAACACACTGGTTTTTTTTTTCTCCCCAGGACTTGAAATTAGCGGGGTACTCACTAATTTGGTATAACACTGTTACTAGCTGTCAACTGGGGGGGGGGGAGCTGTAGAGGTAGTGTTAGGGAAATCCCTGCCCTCCACTCTTCCTCCTCCCACCCATCTCAGTCAGGACTTCAGCCCTACAGCCCATCAAAAGGCCAGCGTCTCCTACAAGCCTGCTCTCGCTCACACCATGCTTGTGTCTTGGCTCAGCCCAGAGCTGCAAGGAAGTGTGGCAGCTACTGAATCCCTGTCAGCAGCTCCTCTTACAAGGCCCTGGTCTATACCAAAAACATCCACTGATCTAACTACGTTGCTCTGAGCTGTGAGACATTACACACCCTAGGAGATGTACTGTAACCTAACCCACCACACCACAGATGAAGTGAGATCCACTGAAGAATTCTTTTGGCAGCTTAGCTGCCACTGCTCAGAGAAGAGGATTAACCATCCAAATCGCACTATCACAAGGCTGTGGATCTCAACTGGGAGGCTTGCTCCCAGCTGCAGTGTAGACATCTCTAGTGAGATGCTAGCCTAGCCATGGTAGCCCACAACTTTGTGATCTCCATGTTTGATACTTCCACCTCATATCTAGGAAAGAAGGCACACAAGCTGAAAAGCCCCAAACTGGTATAAAAACACAACCACCCAGCCGCTTTGTAATGCAAGTTTGTTTGGGGGAAACATCACTGCAATATTTCTCTTGCTCCACACGGAAAAAGGCCTCATATAATGTGTCAGTGCTGATGGTCAAAGCCCTCCATGCTACTGTGCCTATCTTAAAAACATGTCATATCTGACTGGAAGAGAACAATGAGCTAATTTGACAGCCTGGCTGTAGAATTAGTAGTGGAAGTCAACTTCCTCTCAATTAACAGAGGACTAAACTTCAAATGATCTGTTCAGATGAGCACCCAGTAACTTGGCAGTTCACCCAAGCTTCTTCTGAACTATCCTACAAAACCACAAGAACAAGTTACCTCCTTCAAGTCAGGCTGGGACAATTGCTCTTGTGCTGGCTTGGTCATTTTATGCCTAGCCAGAAACCATAGGCAGAAGAAAATGAATAATGACTTCCAGGAAAAAAATTCAAACCACAGAAAGGGTTGTTTGAGGCAGAGAGGCAAGTGCCATTGAATGCTAATTTTATCCAAATTGGTTTGTGACAGAAGATGCATTGTTTCTGAACTGTCCAACATTGGTACCTGCTTTGGATTAAAGCAACCTGCACAGGGCCTAGCACTCTAGGGTGTTGTGTTGAGGAGCCTCAGCTCCTACCAACTTTAGAGAAAGCTATGGGGACATGGCACCCCTACAGGGTCAAATCCAGTACGGAGTAAAGAGAGGGATGGACCTGGACCTGGACCTTTAATCCAGATATCTCCAAACTTTAGAGGGGATTTGGTTCTGGAATGAATCTCGTGATTGGGAAACAGCTTCAGGAATTTAGTACCAGAGTTTCTCAAAGCATATCTCCTCACAGCACTACAAACAGTAAAGAATGAGAAAATCATAATCCCTCCCCACCTGCCCGCCGCCCCAACAGCCTTTTATTAGATCCACAGCATGAGCCCATCCAACGGTTTCTAAACTGCTTCACCCTGCCTGGGATGCTTTGAGACTATGGCCTGCAGACTATAATGGAGAGTAGCAAACTGCAGTGCTGTAAATGGGTCAGGAGACCTGCGAATCTGGGACAAACTAGTGCTGCAGAGTCACACGTTTGGAAATCATCACTCAGGCAGGGGAGACTGAGCACGCTCACATGTGCTGTTTTATAAGAACACTGCGGAGAGCAGGAAATTATCAGGAGCAAGAAAGGCTGAGGGGGAAGGATAAGAAACCAACTCCAGCAGAACAGACCGCCTCTCAGTGAAAATTCGGCTGGGATTTGTATTATGGCATCCTTGCTAAAGGAGCCTGGGTCAGGGGGCTGCAGATGGCCAATCAGCTGCAGTGGATTCCCAATCAGGTGATCCCCACTGTCAGTGTTAGTTAACAGTCTCAGCTCTGCACTTCCACTGCCTTGTCCAGCCATGTCAGTTAATGCTGCTAGAGTGAGGCCTCTCATCTGCTCCCCCTGTGCCCGAGCACACACCAGCAGAAAGGAAGTGGTATTAAATATTAAATATGACGACACAAAATGTCATGGGGAGGGGGTCACAGACTAGGCACAGCAATTACAACTACCTCCACAGAGCTGAGAACTGGCATAAGCTAAGCACACAATCCTGTTCATGTGAGATGGATTCCAATGAGATTATCCACCTACTAGGCCCTAAATACCTGCCCGATGAAACAAGCAACCAGGAAGGAAGGATAGTTTTGTGATTTAGATGCAGGACTGGAACCCAAGATATCCAGATTCAATTCCTGGCTCTGGCACAAGCTCCCTTTTTGCTAGTGGGCAAATTGCTTTCTCTCTCTGCCTCATTTCCACATTTGTAACACAGAGATCACATTTACCCTTACCTTGCTGGGTGCTGTAAGGGTAAATTTGAATGTCTGCAGTGAGAGCATCTGTTCCAGTGGAAAGCCCCAGAATGCAGCAGCCACTCTCATGGAATTTTGGTCTTTTCCTCCCAGCCAGAACTGGGAACTGAAGCTACACCACAAATGTTTAATAAAAACACACACAATTAAAGCAAAAACTCTGCATAACTTTTCCAAACCCTAAAAAGACTTGGAGGTTCTGATTAGGAGAAACCATCCAGAGAAGACTGGAGGCTTTTTGAACCTCATGTGCAAACTATTAAGACGCTGCAAAACTAGGCTGGAATGCTTTCAAGG
This sequence comes from Podocnemis expansa, assembly GCA_007922195.1. Classification (NCBI taxonomy): domain Eukaryota; kingdom Metazoa; phylum Chordata; order Testudines; family Podocnemididae; genus Podocnemis; species Podocnemis expansa. Next base: position 19,518,144 of record ML682025.1, read on the forward strand.
ACAGAAGAGCTAATTCATTCTTGCTCTATACCCAGTGCAAAGTGATTGCAAAATGTGACCATTCATATTGGGTAGCATTCGATCCTCACATACCCAGTGGTAAATATCTTTACAAAGTGAGAGGCAATGATGGAATAGTTCCAGGGCTTCTTCAACCATACATACATTTAGGGTTAGGTTCTAAGACATGAGCCTCTTCTTACAGCATCTTGGCATTTACTTTTCCAATCCAGGATGGAAGTAGTTAATGCAAGAAGCCACCACAGAAATTAAAATCTCTTTAAAATAACTTTACTCTCTGTTCCAGTTAGATCTGACAAAATAAAGGATTTTTAACAAATATATTTTTACTGTATTTTTTTTTCCCCACTCCTTGGATCAATTCAAGATTCAGGTTCAGTTCAAATCCCTGACACACACCATATTAGTCACCACCCTACAATCCCAGTCTGAGCAGCTGCTGGCTAATAAAAGGCAAGGAAATAAACAATCTGTAATCCAAAGTGCTGAGATACAGTAAATGGGCATCTTTTCTGGCATCATTCATCATTCTAATTACAGAGCATAACAGAGGAAAAACACATCTCCTGCCAGATGGAACAAGTGTATCAGGTGTTTAATTAACTCCTCCCCCCCTTAGTTGCTTCCAGGATATTCCCACTGAATACTTGCAGCATAGAGAATGAGAATTCTCTAGTAAAAGGAACTAAGAGGCAGCTCTCAGAGTTGGGTTCTCCTTTACCACCAATCCCCTTTACCTGGGATTTGATTCCCTCCCCATTCACCATCTCCTGGCCTCACAACGGGATGGATTTTCTTGGCTCTGCTGAATGAATTACACCCACACCCCATGTTCTCATTCCAAAGTGGGCACAGATTATGAAGGGCTGCCACTTACAACAGGATAAACTTGTCCTAAAACATCATGCTACAAAATCCTTCTTTAACAAGGTTACTGACCTGGATATGGAGGAAGCAGTAGATATATCTTGATTTTAGTAAGGCTTTTGACACAGTCCTACACAACGTTCCCGTAAACAAGTGAGGGAAATGTGATCCAGATGAAACTGCTATAAAAGCACATTTGGTTGAAAGACTGTATTCAAAGAATGGCTATTAGTGGGTCACTGTCAGACCAGGAGGGACTATCTAGTGCAGTCCTGCAGGAGTCAATCCTGGGTCTAGTACTGTTCAATGTTTTCATTAATGAGATGGACAAAGGCGTGGTGAGTTATGCTTACAAAATCAGCAGATTGCAGCAAGCTGAGAGGGGTTGCAAGCACTTTGAAGAACAGGATTAGAATTCAAAACCATATGCATTGAAGAAAATGTCTGAGATCAACCAGATGAAATTCAAGGCAGGCAATTGCAAAGTACTTCATGTAGGAAGAAAAACAAATCACATGCACAACTACAAAAAGCAGAATAGCTGGCTAGGTATCATTTACGGTTTATTAGCATGAGTGTCATATGTAAGATATGGGAAGTAATTGTCACACACAGCACAGGTAAGTGTTAGCTGGAGGACCGTCCAATTCTGCAGACAAACTGGAGAAAGTCCAGAGGAGAGCAATAAAAATGATAAAAGATTTAGAACATCCGACCTATTAAGAAAGGTTAAAAGAAAATTGGGCATGTTTAATCTTGAGAAAAGAAGAATGGGGAGGAGGGGCCTGATAACAGCCTTCAAGTACGTTAAGAGCTGTTTTTAACAGGGCAATGATCAATTTATTGCCCTCCACATCTACTTAAGGTAGGACAATTACTGCCGCAATGGAGATTTAGGCTAGATCAGGATGTCAAACTCTGCTAAGGCGAGCCAGATCTGACTTAAATTTACTTCAGGTGGGCTGTGCATCCCATATATTGAAATACTAGGGCACTCCTGCAGAATCACAGAGCACTGTGTATGCAAGACTGCACTCCATGAGACTATACTCTTTCTCTATTAGGGAGAGCGTGTGGACTTCATGGGCTAGATAGAGATGCAGCCTGCAGGCCACATGTTTGACACCCCTGGGTTAGATATTAGGGAAAGCTTTCTTTCAAACTTTAAGGGTAGTTAAGTTCTGGAACAGGTTTTCAAGGGAGTTTGTGGAATCTTTGTCATTGGAAGTTTTTTTAAGAACTTGTTGAACAAACTCCTGTTAGGAATGGCCTAGGTTTACTTGGTCCTGCTTCAGTGCAGCGGGTTGCACTACATGACCTCTCCAGATCTCTTCCACAGTTGTTAATTTGGGCTAGGGCCGTGCCCCCGTGCCTCTAGGTTGGCAGTTCACAGCCCCATGACCTCTTGGTTTGCCACATCAGTTATGAAAGTAAAATCATTGCTTGAGCTCTGGAACCTTTTTAATTATTCTGCCCTTCCAGCCCTGCATTTTTATGATCCTGCGAAAATCATGAGGCACCTGAGAGCAGCCCTCTTGGAAATATAGGGCTAAAAGAGATCTTGAGAAGTCATCTAGTCCTGCATTGAGGCAGGACCAAATTTACGTAAAGTCTCCTAGAATATCCCTGATCAATGTTTCTCTAAGCCAGGCTTCAAAAAATCTCCTGTAATGACACAAGACAAAGAGCATCATAAGGCAAAACAATTATGGGATCCTATTGTGTGCACTGGCCCAAAACAATACTCAGGAGACTCCAATGACAATCCCACAGGATGAACCCCAACCACCCTATGATTAAGACTAACCCTGCCCAGGAGCACTGGCCAAAACACAGAGGCCCCAAACCAAATCTACAGGGATATAAAGCAGAAAATTTGGGGTTGCTCTCTGGTAAATTAAGGAATATCAGTTCCTGAGACACAGTAAGCAGCAAAAAGGAGATAACAATGCAAACACAATGGGAGGTTTCTGTGGTGGTAAGTAACATCCTGTTACATTTCATTGTTGATCTCAGCGTCTGTGCCAGCTAGAATATCCTAGCCCAGTGGTTCCCAACCTTCTTCAGGCTGGGGACCCCTTTTTAACAAAAAAAAAAAAAAATCTTTGCTCCCCTCCCCGGCTGATTATGTAATCTGGCCCACACAGGCAGACTCTGGCCCGCACCAGTGGGACAGCCAGTGAGCAGTGCTGCCACCACCATTGCCCGCACTGCTGAGGAGCTGCCTTTGCATGGCCCCCTGCCAGGGAGCTGCCGCGGCCCCATTCCCCTGCCAGAATCCAGCCACAGGAGGGGAAAGGCAGCCCTGGAGGGGAGCATCAGGCCTGTAGCTGGATTCCAGCCCCAGGTAGGGAGAGGCTGCGCGGAACCCCTGCAACATGTCCACAGACACCTGGGGGTCCCCAGACCACAGGTTGGGAACCACTGACCTAGCCTTTTCTCAGGAATTCTCCATTATCCCTGATGTAAGTGGCTGGGCACTACTGTGAAGGAATTCAAAGGTATATCTATACTGTATTTTAAAACCCCACCCAGCAATGAGACTCAGAGCTCAGGCCTGTAACTGAGGTTCGCCCGACTTTGCTATAAACAGCAGTACAGATGCTGCGGCTTGGGCTCTGAAGTCCACGCCAATGCCTGGGTTTCAGAACCAAAGCTCCAGCCTGAGTCACAACATCCGTACTGCTGTTTTTAGCATCATAGCACAAATCCAAGTCTGTAGACTCAGGCTCTGAAACTTGCTGCTGCTGCAGCTTTTAAGATAAAGTGTAGATGTACCCAAAGGGACCAAGCTCATGTAAGTTTCATCCCTCTGAAGGCTCCAAGAAAGGCATAAAATGAGAGAGTTAAAATGGGATAAAGGACACATATGAGATCAGAAAGTTTGTCACTACCTGGGATTTAGCACTTTCAGATATATAGCATTAAAATTAGCTCTGATGCTATTTATACCAGTGTAAATCTAGAGCATCTGCACTAAAGTTAGTATTGTTTTAAACAAACAAACAAATCACAAATGAGTTGAAGTCGTTTCTGTTTTGCAGGGTTTGCAAATGACCTGTTTTTCATATTTTATAAGTGTTGACAAAAATGGTACTGGGTTTTCAGTAAATAAAAAATATCTCCAGTAAGCAGTCCAATAAAGGTTTCAATAAAATTTTTTTTAAAAGTCACAAACTCCAGCAAGCATTACAATAACAGTGGTTTCAATAATATTTTTAATAAAAAGTCACAAACAATCAATTTTTATGGTTGTTTTTGAAAAAAGGCCATTTTTCAATGAAGTAACTTTTCCTTCAGAAATTTCTGACCAGCCCTAGCTCAGGTCAGGAGGGGCTACTTCACATTTATGCCAGTGTTACTGATTCAGGAAGTGGCCCATCGTCCCTGGCTTCTAACATTCTTGATTATTTATTTTTCAGATAATAAAGACAGATGATATCATTTCTATGTAAGTGGGACATAAATGAGGGAGTGAAGACAACCATGAGGCAAACACAGTAATGCAGAAAATCTTAAGTTTATATAGCATCTTTCATCCAGAAGATGATCATGGAATTAACTAACATTCTACAAACACACAAACAGCCACAAAATGTAGCCACCTCTGGGGGAAACACTGTAGCTGTTTAAAGGACACTTCACAGTTATTTGAGAAAGACAGTGAAAAATACTAACTCCAGATGGAAGAGGGAACTTAATCAAGGGGAAATATTTACTCAGTTTGGCCAAGTCACAGGGGTTATTACTACCCTTCCTCTTAGGAAACTCACCAGGGTTTCTCAAGAGCCCCTGATGCTCAGGACCTCAGGTATACATAGCTCATTAAGAATGATATTTTGAGCAATGCAGCAGACCACAGCACAAGACTCGGGCATTTAGTTCAATGCTATTTCAAGGGAAGACTTTCATCTTCACAATCACTATCATCATTTTCTACATTACCCGTTCTTTCCCAACAAACTTATGTCATATTCCAACCATGTTTAGCTTCCAGGAGCTGTTGAGATCACAGCACAACGTGACATGGCTACAGATATCAGGCACTGGCATTATGGTTACCATGTATCAATCCTCTTCTACTACCTAATCAAGTCACAATAGTGGCAGATTGACAGAGCTGCTGCCATGGGCACTGGCACTAAGATACACAACAGTGCCATGGCCAAAAATGTATGCAAACCCCCCTCTCAGTAATGCTGACATGGTGCATGGTGCACACTTCTTGCTCCTGGCCCATTTCTCCTCTACAAAGTCATTCTGGTCTACCCAGCTGCATTCATGACACCACTTTCCAATCTTCAAGCTCTAGGGACAACTGCACCTACAAACTGAGAAGATCAAAAACCACAGGCAGCATGCTGAGGGCATGCGGGAACTCTGCACAAAATGAGTGAGTTCCTCTATAATCTCAGCTCACTTCCTCTCCCCAATCCTCTAGTAGCAATAAATTGCTGAAAGCCGTTTCTGCTCTGCAATCTATTTTCCCTAGAATGGGAATCTGACCTTCAATGCACCCTCTAGTGTCTCTCTTGATACACTACACACAGCCCAGCCTTATCCAACTTCCCAACTGCCCCAAGCTAATCTGTGAGGTGCAGTGGAATGCAGCCAAGCGCAAAAGCAGTCAACAGCCAAAACCCAAAAGACCAATTGCTTAACTCTTCCCTCGCCCCCAAAATCCCCACAATAGGCTGCAGCAAAAGCTTTTTAGAGCTCAGTGATGTTACATTAGTTGGACGTCAATGGAAAGCAGCTGAAGGCGTAAAACTTTAAAAAGTAAGTGGACCTTGGCTCCTGTCCCTAGCGTCTCTGGGACTAACACAACCCCCAAAATGGTGGGGATGGGGAAGAGATAAAGGGACAAGTGAAAAAAGGAAGAAGTTGCCAAGCGAAGCCACTTACGCACAAGGAGGCCGGCAGCATTTCCATCCTACCTTTGCTGTCGCCATATCGGATGCCTCCATGTTTTCTGCTTGGCCTATCAGTAAACAAGACCATTCAGGGAGGGAGGGAGGGAAACAAAGGGAAAGTCAAAGATGAGGAGGAAGACACAAATAATTTGACAGGCAGATGAGAATAAAGATTATCAGTCAAGAAATAATCCCCAGGTCTTCCCAGTTGCCCCAAAATGGCTGATTTTCCCTGCCCTTGTGAGCTCCCCTCACAAGACCCTGATTTAGAGTCTTGACTGGAATCAGGCAAGGTGTTTCAGCAGGAGACCTGATTTATTTGCCTGCTATCCCCATGCCAGCCCTAGGTCTAGCATGCAACTGAGGAAGAGAGCATCCTCCCATGTTCCTCTGCATCGTGAGCTTTTCCAGGCAGCATGTAAGCAAAATGCCTTCCTCCTGGACAAGACAACATGCTGCTTCCCCCCCCCCCCTCACTTTATGGGAAGGGAAAACAGCCCCAGAAAACTCCCACTAGATGCCACAGAACCATGGAGGAAGGAGAAAAGCAGGTGGCTGCTGCTGTACAGCAAACGGGTACGGAAGTTGGATCTGATGGGTGCTAACAAGAGGGAATGCAGGGAGGGAAAAATCAGCTTCTAAAGAGAAAGGTAAGAGTGCAGGGGAAAAGCCAAACAGGTGCAGTGGAGGCAGATGTAGGTGCAAGCATTAATCTGAGATGCTCTTAAAGAGAAATCCAGGTATAGGGAGAAAGCGTGGTTGTCCACACTCCTCTGAAAACACTCACCTCACAATAACACACAGAAAATTTTGGGGCCTAAACTGGGAACTCTTTGGTTCACACACAGAGCTCTGACACTGAAAAATCATCCTCTGAGGTAAATTTGTACCAGCTTGAGTGTCGAAAGGCAGCTGTATCTGCAGAGGGCCCTGCCTTTCTGAGACAGGCCACCTGATTGGAGGAGGAGGATGACTTCATACAGCCCCATTCATCATTCGAGGTTTCCTGACCAGCCGGACAGCTTCTTCATACACAGTTACTGCAGTTTTCCTTTTTGGCCTACTTTACTATAGTAAATCAATCTGGATTGTATTAGCTGACCAGCCTGGGAACGGTTGAGTACAACTGGCCATAATGTACTAACCTCCTAAACCAGGCAAACACAAGCAGAGGGACAGGGGAAAATACTCTAGAAGCAAGCCAAATTTTAATTTGCCAAGGACTAGAACAGCATGATGTGAAGGGGTTTTCTCTCACACACATACTCACTGTCACACAGCTATACACAAACAATGTACATACACACTGGGCACCACTGTCTAATTAATATATACAGGCTACAGGGCACTGGTAAACAATTTACCACTGTCTCACACAGACACTATTGTACACAGGCTTTATAACACTGATATACAATCTACAAAACTCACACACCATTATGCAGAATACACACGTACAACGAGGCACCAAAATACAGGCAGTCTGAGGACATGCACCAGGTCCACCAATATGTAGCAGGAACCCAGACATACGCAATGCTCGTAACTGTCAGTGAACTGTCAGTGTCCGAGGGTCTCCATACAAACACAGGTATTTTGGCCCCAACCCACTCACCGATCCCCCCCACACACACACACACGGCCAGTACGCAGGATGCACATACATAACATTTGGAAACTCCTCTGTACCTGTGGTGTGCACACAGGAAAGCACACACCTCTGCCTAATGTTGTGCTTATACACCTCAGGTAATGATTTTATTTTTCCTGAAAAGCATGTGGCTGTGTGCACCTCAGAGTGCATCTACCCATCTGCCTACCCACCTATACACTAACGAACATGCATACATGGGTCATGTTATCATTATCATTTCTCCTGGGAATTCAGAACTCTTCTCCCTACAGCATGTGTTCAGTGGCTGTGTCAGGATATATAATAAAACTCACTGTATGAACACACAAACGGGGATAGTTTTTGATTCTGTCCTATTTATGCCCCCGTCAGCATGGCTGAAGGTTCTAATGCATCCTCATACCGTCTCATGACCGCACACACTCCTCCCCCCCAGCTTTTAAGAGGTTTAGCTGTAAAAGCACTTTGGGGACAGGACTGTCATTTTTATCACCTGACTTTACAGTGCCTTGCATAATGGAGTCCTAAGCCCTTGACCAGGACTCAATATACATAAAAATAACATGCACAAACATACAAGTACCAAGCGAAAACACCCTACAAAGTCAACTTCATTCTAGAGTCTTGTTTCCTACTCAGAAAGCTTTGTAGAACCAATTGACAGAAGCTGTACACACCCTGTGAATATCTGCAAAGAAACACATACACACAGCAGCAACTGAAAAACAAGCCTGGACAAATACAGGAAGGAGCCAGAGCAAACTGTCACCCAGAACTCCAACTCAGCCTAGTCTTTGAATTGCCCAAAGAAGTTGTGTTAACATTTGGATTCATTTTTGCAGCAACTGCCTCCTGTTCCAACTGGGCATGGCAGCAGATGAGCCAAACACATGCAAAAGAGACTCTTCCTGGAGCTAACTGAAAACAACAGATGGTGAACATCCCCCAAGGAATCCCATCCTCAGGGCATTCTACACTATAGCAGCACAGCTGCAGGCATGTGGAAAGGGTTCTTGTTGTTAATCCACATCTCAAAGGTGATAGCTAGTTCAACAGAAGAGTCCTTCCATTGCCCTAGTCCCCTAGCCACATTTACACTGGGAGGTTGCCCTAACTACAGAGGTGAAGGCATGACCTTTTTCACAGTCCTGAGCAACACAGCTAGGCTGACCCACATTTTACGGTTCAACCTGACCTGATGAAATCAGAAGCCCAGTTCTGCAGATATAAGACAACCAGAGAAGCTTCTGATAATGGTTCAGAGCTTCCTTCTGACCTAACCCCTGTGACTTCAATGGAGTTACTCCTAATTTACTTCAAGATATCAGGCTCAGGCTCCCAGACATCTGGATGCTTAACTAAATCAAACCTCCATACACTGCAAGGGGCATCCATCGCTAACAGAGTGCAGGGTAAATTTGCAAAGTACAGAGCTCAATTTTAGTCATTTAAGGCTATATTGATTTTAATAGGAGTTACAAACATGGCATTTTTTATGATGGCACCTTTTCTGCCAGGCTCACTTCCCAGCTGGGGGGCAGGGTCAGCAGGGAAAAGGTGAGTGTGGCACTCATTTTTTTTTTTTTTAACACACGAAAAAAGCACTGGTTACGAACAACATCCAAACTCCCTCCCATTACCCGCTCTTCCCCTCTCCCTGATACAACTCCTTAGACAATCTCAAATGCTGTATGTTTATGTATTCCATGCAAGCACAGTTGGCTGTACAGGAAGACCACATGTCCAGACTTAAACACACGCACACAGCCATTATGGCCAACTCTTGCAGGGGTACCTGACTATAATCCACCTGCTTCAGATGAACCATTCCTGTCCTGATTCCACTCTCGCAAGCAGTAGGAATCCAAGGACGTCCAAGGGACTTCAATGCCAATAATACAGGGCCAATTGTTAGAGCATGTACAGAAGCAAAGCAAAAAGGTTTAGCGGGACCACTTGTATCAGGCTCCTATGAAATTTGTGCCAGCATGTCCACTTACCCAAAATTTGATACATTAGATCTTGGCACTTTAAATGTAATGCTGTTTATCCAGTCAGTCACTGCTACAAGGGAGTCTGCACAACTGTGAGCAGAGCAAAAGGGATGGTGAAGTAGCAGGCCTCAGTTATACACGGGGGCTTTGTATACTGCTGAGATGCAAAACAAAAACTATTAGCATAACAACTGGTGACAGTGAAAACTACAAACACATTAAGAGATTTCAAGGAGAGAGAAAAAGCAAGAATTATGCATAGGGAGAGTGCAATGTTGGCTGAAGGGAACAGAAATAAATTAAGGATAGGGACTGCAAGGAGTACTGAACCCTCGAAAAAGATGCTCAAACTGCTGAATCCTCTCTGAAGTCAGTGCTCCACAGCCCTGGAGTCTCAGCTGTCAGAAGATTATCTGCAACGTCAGCATCCCTCAAATAGGATTCACCTCCTTCCTCTGGGAAATTTCATGAGGAGCTGATTCTGTGTTTCAGCAGCTGGGAAATCATGTGAGGCTGTATTTGAGTAAGGATGCATCACACTCGTACTGCATCATGGGAGCTGTAGTAGCTCTGTTACAGTATGCTGGGAGAATGTAAAACCATTTACTTTTGAACTAAATGTGTGGGGTGCTTGAAAGAATATGGGCTACTGGATGTCAGGGGATCTTGAGAGAGGGCAAAGGAAAAAGACTTTCTGATGAAGAATCCTAGCAGATGAAGCATTTCCTGCAGCAGGAAAAAGGCAGGCGATTTTCCTATGAAAGCTAGGGAGAGCAAGGGATTCTTCCTGAAAGGAGGAACAAAGCAGAAAGGATGGAACTGGAGACATTTTATTTTTAAAAAATTTACATCACTCAAATTTGAAATTGCTTGAAACAAAATAACTATTTCCACACAACTTCCAAAACAAACAAGGAGTCTGGTGGCACTTTTAAAGACTAACACATTTATTTATCACATGAGCTTTCCTGGGAGAAAATCCCACTTTGTCTGACATGGGATTTTCTCCCATGAAAGCTCATGTGATAAATGTTAGTCTTTGAAAGTGCCACCAGGCTCCTTGTTTATTTTCACACAGAGTTTCACAGAACTTTGCCTTTCCTTTTTTTAGTTTGCATCAGAAACCTGCGACAGTTTGAATTTTAAGCTGACTTTGCTCTGGAGGGGCTTGCTTTCTTTCAGAAATGGGTGGATTTACACTGCATAGGGGGTCTGGGTTCAAGAGAAAACTTTTTGAAACCCAGTGAATTTTTTCAGTCAAAGAGGTCCATTTTATTTAAGTCTGTAAATCAGGGGTGTCAAACTCATTTACTATGGCAGGCCATATTTGACTTAAATGTACTTCAAGTGGGCTGTACATACCATAAATCAAAACACTACAGCACTCTTGCAGCATTGTGGAGTGCTGTGTATACGAAACTATACTCTGCTGGCCCTCTTTCTCTCTCTCTCTCTGTTAGTGAGAGACTGTGATCCCATGGAGTGCAATCATGGGCCAGATGGAAAAGATCTGTGGGCCTGTTGTAAATAAATGGATTCCCTCCCCCTTGGCAATTTTAACTTCCACTGTAAATATTTTGCATATTTTGCATAGGAAGGATATGATGTTTCAGAGTTTCTTTACTCTTGGAAAATGGACAGAGCAGTGATTTACACAATAAATCAGCTCCATTTTCTTTCAGGCCAAAATTTTCCAAAAGTGATTAATGGATTTTCATTGCCCCTAGTTTGACACATCATAAGGAGCATGATTTTCAGATAGTGCTCCATGCCCAAATTCAAATAATCCTGAAGCGTGCCTGTTTGGACACCCACAAGTTGAAACAAATGCAAAGAATCACTACCTGCTTTGAAAACCTTGGCCTCAGTGCATAAACCAGACAGTGAAGTGAGCAACTAGCCTTTATACAGAACCTGATGCCATCTCTGGGCTTTAAAAGATTTTATGGATATTGCACCATAGCACCTTTCAAAGAATTGCCAGCCTGCATGAGACACAAAGTCCACCTAGCCTAGTTTAGTCTCCTGTCTCTGATAAAGACCAGCAGTAGATATTCTATGGAGGAAGATGCAAGAACCCTGTACTGTGCAGATATGAGCTTATCAGCCCCTAGATTAGTTCTCATCCCTAACCATTAGAAATCAATTTAAGTCTTTTTAGGACTGCAGAGCTAAGTGTCCTGTGAGATCAAGAGGGACAGAAATAAAATGAAAGGGCTACATGGAAGCAAGTTCTGGAACATGTGCCAAAGTCTTAAATTAGTAGAGTTGTTATAGCCATGTCAGTCCCACAATGTGACAGAGACAAGGTGAGTGAGGTCATATATGGTTACTGTCTCCAGACCTGAGGAAAAGCTCTTTGAAGCTTAAAAGCTTGTCTCGTCCATCAATATTAAGATATAACCTTACCTTATCTTCTCTCTCTCTCAAACTAGGTAACATTTCTGGTATATTTGCTAGCTAATACTTTGTTAAGAGATACAGAGTATATTCTCTGGAGCACTAGGTCAATTCAGGGAATCATGACTGACATTAGTGGAAACCAGGAAGGATGCTCAATTTTTACAGAGAGGTAGAAAAAAATAGAATCAAAGTGGGAGGGTAAAGGAAAAAAGGATGATTTTGATGAGTATAAAGAGAAGTAACAGTTTGAGGGTAGTGGAAATGAGGAGACTATAATGTGCATTTGAGAGAGACTTTTGAGATGAAAAAAGGTTGGGAAGATAGTAAGAGGTGCACATTTGGTTTGGGACAGGATAATATGGAGGCAGGAGGGATGTGACAGACAAGAAGAACTGGAAAGGAAAAAAAAAAAAGAACAAAAGAAAACCCACTGACCCATCATTTCTAAACCCTGAGGGAAGAGCAGATGATAAGATGGTGAAGTCTCAAGACACAGCCTGCTTCTCTCCAGGGCAGAGAGAGGTTGCCTGAACTTTTAGTGGGCCCAAGTTCCCTGCTGAACCCATCCCATTTAGAACACAATACAACACTCAAAGATTTAAGAAAAGGGAGGAGGGTGAAAGAGCATGCAGCAGTGGGAACTACCACTAAAGGGGGGGGGGGAGTATGTGAACAGTGCAGCAAGATCCAGGATGGGGTGATGGTCAAGATGTGAAGATCAGCATGAGAGGAGAATAGCAAGAGCCAGGGAGAGAGGGAAGAAGATTGGTTAGTATTGATAAAAATGACTAACCTTGTTATGATGCACAGTGTACAGGGGTGACACATGCTGCTATCTTATCACTGGAACACTCTGGGGCAGGCCAGGAGGCACGTGCAAAGAAAGGAGGTGCAGGAGGAGGAATATACAGCTCACAACGAAAACTCACAGTCACCTGCAGGGATAAGGAAGTTTGCCTGTGCTCCAGTACACCCCCAGAAACCTTCAGAGAACTGCTGCAACTGCCACCCCAAAATCAGGGAGAGATGTTGCCAAACCCACACAAAGAGGGGAAAATCCTGGCTTCACTCAGTTACATACATGCAGTATTTCTGAAGCAGAAGCAGCACAGAGAGGTCGCTTCAGTCATACCATTGTGGAAAGGTGAAATTCCACAGTGGTGATGGTTCTGGTAGGCACCAGAGTTTTCACCACAGAGGGAAAAAAGACATGGATGAGACTTAAGAGAGGCCAATGCTGGGGAAATTTACAAGAAGGCCGTGCTATGTGTGTGTGGGGGGGGGGGAATCACAGCTCTCCCTCCCCTGTTCTCAGATTTCTTCTCTTGAAGGAGAACCAGTTTTCAAGGCACAGCTGCCTTTGGGTTTCTGCTGAACTTGCTGTTACTGTGCCACAAGAGAAGATGCAAAACCTTGAGAGGTTAAAGAAGAATCCTGGACCAGAACTGACAGGATTTGTGTTTAATGTAACTGGGATTAACCAATGTTAATGTTTCTTTCAAGCTAACCTCTTTCCAAAAGTGAAGTTGCTCTCATCTAAACTGTTTTTCCCAGCTGTGTCTAGAGATCACAGCAAAGGGCAACCTTTAAGTTTGGCAATGCTAAGAGCAGAGGGGTTTTTTTTCACGCTAAAAGCAAGGATGCTGGGACACTCAAAGGAAAATCCCAGTTAGGTTTGTACAGGAAGAGCCAGAGGGAAAACAGGCCATTACTCCTGATCCATCAAAGTAGATTCTTTCCACTACTTCCTTCTTCTGTCTGGATGCATGGAACTCTAATCCCTTGGTAAAAGGGACAGCACAAGTGCAAACTCCCAAGTCAGCAAGGTCCATCCCACACATCTACTCTTTGCTTTCTGCTTGCTGACTCAGTCACAAGAGCTGCTCTAGCTTTCTCTTAAGCAGCCAGTCAGCACATGGCTGACTCTCATCCCCAGGGACTGGCCTAATCATGTAACCCTCAAAGTGAGACCAGACAGTTAGGACCTCACTTAATGAGGAGGAGTGTCAAGGAAGGAGGCAATCTGATGCCAGGATTTTTCTCTTTGAAAAATCAAAAGCCCTTGGGACATCCCCCTGTGCCATTCTCTAATTGCTGCCCTGGAGGGCACTGGGAAAGGGTTAATGTTATTGATGTTGAAGAATAGGCTCCTCAAGGACATTAGCAGTGAAACAGTAAAGCAAGAGGAAGCTTTACATTTAAAGGTGCAGCACTGAACAAATTTGGCTTAAAAAAAGAAACAACAGGAAATCTCACTGGAAATGGAAACAACCTTGCAAAGGGATGGTTCCAACAATCTGGATCCTAAGAGGCCCCCTCAAAGACAGCTGGGTAAGGAACACTACATGGTATTAATGCCCACAACCTTCATTTTCTGCTATGTCTTCTGGGAGTTTGGAACCAGATAAGGAAGGGTTAAGTTGCTTAGAGAATACAACACAGCTGGAGTCAGTGAGATCTAGGGCACAGGACATTGTATGAGGAGTCAGGAGACCAAACTGGGTTCTGTTACACACAGCTAGGCCACTGATTTGCTGTGTGATATTGGATGAATCAATTCCCCCCATCTCTTAAATGGGAATAATGCTACTTGTTTTTGTAAAGCACTTGGACTCTATGGTTTCCAAGCTCAGCTTTATATCCACTTGAACTATGGGTTAAGAGCTCAGCTTTATCATTGCATTACAAGGCCTAGCTAGCTGAGCTGAACTGAACAAAGAGGAAAAGTTTGGCTGGTTCTGGGGAAAGGCTTGTGGAGGAAAATTTGCTGTCAGTCGAGTCCAGAAGTGTCAAGCATGCAGCCCATGGGCTGAACCTCTTCCATCCAGCCCGTGATCGCACTCAGCAGTAGGGCCGTCCCTAGGGTAGGGCAAGTGGGGCAATCACCCAGGGCCCGATGCTTCTGGAGGCCCCACGCTGCCCTGCTCCCCCACAGCTGGCTTTTTCCCATCCAGAGAACCATGTGAGCCAGCCAAAAGCAGCAGCCAGCTTCAGCTCCCAGTCCCCTCCCTCCTCTGCCATGTGCATTGCCTTCGGCTCCATGCCAGAGGCAGTGCATGTGGCAGGGGAGGGGACCGCGAGCGCTAAACCCGGCAGCTGCTTTTCACCAGCTTGCTGGGTCCCCCAGATGGGAAAGAGCTGGTGCAAGATCAAAGGAGCCTGCCCCTCCCCTGGGCCAGCCATCTCTGCCTCCTCAGTGCCGGGGGTAGTGGGGGCTGAGTGGGGATCCTGCAGAGGGCAATTCGCCCAGGACCGCACACTGTCCCTAGGGACAGCCCTCTCAGCAGGACCACACTTTCTCCCTAACATGAAGAGAGAGAGAATCTGGTCTCAAATACCAAATGCTCTGCAATGCCACAAAAATGTCAGGTCTTGTGACATGACGGAGCACTGGGTATACAAGACTGCACTCCGTAAGACCACACTCTCTCGCTGCGAAAGAGGTGTCATGGAGCACAGCTTTGCATACACAGCACTCGACAATGCTGTGGGAGTGCCTTAGTGTTTTCATTTATGGTATTTATGACCTACTTGAAGTACATTTAAGTCAAATTAGGCCCAACATAACAAATGAGTTTGACACCCCTGGGCTAGACTGTCTGGCATGAAGAACTTGTTTGTGTGCTGGGGGTATATTGGGGGGTCTACACTTTCGCTCCCTGTAGCGAGCTGGTTACTTGCCTCCCTGCAGAGGGAGAATTCCCTCTCTCAAAAGACACACTCAAGCCACAAAATTCTGGATGCTGATATCAGACACTCAACATCCAGATCTGGGGTTGGGTCCCGTGTCTCTGTGAGTCACTTACTTCGGGGTCCTGTTTCGCGATGTGTCTAGATTTTTTTCCAGGTTGGAGGAAGTTCATAGAATACTTTTCAATGTCTTATCTTCCATTTGTTCCTGAACCTTTCTCTGCTTTTCCTTGTGGGACTGGAAGCTAAAGTTAATCCATGCTCCAGAAAAAGCTGGTTTGTTGCAAATGAATTCTCTTGCTCAGTCTCATGTGCTTCTAACCCAACTGCGTTTGTGTAAAGTCTAGTTCTTGTGTCTAGCTTTAGGACTCAAATAGACTCTTCCAGGGTCAGACCTTGCTTCTGAGCCCTTCCTTTGAACATCAGGCTCCACAGTTCAGATGCCACAGTCCCCCAAACCAGTACCCCAAACCTCCCATGGCCCTACGTGATCACACTCATTCTCTCAAAGTAGCTCCTAACTGGATTTTCTGGCTTCTAATTAATCCCTTTGTAGTCAATATGGCAGGAAAACAAGGAACAGGCTTTGTAAAGGAACTGCTTAACCACAGACCCTTTAATCTTAAAAGGCACTGGAGAGCTCCAGATCTCCAGAGAACAACAGAAGTCTCCACATACCATGCTCTGTGCCCTCTCTGAGTCCAAGCTCTGTCAGCATTCAGGCTGAGCAGAGTCCTTCTGGCCTCCCTGCCTATTCCATGTTCTGCTTATATGTGGCAATATTCAACCCCCTCCTTTTCAGAGCAGCACCCCTTCTTAAATACAGTCTTTCCTTTTGCCATATGCCCAAGCTGAAAAGTTGCCACTCCATAGCTGGTGTGTAGTTCCATGCTGGTGAGCAGGAAATCCATTGTTCCATGGGGCTGGGCCAGGAGCTAAAAGATCATCAAAAACTGATGGTTCCAGGAATGACCCTTCAATCAGGTGTCAAGCACCTTTCCTGAGCAAGGGAGATGTCTAGATTCTCTAGAATGCAATTCAGTAACTTTGCCTTGGACAAGGTCAGCTGCGTTTTTGTTCAGCACTTAATACAAAATGAAGATTACAGTACAAAACTGAGGACATCATTTGATACAGACATATCCTACTCTGTCACAGTTCTCTTCTGGAACTTTAATTATGACCAAAAGTAGGAAGTAGCAGCAGCCTCATGAGGGAAGGCTGCTATTATGATTCCCACCCCCAGAAATTTTGGTTGGCATCCAAATGTTTGCACTGCTGTTCTGAACAAATCTCTTGGAGCTCTGCAAAGTCTTTTTTTTAAGGGCTACAAATCAGTACTTCTAATTTGTCCCCACTATAGAGGAAAAAAGTAGCCCTGATTAAGGCTGGGCTGGAAACATGACCCTGAATGTTGAACCCCCACAACGTCATTTGAACAGGGTCATTTTTCTAACTATAATTATTAAGAAAGAAAAAAAAGAAAAAGAAACCTGTTTCCACATAAGATCAACAGGTGAAATGCAATTAAACAACTGCCCCCTGCACTTGGAAATGAGCAGGCATAGTCCTGAGATCACCAGAGCTAGCTTTTCAGACCTGCAATCAAGAGCCATTAAAAGCATATTGTTCCCTCCACCTTTCCACTCCCAAATATCAGGGACTGTAACGCAACTTAACATGACTATTGCTAAATTTTCTTAGTGTGCAAAGATGAGACACGGCAGGGACACCTGAAGAAGTTATCTATCCAGACAAGGAGACCTTATAGTTCAGTGGGAAGGGGGCTAGGTGGAAAACCTGTGTTCTTGTCCAAGCTTTGTCAATGATCTGCTGTTTAACCTTAGGCAATGCACTTTCATTTCCATGCCTCAGATTCTCCATCTGTGAAATGTAGATAATGATCATGACTTACCTTTGCAACATTTTTTGAACGTCTCAGCTGGGAAACCCTGAATAAGAGTTAAATGTTGTTGTTGTCGTTGGTATGTTCTCAAGGGCTTTAACAATAGACATGTTTCATTTTATGACACCAACATGGAACAGCAGCCTATGAAGTCCAGTATCTGGTCCATACCAGATGTTTTAGAGGAAGAAACACCCATAATGCAGTCTGCTGATTGCCTGAGGAGTCAAGAATGAATTTTTCCACAGAGCAAACCAGCTGATACCCTAAAATATGACAGCTGTCTGCACAACTACAGATATCAATCATAAAATTATCCATCCCTCTTAATTTCACTGACAGCCCTGGACTATTCTAAAATTCAGGACGCCCTATCAAATACATGGCAAATATGGCAGACTGGTCTGGGGGAACATCAGAGCACCAGAAAGGCTCTACAAAACATCCCTTCATCTGACCCTCTGGAATAATGAGAGGGAAAGAGAAGGCTTATCCAGCCCTCCACACGAATATTAACTGCACCAAAGACGACACTCTCTTTCCCTTTTTCCCAGCTCCTGGGCCAGCAGATCATGGTGGGAGAGAGGAGATTGAAAAGAAAAGGGAAGTATGGCAGAGAAGGGAAGATGACAATCATGCTGAGAACCACCAAATTCCACAATCTGTGCTGATCTAATGAAAGGACTATGAAAAACCAGGCACTATTCTGCTGACAAGAGAGTTGTAGGAGCTCATGTTACAGGGAAGGCAGATCTGTCCTCCTCTATTGGATACATCTCCAAAAGATAGCAAGAGACTCCTGGAGCTGGGACACCAGATGCAAAAGGTTCCAAGTTGGGCAGAGAAGGGAGAAATTTATCTTATTCCAGCTACTTGTCAAATCCTATTTTACCCAACAATACCAGCCACGGGCCAGCAGCCGCATGTGCTATAATTAACAGCCTGCCTCTGAGACACTGGAGGGAGAACAATGCTGGCGTAGGAGGAATTGGGAGCAGGTGATCTCTGCACCCGTGACTGATCTGCCAACAGCAGCAGATATGCCAGTCCTCACGGAGCAGTGCAACTCTCATCAAATTGCTATGGCCCCTTCCTGTCAGTCACACCACAGGGTGTCTCAGCAGCAGAGGGGCAGAGAGTGGGATGAGGGAGCTACTGACACTGGTTCCCACTAAAGATCATACTCCTTCCTTTCTGACAAAGGGGAGCTGAATCATTTGGATTTGGACTATTCCAGAGTTCAAGTGTTTGTCACTGTATCCATAAGAGTCTGCAGATTTTAGATCAGGATCTGAATCCAAACTTTCCAAATTTCAGAGCAGAACAGCAACTCAACCAGAGCTCTGGCCTGGCCCCATCTTTTCATTTACCCCATTACTCCACCATCTCTAGCACACACGCACAAGCAACCATCCCAAGCCCAAAACAGACAACTCATATACAAGTCTAATAAATCCAGAGTCACAAAGGGAATATGCAAGGAAAAAGGAAAGGAAATTAAAATTAAAGGATGCTCCAAATAAAAAAAAAAAGTGGGCAGATAAATTTGGTAGTCTTTAAAAGTGCCACAGGACTCCTTGGTTTATTTATTTTCCAAATACACTGTTGCTTGGGAGTGGGGGAGGGGGGATGGGGACATCAGTTAATGGTGGACGAACCATTTAACATAAAATATTAACCAAATCAAATGGCTGCCCATAAGTTTGCCCCAGCCCAAACTACCATCCAGAACCCAACCCCATAACTTTCCCCCAAATTCATCTCAAACCTGAACTGCCATCCGGAGCCACATCCTGAACCTTCACCCAAAGAGCATCTAACAGCTTTTTCCCCTGAATTGAAAAGTTTGGTGGTTTTTTCTCTCATGATTTTTCATCTCTGTCACAGCTTCTGCTCTCATGGGCTCAGGCCAGGACTAGGGAGGAAACAATGAAGAGGCTGGTTCTCAAGGGTGTTACACTTCTGCCTGCTGGTGTAAAGCAAGAGCAACTCCATGGACCTTAATGGAGTTAAACTGGTATAGGAGAACACTTGAAGCCTGCTATACCAGTGTTCAGGGCACATGGATTCTGTGTAGCCGTGGTGAACTGATTAATGTGTATTCATAGTGTGATTTATAAACAGAACATTTTACTTCTTGAGCCATCCTGAGATGAATCATCCTTTCCTGCTCCCCATTTTGATTCATTTTGTTAGTAACCGATTTCTCTCTTCCCCATTTCCTCTGTCCATTTCTTTTGATTCCCTTACTTCCCCTCTTCTCTCTCTCTCCACATCTTCCCTTCCATGGAAATTTGGATGCTAGAGAAGCTGCACCAATGGCTCTTGTGGATACAAATCTATGAACTGTACTTCCCGTTCATTCAGCAGCCGAGCATTTACACTTCATTTAAGCCTGCTCTCGGCTGTAAGCCTGAGGGTTACGATAAAGAACAAGCCTGCAGTTCAAACAAAAAAGTGAGCACATGAGTGATCCTGAACCTACAGTTCAGCAGGGGTGAACAGTTCGGTGCAGTTTGTGTATAACCCCAGCTTTATTCACTGATTTAAAAACTCAGCTGTGCTGCATACTCCTCTCACCCTGGCCTCCTGTGGTTCCCTTATTCCAGCCCTAGTCAGTTTTTGAGCCACTCTTTTAAAATAAAGAAGCAGCTATGGGCTAAGATCATCTGGGCATCACCAACAATTCTTAGGTGCCTAAATGGCTGACACATTGAGTACCTGAACAACTGACAGCCATAACAAACCCATCCTGTAAGTTACAATGTTCCTGTAAAGCAGGGAAGGTATTCACCTCTCCATTTTATGGATGGAGAACTGAGGCTCAGAGGGAAGGAAAGATCTGCCCAAGGTGCCACAGGGAATTTTAACAGATGTAGGAACCGAACCCAGATCTCCTGAGTCCCACTCTGACACCTCAGATATAAACTCCTTCCTAGTCTGCTTGGTTAACGCTCCCCTTCTAGGGTTCTGAATACACCTGCATGGTGCTCAGCCACCTCTCATACCCAGACACATGGATACATAAACATAATGTGCACAGAGTACACCCCAGCACAGGACCCAAGCCCAGCCTCACCCACACTTGTCAACTTACATGGCTCTGCGGAAGGTGAGTTTTTTCCTTAGGGAAGACACACGGAAGTGACAGAGATGCTTGACAACTGTGTTGCAGGAGGCCTTCTCAGGGCATGGATTCTGAACCATGGCTGTGCCTTGTGGTGTACCAGCCGAGTTTGGTGTCTACATCACATCCAGTGGCATAGCAACAGCATCAGTAGCTAAAGGATCTGCTTCCAACACCTGGGCAAAGCCAGCGTCCATGGGCTTCAGCCCTGTGTGAATCACAGCTGTGAGTTTGTCTGTCCTGTTGAGCCAGGTCACTTACAAGTTAAATCGACTAGTGATATTCTTCATATACCGTCTTTGTCACTAAGTGCAGGCTGGGATTGAAGATATGGGTGGACACAGTCAAGAGATCAGCCACCTGGCCCATCCCCAATCACATCTTCCTTTTTGGTATCTTTCCACAGTTGCCCTGTAGGTCCAGCATGGCTGAGAAAGCCTCAGCTCCCAGCAGCTTCCCATGTGTATCTCAGTAGGTGCAGGTCCTCTCTCTCCGACCTAATTCTGCAGGAATGAAATGGTTCTGCAAGCAGAGCTCTACCTGTGTGTGATGTCAGAAGTGTTGTGCTAGGGAAGCAATGGGGGGAGCAACAAGGGTGCTTGATCCTCAGAGCCTGGCATGCAGCACAGGGAAGTTGATTCCAGAGTGAGTTCACTGAACTTGCTTTTTGCCATGGTCGGCAAGAATGCTGACTGCAGGATCACCTCAGATACGTACACTGGCAGGCTCAGAAAAATTAAGGCCATACTGGAAGCATGTACAGGCACTGCTAGAACAATACAGGTGCAAGCAGATACCCAGGAGAAGCTTTTAAAAGCCTGTTCTATTTGACATATGCAGTGGGGGACATGAGTTGTTTGTATTAAGACTCCCTGATAGTTACATCAACCTTTTAATGCAGTTTGGAAAAAACCTCACAATTTTGCCATGTTTGTCACCACTGCCTCTTCACCATACAGGAGGCAGCAGATTCTGGACAGGGAGCTGCTGACACACTCAAGAGACTGAGCCAGTGGTGAGGCTACATTCTCCTCTGTATTAAGAGAGGAGGGGGTGACTGGTATGATGCTATCTGGGTCTAGGGACTATTTATCATTACCTTTCATATTAATATTTCATATTTGCAATAATTCATATGTGATATGCCATGTTGGGTACAAATAGAAAGGTTGTAATCTGCTAGGAATGAGTATATGGTTTATATATAGGTATCAAATCTGTATTAGAAATTAGGAATCTGTTTGTTCTATTTATGTTCCAAGTTATTTGATTCTAAGGCAATCCCAGACTGGGTGTCTGCAAAACCACTGTCCCCTTAATGGCCCATTAAGGGAACTCCCAGCTACGGTGGGTCTAGGAAGAAACTTGTTTGATGAGTCACTGAGACTGACCATGTGACTCAACTCCATTTTGATTTGGCAAGGACTCAGAGAAAATGGGGAAAGCCAAAGGTGATAAAAGGCAGTGGCCCCATCTCCATTTTGTCTTCAGTCTGTCTGCAACCAACACCCTCCTCTGGAACTATCTTCTGGGACTGAACGAAGGAGTGAGACCCATCCAGGCTCTGGGCGCATACCAGAGGAATTGGACTAAACTGCAAACTGCAAATTCTTCAAGGACTTGCTTCCTATGGACTGTAAATCATTTGTATGTATGTGATTCACTTTGATCCTTTAACATCTCTCATATTTTGTCTGTTTCCTTTTTATATTAAACCTTTTGTTGTAGTTACTAAAGGAATGTCTGGCAGCATTGTATTTTGGATAAGATCCAAACCTATATAGTTCTAGGTGATGTGGCTGGCCCTTTGGGGTCAGGAGAACCTATTTCTTCAAGAAACCCAGTGGCTAGGTGGGGACTAGAGGAGCTGATGTGCAGTAAAGGGGGCTGTTTCTACTTTGTTATGCCTGGTGCTGACCAGAGTGGGGAATCAGAAGCATGTTTTGTTACTGACTGGGAGACTGGTTTAAGTACCACCCATCAGTGGTTTGGGGGTTTGGCCCCTGGTTTTGCAGCTTGCCTTGATTTTGGCACGTTCAGAAGGTTATCCCAGGAGGCCTGGGTCACAACTGACAGGCTGTTCGCTGTAAGAACTGCAGGGCTCTAAATGCCCAGCCCACACCACAGGGCCTGTTTGTTTCATCTGACGTTCAGAAGAGTTAAGGGATATTGAGGAAGTGCTTGGTGTGGTAGGTCTGTGTTCTTTGCATTCAGAATTGCTTCTTGGCAGAAGGTCTGAGATAAGTGAAGAGCACTTTTGCTTTGGTCATTGGATTCTCAGAGCCTGCAAAGGGAGGCTCTTTGTTCTTCAACAAAAACAAACAAGTTGCATGGGAAAGATCTGCCTCACCCAATTTACAGCACAGGCTGGCAAATTCAAGATGTTCACAGAGCCTGCACAAGAAGCGGAGTCTTTGGGCACTTATTTGGATCCAGCTTAGCCTTCAGATCTTTAGAGATTTTCCCCATTGCTAATTCATAACCAGTATAATGCGTTACACAAAACTAAAGATGAATGGGAGTTTATGTCAGCTCAGTGAACGAGAGCCACTGCTCCCCAAGGAGAGATTATGCTGCTGCACCTCTGCCAGGGATCCTGGCATGATGACAACTGCAAACAATAGAGGTAAAGGCAATTATCCACCCCAGATTTAGGTCAATTTAAGATTAGTCCCTTCAGTTAAACAATACATAAAAATTACTTGGAATTAAACATAAGCAGCGGCAATCCTGAGGCCATCTTATATGACCAGATTTGCGGAGGATATTGCTTTATAAGGGGGATCTTTAACGATGACTAGATGGTCAGCACCTCCACTTCGCAACCCATCTGAAAGATGACATCTCCAGCTGTCCAATCCAGCACCACATCAAGGTTTCAGTTCAGTTTAGGCTTAAAGGGGACAACACTGCCTGCTGAATTAGCAGGACACTTCCTTCTGGAGGTTGCCCTGGCCTATGAAAATCCACAGCAAGGTGGTATGACTTCATCTGCTCCCCACTGTCAGACCATTCTCAGTTACTGTCTAAGCACCCATCTGTTTTGCTGCCAGTTTCCCTGTGATCTCGTAATATACAGTGTTCTCAGCTATTAAATTATGCCAGGATCAACAGCTCCAGAGAGACTAATAATTGGCGTGAAACATATTGAGAAAAGGGTTAGCTGAAACTAGCAAGCACTACTTCTGAGCCAAACATTCTGCCAGGTTATTAATTAGCTCTCTAGGGTTGCCTTGTTCTCTCTTGAGTGAGTCAAATCTTCAGGTCCTTACTAATCTTTTATTTAGTCCCTACTCAGCTCATCTCCCATTGACTTCATTAGAGGAAATCTGAATTCAATGGAAGTTTGGGTTAGCAGACATAGAATAGGAAGGACCACTTGACCCAGCAAGTGGAGCCAAGATGGGAGAGGTGCCTTAGCTCATCCAGGAAAGAAGCATTTCTTCCTTCATAAGGTTTTTGACTCCAGCTGTGTCTGAAGGAGCTATGCACTCTTTTCTGCAAGGGTAAGAGAAGCTGGGATTAGTAAGCGCATAAAACAGCCACCCCCTTGCAAAGTATTTAGTCACGTAACTTTGTACGCAGCATCACTTGCACATAGCAAGCAGCAAACAGCTAGTAACTTGGAGTGTGTTCATTCTCCCCTTATCACTGCAGCTCACAGTAGGAAAATTAACCAAGGAAAATGGCATCTGACTTCCTAAGTCTGCTCTCTGTTAGTCCTTTTAAAGACTAACACATTTATTTATTGCATGAGCTTTCATGGGAGAAATTCCTATCTTCAAGCATCTAATGAAACAGGATTTTCTCCTACAAAATCTCAGGCAATAAATAAATGTGTTAGTCTTTAAAAGTATCACCAGACTCCTTGCTTGTTTTGCTGAACTAGACTGGCACGGCTACCCTTTTGGAACCTCTCTGTTAGTGCTTTCAATTCATAGTTGCTTAAGAGTCTGACAGGCATTATGGTGGGGAGTATGAAGGGAGTGAGCTCCAGTGTTGAGAAGTTGAGGGACAAAGTCAAGGACTCTTGGTTCTGTTCCCAGTTCAATCACTGACAAGCTGTTTCACCTTGGGCAAATCACTTCACTGCCCTGTCTCTCTGTGTCCCTATCCATGTAAAGGAGAAAAGCAGAGGAGGCAGCAGGACCTGCTTGTGTTTCTGTTTGCTGCCTGACCTAGGGTGAGTCTGGAACACTGGCAGTTTTGATTCATAAAGCAAGCAAATTTGACCAAGATGCTATCAAGGGAGAACAAAGCCGGACACCCATGCTCGTCACTGAGCTTTAGAAATTCATGGGAACTAGCATCCAAATGGTGCAAATATATCACTAATTCTGAAAGGAACAAAAAGGCTCAATTAAAGGGTTTGGGCTTTTCCGTAAGTGACTATTATTGTCTGGGGATAAGCAGACACCAGTGCAGCTCAAGATATAGAATGAATCTTCACTAATAACCTTTATCATAAGTGTTTCTTTTTTGAAGTGTTTATTTGGTTATGCTACCATCCATCAAAAAAGATGTTAAAAGCCTTAGATTGGCAAACTGGGATTCCATGCCATTCCTGGGAACAGTGAAAGCCACACTGCCTGACCAAAGAGTTGAACGGGGTAATAACAGAATAAGAGGACCTAGCCAATTCAAGAAATCCAAGTTCAGATGTAATACGCGACTAGAGACTGTAATTAAATCAGGGTTCTAGACTAGGACAGTAAAAGAGGCAGCAGCAACACAGAGCCAGTGGCTCCTGAGTAGTCAAAATAAATAAATAAATAAAGGACTGGGATAGATCAGGAGATGCAGTAATACTGATTCTGCTGGCTTGGCTGAAATAAAAAAAAAATGCAATGCTTTTACAGGTATTCATTTTTCAGCCTCTTTTGTACCAATGCTGCAGAACGAAGCTATAATAAATCAACCACAACAGTTTGAAATCTATGAAGTTAGGCTCCTGGAAGTTCACAGCAATCTTTACCCAGTTGCTGGATATCTGCCTTACATAACCAACAACTGTTCCAAACGCAACAGACAGAATAGTTCAATCAAAACTAGGCCTGACTGACACTTAAAATTAGGACAACATACA
The DNA here is from genome assembly GCA_007922195.1 of Podocnemis expansa. Taxonomy (NCBI): domain Eukaryota; kingdom Metazoa; phylum Chordata; order Testudines; family Podocnemididae; genus Podocnemis; species Podocnemis expansa. The sequence continues at coordinate 19,543,784 of ML682025.1, forward strand.
TATGGCACTCATGTGTGAAAAATGCTCTCTTGTAAGAGCCATACTTATGCAGACCCAACCCAGAACAGATATGGCTAAGCTGACAAAAGAATTCTTCCTTCAACCTAACTACTTCTGCGTGGGGAGGCGGATTACCTACCATGATGGAAAAACCCTTCTGTTGCTGTAAGAAGGTGACCTCATAGTTATGACTTGCAAAGCACATGCAAAAAAAAAAACAGTTCAGTTTCCAAAATCAACACCTGTGCCAATGGGTTTCTTTCCAGTGTTCACAACACTAGTGCTGCTAGGAAAGGGGGGAAACATCTTGCAGAGGGGCTAGAACTATGCATAGTCAGTAGTGGATAGACTCAAAGACTAGATGAATGAACCTCATTGTTGTGTCAGCCATCATCTAAAGCTGTAGAAAAAGGCCAGTCACAATATGTGCATCCTAAGTTTACACTGAACCAGGAAGGATCTTGTCTGTTACTGATGCGTCATTTATGATTTGGCAGGTAAAGTGTAAATGAAAATCAGGAACATAAGTAACTGAGACACAAACAGGAGGGAAGCACTCAGGAGTTCCAATCTTTCCACTTCTGCATCACTGTGTGGCCTTGGGCAAGCCATTTACACATGCCATGCCTTAGTTTTGCAAAATGCAAAATTAGCAAATGGCAATTACCTCCTGCAGGAGCTTTGGGAAGATTAGTCAGTCAGTGATTTTACAGCACATTGGGTTCTTGAAGTAGAATGCCTTTTCTTTTTGGGAGTCAATTCATTCACCTTGCTAGAATGGGACAGAGAGGTTTCGAACACTAACATGGACTCCGGGAAACTGGCAAAAAGCTCAGGATGCCTCTTAATTCTTCCTGTGCTCAGTTTAGCTGGATACAGCAAATAATGATGATGAATCCCATGGTAAAAGCAGCTCGTCAATCTCTACTCTCTTGCACTTGCCATACCTCCTTTGTTGATACCCTATTTGATAATTTAGCCAAGTAAACCCACTTAAAGGCATTTTAACCATAATAATATTAACATTACTTTCCACTTATATGTTCCTTCACAGCCAAAGATCTCATAGTGCTTTACAGAGGATAAACACTATCATCCTGATTTTTCAGAAAGGGAAAGCCTTTCCCGAGGCTACAGCTGGGAATAGAATGCAGGTCTCTTCACTCCTAGCTCTGTGCCCTGTCCTATGAGCCCCTATACCCCTTGGGGTATATTTACACTGGACTAAAAGACCCATAGAATGGCGCAAGTCAGCTGAGTCAGACTCATGGGACTTGGTCTGCAGGGCTAAAAATGTCTGTGCAGACATCTGGATTTAGGCTGGAGCCCAGGCTCTGGAACCCTCACCCCTCACAAGGTCCCAGAGCCTGAATATCCGCACAACTGTTCTACAGTCCCACAGCCTGAGTCCTGCAAACCTCATTTAGCTGACCCAGGCCAGGAGGGGGCAGGGGTTAGGGTTGTGGTGTTGCTGTGTGTGTGCATTGCTGTGTAGATGTATAAATGTACCTTTCAGGATTAGGCATCCAAGCTTGTACTTCTGACTACCTCTTTAAAACTATGTGTGAGCAATTTGCATTTTAGACAGAAACAACGAATGTAAAATAACCCTTGACAACCACAACATTCAAACCATGATGACAATCCTTGTCAAACCATACTGAGAAACCAAACCATGATGGATGCTGCTTCTGCATCCTCATTTCACAGACATTTCTCCTATTTAGCATCTTCTGATTTTCCAACACATTAGACTCTTTTCAATTGCCTCACTCTGACCCACCAAACATCTTGGTGCTCAGACTCTGGGAGCAACATCAGCAACTCTTCCCAGTACATACATTACACACACACGCGTGCACACACCCGCCTGCCCGCCATGCAGGCATATTCCATCCATGAAATATCCAAATTCTTCTACCCATTTAAATTTTGTTTGCTTTATTATTTTCTAATATGCTGTGGCAATATTCCAGACATCTCTAGACTGTCAGCTGCAGAACATCATGCAGCCACCTTCAGGTATTATCAGTATATGATCAGATATCAACATTTGTTATGTAAGACAATCTGTTCAGTATTTTCTGTCACTGCAGCATAACCTGTATTAGTATACAGTATGTGCTGCTTGCTGTATTGATTCTGTTTACTTACACGTAGTGTTACCTTTGTCTGCAAGGTGACCTGCATTCAGTGTACAGTCTAAATTGATATAAACTTGTTTACAAATGTTACCTACATTTGATGTGTTACTTGATTTCATCTTGTTACCTCTGAGTTCAGTTTCCTTCCTCTATGTTTCTACTGTAATTGCATTTCTAGTTTTAAGTTTAAACTGACAACACCCCCCAAGAAAAGTCCACCCTGAAAAATACCCAATATTTTACTGTATGTGCAATGCTGAGGCATATTTGCAGAAAATATCCTGATGACATTGCATTTGTGGTGCAAGTTGGAGTACAGGGCTTCAGAGGACAGCCACTGGGGATGTTATTTATTAACATAATTCAAGAAAACACATCTAGAAATGCATAGTTTTATGTCTTAATTAGGAGTCATAATTTTCCTGATAATAAACAGACACCACAAACCCATAACCACATTCAGACCAAGTGAGGTGACAGCCAATTCCCCAGGGCTGGACAGGCGTACCTTTCGTCACGCATTCGGGGACTCAGGAATCGGGATGAATCGTCGTCATGGCTGCTTTGCTGGCTACTCTGTTGGCTGCTGCAGAAAGAGACAGAAAGACAGAAGCAGTTAGACTTGTGAACATACCAGCTTCTTCACTCTTCTAAAGAAAATGGGACAGAATTAATCTGAACAGAGTTAGGGTTTCTCTACACAGTGTATGCAGTGATTTCTTGAACTGGTCTGGAAGCTAGTTAAACTGATGCAGATCTCCTTGTGTGAATATACCACTGTTCACACAGAGGTGCCTCGGTCTAATTAAATTGGTCCAAAATGAGGCTTCTAGTGCGCCCATGTACAGGCCAGGCCTTAGGTTTACAATTATGAAAGAAGCAAGTTTATAATAAGTACTTCGTGCATCACATTTTACCCTGTTGCTAAACTATACCTGGGCATATGTGACCATATGGGAGTGTATTAGGATGCCCCTTTTTGTTTAAGCTGCATTACAACCACCTGCATCACAGGTCCAGGTGCTCTGGGGTGCAGGAACCATGCCCTAGAGGATGCTCCCCCACTTCAAATTGGTGAGGAAGAGGAAAGTAATGAATCCCTCTATCTAAAGGGCAAGCCACAAGAGCCATGCAAATTATTTCCTGCATGTCTAATTGCACATGGAGGAAGTTTGACAGAAGTCATGATGAGCTACACTACTGTTCCTGAACCCCACAAACAATTGTGTTCCTTGAGTGTCACATAGAGTGGAACACCTATGCATCACCGCTTACTATGGGCTTTTTGGAACATGAGCAAGCTCTAGGGAACTAGCACAGTGGAAAAGGTTCCACTCAAGTTGTAGGGCTGTGGACAGTAAAGCCGTGAGAAAATATACAGTGGAATAAAATTCAACATTCACCAGCTTTCCTGGTTTCTTACAAACCTGAAACTTCCTGGAATTCCTGCAAACTCAGGGTCAAATAACAAGCAAAAGCTTAACTGAGGATGAGGCTGCAGAAAGTAAAAGCTAGTTTTAGTTTTGATGGTGTCTGTATGAAACTCTAATTTCAAAAAGAAACCACAAAAAATCCAGGCTTTTGCCTTCATGTTCCTGGGGTCAAACACCAAAACTTAAAGGAAACTAGGGAGGTGCATGAACACCTGAAAAGCAACAAGACAGCCCCAATGGACTGAAACCTGTGAGTCTCACATAGCAACCTTTTCATGGGAATTTTTAAAAATTTAGTAATAGCCTTGCAGATGATCTTCAAAGAAGATGTCACTGTGCCAAGTGTAAATGGTTTCATACAGTGTATCATGCAAATCTTGACTTGAATACCTCATTTAAAATCCTCTAACAAGCACTGTACATTTCTTTTTCTCAGATTAAAAACACTCCTAACAAATTACATTAGGGGACAAATGGTACAGGCGTACAGAGCACTGGACAATGTAAGACAAAAGCTTTAGCACAACAGATCTTAGACACCAGAAGGGGACTTTCTCCAATACTAAAGGAATTATTCATTCCAAATCTAAGGTCAGGGCCAGCTTGGAGCCTAATAGCTGTGCTAGCTCTCACTGTAATTTATATAAGGCTCTTCCCTCTCTGACACATTCTCCAGTGCTTAAAAGGTGTATTCATGCCAGCTCATTGTGCCTTGAACTGCTATATTTTCTAATCTCCTGTCATTATGTGTACTAATACAATGATTCCCCCTTTCCATTATCGTCTGGTATTGATCATTGTCACAGAGGAAAGTGGCTAGTGGATCTGAATTTCAGTTGAAGCGTTACAGATTGAATCCACAAGATGTCACTGTTTGCTTCCAAACTGCCAACATGTTGTGCAAAGCATCATGTCAGTTTTGGATCATCCCTGCCAAACAACCTGCAATCCTGTATAGCACCCACACTGGCCAACAGCACTAAAACCCTACATACAAGTTATAAGATTTCACATTTACAGAGAATTCCTTGTCAGTAACTAATAAAGGAAAATCAACAGGTAAGAATGTATCATGTCATGTGTTGCCCAAAGAGGTCTAACAGCCTCCCATTCATTTCAGGATCCAGTTCAAAATTGTTGCACTAATACTTACAACTCTTCAGAGAGATGTTACAGTTAATCTTATGGACTTCATCTCTCTTTACTCCTCCTATCTCTCATCTCCTTTCCATCCCTTCATCCCATCTCTTAGCACAACCACCTCCTCATATGCAGCTCCTAACATCCAGAATCACCACCCTTGACTGTCTCCAACACAGCCAGTCACTCAACCAAACACACTGTCCCACTTTTTTCTCTCTGAACACCCATCAACATGTTTCTCTTTCTCCTATGTCAAATATATTGTACATTGTATGCAGAATTCTAAAAATTAATTTCATCTGTCTAGGCTATTAGATAAAGTCTCCCTACTTAAGTGATTTAACTATTTGAAGAGACACAGTCAACTTAAAAAAAAACACATCAAAAGTATTTTACCAACTCTTGGTGCAAACTATGCCTAAAATTTTTAGAGCTGAAAAAGATCAGAAGGGAAAAATAATCTCTATATTTTCAGTCACTTTCCTTGAAGCATTTGACATAGCTCTAGTCTAGATGATAGTCAGTTCTACTACAGTAGGTTCCCCCTTTTGGTGTGGGTCTTACACACAACAATGGAGTAGAGGAAAAAAAAACAATACTGCATGTAAGAGAATGTGGCTAAGCCTCCTTCAAATTGACAGGCTGACTTGAAGCCAAATATAATACCAAATTATGCGCTTTGTTTCATTGTAAATCGACTAGATTTGAAGTTGACTGTGCCCTTTTTAACCACTCACTGGACCCCTTGGTTAGACACTAAAACGACACAAAGTAGGTCAGAAAACTTTGAAACAGGAAATCAGCAAATGACAGAAAACAGTAAGGTACTTACCTCATTCCAAAGGTGAATGGTACACAACAGACACTCAGAAAAGTCTCTAAACCTTTAGGGTATGCAGGTTAAGTGGAGGTTAGCATTGAACAAATATGTCTGGAGTTATCCCATGATTCTAAGAAACCTATTGCTAAAGTGAAGCAAGCACCTCCTCAGTGAGGGTCACCACATGTGATCACAGTCAATTCTCACTTAGACTCCTGTTCTGATCATTATTTTAAACCTCACTATCTGCTCAAGAACTTCAATACAAATTAACTGAGTCACTTAATCATTAAACTGTTGATACATCTTTCCTGGCTTGTCGCCTGAAATGATGCCAGGTCAGCAGCTGTCTATCATGCAGCTGTGGAGTGTTGAGAGTTTGTGTGTATATATGCTAGCAATATCATATGCCCATCAGTATATCTGTGTGATACTACCCTGCCTGAATGTGCAGAGTTAGACTTAAAGAAATTATTAAAGAAATCAGGCAGGAAAGTCAAAACCATTGCCTAGATAAGGAGCATCCCCCTCAAACATAACATTAATAACCAAGTTCATAGCCATGAAGAGGGACTCATCAACCCCAACCCTGGTGACAGGGCTGTTTTCTCAAGGCTGAGAAACCAGAGAGCAAATGACATTGAGCTGTTCAAAGACTGGCCTGATAGACAGTGTCGTGTCAGCTGCTGACGGATGATACAGGGACTGAGGCTAAATCTAAACTACAGGTGGTACAGCCACACAGCTGTGATGCTGCAGCTACACCACTACATTGTGAACATTTTCTATGCTAGTGGTTTTCAAACCTTTTTCTCTGGGACCTAGCTGAAAAAAATTATTCGTGCCCATGACCCAACACCTACATCTTTGAGCAATGCATTCCAGTGTTTTGCCAGTGGCAGCAGAGGGTGCCACAAACCCAGTACCAGAGAGTCTGCAACTTGGGGGGGGGGGTGAATTTTTCACCAGCATGAGCAATATATCCAGGTTAACCTAAGTTTTAAGTGTAGACCAGGCATGACAGAGTCAAGGATCTGCAACAAACCACCTGTAATTTGGTCCCTGAGAGAACAGAAGACCCCGAGATTAAGCCATGTCTTTCTAGCAGTCCGGAGGGGAATACCAGATCATAGATAATAATATATGCACATTGGTCTCTTATTTTAAATCCATTTCTCTGAGCGCTATATACCTTTATAAAAGACAAATAGTACTTTGTTTTGAAGAAGTTACTTCTGTGTCACCAGGGGTTAAAGTAAGCCAGAATGCCCCGGAACACCATTCCGGGGCCCATTATTTTTAGGGGCTCAGTGTTCCAGCTCTCCTAAAAATAGAACGTGGAGTTTGAACGCCACATTCCCGGGCCCACCATTGAAAAATAGGAAGCCCCGGAATGCAGCATTCTGAGTCCAAGTTCAATTTTTAGGGGCCTGAATGCTGGTCCCCTAAATAGAAAGTCCTAGAGTGGCATTCGGCCATGCAAAAGGCAGGGGTAGGGGCATTACTAGGGGCTCAAGCCCCACCCCAAACCCCTCTCCATCCAGGCCCCTCCCTGAACCTGGGACCTGCTGCTTGAGCCCCAGCCACAGTGCTACCCTGGGGCCTACCACCGCCACCTCCCCAGCCACACCACCGCCGGTGAGTGTGGGGGTGGCTGGCTCGTGCTGGGTGAGGGGCTATTGGGGCAGGGGGTGGCAGGAGCTGGGGCCTGGGGGTGCCCACCATTGCAGGAGGGGGGCCCACTTGCACTGGAGGCAAGGCCCACTGGCACAGGAGCATTCTGGCCCCCCCCCCAAATTATACTTTAACTCTTGTGTGTCGTTGCAAACTGTTAGTGTCAAAAGAATCCCAAAGGAAAACTCTTGCAAGTTTCATTGTTTCTTCTAGGTAACATGATTGAAGACACAATTTGCAGATCCATCCAAAGAGCATTAGATGGCAAGATTCCCTGTTCAAAGAAAAGTGGAGGCATGGCTAGGGTTACCAGATACCAAAGCACAGAAAGGAGGACAGGGAGCTCCGAAGAGGAGGACATTGGAGGGTGTGGAGAAATCGTAGTATTAATATAGCTGTTATCACCATATTATGTCATGGAAAATGGGTAATGATTAATGAATGCAGCATTAAAACTGCATAATATCATGTGTTTTTAAATTATTTTAAAATAAAGAAAATTACCAAAATGTTTTCTTTTACCGAAAACTGGGTTTTTTCATTAAATGAAAGTTTTTCATGACCCTTTCATTAATGTTCATGAGACTGAAGTTAAAAAAACTAAATTTTCAAATATAAACTTGAAAAGTACCTTAAAAATTAAAAAAAAACCCAAGAATAAAACAGCTAACTCACTTCTCATTTTTCACAGCAATCCATTTTTACAGTTTACTAAAAAAAATGTCCTAAATTGTTTCTGTCCAGTTCAAACCTGCCCCTTTAGTGGTTTTATTTAATTGGTCCCTGTCAGTAATTTTATTTATAGTAGACTTTATTAGTGTCCCTATTTTCCCCGCCAATTTAGCCATTTTGTAGGGAGCAAGGGCCAAAAATAAAAGTGCCTTTTACAGGCCTTGAACCCACAACCCCAAGGTTAAGAGATACCTTTGCTACAAACTGAACTATCCAGGCAGCTTTAAAAAAAAAGTAAAATAAAATAAATAAATAAATAAATAAAAAGCAGTCTCCAGAGTCAGGGGATACCTGAGCTCTTAGTGAAAAGGCCGGGTCTGCGCAGAGCTGTGATTGGGCAGTGTGTGCATGTGACCAGCTCCAAACTCCAACCAATGGGGGAAGATTACCCCCACTCCGTACCTTGGCTGTTAGAGGGGTTTTTAACATTCTGTTCCTGATCAGTAAAAAGCTGGACAAAAGCACCTATTTTTAAAATGCCTGGAGGACGGAGGACATGTCCTCCTTTTGCCAGACGTCTGGTAACCCTAGGCATGGGCCTCTCACTTGAATGGAGTACACATAGGGGACTGGAAAAGGCCCTCAGAAGGGGTAGTCTACCCAGGGACCATGACAGATGCTAACTCAACAAGCTGGGTCAAGGGTTTCACATAATGTTTTGCATTTGTAGCCTGTGTACTCTGAACCTCAGGTCATATGCTTTTCTCTGTGACTGAAATGTGGTATTTTCTGAAGTCTTACAGAAAAGATTTCTCTTAATTCACAATTATAAACAATGCAAAATTTCTCATCAGTCTCAACGTTTCCTTGGACTGAAAACGAGCAAGAGGCAGGTTTGCAGAGGGTGGGTCTTCCCATAAAGCTCCAACTGCAGTTCCTTAAAAGCCAATAAATGTATAAAAGAAAACAGATTCTTACAATGATTGATAAACCAAATATACACACTCAGTTCCACAGTATTTCTTCCCTTCATTCTGGATACACTCTTGCTGTTAAATTCACTCTGATCACCCCTATTCTCAGGGGTTTAAGTAAGCTGGAATGGCCCAGAACGCCTTTCCGGGGCCCACTGTTTTTAGGGGCTCAGCGTTCCAGTCCCCCTAAAAATAGAAAATGGTGCTGGACCGCTACGTTCCATGGCCCAACATTGAAAAATAGTGGGACCCAGAACACAGTGTTCCAGTTTGATTTTCTATTTTTAGGGGCCTGAAAGCTGGGCCCCTAAAAATAGCAGGCCCCAGAACGGTCTTCTGCTGCACGTTCCAGCAGGCAGGGAGTGGGGGCAGGCTCCCCTGCAGCTGCACAGGCTGCACTTCCAGGCAGAAGCCTCCAAGCACAGCCTGCAGGCTGCAGCAGTGCCTTGCCCAGTGCACTGCCCATAAGTAGGGTGGCGTGGCTTGCACTGGGGGTGGGGGAGTATTTGTGGCACCTAAGATGGGACAGGTATTGGGGGCAGCAGGTGGATTTTGCAGACAGGGGAATGGATATTGGGTGCAGTAGCTGGGGTGCTTAAAGGGGGCCCAGACGTGTAGGAGAGGCTCCCATCCGTGTGGGGGAGGCCCCCGCCCAATTAGGAGGGTTCTGGGGCCCACCAAGTTATATTTTAACCCCTTCCTATTTTTCTCTTCATGAATACCACCATGAGTCTTAACTTCATCTCTATTACCACCATTTTTACCCTCACCACTGCTACTGGAAGGAAATTGCCCATTTCCATCATCACTGCACTGTCTTCAACACTGTTGTTGCCATCAATACTAGTATAGCCTGTTGTGTCAATGAAATTTCAATACTATTCTCATCTTCTCCACTACTACTACATGCCTTTCTTGAGTTAGGTACTTAGATGGGCTTTAGCCCCATGACTGAGTATCATCGTCTTCACTGTTATTTTTAACTCAGCTCAATTGTCAATTTATTTTAGTCCTTGAAATTATTTAACCAGTTTTATGGAGACATTTTCTCATCAACAGACTGCTTTCAAAGTATTTGCTGGCACTGTTGCCTTGAGGAGCCACGGTTTCTGCTGCATAAATGGTAAACTACATCATGTGTTACTGTTGCTGCTCCCTGGTTGAATGGCGAGCTTTTATAAACAGGAAGAGAGCTTCAGTTACTGGCATCACTGAATATATGCATTGTTGCATTGAAGTCAGCTTACAGGTGGACATGCAAAATGCTAGAAACATAAAGTGGTGTGTGAATACATATTTACACAAGTACTCATAATATAGACCTCTCAGATCTCTATGCATGCGCACATGCGTGTACACACACACACACAATCACGTGCACCAATATTCATAGGAAACTAATAAAAAGTTTTAGATACTGAAATAAATGTTCAAATTTTATTCATTCGTCTGAAGCACCTGGCATTGGCCACCATTGAAGACAGGATACTGAGCTAGACGGATATTGGTCTGACCCAATATGGCCATTCTTAGATTCTTAAACAAATGCTCACAAAGACACTTTTTCTCCTGCAGCATTCTAGGTGTCTAGCCTTTGCTGAACATATTAAAGGTTTGTTTCTTCCATGTTGGTCTCAGTCTCCTAATTATAATATGGAACCAAGATTCCACACATGGTTTCAAGGTTGAATTTGGTTTTTTAATCCTAACTAGTTCTCCAACTCAAGGACTTTGTGACAGATTTTGAAAAGCACTCAGCACAGAGCTGGTCCCATTGTAGCATTTGTAGACAGATTTTCCTGTGTTCAATGCTCAACATGCTGAAATATTTATTTTATTTTAATTTCATTTCATTTTTATTTTTAAGAAATCTGGCCTTATCTGGGGCTACCAAGTAATTTTGAAAGGCTGGACCACAGAACCCAATGAACAGAAAGGCAAGAATATGAAGCATTTTCTCACCCATTCCATATTCAGCAGTTTGTCAAAGAGCACTTTGACACCCATAACCAAAACTAAAGATATCTAGATTATTTCAACAATTCTGTTTTTAAATAGTTGTGTTCCTGCCTCTAGAATAAATTACTCCAGAATAAACCATTCCACTGAATTGAAGTATATAATCACAAACACACATACATTTTTCATGACATCCACGTATTATTTCACCTCTGGAAAAAGCAGGTAGTTGGCATGCAGCAGGACAGTTGTAGCTTACTTTCCCATAAGCAACAGAAATTGCAGTCTTACAGTGATTCAATTACAGATGCACAAATAGTATTCACTGAAGATGAGACATGAATCTCATAACTTCCATGAGGTTTTTGAGTTTTCGGATCTACAGATAACCCTATTTGATAAATGATCCAACTACTTTTTTTTTTTTTTTTTTTTTGGACTAGGGATCTGATTTTCTGCATGGTAAGTATGGAAAAATGATAGAATGTTTGCAAATCTTATTGTGCATTGTACACTCTGGGTATAAGTTTATAGGTTTATTTTTAGAGGATGGTGGACATGGGGGAGGAGAAAAATTAAGGGAAATGTAATCTCTTAATGAGATAGGTAAAATCTCTTTCACAAAACAATGTGCTCATTGCAAATGCTGTTGTATATAACTATTTGCCAAATAAATTCAACCAATAATTTTCATCCTCTGAGTTCATTTATATGTTTAGTATTCACATTATTTGATTGATCATTTAAGTCACGTGGTTTTTGTTTCAACACCCTAATTAGATTAAAAAAACATTTCAAAACCATAGAATAATAATCAACAGTCAATTATGCACTTCTGTTACAAACGCATGCCATACACCTGGAGGAATAGGCACTGATGTGAACATTTGTGCAGTTTTCAGGATTTGTGAATATTTTCTAGTTTTTTAGCTACTTCTTTTAAAAAGAAAGCTAGGTAATGAATAACACAATCCCATGATGCCAAGATCCAAAGGGGTAGCCGTGTTAGTGTAGTTCAGTAAAACAAACAAAGAGTCGTGTGGCACTTAAAGACTAACAAATTTATTTTTTTGCATGAGCTTTTGAAGTGGGATTTTCTCCCATGAAAGCTCATGTAAAAAAATAAATTTGTTAGTCTTTAAGTGCCACAGGACTCCTTATTTGTTTGTTTTACAATTCCATGAATCAGAGAATAGACATCAGTGCATCTATTTAGATTTACAAAGATTTTTGTATTTGCAAAGCTTTTTATTTTTAAACTAATGGACCAGGTTGAGGATTTTTCTTCATCTTCAGGACAGTCAACTCCACAAGACAGAGACTATCCCTCTAACAACGCACAGAAAGTGTTTAACACTTCATGAGAACTACTACAAATAATCATCTCTGGATTACAATAATTTGTAGAATTGGCCAGGAAACAATGTTTTTCCCCAGAAAAAAAAATATATTTTTCCATTTGCATCATTTATCTTCAAAATTTTGGTTTTAAACCAAAACATTTTGGCTTTCAATGGTGAAAAACCAAATGTTTTCTTATGAATGTGGGAATTATTTTACCGCAATTTCCATTTTATCACAAAGTTCCTTTTTGTCCAAGAAAAGGGGGGAAGAAGTTTGGATTAAAGTTTTTTTTCCATCTTTTCTTATTTATAAAGCACCAAACAACGTGGTCATTTCACAACTAGTCCAGGATCAAACTTTGAGACATGGGTATCTCCAGACAGGAGCATCCTTTGAACTCGTTCCCCTTCAAAAAAAGGAAAAGATGAAACTTCTGGTCTAAAATCCATCTGCATGTTTGTCTTTTGTTTCACCTGGCTGCTTTGCTGATTATTCCCAGAACTTTGCCCCTTCACCTCCTCCATGAAGCTGTAGCAATAAAAAACCTTGTCCTTAGTACTCTCAGAGTAAATCATCGGCCCAGGCAAATGAAATTCCTGCTAACAAAAGTACTGTGTTGCTATGGTAGCAGTGGCTCCCAAATAACGGCACCATTAAGAATTTTCCAAGGCCTGCCACAGTGGAGGAAATAATCAAGAAGTCACTGGCCTAAATTCTAACGGATAATGAGACCCCAGAATGCATCTGACACACACATCAAGGGTTCCCCCATGATAACCCTGAAGCAGTCAGACAGTTTATTGGACAGAGAAAGAGCTGCAGCCCTGGATTTCCTTTAGCTTCTGTCAGTTCCTGCCCCCCATTCCCAGCATACACATGTAAAGATCACAGGGGAGAAATACATCCTTACAGCCGGAGGCAACAAGTTATCATCAGGCTTTATTAAAAAGATAAGATGAGGGGGATTCATGTTCAGTGAAGCATGTTGCTACACTGATACACTGTGATACTAGAAGCAGCCAGTAGATGGTAACACAATGTCTGTAAAGATTACACTTTTTTGCATTTCAAATGCTCCTTTCAGTCCAAAAATATTAGACCCCATCACAAAGTTAGGAAAAATTTGCTGTTACCTGTTTTACAGACAATGAAACCAAGGCACAGGTAAGGGGAAGGAAGTTGCTCAAGGTCACACAATGAGCCAGTGATAAAATCAGGACTGGATCTGTGGTCTCCTGATTTCTGGTCCCCATCTCTAATCACTTGATTCTGCCCTCTGCTTTATGCACAGACTCCCTGCAAGATGTCAGAGCAGCAGAACAGAGCGAGTTTGAAAGACTCAGTTCTTGCACTAGCTATAGCCTGTGTAACAACTCTTTTATTTCCAAGATCAAAAGAGGCACTTCCTATCCACGGTGTCATTTGCTTGATTAATGCAACCTGCTACACAAGGAAAACATCTCTGTGATGGAAAAGCTCTCTGTCAACTGCCCAGTTCACTCTTTACTGGCTAGTTGCTCAAATCATATGTACCAGCACCACAATTAGTGGTGCTTAGTAAACTTTGCTTTCATGCTTAGCATACGATTGACTCAGCACTGGAGACCATCTCCCAAGTAGAGGGATGGGGTCCAGCAGATGAGGGTAAAAATGTATTGCAGATGTGGTGCAGAATGGACTCAGCTGGTTCCTTCGCATAGTCTATTTTGCAAATGGACAGAGAACATCAGTCCACAGCATCGGTTCTTAACCACTGTGCTGGGGCACAAAGGTGTCCATGAAGAGCCAGGAGACGTGTCACAGATAATTGGCAGCTCTCGTTGGAGCTGGCTTGGGGCTTCTGCTGCCCACCACCTTTCGGTGCTCTCAGTGGCCCATTCCTGCCACACAACACTGGTGGCAGCCAGATCCAGTGGAGTGAAGGGGCTTAGAGACTACAGCCCAGAGCCCCCGGCTGGGGGGCGGTGGAGGGGCACTACCCATCCACCCCACAAAGTAAACCCTACCCTGCTAAGCCGCAGTGCCAGCCCACGCTGACTGGATTCTGCCCCCACCCAGGTCCCAGGGCGCCTCAGCCTCCCGAGCACTTCCAGCCCAAATCCCGTGTTTTGCTCTGCTCCTGGATTGGCCAACCTTTGGATCACCACAGCCTCCAGAATGCTCCCAGCCCGAGCACCGCTGCAGCCAGATTGTAGTGTGTCATGCAGAGTGACATCAGATATGTTACTGCGGAGAAAAGGTTGAGAACCACTGGTCTACAGTGCCATCAGTCCCTCCCCTTTCATTAGCACCACATTCAAATCAGCACCAAAGTCCATCCGGAGGACAATCATGAGGATGCATTTGATCATGATGAGTTGTTAAGTACTATCAGTTGTCTGCAAGATATGAAATGTAAATGGTCCCCCAGGAGCATCTGCTGAATATACAATAGGCTACTTGTGAACTTTCACTATTCAATGTGTTCAATGTATTCAAGGTCACCATGCATCACATAGCTATTGTTTCTGATCTGTGATTCAGTGAAAAACATTTAAACAAAGAAATGGCAAATAATGAATAATGCTCTTCCTGGTATAAACATAGTAACAATGTCACAAAGCAGAACGTCACAAAGCAGCAGTGTGAGACATTCACTGGAATGCTCACAAATTATATAATTATAGCAATCACAGTGAACCATGTTCCTCGATTTTTTTTTTTAACATATGTGGCTTTTCTCTAAAAAAAAAAAAAAAATTCAAACCAGCCCCACATGAAGTTCAAAACACTCTAAAGTGAACTTTTCTATGGTTAAAAAATGGTCATATTAAGCACCCAACTCCTCCTACAATAACTTTTATTTTCACAGCACCTTCTGAACTTCCAGGATACACGGCTAGATCAAAAACAGTAATTGTAGTACTGTAAGGTTTGCACTTGGTTATTTCCAGACCAGCCAAAGGCAGAAAGAATTTGATGTATTGCAAGGAAGCCTATTAGCATGAAATTCCCAGTCCCATTTTGTAGATACAGGACAGCCTAGGTAACAGCTACATTTCTGAATGTTTTTCAAGCCAAAGCTAAATCCTAGGATGTTCACTCATCACTTCTATTTTATGAAGTAAAGGAGGGCTTTTTACAATATGCCAAGGATTAACAAACTCATCCCCCAAACCCCCCTGCCCTACTGGGTAGAATTGTCTAGTCCTACCACCCTACTGCAGGGCAGAAGCTCTAAGCTCCCCAGAGTCTGGTTGAAAGAGAATGGTGGTGTTGGGGAGGCACAGGGTGCTCTGAGAGCAGCACTTCAACTGAACAAGAGCCACATGAGGCTCATGAGCCACAGTTTTGCCACCCCTGCAATATGGTAAGACTGCAATTCTCAACCTTTTGCAAGTCGCAACACACTTGGTGGCATGTCACAACCCTACAGGACACAGCAGCCCATTCCCCTAGGGCCATATCAAACCATCTCCTCGGCTCTCCGCAACACACTTACTGCTGTGTGGCAACAGAGTAATATGTCCTGACACAGTGCTTGAGAACCACTGTGCTAAAAGGTTAAACAGAAGTGCATTCAGCAACATTTAACAAAATAAAGTCATTGACATAGAATCATAGAATCATAGGGTTGGAAGGGACCCCACGAG
>ML682025.1:19564578-19581534 GCA_007922195.1 Podocnemis expansa
TTGTTTCCCAGGCTCCTTGCATTTGTGTATAGGCACCTAAGATACCCTAAGATATGAATAAGTGAAGCCTCTACAGCAGCACTACATAGGTTAAATGAGGCCAGTCCATCCAGAGGTGACCTAGGTGGTCACCTAGGCCCTAGGACACCAACCGGTAAGGGGCGCCAAGGGCCGGGCTTGGGCTGGGGCCAGGGCCAGCAAACCTCCTGCCCTGCTCCACAGACATCGGGCTGCAGGTGGGGAGCCAGCCCCACCTGGGGGAGTGGCACCGCCACAGCAATTTGGCCCGACATCCTGTGCAGCACCTGCCTGCCACTTGGCCAGGCATTGAGGGGAGGTGTGTGGGTGGGGGCACAAAATCACAGGCGCCTATGGTGCCAAAAAACCTTGAGCTGGCCCTGGGGTTAAAAAACAAGGCTTTTCTCATGCTTTAAGAGATCTGCCTCTCTCTGAAGCATCAATAACTGGCCACTGATATGAACAGGATACTGAAAAAACTGGGCCCATTTCTCTGTTCCATCACGGAAATTATACATGCACAGTCTGAAAGGCCAGAAGTCTCATGGTGATCAGCTAGCATGACCTTCAACATAACACCTACAACAAATAATGCCTCTTTGAATTAAAGCATGTGTTTTAGAAAAACCTCCCATCTTGATTTAAAAATTGCCAGTGATAGAGAATCTAGCAGAACCCTTGGTAAACTGTTCCAACTGGATAATTACCCTCACTGTCAAAAATGTACACCTTCTTTCCAGCGTGCATTTGTCTAGCTTCAACCTCCAGACACTCGAGTCTACATACCTTCGTCTGCTAGACTGAATAGCCTTCTGCAACCAGATTTCCATTCCCCTTGTAGTGGTTGTAGACTGCCATTGTGATGTACTGAGAGCTGTGTTAAAATTTTAAGCTATCACTCTAAATTTTAGGATGTTTTCTTATTCATGCTTACAGGGTAGGAGGCTCTGTGGGGCAGCATGTAAGCTGGGCTGAGAAGCAACCTATAGAAAGGCAGGGTGAGTTGTGCCCCTCTGTTTCAGGAAGCAACCTGCTCTGTTTCTCAACGTCTTTGGTTTTAGGGTATTCTATGTTGTTATTCTGAATTCTAAGAAAAAAATAGTACTTTGTAACCTTCCAGCAAGAGTATTTTAAGTTTTATGCAATTTTCCTGCATATATGCCATGAATGTAACAGTGATCAAATCACCTGTTATGTTTTCTTGGTCAAGGTAAATAGTTTGCTCTCCTTAAGTCAATCACTATAAGGCATGTTCACTCATTTCCATGGCTCTTTTCTGAACCATCTCCAGTCAAGCAACATGTAGGTCCTTAAAACCTTACTCACAAGTGCTCATTTCTATCCAAGTAGCTGAGAGAAGAGCTGCATTCTTACTGTTGACTCACATGCTTCTGTGGTTTCCACATTTAGTTGCTTGCAACATTTCTAATCTGGAAGTTCCTACCCTGTCTTAAAAATGAAATGTGGACATTTCCGAAACCAAAAACATCTGGAAGCTCCCAAGTTCACAGAATGATTCAGTTTGCTGCTTCTCAGAAATCCAGGGCATGAAATTAAACCTGTCATGGGGCACAGTTTTGTTCTACATATTTTTTTTAAAACAATCTGCATTTCTCACATTTTTAGCTCCCATTTCCTGAACTCTATAGTTTACCATAAAGACATGCAAAGCCAGGAATTTCACAGAGGTCAATATTGTTTGTTGTTCAAAGCTGTTTTCTGATATGGGAGTTTCTGAAGCCTTTACACTTTTGGTTTTTCACTCAATCTTTACTTAAGCAAAATACCCACAATGAGAAATTTTCCTGACTACAAAACCCTGGATTTTTCCATGGTGGAGAAAGGAGGTAGAAAGTTAACAGAATAAGTGCTCTTGCTGATAGTCTGCACATTTAAAGACCTGGGGTCAAAGAGTTTTTAGCAGAGGACCCAACTGTCTGGAAACTGAGTTGGTCCATTGTGCTGAAAGCAGATGTAAACACTTCCATAATGAAAGACCTTTGCAGTACACTACAAGATATATCGATTCTATGGATTTAAGAACACGTCATGTGCTTCTGAGCACCATCTAGTAACCACTTGCCGACACAGAGATATGCAGCATTCACATCAGACTGGGAAGGGTGGGGGGGTCCCTTGATCTTGAAGACATGAAGCAATGCCTATCATTGTTCTCATAGCTTTTGCCAAAGCATGATTGTGTGGGCAGGGCATCTTTCTTATTTTAATAGCTTGATTTGGGGGAGAAGTCAACTCCATTTACTCTGGATAGACTTTGGCTCTTGCAGTGTCTCTAAGGATGTATGCACGCTCCTAGAGCAGGGGTCTGGAACCTGCAGCTCTAGAGCCTCATGCAGCGCTTTGGCTACTTCCTTGCAGCTCCTGGCTCTAAGCCCACCCCAGCCACTGGGGGACCCCACAGGTATCCTGCTCCTTGGTCCAGGCATCCCGCACCACTAATGGGGGATCCTGCAGGGTCCCTGCTCCTGGTTCTAGGCTTCCCCCTACCTGGGGACCCTGCAACAGGCAACCTGGCCCAGCATCCCCACCCCCTTCCAGGAGGTAACACCCACTGCGGCTCTCAAAAACCCCTTGGTTATTGAAGGGTTTTTAAAAATGGCTCTTCTTATCTTTTGGGTTGCCAACCCCTGTCCTAAAGATTATTCCAAGTGGTATTTTCAAAACAAACAAACAAATAAATAATAAATTAAAGCAGGTACACTATCACATTTCCTGTATAAATTATGCATGCCCATTTGCAGGCATAGCAAAATGCTGACAAATTGCATTTTCTTGCCTGCAAGGAATATTGTAAAGGCTGTTTACCATTCTTCCTTAATAGATAATAAAAATAATATTTTGCACTTACATAGTGCCTTAAATCTCAGGACCTCAGAGTGTGATGAAAAAGTAAGCAAGAATTATTTCTGCCAATTTGCAGATGGGACGGTAACCGAGGCACAGGGACGTGAAGGATGGTCTATAAATTGGAAATTCTTTGCATAGCCTCATGGAAGATTATGGGTATGTCTACACTTAGAGTTGAATTCGAATTGATTGTCATCAATTAAAATTCTATTAAGTGCATGGACACACTGGATTTTCTCAATTCGAACTGAGGAACCCCTCAGTTCAAATTGATGAAAGCTGACTTTGAATTGGTCAAACCTCATTTCACTTCGAAGTCAGGGTCAATTTGAACTGAATAATTCAAATCAACCCAGTGGGGCCATGTCAGTTTGAACTCACTGCTAGTTCAAATTAGCCACGACTTGATATTTCCCTATACAATAGTGCCCCCTACCTAATTCGAACTAGCAAGTCCCATTCATGGACATACCAATTTGAATGGGATTTTCTAGTGTGGCCATGTCTATTCAAATTCACTGAATTTGAATTAATAATTATTAGTTTGACTCAACTAATTCGAATTCAGTAATTCAAACTGAAACTCTAAGTGTAGACATGGCCTATATGTTTTACTTATCATTGTGATAGTGTCTACGAGCAACCAGTCATGGATCAGAATCACATTTTGCTAGGCACTTACAAACACAGAACAAAAGAGTCATCCTTTTCCCAAACCACTTATGATCAATATGGACACTTTCAATGCAGAACCCATACTGACCTTAGGAACACCCTGCGATCTTACGTATGGGGATAAGAATCTTGTTGTCATATCTTTGGCTGATAAAAACAAGTCACCTCTTTTTCCTGGCAATTGAGCCATCACCAGGATAAGGAAGAGTTTCAGGGAATCAGAAGATAATGTATTGTCAGAAAGATTGGGGCCCAGATTTCCCACAGAAACCAATGATTTTGAGTGTGCAGCTGGACACTAGGAAAGTAAAAAATGAACCCAGACCTACCTATTCAAGTCTAGAAAATTAAATCAATCATCAAGAGTCTTAGTACAGCAGGCACACTGTTCTTTCAGATTCTTATACCATGCCTTCCAGTATGGCAGAGGCTAGAAATAAGGCACACATATTTTACAGAGAGTAATTGCATAATGGAAAAATGAACCAAAGGATGTGATGGGTTTGCTGTCACCTGAAGTCTTTTAAAAAGACATCTAATCTTGATTTAAAGACATTCTCTAGCTTAGCCACAAGATTTGGCCTTGATATAGGGATTATTGTTTAAAATTCTATGACCTGTGTTATTCAGGTGGTCAGACTAGATCATAATGATCCCTGCTGACCGTAAAGTCTATGAATGTATGAGTAGTCTAGTAAGTGATGTGACTAGCAGCTGACTCATCTAGGCATCAACATCATAAATTTATTAGCAACAAGATATTACTCCAGAAGAGCCAGCACTCCAGGAAACCAAGCATAGAATATGGGAAAATGGACGGAGAATGATTAATCTGTTTCTTCAATAGTCAGCCTTATCCTGCTGCTACCACTTTTCCGCAAATCACGGTATGCTATGGACAGGTACATCATGACATGATGAGGCTTATATGTGATGAGGCTTATACTATAATGCAGGCATGGCCAAACTATGGCTTTGGCACTGCATGTGGCTCTTGAATGAAAAATTGCAGCTCACGGAAGAAAGCCAGAGGAAAGCAGCCCCAGCCTATGAGTTTTAAATCTCCTGCCCTGAGCATGCTCGGGGGAGAGGGGGGAGCCTCCGCCTGTGCCTAGCTGCTGGAATGCCCATATCAGATGCTCAGCCCAGGAAGGGCTTAAAGCAAGAGGAGTGAGGCCCAGCCTGAGCATAGCCACCCAAGTGGTTGGGTATGGGGGCCCTGGGGAGGGGTTTGGCCCAGGGGAGCCAGTGTCAGGGCCTGGGGGCTATGGAGGGGAGCAGGCTGGCAGGGAGAAGAGGAGGCATGGTCTGGACGGTTGTGAGAAGCTAAGTTTTTACTGTATAGGTAGGCCTAATTTTCATGGTAACCTTAAATAATTATTAGAATCCGACATTGATAGGATCAATATTTGCCCTCTTTTTACAATAAAATTAAAGTGTGCAATGAATTTTAAACTTAGCAATTTTGGAGTAAGTAAAATATGGCTATACGCCTCAGTGTGGCTCTTGCAGGTTTAATAATCAAGTTGTGCGGCTCTTGAGTTCCATAAGTTTGGCCACCCCTGCATATAATGCAACTTATGGAGCAGCATTCACCAGACACTGTAGGTCACTCTCTCCCAAAATTCTTCACATTCACTGTACCCTGCCTGGACAAACTTCCTGCTGGGACCCAGCAACCTATTTTTCCCCTCTCCTGCCGAGCTCTATGTTCTCCTCTTTATGTTCTTCAAGCTTGTGAGCTCAGCAGAAAAGGGCAGGAGAAGAATTAGATGTTGTTTACCTCTGGGCTGGGAAGGGAGGAGGAATTCCATTTGAAAACCTGATATATTTTCCATTGCTGAGGGATAGATTTGGAGCCTGTAATATCTGAAGAGAGAAGGTGCCATGCTGGCCTTGGTATGCTAATGCCATTTAATCCATGAACTGCCTTTGCTTTTTTCCAGTCACCATTTCAAAAATGTAATCAGAGAGACTGTTGAAATTTGCTAAGGAGCGTTAATAACCAGAAAACTATCAGCATATCTCTTGACATCTCTCTCTCTCTTTACAGATAGACCCAAATAAAAATTCTGCATCTAAAAAGCCACCAGCTCTGATGAAATTCAAATCTGAACTCTGTAATTTAGACACCTCTCTCTAACACATGTGCACCACACAAATCACACATGTTTTCAAGATCATCCCTATCTGTACCTTAAACCATCAGTTGACTAATTTCATGTCGATAAGAATGAATGTTCACAATGGCAGGGAATTTTTTTCCAAAATGATAATTTTCTACTAGACAGGCCTTTTAATTCCTAATAGGCAGGTAGAGAAATGCATTCATCAGCAGAACATCTTTGAAACTTAGTCTTGCTAAATCAGCACCTTGAGTTTGCAAAATGGAATTGGATCTAGTGGAAGTGCTACTGCAAGACGGCAAGTGGACATCGAGCCTCAGAGGGATGAACTGGTGGGTATGACTCCTCCAACAGACTGCTGAGACAACATAGCAGTCAATGGGACAACCTGGTAGATGGGGTTAGAGACAGGAAAGGATATCATACATCCCACAAACCGAGTTAATCGGAAAACTGTTTATGACTGCAAAAGAATTGATGAAAACAACAACAAAAATAATGCATTTTCTTTTAATTTTTTTCCAGGTTTTGAGGAAAAATAAGAAACTGAACTTTGTTTCTGAGCTGCAGCCCAGCCAATTCACACTGACAGCAATGCCTATGGCAACATCAACCCCGACTCTCACACTAAGGTCCGAAGAACAAGTGTCAAAACACTCTGTAGTGAGCCAGTTTTTATACAGTCATTCCAGAGGGCTACAATGCTTTGGGAGAGGGAAAAGAATGACTGTTGTTGCTTGGACAATGGCTTGAATTACACCCAGGTCAGCAGAGACATAAATTAACTAACAATAGTGTGTTGCACTCCAGAGGTACCTGCTACATTATAAACTCAGAGCTCTTCATGAATTTAACCTCCTGATGCCCTTGTGACCCAGATGAGTGTTATTTATCCTCTTTTCTGCAAATAAATAAACTGAGGCACAGACTATCTAATCTAAGGGACTTCCTGAAGTCTGTAGCAAAGCTGGGCACAGAGCTCAGACCCCTCCTGCATTTGCAGGCCCATACTTTAACCACAGGGCCAGAGTGCACCTCACTGTTCTCTCATTACCATCTGATGGATATGCAACATCCTGTATGATGCGAGTTATAGAACTTCAGTCCAGCTTCTACAGGAGATGTGGGTGCATCACAAGAACTACTGCCAAGACTGGCAACAACTAACTCCTGCCTTGGCAGTCTCAGCAGAGATATCAATGACTGAGTGGAACATGGAGACAGAATTCCCTCCTCCTTCTTGGCAGACTGGGATCCAGTCACATTGACGGAGCAGCATGTTGGAAGACTGCCTTGTGTCTTCCCTTCTCTGAGGGTATGCAATCTCCATGGCTATCAATCTGACACTTTTCACTAGCACAAAATTGTCTTTAAAGGTATATGGCAAGTAGTAATCAGGGATTGAATCTGGATCTAAAGCATGAGTCTCTAAGGCTTGAGGTACAAGATTGCATCATTAGCTTTGATCTAATGGACCACTTTAAGTAGCCCAGCCACTAGAGGGGAACAAAGACCCTCTTGGGCGATGGGCTGAGCCCCCCCAAAAGCAACAACAGGTGCTACTGCCTTGCCCTCGGTAGACCCTTCTTAGCTGTAGGGGAAGGGAGGTTCAGCCAACAACATACCTGCTTTCACTGTATTCCTTCTTCTCTCTCACGCGCAGCCACTTCCGCAGCAGGAAGCGCTTGCGTCGTGGAGAAGCGCTAGGTGTGGAGCAGTTCGACCACGGGGTATCCTCATCACTAGAGGGGGTGATTTCTATGGATGGGAGCTGCAGGAACTCTTTGTTGGGTGAAGGAGAGTCGTGGTATCCACTAGCCTCCAGGCTCTGCTCCTGTACGTTCTTCATCCGCCTCATCTTGAAGCGCCTCCTGCGCAGAGTGGGAGTGGAGGAACTGGACCAGGCCCGGCTGCACTCAGCCACCTGTTGCTCTGGAACCTGTAATGCCGGGAGCTGAAGAGTCTCTGTCATATTGGCAGCAGGCATCAGATCCCCTTTCAGTTTCCCCCTCTCACCTCTGCTCGCTGGCTCTCTGATCTCACAGCAAACCAAACCACACAGCTAAATGCTGTCCTTTTCTGCTCCTCCCCAGCTCAGCATGCTCCCAACCCCTTGAGACGGAAATCTCGTGTTCCCAGGTGCTTTCATTTAACAGGGGGCTCAGGAAAGGATTGATGACCGTTTTAAGTTTCTCTTTTATTTCCTCCTCTTGCTTTCTGAGAAACAACTTCCTCTTTTGCCTGCTCTCTTTCAGGGCAGTGAGTTTAACATCTGATATGAGGACTGCAGACGACTGCTGGGCTGTCTTGGCTTTTTGCTTTCTGCTCTTTTCTCTGCTCTTTGCCTAGTGGCGGCTCAGCGACAAACTCCTCCTGGGCTGTGATGGAAAACAGTCTTCTTGGGAGACTAAAGCAAGGTGGAGCTGTGAGGAGGTCAGAGAGAGAGAAAGAGGGAGGGGAAGGAAGGAAGGAGTGAGGGAAGCAATGATACTAGATAAAATCGGAGAAGAAGAAGGGTGATGTCTTTTTCTGTACCAGATAAGACACACACAGGCAGCTGCTGTAAGTGTAACTACACTCATAATCCTGAGGGACGGTTCTACATTACGAATACATATTTGCTGCCATCAGACTACTGAAAGAGGATGGGGGGGAGTGGGAAATAACTTTTCATTGAAGGCGATTGGCCAGACTTCCCCTTTGTCCCACCTTCCTATTTGGTCGTCCCACCCTACAGCAGGAGGGGAAGGAGTGGACCTCCAGTTCCATCATCTTGTGACTAAACATGTTACTTTTCATCTCACTTGAATGCACAGAGGGTAAGAGTAGCAAGAGGATTTGAGGAGAGCTAAAAGGCATCAGCAGGTGGCACGGAAGTTGGGTCCTGGTTGCTGGCTGACTTTGTTTTTGGCCAGGGCTTCACATTAGGGAAAGCTGATTTCAGAGTGATCTGCTAACAGAGGCTGCTTCCAAAATGACACACTTTGATAACAGATGGTCCCAGGCTTAGGAACCAACACTGAAAAGACAAACACTACACAGAGACAAGACAAGGAGGACAGGTCTGGAAAAAAAACCACACATACACTCTCCTCCCTCCTCACTGTGCCGAAAATTCCCAGATACTGACCATACCAAAAAGAAACGAGGCTTTCTTGTCAAAGGTTGCATACATGGAAGACTGGATAGCTTGATGGATGAGTTTAGCAAAACTTTGGTAATGAAAGTCTAAGCCAGACAGAATGTGCTGGGTTCAGGGAAGCAGTAAGACTCCCCTGTCAGAATCCGAGTGTTTGGTTAGAACTTCAAGCAAAATCTATATTTATCCATTTCTAGAGCATGCACCACATCTATAAACACGAGAAGTGTACACAGCCCCATATGCAAGTATTCACGCATCTCTCAAAAAGCACAAAATACCATTAATTTAAATAAGAAAACAGATCCTTATGAAGGAGACGAAAGAGCCAAAGGTTTTTTGTTTTGAGTCTAACACAAACACCCACATATTATTTGCTCATTACAAGGATTAACCAATAACTTTATTTTAATATTTTTCTGTAAAACAGTGAAACCTGAACTCACAACTACCTGAGAACTGTAGTCATGTTGTAACAGCCAATGCCTTAAGAGCTTGCAGAGTAAGTCACATTACATTCAGCAGCCACAAGTGTAATATTGTTACTGGCCACCTCTTGACTCACTGATAATTTCTTGTGAGCATCCAGCCAGGATGTCTGGAAACCAAAACCCTGTTATTTGGTACCTAAGCTGCAGAATACAATGAAATATTACATCATTCTACACTTTTTTCTATATTTGGTTATTGTATTGCATTGCTTTATTCTGATTAGAGGAAAAAGCAATTGGAAGTGGGGGAGATGAAATACTTTATTCCTATTTTTTATCTACGTAAATTTCATTATCAGCAAAGCTTATGAACCCTCTTCCCATTTCTACTGTAGTGCAGCATGCAAACGTGAAGTCTGTTGGCCACCTTTAAAACTTTCCATCATCATCTATATTAGTGAGTCTGATTTTCTCTGGAAACCTTTGTGAAGTGTATGAGATTTATTTGGATGTTGCATTAGAGACAGGTAAACCATCTCAAAAATTTTCAATTAATAGCTGTCTCCCCAAACACACACACACTCCTGCTTTAACAAAAAGCAAAACAACCTCCCTCCCCCAAAACACACAGGGCCTGTTACACCTTCTGCACTGCACAAAGCCTAGCTCATCAGCAAGAAACTCAGGCAATGGAGCTCAAAGCAACTATTCCATCATTTGGAATGGATTGCTCACTGTTTCTTTGGAAAAAAGAAATGTCCTTTGCACCAATGCATATAGACATTGCATAAAAAAAGACTCACCCAATACCATGAGGATCCAACCCTGCATCCTCCCCCTCCAGGACACCATCAAGATTTGCCCCAGCGCAACATCCTCAAAATCTGTCTCTGATTGCTCCAAAATCTGATTTTGTCAGCATTCCATGATTCTTCCCTATATGATAAAGAATCCCTGAATGCAGAATTCGCCTTACTTCATGTCATGAGAACTTTCTCCAGTGAGACATGACCAGTTAACAAGCACAGGGTCTGTCCCTTTAATGCAACGCAGTTCTGTGATTACTAAACAACACGTATTTCTCCTTGAACATTCCAGGTCACTTTTATTTTGGACAAGAGGATACTGGACACCTGTTTGAAGCGCTTTGAAAGCCAGAAGCTATGTAATAAGAGAGACCCTCAAACTTCCTGACCAATGATGTGAAAAATACCAGACACAAACAGAAATTCTCACTATGCAGCACACAAACAGGAGAGATGTTGCTGTTCTTCTGAGAGGCTCTTTTTGCACTGCTGGATCTCTGCACTGCTTGGTCTCTATAACCACCCACGATGCTGGAGATACATGATCCTGGAAAAGATGTGCTATTTTTTTCATTGGGGGAGGAGGAGGGGGGAGGAGGCTGCTCTGTTTTATGTGTGGTTTTATTTCTTTTTGGTTTTGTTTACTATACTGCCAGCACCATCTAGCATGGCTCTGGAACCCTAACCTCCTTGCCAAGACATGGCCCAGGAACGATTCTTCAGATCAGCATCAGAATTGATGAATAGGTGGGTTCATTTTTTCCCTAATTTTGAAGCTATTTAGAAGTTTGACCCCAGCTCAAACATCCTGGAGTTTGCAACATGCTTAGGAAAGACTGTGAAAAAAGGAACAGAGAAAAAAAATCTATTGAAAAACAGATAAACTCTATATACTGAATACAGAGCATCTACTTGTACTAATGCAGATACTGTGTGGTCCTTCTATTCTTACTACACAGGTTAGAGTTCCCATGATTAGTTAATTTTCTTTTAAACTAAATCATTATTGGTAAGGAAGGAGGGGGAAGACATGGATATAAAATACAGGAAAAAATAGTTGTGAATTCAAAGTAGTTTACAAAAGGCAGTAAACCCCCAAAATGAATTCAGGAGATTAACAAATCCTTCTGATGGGTAAAGTTTGTCCTCCCTATACTTTAAGAATTCTTTCAATTAGGCCATGGAGGTTACTGCAAATATGGGCTTCAAAAATTTCACCAAATCAGTTTAATGCCAGTCTTTTGCAGCTCAGAAAGTTTAACTTGCTGAACATTTCCTACACACACACTGCAAAAATGACTGTTATTAAATCTGCCATGCTTCAGGCAAAATACTGATGATTCTAAGGACAAAATTTTGAATTTAAAATTCCAAAATTACTAAAGACTTTCACTATTAAATTTAAGAGTGGTTTTGTGTGTTTGTGCAAACTTGAAATAAAAAGCAAAGACCTCTGTTTTCATGGGCAGGTTGTTATAGGTTGCACAAAACTGTACGATCCCTTTGTCATCCTAATAAAGCTCTCTCCTTTTGTATGAAGGCCCAGCAGTGGAACTCTCTGTTAGAAACAGAGCTCCTAAAAATCCTTGAGTCCATACCCTGACACCTTCAGCTAGAATTGGGATTTGGAACATGATGCTCTTGTTAAGGGATGGACAGTGACACAGGAGATTGGGTTTCTGTACCTTGCTCTGCAACAGTTCTACAGCGTCACCTTTGGCAAGTCACTTAATTTCTGTGCCCCAGTCTCCTTCCAGCTGTAAATGAGATGCTAGTACTTCTCTGCCTCATGGGGGATGATGTGAAGATAGATTTCTTAGAATATGGGAAGCACTCAGATACCACCTTGATGAACACCACAGTAAAGCTAATAAATAATAATAACCTGCTTGTTATGCTCTAGCCATTCTGACTAGCATTTTCTCCTATTAAAAAAAAATTAGGGTCTGACCCTGAAAGTCCCTTATTACCAAGCAGCAGTGGTTCATACTTCATCATACTGGGTCAGTTTTATTTTCGACACAGGACAGTGGTTCACCCTCACATGTTGTTCTTTGACATGCAGGGGCTATCATCAGACAGATACCACAAACTTCTGTCTGTGGAGTGAAAAATACGATCCACAGACTGAAATTCTCAGTGCGTCAAACTACAAGACAGAAGTTCTTCTGCAGCATGTACCTTGCTGTCAGGGCCGGCTTTAAGGATGAGCCAGTGTGGCACCAGCTCAGGGTGCCAAAGTGGAGGGGCACGGGGCAATCGGACCCCATGCTCCGACCCCTCCTCTAAGCCAGCCACTCCACCTCTGGGGGTGGAGCAGCAATGTTCCCTCTAATTTTTTGTAGACTGTATGCACAAAATAATTCTTTATGTGCACTAATATTAGCACTGTTGAATTTTTGTGTGTGCTTTACTTTGTTGTATGCATGGGTTTCACAACCTGTGTGCACGCACCCATGTTAGAGGGAACAGTGGGAGAAGGCCAGCCCCAGGGAGGGGCAGCCAGACGAGGAGAGGGGTGAGAGACTGGACCCCAGCCTCTGGGCTGGCCTGCTCTGCCCCTGAGCCAACTGTTCCCTGTCCTGAGGAAGAAAAAAGTTGGCTTGGGGCGCCTCAACCCCTTGAGCTAGTCCTGCCTGCTGCTTTGCTGCATTTATTCAGTTATTTATGGGAAGAATCAGACTTTTTCCTCACAAATAACCTGATAATGAGAAGTTCCAAAAGAGGTAACCATGTCAGTCTACTTCAGCAAAACAAACAAGGAGTCTTGTAGCACTTTTAAGGACTAACAAATTTATGTAGGATGAAGTGGGAGTTTTCTCCCACAAAAGCTCATGCGATACATAAATCTGTTAGTCTTTAAAAGTGCCACAGGACTCCTTGTTTGCTTTGCTGAAGTAGACTGACATGGCTACTTCTTTGGACCTCAATAAATCTATTTATCACATGAGCTTTTGTGGAAGAAAATCTCATTTCATCAGACACTTGCAGATCCAACCTGAAGTGGCTAACAAAGTGAGATTTTCTCCCCCGAAAGCTCATGCAATAAATAAATTTGTCAGTCTTTAAAAGAGCCGCAGGGCTCCTTGTTTCTTTTGCTGATAATGAGAGTTACTCAACATCTGCTATTCAAAACTGCAGAAACCCCACATCCATTCTATCAAGAATGGCCAAAACTAAGTCAATCAAGAAGCAGTCTGTGCAGAGCATAGGTGCTGTTCCTTTACTGCACAAAGCCACCTGATCCTAATCCTAAAATCACAGTCACTGGCCCTAACCACATAGTCTGAATATAAAACTGGAACACATTTTACACCAGGGGTTAAAGTAAGGAGGAATGCCCCAGAATGTTGTTCCGGGGCCCCCTATTTTTAGGGAGCCAGCGTTCTGGGCCCCCTAAAAATAGGGAAATGCCGTGGAATGTGTGTTCCTACGGCCCCCAAAATATGGGGATGTGCTAAAATGCTGAGTTCCAGGGCCCCCTATAAACAGAAGGGCGTGCTGGAACCAGCGTTCCAGCGCTTCCTCTCCGGGCTAGTAGAAGCGAGGGGCTGTGAGCTGGGGCCAGCCCGGTCACTACTCCCTCCCCCACCAGAGCCTGTGGAGGCTCCCTCCTTCTGGACAGGAGCTGGCTGTGCACATGGCCAGGCCCCAGCCTCCAGCCCCGGCTCCTCCTTGCCAGATGGCTAGCACCATGGCCTCCTGCCCCCCGCCCAGCTCTTTGGCCAGGTAAGGGGGCTGGGGGGGTTGGGGCAGCCGGACAGCCAGTGGGGAAAGAGTGGAGGCAGGGAGGGTGTGTGGGGAGGAGGGAGAAGGGGTCGGGATGGTGGGCTGGGGAGGGCTTGGGGGGCTGAAGGGGGTGGGGGGTTAGGAGGGCTCGAATGGGGGCAGGGAGCTTAGGGACTGGGGACTGGGAATAAGAAGGACATGGGGAAAGGGGTCCGATGGGGGTAGGTGTTTGGGGGGCAGGAGCTGGGGTGTGGGGTAGGCAGGTTGGCTGAGGTACAGGAGGGGGACCCGGACATGCGGGGGGGGGGGGCCCCACCTGATTAAGATGGTTCCACCGCCAACCAAATTATACTCGTTTTACACCACACACAATCTATGCTGTCTCTTCAGACCACAAGAGGGCTCTCATTATTCAGTGGCCAAAGCGAATAAAAAACACATAGTAACATATCCAGCCAGTCAGAAAACAGTCTGTAGTACGAAAAGTACACCTTGCCCTTCAGAAATAAGCCAGTCTTTGCTTGACTGAGAATTTCAATTGGTCTGTCCTCTAAGTCAAGAAAAAACAAGCAGACCAATAATGATACAACAGGCAAATGCCATTCTCCTGCACCAGTCCTTGGTAGACACAGTGGGTATGTCTAAACTGAAAAGTTTTTTTGAAATAAGCAGGCTTATTTCGAAAAAAAAAAAACATTTTTGTGTTCATGCAGGCATTTAGTTATTTTGAAATAAGCACTTCGGTATTTCAAAAAATAAAACAATACTTCAAAATCACTAAATTTGCTTTTATTTCGAAAGAGCAATTTTTTTGAAATAGTTGGGGGTGGGGGGACATTCCAAGCCATGCAATTGACTCTTTCTGAAATAATGGGCAGAGATTCCCCCAGCAGGACTGGTTTCCCTGCCAGGGGAGAGATTCTCCAGGCAGGCTCTGTTCCCTGCTGGGGGAGAGATGCCCCCAGTAGGGCTTCCTTCCCTGTCAGAGAGAGGGTCTTCCAGTGGGGCTCCATTTCCCACTGGGGTACGGATACCCCGGAGGGGGCTCTTTCCCCCTGGGGCTGCATTCCCCGGCAGGGCTGCTCTCCACACCCAGCCGGGCGGGGAATGCAGCCCTGCCAGGATTCTCTGGCCGGTTGGGGGGCAGAGCAGCCCCACTGGGAAACACAGCCACAGCAAGGAAAGCAGCTCCCCTGGAGTATCCCTCCCCACAGCGTGGAATGGAGCCCCACAGAGAGAATCTCTCCCCAGTGGGCAACAGAGCCTGCTAAGGGCATCTCTCCCCTGGCAGGGAAACCAGTCTGTGGGTGGGTGGGGATCCATTTCGTGTTAGAGAGTCTAATATAGAGTCTCTGACTCAAAATACTAATTCTTACTTTATTTCAGAAAAGGAGTCTTGTGAAGACTCATTATTTCAAAATTATTATTTTGAATTAATATCAGCATAGTCCTTTTGAAAAGACTATTTCAAAATAACTTTGCCGGTATAGACACAGCCAGTGAGTATGTCTTACTTGGGATGCTACAAATATAGTAATTAAGTGGAGCATTATCATAGGGTCAATGTCTCCTGTATTTCCTACAAATGGCTTGGAATTTAATTAGCCATTATACTATCACAGTGCTTTGTTGCAGTGACACCATATCTTGGAAACACACTGCTCAACATCTCTAGCCTGAAACAAAAGTACAAGTGAATGTGCTATACAAGATCAAATAGGCACTGACCTTAGAAGCATAATGGACAAATATAAACTGTCCCTGGAAGTAGTCTGTGCAAAATATACATGCAACGCATATTCTGCATAAAGCCACCTGATTCTAACCCTAAAACCACAGGTCCTAGCCCTAACCCTGTAGTCTGACCCTAGAACTGGAATACATATTCAAGGGTTACTATGTCCCACTTCTAGCATCAGAGCTCAAACTCTGGCCCCACCACAAAGTCAGAAATAGGTTTATGCTTTCAAACTTGAACCAAAGTGAAAACGTATGGAATACATTTAGTATTGTTTTTTCAATGTTTCTGAACACCTAGTCTAGAGAAGCTAGAGTCCAGCAGAGTTTTCTGATTGGGTGTGAGTAATGTCACACTCTGGTTAACAATAATATCTAATAGGCACCTGTGTCGAACTGAGCTTTCATGGGAGAATATCCCACTTCATCAGACGCTTTGAAGAGGGAGAGCTCACAGAATTGGATGAAAATAAATGGGAGTGTAAGATATACTGCAACAGCAAATCAGAGCGTTTTTAAAGATTCAAACTCTAGGAAACAGCACACAGAGGGAGGGTGAAGTCAAATTACCTGTTATAATATGAAAAGAATCCATAGTCACTCCCCTGCATTTATTTCCATCCAATTCTGTAAGCTCTCCCTCTTCAAAACGTCTGACGAAGTGGGATATTCTCCCACGAAAGCTCATGCGATAAATAAATCTGTTAGTCTTTCAGTGCCACAAGACTCCTTGCTTTTTTTGCTTTACTAGACTAACACAGCTGCCCCGTTGGAACTGTGTCCAACTGTATCCTTCTTTAAAAAAAACAAAACAAAACAGTTTCTGTGTCATCAATAGCCATGAAAGGCTTATAGCTGTACATTATTCCTAACAAGTTTTTTATATCCTGGTATTTAAAAGAATGTAACCTTTGGCTTTGTGCACACAGGCAGATTAAGGGGACTTGGGGCCCCAGCTACCTCAACAGTGGGCTCCCTCTCCCACAGGGGGCCCCGGCCCCCCACCGACGGCTCCCTGTCCCTCACCAGTGGCCCTCTCTCCAGAGGCCCCAGTCCCTCACTCTGGCCGGTCTGCCCCTGTGGGACGGCAGGGACGACCAGCATGCAGTTCACCTTCCAGTGTGGCTCTCTAGGACACAGGTTCTCAATCCTCTCATTGTCTTGACACAGCTCAGCGGGCTCCCAGCTGTGCATGATACACCACGCCGCTGCTGTCCCCCTGCCCTGCCACCGAAGAAATCTCCCTGTAAAAGGGATTTTTCAGCAGCTGGTGGCTTGACTGGCAGTCTCTGAGGCCACAAAACAGCTGATTCCGCAGCCTTTCTTGCAGAAAGCCACTGCAGCTTCAGTGCGCAAAGGGCCAGCAGCACTGTTCCCTCTAAGCTGTGCACGTGTGCGCACGCACACAGGTCATGAAGCCTGCGCAC
>ML682025.1:19586534-19666127 GCA_007922195.1 Podocnemis expansa
CGCATGGCCAGGGACAGACCGGCAGCACTGAACTGGGCTGCCGCTTTTCTCTGGCTTGTCCGGTCTCCAGTTTAGATGTCCAGAGCAGGGGCCTACCCCTCCCCTGGGCTGGCTGGCCCTGCTTCCCCAGTGCTGGCGGGGTGAGTGGGGGCCCGGCACAGGGCAATGCGCCCAGGGCCACGTACCCTCTTAGGGACAGCCCTGGAAGGGGAAGTGCATATTTGGACATTGACTGGCTAACCTAGTGAGGAGGGATTTTAAACTAGGTTTGAAGGGGGAAGGTGGCCAAAGCCCACAGGTAAGTCAAAACCAGGGAGACCTGGGGGAAGGTTTGGAACCTGGTAGGAGCCTGGGCTTTAACAGCAGGGATAAAAGAGATTAGTCAGAACTTGAGGAGGGGGGAGATATCAAATCAGTATTTTAAGTGTTTGTATACTAATGTGAGAAGTATGGGGAATAAGCAGGAAGAACTTGAAATGCTAGTAGCTGAACACAACTACAATGTAGATGGCATCCCAGAAGTTTGGTGGGATAATACACATGACTGGAATATTAACATAGCAGAGTACAGCTTGCTTAGGAAGGATAGGCAGGGAAAAGAGGGAGGTGGTGTTGCCTTGTATATTAGAAATGTGTATACTTATACTGAGCTGGAGATGGACATAGAAGATGTTGAAAGTCTCTGGGTAAAAACAAAAGGAGTTAAAAACAAAGGTGATGTCATCATAGAGGCCTACTAAAGGCTGCCTGACCAGGAAGAGGAGGTGAATGGGTTTTGGTTTTTTTTTTCTACAATTAACAAAATCATCCAAGGCACAGGACTTGGTGGTGATGGGGGACTTCAGCAACCCAGCAAACATTAGCAAACATCTAGAAGAGTATAAGGTATTAAGTGATAGTACGGATTTGTCTAGAACAAATCATGTCAAACCAACCTGGTAACTTCCTATGATGGGGTAACAAGCCTTGTGGATTGAAGGGAAGTGGTAGATGCGGTGTATCCTAGATTTTAGTAAGGTTTTGATAAGGTCTTGCATCACCTTCTCATTAACAAACTAGGGAAGTACAGCCTGAATGGAGCTCCTATAAGATGGGTAAAAGCTTCATTGGATAGCTGCTCCCAGAGAGTAGTTATCAACAGTTCACAGTCATGCCGGAAGGGCATAATGAGCAGGGTACTGCAGGGATCAGTTCTGGGTTTGGTTCTGTTCAATATTTTCATCAATGATTTAGATGATGGCATAGAGAATACACTTATAAAATTTGTAGATGATACCTAGGGGGTGGTGTTGCAAATGCTTTGGAGGATAGACTCACAATTCAAAATGATTTGGACAAACTTGTGAAATGGTCTGAGGTAAACAGAATGACATTCAGTAAAGACAAGTGCAAAGTATTCCACTTGGGAAAGAACAATCCATTGCACATATACAAAACGGGCAATGACAGTCTAGGAAGGAACACTGCAGAAAGGGAGCTGGATGTCATAGTGGACCACAAACTAAATACAGGTCAAAAGTATAATGCTGTTGCAAAAAAAAGCAAACATCATTCTGGGATGTATTAACAGGGGTATTATAAGTAAGACAAGAGAAGTAATTCTTTCACTGTACTCTGCCCTGATTAGGCCTCAACTGGAGTAGTGTGTCCAGTTCTGGGCACTTCATTTCAGGAAAGATTTGGACAAATCGGAGAAAGTCCAGAGACGAGCAACATGGATGATTAGAGGTCTGGAATGCTTGACTTATGAGAGAAGATTGAAAGAGCTGTGTGTGTTTAGTCTGGAAAAGAGGAGACTGGAAGGGGACATAACAGTTTTCAAGAATCTAAGAGGTTGTCACCAGGAGGGGGGAGAAAAATTGTTCCCCATAGCTGCCAGTGATAGGACAAGAAGCAGTGGGCTTAAATTGTGGCAAGAGAGGTTTAGGTTGGACATTAGGAAAAAATTCCTAACTGTCAGGGTTGTTAACCACTGGAATAAGTTGCCTAGGCAGGTTGTGAAATCTCCATAATTGGAAGTTTTTAAGACCAGGTTAGACAAACACCAGTCAGGGATGGTTTAAGATGGTATTTGGTCCTGCCATGAGTGCAGAGGACTGAACTCGATAACTTCTTATGGGTCTGTCTTCACTGGAGGCTCTGTTAAGTCAACCTAACAAGGTCAACTTGAAGTCGACTTAAAGTTTTCATTAAGTCAACTTAGAGAGTCCACACTGAAAACTCCTGTTGACTGCCTGCGTCTACCCTGGCAGGTGTTAGGTCGATGGAGGAGTGGTGAGTTGTGGGTGGCTATCCCTGATGGCCAATAAAACCAACTTAAGGGCTTTCCCCATCCAATATGGTCAACTTAAGTGTTAAGTTGACCTTAAGAGGTGGTGTTATTAAGTCAACTTAATAAAAGCCCAGTGTGGCCACAGGAGTCTGTGGGTCAACTTAACTTTCCATAAGTCAATGTAAGGCTCCACCATCAGTATGGAGCAAGATTTTAAGCAGTGAGCTAGAGTCAGTGGAGCTTCCGATATGTAGCAGCCTGTAAATGGACTTAACTTATTGCCTCACTCACCATTCCCAGGAAAACTATACAAGCCACAGTAGCTGGGGTGATGTCAGCGATTGTCCTGAATTTCACATATATAAAATCTCTCTCTATATGTATCTGTATGTGTGTGTGTGTGTGTGTGTGTATAATATATGGGGGGGGAGGGAGAGAGTGTGAATTTTTTTCTCTTTCCTACTTCCCACCCCACCAAGACCCAGTTGAAAGGCGAACTATATCCCATTACCTTAGCAATGTAGCTCACTAAGTGTGTGTGCTGTATCACAGGGATCTTTAGTTTCAGCAGAGAAGTTTTAAGTGAATGTGTCTTGTGTTTTTCCCAGAGCATTTTTTTCCAAGTATGCAGTAGGAAAGTGACTGCATGCAGACAGTTCCTGGTATGTTTAATGGATGTGACATGAAATCTTTTATATCTCTACTATACCCAGCATGAATGCAGTATGTCTAATGTGTTGGCAAATGTTATGTCTAACATGGCAAATATATTGAACAGGCATGTACTATTTCATACATGCAATATGAGCTTGCATACACATATTATATGCAATATGTGCCACATACGTAGGACAAACATACCGTATGTGGGAGCTGTGTTGCACATGCAGCTACTTTGTGGCATACATAGGCATACAAACCCTTGTATTGCCAAGCTCTGTGTAAAGTTAGTATAGATTGTATGCTGTTTGCATCACAAAAATCACATTATATATGTGGTCTGTGCTGCACACATGAACCATAAAGGTGTAAGAGTTTTATGCTAGAGGCAAATCCATGTGCTGTAAACATACAATGGTTGTGTGCTAAATACGTGCATTGGGTATGTTTACTAGTTGCATTACATACTACACATATGTTGTACACAAACTACACAAAGATGTGTTACTTGCTGCAGATATGTATTTCTGTAAGAATGAGTGTAGGGCATGAACATGTATGACAAGCTAACTAGGCTGGAGGTTTTTCATTTTCCTGAAGCATTTCCCAAAGATCCCCATTCAGAAGAAAATCATGAAGAGAAATGACACTCTTCCTGAGGCATTTATCTAATTTAGGAAATAGACTGTAATGGCCTACCCACTGAAGTTGTGGATAATAGAGGGATGATGGACAGCACTGGTATTTATGAAGCAGTTTCCATACACTTACAATAAAATGAGTTTACCCATTGTAGGCAAGAACCTTGTGTCCTTCTGCAAATCTGTGGCTCCTGGGAGTTGAGAGCAAGTTATAAAGGTTTCCATTTAACCTCATGCAGCATGTAACTGTGAGTGATGGTTCTCTTACAAGCACTTTGTCTTTTGTCAGGGTTTTATACAGTACTCAGCAGTGCTCTGCTCTGCTCCTCTGTGAGAGAAAACGGAGAAGAGAAAAGTGAGAGAAAAGTCCAGCACCTGGTTTAAATTAATGCCCTGGGAGGATTTCAGGAAATTAGCCATGCTTTCCTCTAACTAATGGGTGTGATGGAGAAACGTTCCAGCAGACAATTTATCTTAGAACTACCATTTTTTCATTTCTTGTGCCTTCTTCTGAAGTCTTTGGTCCTCACCTCTCTCTAAAAGATGAGACACTGGACTAGGTGGGGCATTGGTCTGATACAGTCTGACAGTTCCTATGTTCCTCTCTCCTTTTGTCTTATAAAGTCTTCTATTTTTTTGGCTTGGCCTGAAACTGCACCATTTATCTCTGTTAAGGGGACTCTTCTGAACTGAAGTCTTTTCAAGCTATTGTCCAAGAACAAGGCTTTCTACAAGCCTTTACCCCAGACATGGCTCCTTAGGGTACAGGAGGTGTATGGAAAGGGAAGGGTGCTGGAGTAAGCTTTGGTCCAGTAATGAACTCTTAGATGTATAGAATCATAGAATCATAGAATCATAGGGCTGGAAGGGACCTCATAGGTCATCTAGTCCAACCCCCTGCCAGAGGCAGGACCACTCGCACTAAACCATCCCAGTCATGGTTTTGTCCAGCCAGGACTTAAACACCTCCAAAGATGGAGACTCCACCACCTCCCTTGGCAGCTCATTCCAAGGCTTCACCACTCTCCTAGTAAAAAAGTTTTTTCTAATATCCAGCCTCGACCTCCCTAACCGCAACTTGAGACCATTGGTCCTCGTTCTGTCCTCTGTTATTACCAAGAACAGTCAAGCTCCATCTTCCTTAGAGCATCCCTTCAAATAGTTGAAGGTTGCTATCAAATCCCCCCTCAATCTTCTCTTCTGTAAACTAAATAAGCCTAATGCTTTCAGTCTTTCCTCATAGGGCTTGTGCTCCAGCCCTTTAATCATTTTGGTTGCCCTCCACTGGACTCTCTCTAGCATGTCCCTGTCCTTTTTGTGGTGGGGAGCCCAAAACTGAACACCGTATTCTAGATGTGGCCTCACCAGTGCAGAATAGAGGGGAATGATCACATCCCTTGATCTGCTGGTAATACTTCTTTTGATGCAGCCCAGTATGCCATTGGCCTTTTTGGCCGCAAGAGCACACTGCTGACTCATATCTAGCTTCCCATCCACCATGACCCCCAGGTCCTTTTCTACACTGCTGCTACTTAGCTGAATGTTTCCCAGCCTGTAGCGGTGCATGGGGTTTTTTCGTCCCACATGCAGGATTTTACACTTGTCCTTATTGAAGCTCATAAGATTTCTATTGGCCCACTGTTCCAATTTATCTAGGTCTCCCTGAATCCTGTCCTTGCCCTCCAACGTGTCTACTGGTCCCCTCAGCTTGGTGTCATCCGCAAACTTACTGAGAGTGCAGTCTATTCCATCATCCAGATCATTGATGAAAATGTTGAACAGAACCGGCCCCAGGACCAACCCCTGGGGCACACAACTTGTGACTGGCTGCCAGCTAGACATGGAACCATTGATTCCTACACGCTGAAACCGTTGATCTAGCCAGTTTTCTATCCACCTTATAGTCCACTTATCCAACCCATACTTGCTTAATTTGCCAATGAGAATGCTGTGGGAAACTGTATCAAAAGCCCGGCTAAAATCAAGGTATATGACATCAACGGTTCTTCCTGCATCCAGAAAACCAGTCATCTGATCAATGAAGGCGATGAGATTGGTCAGGCATGATTTACCCTTGGTAAATCCATGCTGACTGTTCCTGATCACTGTATTTTCCTCTAAGTGCTTGAGGATGGATTCTTTGAGAATCTGCTCCATAATTTTTCCAGGGATTGAAGTGAGGCTGACTGGTCTATAATTCCCCCGATCCTCCTTTTTCCCTTTCTTGAAAATAGGCACTACATTTGCTTTTTTCCAATCCTCTGGCACCTCCCCAGTTCTCCACGAGTTTTGAAATAACAGCCAGCGGTGCTGCTATCTCATCGGGCAATTCCCTTAGCACTCTTGGATGCAGTTCGTCCAGCCCCATGGACTTGTGCACATCCAGCTTCTTTAAGCAGTCCCTAACCTGACCTTCTGTCACCAAGGGCCTCTCTTCTTCTCTCCCATCTGCCACACCCATGGTAGTGGGCTGGGAGCTGACCCTGCCTGTGAAAACTGAAGCAAAAAATGCATTGAGCACTTCAGCTTTTTCCTCATCCTCTGTCACAAGGATGCCTGCCCTATTCAGCAAGGGGCCAACACCATCCCTGATCCTCTTCTTGTTACTAACATACTTGTAGAACCCCTTCTTGTTATTCTTTACATCCCTCACTAGCCGCGACTCCATTTGTCCTTTGGCCTTTCTGATTTTATCTCTGCAGTCCCTAGCAATATCTCTATATGCCTCCTTGGTCATCTGACCAAGCTTCCGCTTCCTGTAAGCTTCCTTTTTATGTTTAAGCTCAGAGCAGAGTTCTCTGCTAAGCCATTCTGGCTGCCCCACATGTTTGTTCTTTCTCCTAATTGGAATGGCAACTTCCTGTGCCCTTAGCAGGGTTTCTTTAAAATATAACCAACTCTCTTGGACTCCTTTCTCCTTCAGATTAGCATCCCAAGGGATCCTCCCCATCAGTTCCCTGAGGGAGACAAAATCTGCTTTTTTGAAGTCCAGGGTTTTTGTTTTGCTTCTTTCTTTCCTTCCTTTAATCAGGATCCTGAACTCAACCATGTCATGGTCACTACTGCCTAGCTTGCCATTTACCTCTACCTCCCTGATCAATTCTTCCCTGTTTGTGAGCAGCAGGTCGAGCGGTGCAAGGTCCCTAGTTGGTTCCTCCAGTATTTGTACTAGAAAGTTGTCCCCAACATTCTCTAAAAATTTCCTGGATTGCCCAAGCACTGCTGTATTGGCCTCCCAGCAAATGTCAGGGTAACTGAAGTCCCCCATCAGCACCAGGGCCTGTGATCTAGAAGCTTCCACTAGTTGTCCATAGAACACCTCATCCACCTCCTGCTTCTGGTCTGGTGGTCTACCCTCACTGAAAGGCTTAGCAAAGCACAGTCAGTGATTTTACAGAGATGCCCTGCCAAGGTCAGGGCTGAGACACACTGTGGGGAGGCTTGCATTAGCACTAACCTGGCTTTGTCCTATTTGTCCCCGCAGTTAGCACATCAGTACCTATCACAAAAATTGTAACCAACATTCACTTACTCTTTTCTTTTGTGTGCCTTTCAGTAAAAAGCAGCAGCACAGAGTGGTGACACTTCATCATTATTTTTGATTCCTAAGTTGTGTCAGATAATACTACTTCACCGTTCACACTACAGTGTACTGAGATTTTTTCAGGGAGAGCATTGGATGTTCCTAATGCTAATGGGTTTTATGTGCAAGCATAAGGCAAGAATTTCCCCATTAAATCATATTTTATACCTTGTAAATGATTTCTCAATTCCCTCAGGATGGCAAGCAACACAAAAAGTGTTAAGTAGGCACAATAGTCTGAGAATGCATAATACTGTATTGCCAGGGAGACAAAATGTTGCCAGAACAGAGAACTGGGTATCAGGGCTCCTTGGTTCTGACCAGTTCTCCCACAGATTCTTGACAGAAAATCATTTCAGAACTCTGTGATTTCGTTTCTCAGTCTGCAAGAAGGGAATAATGACACTTTCCTACTTTGCAGGGGGCATAAAAACTTAATTACAGAATGTTTGTAAAACACATTGAGATCCTTAGATGAAAGACAAAGTACACATTCCAAGGACTTGATGCATCTCTCAGAGCCAGCAGGAATGAAAATGACTTGCCCTTGCTCCAGAAGGGGTAACTGCAATGGAAATCAAAGAGCGTCACTTAGCTGGGATACATCAGACAAGTCACATGGGTATTGTCTGTCTTCTCTGAATGGATGTGGTGCATGGAAATAAATATAAAGTAATAACAAATTTAAAATACCACTTCTGCAAACATTCTCACACAGGCTTAGAAATTAGCATTTCTTAAGTACTGAGGTCATTAAAATGTGAAGTTTCACAGAAGATTAGCACAGGAGGTGTGCAGAGCCTGGTCAAAGCTAATTCATTTAAAAACCCTAACTACTTTTACCAGGCTTGTTCTTAACTTTCAGCTGGTATGTTCAATAGTGATATTATATATTGTGTACTAGGTTAATTTCCTCTCACTCAGGAATTTGAATTTAAGCTTGGCGGCCTGTGTCAGAGGAAAATCTGCTCCAGTTGTATTGGTTGCTTTAATAAAAAACCTTGTGGGGAGCTGGGGAGTTCAGTTCACTCCATCTCACCACACAGTAAGCCTAACCCTCAAAAGCGAGGAACAGGATGAATTATTTTACATCTAAAGTTAAGGGGCTTGGATCTAACAGCCAAACCCCCACTTAACCCATTTGCCATGATGAATTCAGTCAGACAGGCCCAGCATAGCGCCACAGAAAGCATATTGTAACTTGTGGGAGCTGGGTTTTTTCTTTTTTTACAGCAACAGACAAGATTTTCTTGCCCCTCCACAGGTGTTCTATTAAGCACACAAGATCTTGCTGTCACTGTGATAACTTTGTGTGTAGCAGTGCCTAAAAAGAGAAACAACAGCTCGGGAAATGAAGAGAGCCCTGGTCCAGGACTCAGGATTCTAGTCCTGATCTGGTGCTGGCCTACTGGGTGACTTTAGGCAGGTCACTTCGCATTTCCGTGCCTCAGATTCCTCCTCAGTAAAATGGAAACAATGAGACTGACCTCCTTGGTAAAACGCTTTGAGATCTTCCAATGAAAAGCACTATATAAAAGCTGGCTATTATTATTATTTGCTAGCCATACGTGAGTGGCAAATAAAGATGTAAACACTTCAGAGCACATTCTGTCTTTTTGCTCTGGCCTATGACAGGGCTCCTACTAGGAGCTATTACAGTACAAATAATGATAAAGATGGACTGAAGGCAAAACCCTTGATCCCAATATCTCTGAACTTTTGGAAAGTTCAAATTTGGATGGTTCCAGTCCCACTCTTAACTGCCAAAATTTTAGTCATTACTGACACTGCCTCAGGGATACCATCTTAAATGCATTTTACAGCAGTTCCTCTGGCCCTAAGTGTTACGACCTAAAGTGCAGCCTCTGATACAGAGCACTTAACATTTAGTGTCAGGCTGTGGAAAGAAGAGTTTCTGGAACATCAGTGAACTCTTCACATTGGATCCGCGTCTGCTTTTCCCAACCACTTCTGCCTTCTGATCCTCCATTCTCATTCTCTTTGAGATTTCCTAGGGTCAAGTGTGGTAGGAGTGGGGGACAGCTGCAGAGGGATCCTCTACTGATGGGGTCCTACTGCTCTCTAGTGGTTAAATAGCTGCATGCAGTAAAACTGTTTAAAATAGAGATTTTTTTTTTTTTTAAAGCAAGGAGTCCTGTGGCACGTAAAGACTAACACATTTATTTTTCACATGAACTTTCGTGGGAGAAAATCCCACTTTGTCAGACAATTTGAAGATGGGGCATCTGACGAAGTAGGATTTTCTCCCACAGAAGTTCATACAATAAATAAGGTCATAGTTAGTCGTTATGTGCCACAGAACTCCCTGCTTGTTTTGCTGAACTACACTAAGATGACTACCCCTTTAGAACTTGGCAACATGCAAAGCATTGAGTTTTAAAGCTTCTGAAGAGGGTTTTTTTTTAAACCAATTATACTTCTTCCTCATAAACCTATCTTAAAATATCTAGAAGCAGTGGATGACTTTTTGTAGGAAATATCATCATCTTTATCTTCAAGGTGCTGAACACCTCATCTCCCATTAAAGTCAGCAGGAACTGAGGGCCCTCAGCACCACACAGAACAATAGCCTCCTTTGTGAGTAGACTACATGGTGCAGTTTGTTCACAAATATGCTGTGACCTTCATTCATCCAAAAAAATCTAAGAAATCTCTCTCACAGAGCAATTGTACAGAGAGATATCTGAGATCTCACCATCTTTTTTCAGCCAAGAATCTTCATGTACTGAGCAATCCCCATGATCTTAAAGATTTTCTTCCCTTACAGCCTGGGGAGTTAATTTCTTTTGCATGCTCCAACTCTTCACCTTTCGTTTTTCAATATCAACAATGTCACTGCTTGTCCAGGAACTAACATCTCTTGCTTATTATTACAGTTTTTCTAATGGGTTCTTTGATTCTAGCAGGTTTGATAATTTATGTTTCTTGTTTCAGGGTACAGGATGTTCTTAAATTATATCAGATACACTTGCAAAAGAGGAAAGGTTATGAGTAGGCGTTAGTAGATCAATAATTGTGCTAGCACAGAAGAAGATAGAATCAGCTGGGTATCTTGTGGCTTTAGCTAGAACCTTTGTTTTCCCTTTTGTGGGTTTCTCTCTCTTTTCCATCATGACAGATTTTCTTAAAATGTTCTCATGACAGTCAGATATGCTAGGACACAGGATGTGGTTTGTACAATAGAGTTTTTGTTAAGCAAGTCTTCAAGGACTGATACATTATGAAGTTTGCTGAGAGACAAATCAATCCCTAGTGCAAATCCAGTGAGTTAGTGTAATTATAACCAGGAAGAATTCAGACTGTTTAAGGAGGAGTGCAGGGAGGGAGCTAAAACTGTTCTCCTTCTCTTTCTCAGGGAAACTGCCTGAATCCTGTACATACTAAACAACTGATCACAATTTTCTGTCAATTTTTATTTTTTGGTAAATTTTTTCTGTTTGTTCAAAAGGTTCATTGTTTAACCACAAAAAGCAGTTAAAACAAAGAAAACAAAGAACACAAAACAAAGTTTTCAATGAAGGTGCAAACAATTCTGCAGAAAAAAAATATTTCCCTTTCAACTATGCTAAACAGGCAGGAACCATCAGATAAGTAAATATTTTGTAGTAATAGGAAGAACTAGCCTGAGCACAGGACCTTGGATTTTAATTCCATCTCTGCTATTATCCTCCTGCTGTTTGACCTTGGGCAAGTCACATAACCTTTTTGTGCATGAGCTAGACCCTTCATTAAATGTCTGAAGCCCCAGTTTTACAATTAAGTGGAAATCTTCAAATAAAGGGTTCTGTTTCAGGTACTGCTAGAGGTGAAAACAAGCCATAGTCATCCTTTCATACCCAACTCTAATTAGTATTCTTTGATCTCTTAATTAAATAATGCCTGTTAAAAATCATGTGGTAAATTTTAGGAATATCTAAAAGATGGTGCTGATAAATTTAAAATACAGCAGCATCTCTCTCCCTCCCTCAGATTCTACTAACATCACAAATTACTTGAGTTAAATGCTCATAGCTATTTTGATATCTCCAGAACATTTTGATATGCATATGCCTAGTTTTATTGCACAGAGTGGGTGATTTATCCTCATTGCTGCATGAAAGAAGAGACAGACAGAGCTTGCTTAGACTCCCATGCTGGTACATATACATATGCATAAATAGCGTAACAAATCCTGCTGTCTGCTACACAGCTTTAATATTACCTCTCCTGATCTTTATCTGTTTTGTTCTAGTTAGATTATAAATTCTTTGGAGGAAAGAAACTCTCTCTCACTATGTAGTTGCACAATGCTTTGCCTTCCATTATAGGGCCCCAATCTCTGAGGGAGCTTCTAAGTCCTCTTCTAATATCAAAAATTAATAAAAAATAAAACCAGTAAAGTCAATACCATTGCAACAAATCCCCAA
Source organism: Podocnemis expansa (assembly GCA_007922195.1). Lineage (NCBI taxonomy): Eukaryota > Metazoa > Chordata > Testudines > Podocnemididae > Podocnemis > Podocnemis expansa. Next base: position 19,598,118 of record ML682025.1, read on the forward strand.
ACCAAACAAAGAGGACAACACACAATCTAGTTACAGGGTTTGCTTACAAGAATTCTTACATTTCTAATTGTTGGTCAAAAATTATCCCGGTCAGGATCCAAGTGCCACACAATTCAATTCCTTTGATAAATTAACTATACCTGCCATTCATTCTGAAATGCATGGAGTCAAGCCCCATTGTCTCTGCTTCCAGCTGGTGTTTGAGATGAACAAATAGGGAAGCTAAAAGAAAGTCCTATTCAAAAGCAGGCAATTTTATGCCCTTTTATGAACATTCAGCAGTGACCGGTACCAACTTGCAAGGACTAAACTGTGCAACGACACCTTCTTACATGTGTAACTTAGGATGTCAAATCAGGCAAAAAGTGGAAGCCCAGGATGGTGCGAGATTAATTTATTTCTGTAATACACATAACACTTGTTATTACCTTCTCTGCAGGAATCAGTGTCTCCAGTGTGAATAAATCCAGGAATTAAATATGAAGGAGCATCTGTATGTATTGAGATTAGAGGTAGATTTTGGTTTAAAATAACTGAAGGGTTTTATAACAAGGAATAGTCACAATTAAAAAGATGCTGATGGCAGCACTATGCAGATCTAATGCAAGTCTCTATATACTGATACCTAGTAAGGTCTAATAGCAGAATACATCATGTGCAAATGTTTTCTTTAAATATTGAAAATTTATATTAGTGTCAGGAAAGTGTCTTGCAGTAAATCATCCTGTGCTTGCATGATGAGTAACCCAAAAGCCTTTTCCTCTTGTACTGCCTCCAGATTAAAAGAGGTGGCTACAAATTCAAACCCAGCCCCAGACCCCCACAAGTGTTGGGATCTGTGGTGTCTTTGATCTCTACCCAATATTCATAATCTGAACACATAGCGCACGCGCGCGCACCCACCCACCCACCCACACACACACACACAGAGTTGGGTTCCAAATAACAGCATTTAGTAACTGTATCCCAATAAATAAGGCCTAACTACATAGCTATATTGCTGCTCTGTTAGGATCTCGCAGCTGCTGCAAAAAAAGACTGGGAGGCCCACTAGCAGACCACCAAACTATTTTAAGGGATGCTACCCAGTTCCTATACACTACAGAATTCATGCTGATTTCTAACAGTGCAACAGTAATAGCAATAATAAAAACAATAAAAATAGAGGCCGCAATGCTTGAGCCACAAAGTAAAACAATCCTAAAATACCTTAGATGAGCTATTTCCAGTATCAACAAGGAAGTGTAATTAACATTGTACCAGTTCCAAAGGGGTAGCCATGTTAGTTTAGTTCAGCAAAAACAAACAGGGACTCTGGTGTTGCTTTTAAAGACTAACAAGTTTATTTATCGCATAAGCTTTTGTGGGAGAAAATCCCCCTTCATCAGTGGATTTTCTTCCATGAAAGCTGATGCAATAAATAAATCTGTTAGTCTTGAAAAGTGCCACCAGACTCTGTGTTTGCTTAACATTGGTGAGACCTCATCTGGGATGCTGTGTGCAATTCTGGTCTCCCATGTTTAAGAAAGTTGAATTCCAACTGCAACTGGTGCAGGGAAGGGCTATAGGATAATCAAAGGAACAGACAACCCATTTTATGAAAGGAGAATTAAGGTATTTGACTTGTTTAGAGTAATAAAATGAAAGATGAGACAACATACTTGTTTCCTATAAATACATCAGACGAATAAACAACAAGGAGGAAGAGAAGTTATTTAAGGTAAGGGCCAATGTTGGCACAGGAACAAATGGCCGATGAGAATCAGGGAGTCACACGTCATATCCATTCCCTCACTCCATGTAGAGAATGTAACAATCTAATCCATTGATTTTAGGGTGATTAAAAGGCTCGATTTCTCATTTACACAAAGATGCTTCCCACTGCTCTGACAGAAAGGGAATTTAAATTGTGTGTAAATGCAATGTACATTACTAGAGTGAAACAAGCAAGAAGTCCTGTGGCAGTTAAAGACTAACAATGTATTTATTGCATGAGCTTTCATGGGAGAAAATCCCGCTTCGTCAGACGCTTTGAAAATGGGGGAACTTACAGAATGGGAGGAAAATAAAAGCAGGGAAGTGTAAGTCATGGCTATAGTAGTATACAAGAACTGTTAGAAATGATAACTGTTCCCTAAAATGAGGTCTCTTTTTTCTATTCCAGGTAGTGTTTAGAGCCCATGATATTTTGTGGAAAAACTAAGGAAGTATCCCTACGGTCATAACCCATGCTCCCACTCAAATGTACCTTGATCAGAGGCTGTTTGCTAGCGACAGTAAAAGCTGATCATTCTCTCATTTGCTGGCAGATCCTGCAGTGCTGGCACCATAGACATAATGTTAGAAAGTGCTTTGAGGTACATTGAATAAAGTTCATCAAGAAAACAAGATGCAAGTCTGGGCCTTGAGACTGGCAATCTCAGAATGTTCTATAGACTGGATCACATTTTAAATAGAGAATATCCTGTGGACACCACCTCCCCCTTGCCATGGTATTGACTACCACCCCTTCCGTTCTCAATAAATAAGAACCCCGAGGTGCTTACAGAAAGTGCTCATCAGCAAAGTAATTTTAGAAAAATTTTTAAGTTTTTTTTTTTTTTAACTTTTTCTAATATGATTATGGGCTGAAAAGAAAAAAAAGAGAAGCCAACACCTTGTGACCAGCCAGACCCGCACAGGTCATCAACAAGAATACTGGGGACCATAGTATCCTCTCTATGGGTATAACGTAACACGGACGGACAACAGCTCATGTTCTTCATGAGGATCTGATTATATAAAAACAACCTTCACTCTTGTATCTCAACAAGATTTAAAAATAATTAATTAGACTGCACAGCCTGCAATCTGATGTATTTTTACCCAGGCTTAGAGATGATAAAACTAAGGCATGAAAAAGATAAGTGACTTGTTCATGGTCTTGTACTACTTTAATGGGAACTGAACTCAAAAGCCATGACTGCCAGATCCCAGCTCTACCAGTCCTTCTCTCTTTGGCTATGCCTACACTACAAACTAGAGGTGGCTCACGGTAGCTTGCCGAGAGCTGGCATCACTGTTCTCTCTAAGCTGTGCACATGCACACAGGTCGTGAAACCCGCGCACCAACCAAATAAAGCACACACAAACGAATTCAACAATACTAATATTAGTGCACACAAAGAAATTTTTTGTGAGCACAAAGAAAATTTTTGCACACCCCCACACACTATGAAAAATTAGAGAGAATATTGCCTGAACATAAATAGTAACAGTCACAGTAGCATGGGCACAGCAACGTAGGCACATCTGTGAACGACAGATACATATACAACAGTTTCAGGTGGATTTACTCTCAGCCTTCCTTCCACCGCCACTACTGGGCTACACTACTATTTACACTCTGCCAGCTAGCACTGACCTACTGCAAGCATGTATACACAAGCCAGGGAGGCCACCCCTATTTCATACACTGGAGGCCTAGCCTCTGATTCTAGGTTAGTAGGCTGCTTCCATCTCAAATTATGTCAAGAAAGAAGCACTATGTTCAGAAAACTGAAGAACTTCAATCTAGTGGCTATAGCAGGGGGATTGGACTAAGTGAGAGATCTGCCAAGGAACAAATGGCAGTGAGCCATAGACTTTCACTGGGAGTTAGGAAGCTTTGTTGATCTCTTTTTGTTTCCCCACCTCTGCTTCTTAATTTCCTATCTACGCTGCGGGGACTATAGCAGCACAGCAACAGTGCCATAGTTACGCTGGCATAACCCTGCAGAGAAATGACATTAAATTGATGTAAGGGAGGTTTTCCATTGCTGTAGGAATGCCACTGTGACACTGTCTGGATCATTTATCATGTGTTATTTAATACCAATGTGACAAAAGTGCAATAAATATCCTAAAAGATATGCCATGCCAGGTACCATCAGAAAGGTTATAATCTGTTAAGTGTGATATTTTTACGTGTATTTAAAATGGCTTTTGTACTGTAAATTGGAGTTACATATGATATATCTGTATCCAAACACTTGTGTTGTGCTACTGCAGGGATCTGTAACCTACAGCTCCAGAGCTGCATGCAGCTCTCTGTCTGTCCCCTTGCAGCTCTGGCCCCCACACCACCGCCATCACTGGGGGACCCTACAGGCAGCCCATATCAGACTCTGGACTCCCCCCCGGCCACAAGGTGACCCTGTGGGGGGGTCCACTTCCAGTTCCAGGCTCCCTCCCCCCACCACATGGGGAGCCTGTGGCAGGCCCCCTTACCCAGCTGTCCCCACCCCCTACCAGGAGACTACATCCATTGTGGCCCTCAACACACTTGGTTATTAAAGGAATTTTTTTAAATGGGTCCTTAAATGTTGGGTTGCCAACCCCCATGCTACTGGGTTACACTCCCAGGCAAATTAGTGTCAACAGTGAGGACTCCCCAAGGTCCATTACCTTTACGATGTTCCGAAGGATTAGTAGTGTTGGTCTAGTTCAGCAAAACAAGCAAGGAGTCCTGTGTCACTTAAATATAAATATTTATTTATAGAAATAAACAAATTCATTAGTCTTTAAGTGTCAAAGGACTCCTTCCTTGTTTACCTTTACAATGAGTCGGGGTGAGAAACCAAGATGGCACCTATGAGTCATCCAGATGCGTAGGGATATGCCTGTGGTCAGGGAGACAGCAAGTGTCTTTTCCTGACCATATGCTGTGGGCTTGTGCAGGAAACAAGCCACATGGCAGAACAAAGACTACAAAATGCAGCTTCACCATCTCTCATCTTGTCTTCATTTGTGCTTCCAACCAGGGGCATCGCTGGCACCAGGCACAGGGGAGCATGAACCCCCAATCCCAGAGCCAGTGCCTTGACCCTGGCCAGGGCTGTGGGGCTGGGCCACCGCTGTGGCCCAGCTCCACATCCCTGGCCAGGATCTGGCCAGATCTGTCTACAGCTATGGCCCAAGCCGCAGGTCAGATCCAGCTGCTGCCACCACAGCAGTCTAGCCCTACAGCCACAGCCAGAGATGTGGGGCTGGGGTGCTGTTGTGGTGTCCACAGCTGGATCTGGTGCCAAACGCATCTGGAGACCCTGGAAACGGGTTGCCAGTGGCATCTGGCCCTGCCCCTGGCTGGGAACCTGGGGCTGCCAGAGCCAACCCTGGCCAGGGACCTGGGGCCACTGGCAGTGGCAGCAGGAGCCAGATCCAGCCTCAGCCCCGGCTGGGGCCAGGAGGTGGAGGTGGCATGGCAGGGGAATGGCCCCAGGCACAAACAGTTTTGGGGGACCAGCAATGCCCCTGCTGAGACCCAAACTGCTACCGGATGTACAACTATGCAAGTCTGCAGATCACAGTTCTGCTGAGAATCGGATATATATGTATTTTAAAAAGTTATTTGTACGAATCTGGTTGCTTTGATCATTTTACATATTTCTCATTTGTTTCTTTCCTTTTTAAATAAACCTTTAGTTCAGTTATTAAAGGATTGGCTGGCAGCATTGTCACTGTTTTGGATGAGACTGATACTTATACTGGTTTTGTAATGCGGCTGATCCTTTGGGGATCAGGAGAACATTTTTTGTAAAGAGATTAGTGTTTTAATACCTCACTTCTTTACTAGAAGTAGTTGTTAATTAGGGGCCAGAGACTAAAATGCAATAAAGGGTGCTGTGTAACTGCTTGTTTTTAGCAAAACAAGCAACAGGTCCTGTTGCACTTTTAAAGACTTACAAATTTATTTATCACACGACACGACCTTTCATGGGAGCAAATTCCACTTCATCAGACACTTTGAAGATGGGGAACTTGCTGAATGGGAGGAAAATAAATGTAGGGAATGTAAGTCATAAGATCAGGTCAGACTGTTAAAGCAAATTAAAGCAGTTGCTGTAGCCATCTGACATGATCCTATGACTTACACTTCCCTGCATTTACATCCCCACCATTCTGTAATTTCCCCCCATCTTCAAAACATCTGATGTAGCGGATTTCCCCCCATGAAAGCTCATCTGATAAATAAATTTGTTAGCCTTTAAAAGTGACACAGGACTCCTTGCTTGTTTTCTGAACTAAACTAACATGGCTACCCCTTTGGTGCTTGTTTTTAACTTCTTAATACCAGTCTGGGGGATCAGAAGCACTACTTCTGCCTGGCTGGTGAATCTAACTGCAATGTTAGTCACCAGTCTGAGAGAATCTGCTTTCCTTTTGGAGCCTGCCCTGACCTTGGCATTTTCAGGGCATTTTCACGGGGGGTGCCCAAGGCACGAATGGGTCACAGCAACCTCCTGGAGCAAGAATGGCTAGAGTTACAGCAACATTCTTCCACTGACCTAGCTGTATGTACATCAGGGGTTAAGTAGGCATGGCTAGCTCACTCAAGGTGTGTATACGAAGGCCATAGTCATGTTAGGCTATGTTTTTAAGTGTAGACTAGGCCTTACAGTGTCTTTGATCAGGAAGGATTTGCAAAAGCTCTTAAGTGACTTCACCATGTGTTTTTCAAGGATTTGTCTTCCTACATCACTTGGCAGTTTTTGACAATAGCACCCTTAACCCTCTTTGTGCCCTAGTTTCCCCATCTGCAAGACAGGGACAATTCCTATGCACATTTGAAGGGCACTTGGAAATCAATGTATGAGAAGTCCTGTGGAAGGAAAGAAAGTTGTTGCTGTTATTCCAGTTATTCACACTTACATATAGAGACTGTGTACACAGTGTAGCTTATTAATAAATCAGATTACCCCAACGTATGCATGCGTTTCCTCATCTGAGGAAGAAATTACTAGAATCCACTCCTGGAGTCTTAAATACAGAGCACTTATTAATGTGGCAAAGGGCAGGACTGATGGCTCAACACCCTGAGTCCCTCCCCATCAAGGAATCAAAAACTCCAGCTTGAGAAAATCAGGTTTCTGTCATGGGAATAAACTAATAATAATTAAATAAAACCTGTCAGCATCTCCCCCAAGGAAACTACTTAAATAAACCCAGACAAAAGCTGGGAAATTAAAGCCTCACTCTGAGAGGCAAAGCATCCCTCCAGCTACAGGAGACTCATGTCAGTTGTCTTAATGAACAAGTGCCTACCAGCATCTCCCCTGGGATTGGGGAATCTGCACCTGATATAATTACTAACTGGCAGTTCTTACATGAAGCGTGCTCTTGGGTAATTGCAGTAATTAGGAAAGCAACCATGTATGGGGAAGGAGGCATTGCAGGGACATGTAATGGTCCTCAACAGATATTACTGAAACATCATCATGAACTGAATGTGTATGAAAAATTGAAGGAATTTCTCTCAGCTCTCACTATAAAACAAAAGCAGAGACACAATTCACCTCAGAGGACTTCTTTTATACATTCTAAGAGCATGAGGAGGAGGAGGAAAAGGAGACTGAGATGAAGATATGGAATTAAGATGCTGAATGTAATGGAGGCCTGGACTGAGTCCATCAACAGCATCAAATCTGGCTCAGACTCTCTAATGGCAGACAACATAATGGTTGTTGGGAGGCCTATGTGAAATGAACTAGAGAACTTCTGCCCATTTCCCACTATCACAACTGACCTCAATGAATCAGTGACCCAAATTCTCAACAGGCATTGCTCTAGATGTAGTCGTCCCTAGTTATGCCAGCAGTGAATTGGACCATCTGATCCTATGGTTCATTTTCCACACCAGAGCTGAGTGCGAAAACTTTGAAAGCACATCTGAGACATCCGGGTTTAAAATCTTCACTAGGTTAACAGAAAAAGCAGCAGTAGGTGTCCTTCCAGTTGTGGCAGTAAAAGGATCAACTGTTAGAACCCTCAGTAAAAGATATGACAAATAGCAGGCGAACCTGGCATTGTGTCCTGGAAAAGACCTAAACTTCTACCCCACTGAAGCCATGTTCTCCCTTCAGTCATTATTCCACCTGAGTGGGTTCTTCACAGCATGGTAACCACTGAAAGTCTGAGCTGTCTCCGTTCATTTTTTTAAATTTAATAATAAAATTCCACAGCCATCTCTACCCCCACCTGTGAACACAAGATCCATGTTGTCTCAGAAACTTGTAATAGCTTCATTTAGCAATAGATTTATCAATATGCACACATGCCACAGACTAGCATTCCAAAAAAAGATGACAAACAGTACTACGTCACTGGTAGCATACATTTTCAATGATTTCGTCATCTACGTAACCTTCTCCTAGGCATGAAGTAACTTAGATTTCATGTATTCTGGTATGAACCCAATGAAAGTCATACAGAGCTTGTAACTTTTACCACAGAGCTTAAAGAGAAACAGTCAGTGGAGTGTGAATGCCTGGTGCTGGTTGTTCTCTAGCTCCAGCTGCAGCACAGCATCCAATAAGATAGCTCTGGAGACAAGTACTAATAGACCTTCAACAATAAACCTCTATTAAGTCCAAATGTACAAGTTGCAGCAGTGCCGCCCTGTAGGAACAAGACAACTGAAGTGCAGTTTATAATCCAAGAATGGAGAAAAATAAATTAGCTTTTCACATGAAGTCTATAAAATGAGTCTGTGGAAGTCTAGGTTTGAATTATGCATTCAGTATTATTTATATGCCTTAGAAATCAAATTATTTATAAATGCAAAGCCTGCACCTACTGTATTATTATAACAGAACATCAGCTCTCTCTCCTTATGAGAGACAATGTGGTGCTGAAAGAGCTTGTTGAACTGTAGGTGTTGTGATAGACCACATATGGTTTCCTTTATAGGTAGTTTACTATGCCTTTAAATGGCTTAATGCCGCCAAAACACCTACTTCTCATACTTATTAACTGTACACCCTACTATCACTTATATCTACTCTAGTGTGCTTTTGTAAATAATTTTGTAATAATTAATGTAAATAAAACTACATCCAAACATCCTCAGTGGTTATCTCATTAGCTATTCAGAGCAGAGAAGGGTCATGCTGACTAGTGCTTGGATTGGGGGGGTGGGGGAAGGAAAACTCCAGCTTCTTCAAGATGTGGAAGTTGTGATTCACTTCCATCTGAGCCATCATTGCACCAGTCTTCCAGCATGGTATCAGGGCTCCTGCTCTAGGAGATGCTCTTATCTTGCCTGCAAAGCACTTCAAACCCCACACTTAAACCCACCTCTTGAAGCATGTGCTTAATTCAATTAACAGGGGCTTCAGCAGGACAGAAGTACATGCTGAAGTGCTTTGCTCTATTGGCCACTTCATTCAATCTGGGGGCTTAAAGAGGAGTTGCAAAATTAAGGCTGCTGTGTTTCATCGCAGAGTGGATTACACTACAACGAGAGAAATGATCCTGTATAAAAAGTTGGCAAAATACTTTGTGATATTGTTCAATGCATTTTGCTTATTTTTCTGTTTGCAAATTGCCTGTGAACAGATCATGATTCTCTAAAATGAGTTCACTATTCAAAATAACTTCCACAAACAAAATAATGAAACAATTTTTGGTTTTTAGCTGATACCTGGGCAATTTGATGGGAGCATTCAATATATAAACTGAGTTGATCTGATGCACAGGTCACATGGCATTGTACCTGTTCTTTGGCTGCATAATAGAACGGTGACATTCAGGTGTCCAGGTGTAAACCCTATGACTATGAATGCAAAACCATCTACCACCAATATTTGTGTGAACTTCACTTAACATTCCTTCCATGAAATTCATTTCTAGAATCATATCAGGAACTGAAAGAAAGAAAAAAGGGGTTCAAATGCAGCCAAAGTGGCATAATTTTAACATTCAAGAGGACATTCAGAACTCTTACAGATGCCATGATCTGTCTCTGGATGAAAAATACCAAAGAAATACAGTCACTCAACAAATCTGTTTGGCTTTTTTATCCCCTAGCCTATTATTTTGCAGTCATGTTGTTGTGATTATGACAGGGAGCCTCACATAATCATTTAATTACTAGCAATAGCCAATTAGGCACAAAGTAAAGAAGCCAGAGGAGCATGCAAGGTACCAGCTACATTTTCTTCCATAAAAGAAGTTCAATTCCATCTGAGGAACTAATGGATCAGCTTCATGGGCCAAAATAATCCCTAGTGTAACCCAGCTGATTTCAGTGGAGTTGCTTCTGGGATTAATTTATCTATTAATCCTTCTGCGTAGGGACCTGCTTGGATGAAACTTTAGGAAAGTTTACTTCCGTATCAGACCTTTCCTAACAGGCTGAACCAAAACCTTGAATCCAAACATCCCCATTGTTTACAGGGAGTTGGATTTAGACATCAGGGTGGTGGGGCTGGGGACACATTCAACTGTGCGCAATTAATTTTTTTTTATGTTGGTTCTGTGCTGCTGCTTCATCAAGAGACTTGTCCCTGGGCTAGTTGATGTCGTTTATGGCCCCCCTCTATACCACCAAAGCAGCCCTTATGCTGTGTGGCATTGGGTGGGGAGATATTATTCATATTACTGTCCACTCAAGGACAGTCTGGCAGCTAAAAATATGAAGGTATTATGAGGGGACTGAAGGCAAGTCTACATGACCACTGACACTGTGCAGCAAGGCAGGATGTAAATTTCACTCAGGTTTACCTTGGCTTTCTTTTTTTACTTTCCTTCTGTCAAGATTTGTTTTTGTCAATTTTATGCTGTTAAAATGTGTGAGGTTCAGTCTTTGAAACTCACATTTCCTGTTTATCCACAGGGCAAGTTTCTCCCAGAGTCCCAGTGCTGGCTCTGCCAATATAGCACGGGCAAATACAGGTGAAAACAAACAAACAAACAAACAAACAAACAAACAAACAAACAGAAAATCCAGGAATTTTCTTTAAAATATTTTGATGAAATTGGTTTCATTTAGTTCAGCTGTTTTGCACCTCTTCTTCATTTACTCTCCACAAATATTTTAACACATGAGCTTCCTGGCTGGTGCTGGTAAAAACAGCAAATTATAAGCAAACATTATGGAATATTTGCCAAGTCAATTTTTATTTAGTAATTGTGGGCTTTCTCACTCTAAGCTGTATTCTAATAATAAAACCCTTTCAACAAGGGAAGAGAAATGTGTTATGTGACCTCTGCGTCCAATCAAAACACTCTAACGAACTGTTCACCAACAATATATGGATCTGGAAATAAGATATGCAAACAGAGAAAGAGACAAAATTAGTGCAATCATTCATTATGAACTATTCACTCAGTTCTTCCTATCAACACAGCTGGAATTTGGCTTAAATGCGTCTCTTCTAAGAATGAAATTCAGACTCAGTGGCCTTTTTGTTCTTGGCCTATGCTGTGTACTGAAGCTCCCTACAAAGACTGACACATATGCCAGAGATCGCTTTTGGATCTGATCTAGAACATCTCCAAATCTCAACGTTCATATTATGCTAGTCACTAATGTTACCTCTGCTCCTTTTTGACAAAGCCAGGGGTGGCCAAATTTACTGACCCCCCTGAGATTCCCTTCCCCTCTTGGCAGAATCCTCTAGACCTATTACCCTGCCTCGGGTCAGAAGCTCTTAAGATCTTAAGATCTTAAGGTGGTAGTGGCATAGGGAACTCTGTAGGCAACCCTTTAAATGTAAAAGAGCCACATGTGCAGCTCATGAGCCACAGTTTGGCCACCCTGAGACAGGCTACCTGTATTAGAGGCAGGGTAATGCAGTAGATAGAGCACTAGACTGGAACTCCAGGGACATGAGTTCAATATTCTTGGCTCTGCCACTCAGCTTTTCTGTGACTTGGGTTAAGTTTCTTTCCTCAGTTTCCTGTAAAATGCAAAGAGTTAGCAAGGCACTTTTGGACTCAAAAGATGAAAAGCGCTTTGTAAAGAGGTAGGTATGTTAGGAACTGAACAATTCACGTTGAACAGGAAACTGAATAGCCAGGAGCAATTAACAACTTTTAAATCGCCACTGACACAGTTTGGATATGAACTAGAGGTAAGTTTACATTACCTCTAAACCATGCCATTTAACTGCAAGGATATACCAATTTCCTCTTATTTTTAAGAATTACAGAGCTTGTATTAATGTCCTCATGTAATACCTTTTTATTGCAAAGAGGTATTTCTTGTATGCAATACATTAATTACAGTAACTTGTCAGAACACCATTTCTATAAAGGATCACCGTACAGTCAAGTTCACATATAGAATAACCTCCTCGTTATTCTACACAGCAACTTGACATTCCAGTTATCCCAGTGAAAAATCCTCTGCATATTGCTAATGTAACCCTAAGATGTTAAGAAGCATGTCCAGGAAACCAATTTTGTTATATATGTATTCACACACAGAAAAAAAAAAAGCTTCATTATAATCTGCTTCATATCCACCCTAGTACAGCTGCAAGGCTGCATACATCTCTCATGCTAGCCAAAGTCATTAAAAGAAAATCCCCCCCCCCACAGTGTTGAACTAAGCTATATAAGCTTTTGTTTTAAATGTTTTAAATGCTCTCTTGAACATCAGATTCAAACAGCCAGTATGAAATGCACATGGCAGCACAGAACTTACGGGGTTAAATGAACAGCAGAAAGCATAGGCAGTCTTCCGTGACTATCTTCATCAGGGAAACCTCTAAAGCACAGCATCGGATTCATCCCATCCCCTGTGGGAGCAGCACTGAGGATGGAGGGCAGACTCACTATGTATGTGTGTATATGGGAAAAAGGGAAATGAAGTAGGAGGATCACCAGATTATGGAAAATATAAAGTGTGAGAACCAGGCAGGATCTTCTGTTGTTCTTATCACCCCCAAATCACCAATATCAAAACAACAGGAGGAAAGGCTGTATGTCTGCAGTCTAACAGACAGTCTGTATTAATAACACTGCCCCTAATCTGTCTGAAACTGCAGTAATTCACAGCACTGCGGTGTCAGCAGACACAGAAGAGATTCCCAGCAGCAGCTGCTGCAACCACCACAGAGATGGGAAGGAAATTAAGAGGTGGTAAGGTGGATCTCCAGGCCTGCAAAAGACACAGACAGAGAGACACTTCTTCTCATTAGTTGTCACTCTTCCTATGGCTCTAGGATGTCTAGGTTTTATTCCTATTCCCTGCCACTGAATCCAAAAAAGGGAACAGAGGCTGGAGCAAACTAAGGTTTGGAGGAGGGAAAAGATTTTATAAATAAAATCCTAGATCTAAGTTTTCAAAACTGACTCATGATTTTGAGATACGCAATCTGAGACAATTTAATAGCATTCTGATTTCTAGGGAATAGGTGCTCAGCAGGTCCCCTAAGGCATTTCACACTGGACATGCAAATATTAGAGCATGCAACAATTACTTGTCTTTTGAGTCCTCTCTGTAGAAAAGGAGAGGAAGCTACTGGCCAGGGACCTCTCAATTGCTGCCTGAGCTTTTTTGCCCTAAGAACACTCTTAACCCAGTGCAGAATTTGTGCTTAGATTTACATGTGTATGTCCATACCTCAGGACATATATGGAAATGCACACACATGCACAGAGGCTAGTACAAAATCAGGGACAAACATTGCTAATTTATTCAATGGACTCTTGACTGATTTCAGTGGAGTTATTCTAGATTTACACAGTGTAACTGAAGGCAGAATTTGGGCCTCCTACAGTCATTCCATCACTCACACAATATCCGTATTGTTACCCCTTTTGACCTGAGCAGGTAGCCAATATTCAGGTTGTTTCTGTTAGGAGAAGAAACTACTAGAAACAGATGTTTCCTTCATGCAATCCTGTTTATTTACAAGGAAACTGCCAAATCTTGCTTCCCTGGACACAACAGGAATCAAAATCAGGAGGCACTTTCCTCACTCAACTTATCCAAGCCTCTTTTTTTTTTTTTCACCCAGCACTCTAGCCAAAGACCTCTATGGGTAAGGCTGTATGGGCTTTCACTGTTGTCTCTGGCATTTTCTCACTGCCTTCTCTGGCTGTTTCCACTCAGACACACAGAGAGATCTACTAAAATAATATCCAGCCTTCCTTATTTGCATTCAGTCCTGAGTAAAAACTATTCTGCCCAGGTAGCTCAGCTCCTGGCCTGCCTTACATGGGGCCTGTGCTTTTGGAAGTGACTCCTACTGATTCACCCAACTTAACAGCTGCAAGTTGTCATTCCCGACTCAGGCTCTTATACTTGCACTAGCTCTGCTCAAACCAGTGCATTAAAAACAGCAGAAAGGCCACAGTGGTGTGGAGAGCCTGCCTGACTCTTGGGCACACACTCAAGCTGCAAGGCAGGGCTACCACAGCCTCACTGCTGGGAATTTCATTTCACACTCACCTGCTTCAATAAGGGATGACCCAAACCCCAGCTTAACAATATATTAGACATGCAAAGACACGTGAACATACGTTCAGCCCCTAGATTTCAGTTTCCACATGTCCGCCCACGTGATCCACTCAGCTCTTGCACTTGTGCGTGTGACCACTGTTGCCCACAAGTGCAAGTCTATGCGGTATTTGCACATGCAGTTCAGATGCCTATACCTGCATGTCACGGAGTGCCCCAAGTCCCACTGGCTTTTATGAGCATGAGTCCACACCACACCTGGCCACATTAAGTACTAGGTGGCATTCAAGAGAGCATTATATCTGCCTTCAAACATTTTTGCACAGCATGGACTTATTTCTAGCAGCTGCTCATTGTTCCAATTAGTCTCTGCAGACAAACTGCTCCCATCCATCTGTGCTGACAAAAACCCAAATATCAATGTGTATCTGTGCAGGCATGTGTGTGTGCAAACAAAATGCCCCCCCACTAGCTCTTGGCAAGTACACTAGAAGACATGTGGCATCCCTCCCCTCCTCCTCCCAGCCATGCACCTTTGGAAATGAAACTGAAGGGAGGAGCCTTCAGAGACAGAAACCAGCACAGATACAGTTCAAGCAGGGACACAGTGTCATCACTGGAGTCTGCAATGCCAACTCCAACCTTTCACAAATCATAAGGTTGGTTTAAAAAAAATCAAAAGGTTTAAAAATAATAAATGAAGGGTTCTTTTCCTCTTCTTCTGTTGGAGCCTTTGCCATTTACAGACTTTCCCCTGCCACCATGAAGGCTAGGCACATTTTAAATAAAATAAAATAAAAACAAAACACCACAAGATTCTCTGGTATTAATGATTCCACCACTTGAAAGCTTTGAGAAAACACCCAAAGGGGCAAGACTCATGATGAAATCACAAGGGCTGCCAATATCACTACCACTTTGCAGTTTTTACTTTGCGCGTTCTCATCCTTATGCTGACTGTTTGCTCCAGCTCCCTTTCGTTCCCTGTCTTGTGCTGGCTTTACTTCTAGTGATCTCTTCCTAACAAAATGTACGGGAATTATTTAACAAAAACAACCACCACCACCACCAAATCCCCAAACTAACAACAATAACAGCTCTTGTATATTGATTACTCTGCTTTTATCCCTTGCTGTTTAGATCATCCTCTTCAGGCCAGGGCTCTTATTATTTTAAGTTTGTACAGAACCAGCACAATGGAGCCCTATTCTAAGTCAGCACCTCGGCATTACTATAATACACACAATTAATAATTAATAAATAAAAGGGAAATGCATTTAATCAGTTGTGTTCCTGAACCCATTAGAACAGCGGTTTCCAACCTTTTCCTTTATATGAACCACTACATTGTCATCAAAAGCTTTTGTAGACCACCATATAAGCAAACTATTTTAAACTTTTTTGACATAAGCTATGGCTGACAGGAGTCAAACTTGTATATTAAGGGGTATTAAAAATGCAAGTATTTCTAATAATTTATTACGCTCACTCATAAACATATTGCACTCATCAGAGCATATTTACCTGCAGTAATTATCTCCCCCTGACTCCCAAGAACCACGTGCAGTACTCATGCAGACCACCAGTGGTCCATGGACCACAGGTTGGGAACCACAGCTTTAGGAAGACCTGGGAAGCTAGCTAACATCAAAGGTAAGTTTTCTGTTCCCTTGCTCCTTCACAGAGCTCACATTATTATTTCATTTCCCCCTCCTTTCCCTTCCTCTCACCTCCATGCATATCATTTTCACGATGCACACTTAGAATTATACTTCCTGGATATACGGCTACAGGAACTGCCAAGGAACAAGCTGACAAACACAAGCTGATGTACCTATCTACAGATAACTAGATATAATCAGAAAAGAAAAAATCTGTGCTACATAGGTATATGACTATGCTAAGCCCTGAAATTAAGTTAGTGCCAATCCAAGGACACCAAGAAATAATGATGGACCTGAGCTGAGACCCTGAGATGTGCAGAAGGCCTGCTGCATTATGACAAACATGCCACTGCAAGATAAAGGGTGAAAGCACTACCTTTTGGTGTCTGTAATGACAAAATTTGGATGGCAGAGGTGAACTGAAGCTCACACTGAGAAATGCAGCAGCTGTCACTGATCTCAGCGGCAGAGAAGAACGTGAATATTGCTGGATCACTCCCAGGGAAATACTCTCACTATAAGTTATTTTCAACTCAAGAGTTCCTCAAGGTAAGATGAGCAACCAGAATGCAGAGAAGTGCTTTCATAACAAATGAACTCAAGGCCCTTATTTCCCAGCATTCAGTCATCCTCAGATTTGTGCCTCACAATCTCTGCTAATGCAACAATTGACAATCCTCCTTCAGGTACTCAGGCACTTCAGTCAATCTCACAAAACTTTCCCAGTCATCATTTATGAGTCATTGGTGAAGTCATTCCACTTCTTCCTTCTAGGAGCAGACTGAGGACCAGACTTTTTTCCCTCTGAAATAATACAGGTACAAGAATTAAAAACTTCTAGAGGTTCTTCAGAAGTTTTCTCAACCACCTTTCTTTGCCCTGGCCCCTGAAAGGATTTCTCTTAACATGAAAGTCAGAAGTCTAGATCCAGAAATGCTTATTCCTAGAAAAAACTTCCATCAACTTGAATGACAAAGACAAGAGAAAGCAATACAAAAACACTTGAGTACAGACTTTCACAATTTGGTCTCCTGCCTTTTAAAAAGTAGAATTAATTCCTACTTTGTTATCCTAAAGACGACTCAAACAGGGGTTCAATGGTTACTGTTGTATGCACTGTATTAATTTTCTAAACTGTTTATTCCACCCCCTACCCCACCCCACACCCCACTTACCAGATCTTGGTTGATATTTCTGTGAAAATTGGCACCAGTTTTTCAGAAACTAGGTGATACTTTTTGACCAGCTCTGCCTATCCATCATCCTCAGATCTGGACATTACTATTTACACAGTTTGTTCATTTTCTGAACTTCACTCAGTTTATAACATAGAAACAGTCTCTACCTCCTGGTTCTTGTGTGATTGCACAACACAACTTTGTTTGGCTTTCCAGTAATTCAGATGGTGGGTTTAAAAGTGACTTGGCAGCATGTCTTTAAATGGCTAATTAACACTGAATGGAGGAGTTACAGGGTGACATTAATGTTGGATCTCAGAGGTCTTTACAACCATACTCTAACATCATATAGTAGAACCACGACCAGAGGAGGGACACTTCAATATGGGTATCACTACACTACAAGCGCTGTAACAGTACTGCAGATATGCTGCTGTAATGTGGATGCTTGCTATGGTGACAGAAGTTTTCCTTTCACTACAGTAAATCCACACATGTGAGTGGTAGTAACTATGTTGATGGAAGATTTCTTCCCTTGACCTATTCATGTCTATCTCAAAGGTTAGGTTAGCTTAACTAAATCTTTCCAGGGTCCAGGCAACATAGCCTACCTAAATGTTAGGTACAGGCACAGCCTAAGACACAAGGTAAACCCCAACTCCTGTAGAAAGTGACTTATGAGATCTTTTAATGGCTACACGGCAAAGAAAGATCCTCTGTACTAAGTTGTCACCTAAAAGACCCTCACTCAGTTAGCTGTGAATATGTTCACTTCAAGTTAGTAGTGAATTTACCTTTCACTTCTAAGCAATGCAAGTTCAGATTTCATATTAGTTCCCAAGGGAAAATAGTATGGTAGGTCCTAGCCTACTTCCATTTCTGGGTATATTGCAGAATAAGAGCATAATTTCTGGCACAGACTTAAAAATAGCTTCCCAAGAAAGGCCTCTGGGATGGGGAGTGCTGTAGCTGAGGTTCAAGTTACATTAGAAGAGATAGGAATGGGCCCAGGCTTGGAATAGCAGCAGGTTACTGCTATCAGGATGGAAGTAGATCGGCAGAGATGTGGGCAAAGAGACCAAAACCAGAGGATTTAAAAAAAAGACTCAGCCCCATACATTTTTAAGCCCCAGTGTCACATCCCCAAGATGCTATGATAAGCTTCTTAAATTCTAGATAAACTGAGTCTTTTAGAATTTGATCTTCATTTATTCAGTCAGGACTGGGACTTCTGCTATCATGGCCTCTTCTTTCATCATATTCGATATACCTTAGAACAAACTAGGAAGCATTCAAAACAAACTAGTAAGCATGTGGGCAATGTGTACACATGTGTATAAAATGGGGCTTGCTAGGACTCAGCTCTCATATGCCTAAGGTGTCTCAGTCCCTCCCTTCTCAGAGGTTTCCATGGAAACCATGTAAGTTATGTCTATAGGGGAAGGGGGAAAAATGCTTCCGAAGGTATGGATGAAACAGCTCCATGGAAACAAGCGCTGAGTGTCAGAAAAGGCGGAGGGAAGGGATTTGTGTGGGAAGAAACTGAGATGATTATCTCAATATATGAAATCAGCGTCATGCAAACCAAGCTGATTGTCAATCAAACCATCAGCCATTATTTTACAAAGGGCATTATGAGACCCAGTGGCACCACAAGTATTTCCAGCGCTGAAGTTAAATTGTTGCTAATGATTCAGACTCCCACAGGCACACTGGAGATATTGAGGCATTTGTCTATATGCACGTTTCTTTTTTACCACGCTACCATAGAATCTATGCACCAGTTCAATGCAACCTGGTGTCAAAATTCATCATGGGCAAAGCCACAAGTGTTAGGAAATGTACCAAAAATTCACATGTACATCTGAGGGCTATGTGCCTTGGTTCTGCTAACCTGAGCTGGAAATCCCCTGGGAATAAGCTTTCTGGGGAAATTTTGGGTAGGCTATTTGTGCGGGATAGAAGCTTTGCGAAAACAGACTTTCTGACAGCATGTTAACACATCATCTTCTGGAAGTGCAGGCTAAAAAAGCAGATCCCGATGCAAATGTTAAAAATAAAGAAGGACTAGAATGTTAGAGAAACTTTTCTGAATGTCAGGTTTAAGCTGAAACTTTAGGAAAGGGGATTTTTTGACCTTGGTCAAGTCCTTTTTTCTCTCATCTTCATCATTAGCTGGAGTTACTCCATTGACTTACCTGGAGCTGTGACAATTCACAGTAGTTGAGAATGTGAACCTCCATTCTTTGACTTTTCCCTCCTGTAAAATAGGAACGCTATCTCCGAACCAGGCAATTCATTAATGTTGGTGAGGGGTGGTAAGTCAGTGATTTAGAGAATATTACTATGAATACAATCTTTGACATCTTGCTTCTTTGTCAACTACTTGAAAAGGTGCCTCTTCGCCCAGTGTCAGAAAAGCACACATCTTAGTTCAGAGGATTTCTCAGTTCATACGTTCTATGAGCTTCCCCATTTCTCAGCTTGAGAAATGTTTGGTTAGGTCCATTCAGTCAACCTTAATCCTGACCCTGGAAGGCGTTCATTAGCAATCAACTCAATAGTGCAGCTCATGGCCACACAGAACATGCACGGGGAATTCCATGCATCTGCTTCCAAATTTTATTTGATCCCTCTGAGAGAGAACTTATTTTCTCCTGAAGGAAGTTTACTCAGATTCCCACACCACTCTCCACATCACTCTCACTGCATTTCCCCTTCCTCCCATCCCATCCCAAAAGCCTGCCATATCATGCATCGCCCTCCAATAACTACCTTCTGCATCAACCACTCCCACTTCACTGCCAAACTATCTACTTCTTGGTTCAGTACTATCCTTGACATTCATCCTTCCTTGACCAATTCTCATGTTTTCTAAATCATCCTTTCTAAATCATCCTCATCACTGCTTCTCCTGCACCTCCATCCTGTGACTCTCACCTCTCTGAGGTGCCCCCTTTTCCTCTTGCATTTCCCCCACTTCCTCTATTGCCTGGTGCTCCTGTCACCTCTGTCTTGCCTTGCTTCCCTTTTCTCCATTAGCTGTACATGCGCTTGTGGCTCTTTTCTTACAGCTCTTTCTTCCACACCAAACTTGTTTCTGCAATTCCATAATCAAGTCCATTCCCATCTGCTGCTGTAATTTTCCTCTCTTGCAAACCTTTTGTGTGTGTGCATGCCCCTTTGTTCTAACTAAAAGAAGGAGTATAACACTATGGAACCCTTGACTCTGTTCAGAACTGCTTTCTAATAAAATGTGTGCTTTGAATTCCCAGGACTTCAAATCAAACCCAGGAGCAGACAGGGGACAAGAGTCACACAAATTCAAAAGTGAATTTTTAGTTCACTGAGCCATTACATTACAACTAGAACCCACTGAAGTCTTGGAATTCATCTGCTTTGCAATTTTCTATGAATCTAAATTTGGCTTACCATTGCTAGATTTTATTTTAAACAAGCTATTCAGAAAGAAGAGAAAGAGAAAAACCAGACTAGAATTTTGAGCAAATGCCAGGGACTGATTGGGGGGTAGAAACCACTCATAGCATAACTTGATGTTTCAACCCACAAATTTCTGAAGCTTTTATTTTCATTCAAAAAAAGCAAAATCAGGAGTGAGGTGGGGCTAGCAAACACATGTGAACCAAAGAGAAATAAAAGAACAACTACATGATACCTTAAATGAAACCAGCAAGTTTGGCTCTGCTTTAATAGTCCCCTTCTCTCTCACCCTACAATAATGTCCCCTCCTCTACAACAGAGAACAACAAAATTCTGCATAGCTTTGGACTGACAATCAAGTGTACAAATGGACAGGAGAGAGATACTAATGGTTTCTAGGTGGAAACTGGGATGCAATCTCACTGTTCCAGCTGTCATGCTTCTCTGTTCACTACTATTAAGGGTAAAGTTAAAAGAATATTTTTTCACAGCTCTCATTAGAGTATCTTCTATATCCGTCTCCTGACAAAGCTGTGTTTTTGTTTTATGCATAAGCATCATTTCTGAACAATTAGTTTCAGCTGAAATCTAAAGTCAGCGAAACAGGGAAAGTGGAGATGTGATCCTTTAACTTTCCAGTGAATGTTTTCCACTGAATCACTTTCTTTCTCCCTCTAATTAGTAGTGTCCTAAAGACAAAGGAAAAAGACTCATTCTTTGAAACCTGGACTAATTGCACTTAGAGTGATGAGGAGTAAGGTCAAGCTGGCTAACCATAATACAACTATTTTGACACAGCTGTATTTGAGCCAGCCATCATTTCATCCACACAGAGATGAAGGCTGAGATCAGGCTGAGATTTTTGGGGGGGTTGGGGGGAGTCTTTCTCTCATTTATTCCCCCTCTGTTACTAAGTAGGAGACAAATAAATAGAGACAAAGACTGGCAGTCAGAACAGGACATCATTGCACTTCTAAGGTGAGCAAACTGTTTGGCCAAAAATATAGTGGGGGATAATTCCTATATTTAACAACAGCAAAATGGACCACATACAAAGTTTCTCACCTAACCTTCTGACAAACACAAAAAAGCCATTTCCTGCATGAGCCAAACATCAGCAGAGGGTATTGTCAGACAATTTCTTCCAATAGGAGTGGTAGGTGTGGGTAGATACCACGTGTAAAGCCACAGGCTGTATTTTTTAATTTCCAGGGGAACAACATGTCTAGGTGGTAATTATCTTTAGCTGTTCATAAAATCTTTTATCAACATGCACATAGTTAGACCTAACTAACTGTCCCTACTGTGCCAGCAGTCATAATGTGTGTAATACTGACCTCTGCAAGGAGTGACTGTAAATACAACTGGGGGACGGCAATGCATCAGACGGTGTTTGCTACGTCACTGCCTCTATTCCCATCTTAATTACTGAGTATCTGTTTATATGGAACCTGGTGAGCAATGCTTCATGGAATGACAAGAAACTGAACCACAGTTGAGAACTTTAAACACATTCAGGCCTCCCTAAAGGCAATTAACAAGAAAATAAGCCTATTTCTCACAGAAAAACCTTTCCCTATAGAGATGATAAAAATTATGCAGCAATGAGATTCAGAGACCAGGTCTGCTGAGACCCTCCCCCCTCACTGGAATCTCAGGTTACAACCTAGAGTCTAAATGTCTACACTATCATTTTATAGCCCAAAAGCCTGAGCCTCATGAGGCTGAGAAAGCTGACCCAGATGAATCCTGGCTTTGCCACAGTCTTTTATTGCAATGTAGAGACATACCCTTTGTAACAGCAAAATTAAAGATGAGTGAGGTTATCACCTAAATAGTGGGTATGCATATGCGCATGCACATCTTCATCTGTACAGAGGTAGGAGTTACCCGTACACAGCTAAGATATATGTGCGCTGTTTATCGACATAATAGGCGAATATGTACAATAAGGGTATATATGTGCATGTAAATCTGCTTCTGTGACTGTTCGTATTATGTATGTTACTAGTGAGTGATCTTATTGCTTGTTAATATGAAACCGGGGTGGCCAAACTTACGAAACTCAAGAGCCGCACAAGTCGATTATTAAACCTTTGAGAGCCGCACTGACACATATAACCACATATTTTTACCTACTCCAAAATTACTAAGCTTAAAATTCATTGCACACTTTAATTTTATTGTAAAAATAGGGCAAATATTGATCCACTAATGTCAGATTCTAATAATTATTTAAGATTACCATGAAACTAGGCCTATACAGTAAAAATTTAGCTGTTGTTAGATGCAGAACACTACAGGCTCATGGCAAGTTTCTTTAAAAATCTGGGCAGTAACTTGTCAATGCAGCAGGTAAAAGCTCTGAGATACTGATCTCTAAGTATTGCACAATGTTTTGAATTTCATTGTGGAATATGATGCTTCACAACAGTAAGTTGTGCCAAAAATTGAAAGTAATCTATGTTCAGTTTTATACTTTTCTCCTTTGTATTTTCATTTCCTAGTATTCCACATCATGTTTAGGACTTGTAAAACACGATTTTATTTTAACAATGAGTACGCTGCATTAGGGCCTATGAGAAAATCTAAATATGCTGTGGCTTCTCTGACCATGTCACGCTTCTCTCCCCTACCCCCCGTTGCCGCTTCCCTGCTGTCTCTTGCTACGCTGCTGCTTCTCTGCTCTCCCCGACCATGCCACACTTCTGCCTCCCACCCCATTCTGGCACCTACCATGCCCCTGCTTCCCTGCCAGTATTTCTGCCAGTAAACTTGGTCACTAAAATACTCATGGACAGTGAAGACAAAAGGTCTGAGGACTCAGACACAATTAATTTTAAAATGAGAGTAATAGTAAGGGAAAATACTGCTCTCTCATCTTAATCCTGTGAAGAGATGCACACAGGGACACCTTTTCAACTGTTCAGAATCACAACAGATCAATGAGAATTTATGGGGACAGAAAGTGCAAGATCAGAGCCCGTTTCAGTAAGTGCTTTGGAGTCCATGCACAGAAGATACTATGGAAAAAATCCCACTGAGTTTATTCAGTTTGGGGTCAGACCCTCTATAAACTCTAAATACCAATATTTGGTTTTTATAATACAAAGTAAAATCTTTATTGGTGAGAGATTTTTTTCAGAAAGTTTACAACACAATTTTCCATCCTCAGCCCTTCACAACAATTACTCTCGTCTAATGGGCTCAGATACCCATAGAGCCATTCATGAAGACTGCACTGAAATATAAATAGATTTTGACTATACAACAAAAAAAATTAATACATGTTGAATGCTATTTAATCAGAAGTATAGTGCTGCTATTGAACTTTGCAGTGAATGTAAATTATCTTGGTAATTGACTTAGTTATATTAATTAAAATTTTCTTATAAAATAAATGTGCTAGCAGTTCCTTCTGCAAACAGATGACATACTGATGTCCCAGGCACACTTGTTCAATGGACTTAAAGAATTTTTTTTTTTCTAAAGCCAGTTTTCCATCGTGGTGGTCTATCCTAAGTCAAAATCATTTTGCATGCTGAAAATGAACCATGATCCATAATAAGTACTTGTAACATTCTTTAAACAGAGGGTTTTTTTAAATAACCTTTTGACAGTAGTCAGTGGTTTTGGATCTAACACTTGTGTCAATTTTCAGTCATTTCTGATGATTCTTATTTAATCCTCAAAATAGAAATACAGAGAAATAATTTTGCATTATATTACAATATCTGGAAATGCCAGGTGATTTTTAAAAAAGAAAATTAATTTACAATTGCTTTTCAGGTTTCAATTGCTAATTATCATCACTTATCTGTAGTTCATTGTAGACTTGTTCTTGAGCAATTTATGTTGCGAGTTTTAAAAATATTTACCCAAAAACAATAGCAAAAAAGAAAAGTATTTAAAAAATCATGCACTGGTGTAATTAAAGACTGTATCATTATGCACACACACAAGGAGGGTAGAAATTAATATTATGTGGGTAAACTGCAGAATCTGGCAGTTACTTGCTCTGAGTGCTTGCCTTTCCCTGCTGGCTCTGACAATGCTGCCCCTCCCCCGGCTCTGACCACGCAGCTTTTTCCTGCAGCTCTCACAAGGCTGCTCCTCCGCTGCTGGCTCTCACCCTGCCGCCACCTCTCTGCTGTCCCTGACCCCCTGCAAATTTCTCACCCTTGTCTCCCACCACCTCGCCGTTCCCTCTTGCGCTCTCCCAGGAGCTGCAATTTTTCTTTAAAGAGCCACATGCAGCTCATGAGCTGCAGTTTGGCCACATCTATATTAAACTATTAATGGTGTTCATCTAACTTTAGATTAATTTGTTAATCATTTTATGGAAAATTCAGATATAGGAGGAAAATAGTGTAGTGACTAGCGCCTCTGCTTAACATACAGAAGGTCTCTGGGTTCAATTCCCAGGGGGTTGGACTTGATGATCTCACAAGGTCCCTTCCAGCCCGATTGATTGATTGATCAGCTGAACATCTTCCAATATACTACCCTAAGCACATGATTAATGTCTGTCTCTGTCCCCTCCATAAACATTTAATTGTGTGCACAAACAAATGCATCATATGTACAAGTGTATCTGAGTTTGTAAGATGTAGCCGTGTATTTGTACTTGCTATGAATATTCATGTGTATATATAGTTTACTTTATATGCATGTGGGTGACTATAGGAACTTGTACAATGCATAATGAGAGTTTTTTCAGCATGTGTTTCATTAAGTGTATATTCTAAGAGGAAGCATTAAAATCTTTATCCATGCTTTTTGAGTTATGAATCTCACCACTATATACACAGCACTCCCCACACATAGATACTCCTGTATAGCAACCACTGCAGATACTGTGGGTCTATTTGTGATTCTATTGAAGTTCACCGCATTTGTGTGTCTGAAGAAAGAAAGCTTGGATCCAGCTGTGAAAAGTGGTACTGAATGGTGCCAATGTTAACTGAAGGCAGCTGGACTATGGATGTCCAACAGCTCCAAAAATCAGGCCCTTGGGGCTCTACTGCATGAAAAGTTCTATCTCCTTAAGGAAGAGCAAGAAAGAAGCATTTGGATGTAAAATGCAGATCAACTGAGAGAAACACCAAACATGCACAAACCAAACACATTTGCACTTAAGCCAGCACATCCTGGATAACAAAATATGATGCTGCCAGTTATGGTAGTGGATAATCTGAAATTTGCATTGTGATCCTGTTTCAAACAGATGCAAATCACTATCATAACAGTTATCGATCAGAACAGACTGGGAAAAGGTACAAAAGACAGAAAATACAGGTGGAATCATTGTGGACTTCCACCATTTGTAAACTTTAAGCTCTAGTTCATGCTCTGCATTCCAAACCTCCACCCAATATATTAATAGGATTGGTGATTTAAATTTTGTTGATCCTTGAGAAATAAATACAAGTTTCTGAATATGCAGCATATACAGCTACCAAATATACATTGTGGAGATACATATAAAACATACATATGTATACTCAAACACATGAGAATAGAATATATCCATGGGATACTTTCAAATTACCTGATAAATGAATTTACCATGCATGCAGTCTATCTGCCCAGTACCTTCTAATCCATCTTCCCCAGGACATATTCCATCATCCAAACCCTGAATCAGTTTTAAATAACCAACAATTTTTAAATTGAACAGCCAGAGAAATGTTCCTTCCTTTGTCCTCACCCCCCCCCCCATGTAGAAATTTCCCTCTTTTGTTTCTCTGGGACCTGCCGATATCCCAGGATGGAGAATATTCAACCTTCCTTTTAGTAGCAGACTTTCTATACACCAGTGTTTCTCAACTAGCGTTCCAGGGAACACTGGTGCTCTACAGACAGAGTGAAGGTGTTCTGTGATTGACCCTTTCCCCTTCCGCTTCCCCTCCCCATTGGGGTGGGGTTGGGGGCAGTGAATAGGGATGGTGGAAGGAGCAACTCAGCAAGCCGATGAGTGCCTGTGAGATTTAAAATGCCCCAGCTGGACCAAAACTTCCAGGTGCACATCAACAACCTCTGACACTTGCTCCTTTGCTGTGATTGGGGAATACTGAATTTTATTGCCAGCATTGAAATCACTTGGACATAACTTCCACAGTAAGGCTTCCTTTGATGAACCTTACTCCAAGAATAGATTAACTTTGTTCAAACATGCAGGCAGATTAAAATCTGAGTAATACTATTTTCAGTTTCAAGTTGTGTGTTTAATCATTATATATCTGTTTTTCAGAAACAAACATGTGTTGTAGTCATAACATTGTATTTAATTTGGTTTCTTGAATTACTTTTGCAGGAATGCATAGTATGCCAATATTCTGAATATTACAGCTAGGATATACCAGCTTTTTTGAGAAAGTTCTCATCAAGGTGTTCCATGTAAAGTAATTAATACCTTTTGGTGTTTCCCAGTCCACTAAAGGTTGAGAAACACAGCTATACAGTGATGTCACAAAGGTAATCTTTGGTATTTTGTTGTAGAAGCATAGGTGAACTAGAAGTTGAAGCTTTGTAGCACTCCAGAGATGACATTCCCAACTTTCCAGCATTTGCTTTTAGCTCTGTAATGGCTGGATTAAATACACTATAATTCTCTGGAAATGAAAGGTGAGATATAGTTATCCTCGATTACATCTCCCATTGTCAGAAGCAGTGTTTTGACAGCCAGCAGAGCACCAAATTCTTGATTATGGCAATCTCCCCATTCACTTCATCCTTGTGTTTTGCAATTGTTTACCTGACTCTGTGAATAGAATTGAAATCTTTTTATATAAATCTAGGGAGGGGTTCACTTTACCATCTTGAAGTCATGTCCCAAATATGGAGTGCAAAGCCATTAGCTCCATAAAGATGTAATTTAGAAATGCAAGCAGTGAGACTCTGTCTGCTGACTTGCAGTAATTTAACCACGTGGTATATAGATATACAGGTACAGTAAAAAGAGAAATGGTTGGTTGGGGGGGCGGGGTGAAGCCCTCCTGGAATTGCACTGCAGAGAGATTCATCATTATGGTTAAAGAGAATTAGCATGTCAGTTTGTTGGGTTTTATTTATTTTTCTTAAACAATTATCTTTACGTTGCTACAATATGTGTTTGTCACATCACTTTAAATGCATACTTTTGTATCTGTGTCTGGGTTACTAATTTGCAGCTGTTATGGGCCTTTATATAGTCTCACTTCAAATAAATTTCTTCTCTTTTTATAATGGGCTCTTGCCTTAACTAGAAATGCCATCACAGGTGTATGAAGTTTCATTCCTGTACGTGAATGCTTCTGGGAAGGAGGGAAACTTTTGCTGAATAAAATCCCTTAGGAAAAAATGGGTATTTGGAGGAATATTGTTAAAGATCAGAGTGTGCAAAGCAAACTTACAAAACACAGTCATGATTAGCACGTTACAAAGGATCTATTCTGGAAAACACAGAGATGGCAAACGGACAGTCAAGACCACATGTACAGGTTTAATGACATTTTGGAAGCAGCATATTTGGGTTTGAGTAGACCAGGCTTTCCACAAAGCACTATTACAAATGCCATAGAAACATCTACCACAATTCTTTTCACTTATAAACACCTGTAGTATTTCTCTTTGAGCATGCTCATAGTAAAACTATTAACATGGATTTTAGGTTGTTGTGATTAGGTATCTTCCTCTTTTCTGTGATTAGGTATCTTCCTCTTTTCTGCTTAGTCCTGGATACCCAGGGAGGAGCTAAATAAAGAAGACGTAATACATACAATAGGATGGGAAAATGGATCTAAAAGAAAGAGCCTCCCATGGAGCCGTTCTTGTTCCTGGATAAGCAGTTCATGAAGATGATGGAGTAAGATGACCTCTAGAGGCTTTGGTGACATGATCTAAATCAGCCCTTCACATGACTCCAATCCAAACCAAACGTCCTCAGAAACTCTGTAGAGCTTTGAGGCTGAGTCCCACCCCCTCCCAAGCCACCTCCATGATCTGGGTGTCCCTAAATCTTTGACTGCTAGAGGCTGGGACTGAATGACAGGCAATAGGACACATGATAAATTGCCCTGCTCCCTCTGACACACATGGCACTGGCCAATATCATAAGATAGGATACTGGGCTAGATGAACTATTGATCTGAGCCTGTATGGCCATTCTTATGTAGGGACAGGGATGTCCAATTCTCATTAATTTTTTAACTAGATATTGGGGGGCTCCATCCTCCTAAGGCAGCTTTGCAAATCTCAGCCTGAACACCTTAGCAGAATCATCCACCACTGTAGGCATGTGGATGGACACAGGAGCATGTGATATATTTAGTAGACTACAACATAACATACTATAACATACTTATGCAACAAGGAACTTTATATTGCCTGGATTCTACAATTCATGTGCCCCAATAAAGGCCTCGATGCCTTATATTCTACAAAATAATTTTCTTTACATTTTGTGAATGACAAATACGACTCCCAGCTCTGATGCCACCTTATAGCTCGCAAGAAGCAAAGGAAAGAAACATTATACTAAGGAAAAAAGACTTTTCTCTCTATGCTTAGGAAAAAATCCATCTCTCTGCCCCAGCACCTCAAAAAAGAAAGCAATTTAGGTTTATGGAGTCTATTGGCATTCTCTAGTATTCAGTGGTAAGGCCTTTCTTATGACTACACTCATTTTAGGACTCAAGTTCAAGTTTACAAAAAAATAAAAAAAGATTTCCACTCTTTCAGCCACAGGTCTCAGAGTAAATTACAAGCGCTGATCAGTTAAGCCTCAAAACTCCATCCACGAAGGAATTACTAAAGATGAGCCTTGAGTAATAAAGTTTGGATCTAGATCAGCAGTTCCCAACCTTTTCCTTTATGTGGACCACTACATCGTTATCAACAGCTTTTGTGGACCACCACTTAAGCAACCCATTTTAAACATTTTTAACATAGCTTATAGCTGATGGGAGTAAAACTTGTACATCAAGGAGTATTAAAAATGCAGCTATTACACAAGGATGTTTGTGAAGCAAATTACATTGTGAATAATAATGTAACATTGAATATGATTCATTAATCACAGATGATAGGACAAGAAGCAATGGGCTTAAATTACTTCAAGGTAGATTCAGCCTAGACATTAGGGAAAAAAAAATGCTAACTGTCAAGGTGATTAAACACCGGAATAAGTTGCCTCAGCAGATTATGGAATCTCCTACGCTGGAGGTTTTAAGAGCAGGTTAGAAAAACACCTGTCATGGATGGTTACTTGATCCTGCCATGAGTGTAAGGAACTGGACTCGATGACCTGTCATGGTCCCTTTCAGTTTCTGTGATTCTGTAAGAAGTCCCCGGGATTATATTATTACTACATTATCTTTCTTTTTCCCTCCTATGACCTACCTGCAGTACCCTCACTGCCCACCAGTGGTCCATGGACCAGACGCTGGTAACCACTGATCTAGATCTTAACATTCTTACAGCTTAGGGTTGTTTGGATCTGGAGTTTTTGTTTTGGGGCCACCACAATGGGTCAGTATTTTATATCTGGTTAAACAAAATTAATCTCACTAGGCACTGTGCAATAGTGAGAGACAATGTCTGGTGTAAAGAGCTTACAGTTTGAATAGATAAGGCAGAAGAAAAGACAGATTATCTGCATTCTACGGATGTAACCGATGCAGACAAAACATGAGGGCAAAATTATCAAAATATGTAAGTGATTTAGGAGCCTAAATCCTATTTTCAGAAGTGGCTTGTGCATTTAGCAGTTTAAGCTCATTGAAGATTGATAGGATTCAGGCTGCTATATGACCTTTTCAAAATTTAACCCAAAGTGACTTACGCAAGGTCACACAAGGAGCCTTTGGTAAAGCCAGGTACAGAACTAGAGCACCTGAGTTGCAATTCAGCACACTATCTGCTACAGCATTCCTCCTCTCAACTAAACCAGAAGGACACTCGAGTGACTTGCACAAGATAACGTTGTCAGTTGCTATCTCAAGACAAGGAACAGAATCCAGCAATTCTGTCTCCCAGATTCCCATCGAAAACACAGGGCTTAAGTCATTCCTCTCTGCAGTTGCTCAGGAATTACATTGTCCCATTCATACCTAGTGTCTTCATGGCCTCCTCTTAGGTTAAATAATTACATTTTTAAATAAGGGCAATTTCCAAAGGGGAGAAAATACACTCCTGTCATTGGTAGTGCTTACAAATCATATCCCCAAGTGACCTCATCTCCATTTCTGTTCATCCTGAAGGTTAAGGCAATGTCTCCAAACACTGGAAGGGTACTGGTAAGCAGATTTGTTTCAGTGATAATTACATTTGATATTTAAATTATAATCCAAGGTAATATCATTTAGGTTTAACTGTAATAACAATCAGAAAACAACAAGAAAACACTACCGGGAGAAATGACAAGCTGACATGAGAGGCAATCTTTATATTTCCTCACCTTATAAAAGCTAGTGAGGATTGGAGGGAAGAAGTAACTCCCAATATAAAACTCCTGTTTTCTAAATCTCTTCTTTAGTCAAATCAGTTGGCTCCTAGAGCAGACACTAAGCAACTACTTCAATCTGCTGTAAAGATGCATGTGTAACAAGAGAACCCCACTCTGGAAGAAGCACACAGACAGGGTGACTGCATTGAGCCTAGGTAGACATGCACAGCAGAGGCGTCGCTGGCCCAGGGAGGGACCCAGGGCATGGGCCCAGGCCCCATCCCCTGGCCAGGGACAGGGCCAGAAGCTGCCACACTGCCGCGGGCGGATAGGCCCCGCATACCTGGCTGGGGCTGGGGCTGGGGCCGGAAGTGTCCATGGACAGCCGGGCCCTGCATCCCCTGCAAGGCCCTGCATCCCCGGCCGGGGACGAGGCCGGAAGCGGCTGCGGGAGGCCGGACCCCGCATCCCTGGCTGGGGACGGGGCTGCCGCCACTGTGGGCAGCTGGGCCCCGGATCCCCGGCCGAGGATGGGGTCGCTGCGGCCACCGGCAGCTGGGCCCCGGATCTCCGGCCCGATTGGGCTGGAGATCCAGGGCACCGGTGCTGGGATTTGGGGCACGTGCACCGGGTGCCCAGCGCCAGCAACACCTCTGATGCACAGCCAGATTTTCAAAATCCACAGCTGGGAATAGGCTTTCCAAAGCATTCAGCTTTCATTTGAATAGCTCAAAGTAATGGCCAATCCAGCAAAAGATCTTAGTAGCCAACAGCCTTGGCTCTCCAAGTGGGACTTCTCAGTTGTCCTCTATAGGACCACTGAGCCCTTCTAAAATGTCTAGTCCATGGCACACTATAAAGAGAAAGCCCACAGTGTAACACAGCTTTGATATAGCTAGCTCAAATGACAATGGCTGTGATGCTGCAGCAGCCCAACTGGCAGAATGGCAGGCGTGACAGATGACAGTGCAGAACTCTGTCCTAATCATACTAGCAGTTTCTACACCATATCAGAATGCCAAAGTAGCACAAAGTTTCTATACACACTAGCTACATTTCACTCTAACTTTCCCTTTGTGAGGTAGGGGGAATCATTAAAGCAGTTTAAGGCTATTCTACTGCTAAATAATATAACCTGAAAATTATTTATTTATTAACTTAGCCTGGAACTTTGTGCTTTCTTTGGAAAAGGCCAGGAAACACAGATGTGTAAAGCAGATTGGAGACTAATATTCTCTTTTGATTTTTCTAGACTTTAGAAGAAAGTTAGACACAGCCAAGGGAGGAGAGAGGTGCTCAAAGAACTGTTTACTCGTTTTGGAGCAAACAGCCAAAACTGGCCATCGTTGGTCCCAAGAGAAAACTGTCACACAGGTAAAAACAATGGAAGTCCTGTGGCATTTTGAGGACTAACAAATTTCTTCAGGCATAAGCTTTTGTCAGCTGCAACCCACTTGGTCAGATGTAACATCTGATGAATCTGACAAAGTGGGCTGGAGCCCATTAAAGCTTATGCCCAAAAATATTTGTTAGTCTTTAAAGGTGCCACAGGACTTCCATTGTTTTTGCTACATAAGACTACCCCAGCTACCCCCCTAGAACTTGTCTCATAGGTCTTAATAAGGAATCTGGTGAAAAATATTCCTTTGAACTGATGAAGCAGACTGCTACTTCTGCATCCTGCTATGAACCTGAATGCTTATAAATCACGACTGTAAAATATTAGGTGCATCCTTTGCTACAAGGATGTCAAAAGACTGAAAAGACTTCTGAAAAGAACAATTTAAAAATTATTAAGAGTGTGGACGGACTGATCAATGAGTACAAGATTTACAGAAGTACTTCTTGGCTAGATGACAACTCAGTGGAGAATATGATGACTCAGAAGGTGTAAACTGCAAGCTGGGGGAGGAATTGTTTAAGGAGGACCCTCAGGGGTGAAGGAGGGAGCAATGGATGGAAATGGGCAGAGAAATTTTTGTTGAGATGGTTCTGAGCCACAGCATTCTGACCTTGGCATTTGGTTCAGGCATCATAAAGAGTCATTCAGCAAATTAAAATCCAGATGCAGACTGCAATTTCCATCATGGATAATCAGACATAGGAGGATGATTCAGGCCAATCTTTAAATATTTCCTAACTGAGATATCGGAATTGATTCTTAATAGAGGCCAGGAACTGTGTTACTTGAATCATGATTCAAGAACTGAGGAGTGATTAAAGCAGTGGGCAATACAATGTCAGGAATAACACACCACTGACTGTGACATGAACAAGATATGCTTTATCCATATCTAACATTCCTGTTTCAGTGGTGTCTTCTAATACTGAAAGACCTGTAGGCAATGTAGACCGTAGACAATGAATTAAATTATCAGTTTGGAATACCCAGATAAATATGAACAAGCCCTAAAATCTCTCTTTCTTGGAAATAAATCTTCCTGATTTGTCTTGGTTTCTGTGTTCAACAACAGGATCTATCTGGCTTTGTATTAATCCGGTTAATTTAGTTCTGTTGGACATAACAGAAGAGTAACAACTCTGACCTATTTTAAAAAAAAGAAAAGAGAATCAACTTATCATCATGCTTTTTGTTGTTTGGCTTCATCTCCTGGAAAAACTTGATGTTGGGTCTACTTCATTTAAATTATTTTAAATACATGAAGGGAACATTGCCTTGTAGTTAGAGCAGGTGCTCTGTAGCCAAGAAAACTCACAGAGATTGGAATAGAATCTACTAGCGGCTTCCTAGAAGACCACTTGGAAATTTCAACCTCTCTGTGCCACAGTTTACCTACCTGTAACAGGAGCATAATGCCACCAACCTCCCATACCTGTTGTGAGGCTTGGGGTATGTCTAGGTTGAAATCACAAGGTGTGACTCCAGCTGAAGCTGAGATACCCAAACTAGCTGGGGCCCCAGACCAGTGGAGCTGAGGCAGCACCAGCTTCATCACAAGCTGTATACATGGAGGTAGCGTGTACCACGCTGACTCCACTTTCTAAGACCCAAGATAGCTAAATTAAAGCTAACCTGGGTATGTCAGCTAGAGCTGCGACAACATCTTGTGACTCCAGTCTGAACATACTCTTTATTAGTTAGTGAGGTAGTTGGACAAAAGATGCTACAGACATGCAGCAGGAGCAATAGAGTGTTCCAAACATCTATGACTGTTGAAAGTGTTTTAAATTCTATCATTTCTTGATTAATATATAAAAGAGGAATGGCTGTAATTCCCTTAAAATAGACATACTGGTATCAGTCAGACTAGCTGTCTCATCCAGAACTTTGATTTTAACCATTCACAGCTCCACAGGGTCTGTTACCAGACCTATATAGTCTCTGCTTGAAAATTTGCTTATTTTCATTCCCCACCCCTTCACTGTCCTCAGCTGAAGTGTTAAACATGGATAGCCTCTGAGTCATCTGTTAAAAACTAAACAGGTAATTTAAACTCTGCAATGCACTTGAAAACTTAGCTACAGTCATAACCACCCCCTCCCCCTGGAAAAAAGGAAAAACAAAAAACAAAGAATGTGAGTTTCCTGAACCAGGGCTACCCTTACTACCATAAGCCTGAGCTTATGATTTGGTAGTAGAAAAGGTTCAAAATTCAGCAAGTTTGCCAGAGAAACCCAAACTAAAAGGGACATGATTCCCATTCCAGACGATATCACCAGAAAAAAATTGTACTAGAGATGAGTGGGAAATGGTTTTTTGTCCTGGGAATATTTTAGAGAGTTAGACCTCCACCCCCTCCCCCTGCTCTCCAACAGTGATGGAAAAAACAATCTAAAGAAATCTGAAAATATTTACAAACCTAAATAAATAAATAAAATGTTGCACATCAGTTCTGACCATTTATGAGCTGGGATCTCTGATTACTCTGGCAAAGACCAGGAAGCACAGATGTGCAGAGAAGGCTAATGTTCTCTATTGATTTTTCTATCCTGAAGAGAAAAGGCCAAAATTAAATAAAAACAACAACAACAAAATCAATTGACTTTTTTCGTTAACAAATAATATAAAAATTCCCAAACAGTTCTAGTTTGCACAAGTCACTGAGAACTGAACCCAGTCAGTTTAACATGGATGAAACGAAAAGTTCCCATATCCTATTACTAAGAACTCCTGCAGCTATTTCCATCCAATAGTGACTTACAGCATTTAATGAATTAAACTTTGTAACATGCTTCTGATTTAAGTAGCTATTCTCCCAATTTTACATTTGTAGAAGTCAGAACAGAGGTGGAAGACCTTGCTTGAGATCATACAGTAGGGAAGTTAGTGATATAACTGAGATTTGAACTATTATCCCTGGCAGTCCCTGAGCTCTCAGCAACAGGCAGAGCAGAGCTACCTCCCAATCACTCATACACATACTTTTTGGAGTTTAAGATGAGCCTTCTGATTAAAAACACCACATGTAGCCATTCATATTATAGTGGGTACAACCAATGATAGGATAACTTCAATATACATGTGTAGCAGGAAGGCACGGCTCCTCTCGGAGGGACCCCAGAAAGATCTGCATGATAGCAGGGGGGTGGAGTAAGGAGTGGGCTGTCAATCATGCCGGAAGCGGAGGGGTGGGACAGGAAGTATAAAAGGGGAGGCAGCCAGCTCAGTTCAAGGCAGGCCACCAAAGTGGAAGGATGCAGCTCTGTTCCCTCCTGACCCTGGGCTGCCCCGCGGGGGAGCTGGGCTCTGGCTTCCGGATCCGAGCCTGGCAGGGGCCACCCATGGGAAGTGACTGGGGACCACTGCCCGAGCCCTGGGCTGCCCCACACCTGCAGGAGGAGCCGCTAGTAGGGAGGCTGGTGAGTGGTCCTGAGTCATCACCCATCAGGGACCCTGAACCTCAACCCATCTGATGTGACTTGGAGGAGCTACCTCTGGCTACTGAGGACCCCAAGCCTCTGCTCATCTCCTGTGACTTGGAGGAGCTACCCCTGGCTGCTGAGGACCCCATACCTCTGCCCACCTCCTGCAACCTAGAGGAGTTACTCCTGGCAGAAGAACCTGAAGGACTCCCCAACATGCCACTGCCTGATGAGATGGAAGGGTTTTACAATCTACCCCTGGGTCACTACCCTGAGGAGCCAGTGGATGAAGTACTGCTAAAGCCTGGGACCAGGGGTGACCCAGAGGAGTGCAGGACTCAACCTTTGGCAGGGAGCCACATTTCAGGGTTGGTGTGTTGCAGCCAGGACCCTGCCAACCCTGGCCCAAAGGCCTCAGCCCCTGTCAGGGACCTAGATTGGGACACAGTGGAGCTGTGTGACCCCACACCCTCATTGGTTCCTATCCCAGCACCCCGTGCGCCTTCGGGGGTCAGCAACCCAGGAGGCAGCATTGCCATTTCCCCCTTAACCTAGAGACTGAAACTTTTACCCTACAAAGGGGTAGAGACTTGGTGCGTGGCCCCATAGGTGCCCGAGACTGAAACTTTTGCCCTGCCAAGGGGCCAAAGACTTAGTGGTCCTGCCCCTTTAGGGGGCGAGAGACCCCACTTGGCTGGTCCTTCCCCTTTGGGAGGGTGAGAGGCTGCATTACAACATGGCTTGGTGCTTAAGTACACCAAAAGCTTTGGCGATTTTTTTTCCTAAAGCTTCGGAACCTCTGTACCAAAGTGGTAGCCAGGTTGGTTTAGTTCTGCAAAACAGACAAGGAGTCCTGTGGCACTTAAAGACCAACACATTTATTTATCGCATGAGCTTTCATGAGAGTAAATCCCAATTCATTAGATGCTTCGAATCTGTGCCAGAACTCAGAA
This sequence comes from Podocnemis expansa, assembly GCA_007922195.1. NCBI lineage: Eukaryota > Metazoa > Chordata > Testudines > Podocnemididae > Podocnemis > Podocnemis expansa. Next base: position 19,634,813 of record ML682025.1, read on the forward strand.
TTTTGACACCCAGGGTGCGTCCGGAGCAGAACGTGCCCTTAGAATGAGCAGCGCACAAAGCGAGCAGTGCAGAACGTGCCCTTCAATCAACTGGTGAAATGGAGCCATTCCAGAGCGCCTGGGGCAAAGCCCCGGTCGCCCTGCCCTAGTTATGGCCCTGCTTAGAATATGGGTGAACTTCTGTAGTGTGCAATGCTAAACTGGAAACCTCGAGCAATCAGCTTCTGTTGTGAGAGATTTGCTGTCCTTTCTTCATTTGATCAGGAGGAATGCCATGGGAGCAGCTTTTCTTACAGCATTCCACTACCTCTGCTTCCATTCCTGGCTGGAACTAGGATGTGCAGAAGCTTCCATGAAAATGAAATTAATGACAGAAGGGGGAAAACATGCTATCCACACTGTTTTTGAGAATGAGATTCAAAAAGAGTTTGAATCAATTTAAGTGTGAGGAGGGTTTGGGCTGGATCTTATTTCTGGCAAATCAATCTACATGTATCTAGTAAAAGCCTTCAAAATATTCCAAGGGTCCTTGAGTTACTTTGGTGCAAATCCAATCATTGCTACTTCATATGATCTATCCATCCCTCACCTTTCCCTGGCAACTCCTCCTCCACTTATGTTTTTTGTCTGTGTTCAAGGCTTTCCCTTCATTTTGTGCAACACGAATACGGTGCCAAGAAGAGTTCAAGCATATGCTGTAGTTATCAGACAATGGAGTTATCATATTAAACAAAATGTACTTGGGAAAAAATAAACACTAGCTTTCTCAAAAGACATATGGTCATGTGAACAAATGGGCATGGAAGTACAAGATTCACAAAATGTCAGGGCCAGCTTCTACTGAGCTACAGAATATATCTCCTCTCTGCACTTGTTCTGATGTTCTACAGCCACCATTGCTCCTCTTATGTTTCTCTGAGCAACTCAGCTGCTCCATCTGTGGTCACATACCTGATCTAAAAGCAACGATCCACCTCCTAAACCTCACCTTGAAATAACACATGAAACCATTTACTCCACCAGTTAATCTCAGCCTCTCCACACACATCACTATGCATTCTCCATCTTCCATAAGCCATGTGAGATGTTTGATGACTAGCTTTCAGGATTTTCAGCAAAAATGTATCTGACTGTGCAAAGCAGCAGTTCTGACTGCTTGCCTGGGACTCCAATTTGAGAAAATACTGTTACTGCCTTTTAATCCAAGAGTTAGCCACCTGGGCAAGTCTAGTGGGTTGTTCCTTACAGGAGGAAAAAAAATCGATTCAGACAATCCTATTTATTACAGAGACCCACTTCCCTGAATGCAGGAGTAATCAACCAACAAGGGATAGTTTTGTTGTTGTTTTTAATTCAGTTGCAAGCTTCTTTCTGGCTGCATTTTAACCAAAGTCTTTCTCTATAAGCCTTTTGCTCAGGGTAATGCTATAAGGGCTTCTCTGGTTCTGTCTGGGACTTCTTTGTTCCTTCTTTGTTTCTGCTGCTTGCTATATCAGCCTCCAGAAAATCCCCTTGGGCCACATGTTCTACGAACACTAGTTGAACTTCTACTCAAGGCTTGCCATATACCTGTGATTTGGGTGGTGGTTTCATTTATCTGGTTCTCAAAAAGAGTTTGATAATGTCTTACATTCATCTTAAATAAAGGGTAGCAACTATGCCTACTAGGTTTAATGAAGCTTTGTGCAAATCCACATAATAATGCCATGGAAATGGTTGACCATACGCACAGATTTGATGACTTTTCACAACCCCTCTTAGATATGTAGAAGCCTTTGTAGATCCCTATTAAGCCACTGATTCAGGATGCTTGGCTGACTACACTGGAAAAGCTAAGAAAGCAGTGCCATTCCCAAAGGTAGACTAGAGTCCCTGGGAGTAAAACATGGGTAAAATATAGCATAGATGCAACACAACACCATCTGGTCAGTTACCAACAATTCAGTTCTCTCGCACAGATGTAGCATAGTGTCATCTTATGGACACTGTATGTATCTAATAAATGCAGAGAAAAGAGGAAGCAGGCTAGAGATAGATAAGAAGACTAACTTTAGCATCTGCAAGTGCAAAACTATGCTCAGCTTTGTCAGATATGTTCTTGTTGTAATTTAATAAAAGGGATTCACTGAAACATGGGACTCCCTGCTTCCTTGAGAACCCAACAACAGACATGACTGTGGGGAAAAAAGTGTGCACAATGCAAACCAGGAACACAGCTCTATTTCCATGCAGCTGTTTTATTCTGGACAAGCAGAGGTGTGACAATGAAGTTAGTAATGGATGGACGTGCCATTAAAAATGTCAGGGATTTGTTTCCAATGGTCCAAGCCTTTCAATTCTATGAAAGTGAGAGCACAGTCTCTCAAGAAAAAAAAAATAAAGTTGCTGGGAGCTGTAACAGCTGACAGATCCCTTCCCTGAGATGGTCCAGTAGTGATCATCATAGCTTATCGCTCCAAAACTGCATCCAAGACCATCGCTTACCTCAAACAGTTCCTGATGAGGACGGAACGTTGACAGGGTGCACTGCATCAGGTCATACATTTTCCTAGCATCTCCATGTTTACATGTTGAGGTCAATCTTCAGCTTCCACTTCATCAGATTGCCACAGTGTTTCCCAGTTCAGCTCTTGCTTGAGTTAGGACACACCAGTATTTTCGTTCAAGGTCAGCGCATGGTGGGAGTTTTCCTGAAGAAGCCAGGTTCTCCAGGACCATTGATACGTACCATCATTTTGTTACTCAGTAGCTTTCACAGTGGCAATTTGAGGTAAGTTGTTTTCAGAGGCAAAGTACTTTCTAATTTCCAAAGAGGCAGCTGTGTTAGTCTAGTCCAGCAAAAACAAAAAACAAACAAAAATAAAACAAACAACAAAAATACCACAAGGAGTCATGTGGCACTTAAAGACGAACAGATTTATTTTTCGCATGAGCTTTTCAACCTTTGAGATGATGGAATGTGTCCATATAGTGAATGTCTTGGGTCATGTACCAGTTTTGTTTTGTTTTTTCCCTTCCTTTTACTGAAGGTATCCCACTTCAATGGTGGTGCAGTCTCCAAAAGGCAGAACAGCAATAGTGAGAGAGCTGATTTCAAAGTTCCAGTGATGATCCTGTAGGATTGATCGAGTTCAACATCAGTAGTGTGCATGGCTCAAGTGTAACATACTGGGGTACAGCACTCCGCAGTCCAGAAATACAGGGAGAGCTAGACTCTTCGGGGCATTTGGAGGTCAGTTCCCCATTTTGGGTTGGCCAGTTCCAAGAGTGCACAATACCAGGAATTCCCTTTTTCAGCTTCTTGATGTGCTCTTTGAAAGTCAGCATTCAGTCTATTGAGACCCCAAGGTGCACCACATATTCACACTGCTCAAGAATTGTACTATCCCATGATATCTGGAGTTCTCAAGTAGCCTGATGGTGTTTCAGATAAAAGAGACATACTTATGTCTTGCGAAGGTTGGCATTCAGGAATATGTGATCCAAGTACAGTCAAGAAGCCAGTTAGAATGCACTCAGTGCCCTCAAAACTTTTCAGCTGAGTGACAAAACAATCATCTGCATAAATGAATCTTTACAGGTTGGGAAATTCTGTCTAGTCATTTGTGGAAACATGAAAAGCAAGGGTGACAGCACTGAACTTTGGGATAGTCAATGACTTTTCTGACCATCCATCTTGACAAAGAAGCTCTGGTTCTCAAGCAGGGAGGGTCCTGGACCATCTTCTTATTTCCTAGAATTCTGATCAACTTCAGTAGAAGCACCCAATTGTTTACCATGTCATAGCTGACATCAGCAAAGTCCCTGTAATTTTGCTGGTTTAGAGGTCACCTTTGATATACTAAGTTAGGTTTGCAATCTGGCCAAAGCATGAATACCCTGGGTGGAACCAACCTGTCAGTCAGTCAGCTACCCCTCTAGGTTGAGCAGAGTGAGGATACTGTCTGAGTAGCTGCTTTTTTGTAGAGTTACCATCTTCATGTGCCTGATTTGCACCAATCACTTTGGCCTGCCTCTAAAACCTTGATTTTTGCATCATCTCCATGTAAAAGTTAACGTAGTCAAGCAGCCACTTCCATTCTCTCTTCCCAAAGTGTAGTGATAGTTATCAGGTATACCATCAAGCCCACCAGTCTTTCTACAGTTCAGGGTTTACATGGCTATTGTCCACTCCACAGTGTTGGCCTGCTCATTGTGAACACTAGTGTCTGAGGAGCAAGCAAAGTTCCCACTGCATTTGTTTCATTCTGCATTTTGTTCTGTAGGCTGGTTTACCACTTAAGATGAGTTAGAGAGTGACTGGGTTGCAAGAGACTGCAGTGATATGTTCTGGTTGTGGTCCATCCAAGTGGTGGCCCATTCGGTTTTGCTATTATGGCAGAGGTTTGTTGTTTCAATCAGCTCCTTCCATTTTGTTTCCAAATCTCTCTCACATGCATTTCACCAAGCTCAATTGTTTCTTCACTAAAGGGATCCAAGTCAAACAGTCCTTTTCCCCAAGAGGTCTCAGAGGCTAGGTCAAGGTTGCACCTTATTTCATCTTGCATTTTGAAAAGTACATTTGTCCTTGGAGCCATAGAGAAAGGTCAAGCTGACTGTTGCATCTCATTTTGAAACTTCTTCCATGCTGTTGTCTTTGTTGGGGGTACACCCAAATAGCATATAACAAAGCATGATCCTCCTGGCAGGAAAAGTCAGTTTGGCCATGCAAACTGTTCATCTGGTGGCTTGTAAATAGAATCTACTTTCATTTGATTGAATTAGATCCTGAGTTCCATTGTACTACGGTGTTTCACAGCAGTACTTTTCACCAGTCTTTCATGTTGCCATAGATATTGCTTTCTATGTTAACGGTGATATGATTGCCAGGGATACTTGGTGCTATTGTCTGTCTTTATCTTTTGCAAGCACTGGATGTCTGCATTCATGTCAGACAGAACGTCAGCCACCTTAGGAGAGAATCCTCCACACTGATACTGACAACTGAGTGCCATCTTTGGCTGAGACCCTGAAATGGACCTTTTATGTCAACATCTATGTCTGTGCCTTCTTTTGCAGTTTTGCTACACATAGCCAGATTTGGTCTCTCCTATGTTTAGTTGCTCTGGGATAAGCACTACACAGACACATCTTTGGTCTGATGGTTAGAGCAGTGGCTTGGGAGTGAGGATTCCTGAGTTTTAGTCCTGTCTTTGCCATTTACCATCTGTTTGCCATTAGACAACCCATTTATATCTCTGCGCATCAATTTCCATATCTGTAAATTGGAACAACAGATACCCACTTTTGAAAAGTGCTTTGAAATCATCAGATGAAAGATGCTGCAAGGACCAAGTATTATTGCATGGCAACTGCTTAATCAAGACTAACTATTGCTGTCTCTGGAGTTTTTCCCCTGGAAGCAGAATTTGCAGAGCAGCAACAAACGAAGTCTAAATGGCTTTGAACTTACCAGTCAAACTGCAGAAATGTGGAGCTTTATCAAAGCACAATGAAAGGTGCCCTGACTTCAAAGCCAGGGCAGCTGAATGGACTGAAACTGAAATACAGTGGAGGAAAGGAGCAGGCAGCAGAAAGACATATGGGCCCGGTGATAAAAATAGATTTGGCTGCCATCTCTTTCTGTTTGCATATAATCCTCTATTTACTCAAATCTCTGAGCATACAGGGAGTGAATCTGCATGTGGCTTCCAATACTTGGAAGAATCTCTTTGTATTGGTGCCAATGATTTAGATTCCTTTGTAGTATCATTGGGAGAAAAATATTCTGACCAGAGTAAAAGCTTGGCTGTTTTTCTTCTTCTGGAATCTGTTTGCTAGACACATAGCCCTATTTTTAGCATTACTGATACTCCTCTTTACAGTATCAAAACCTAGAAGGAGATGATAATGATTTTCCAATGTGTCACTGATGCTCAGCTTAACAGTTCATCAGCCTGCTGTATGTATGGCCCTGCCATGCATAAGCAGCTCTACACAAAATATAGTTATTCCATATCAAGATGCCACACCCTATGATGTCAAAACATCCTACACAGTACCAAACTACCTAAAAGCCCTGCAATTACATATTGGGTTTGATTTCAAGATTGCACAGAGGTTTGGGGAGCCCAGGAGGAAAAACATATGAAATTGAGGACTTCCACCCCTCGGGGGGGAGGGGTAGAGGGGGAGGGAAGAGCTAGCACTGAGAAAAGTCCAAAAGCAGAGGACTGAGGGGTGAGCCCATAATGAGCTCACTTTGCAGTGAGTGCTTGACTTTGATCCCATGAGACTGGGCCTATCTAATGGCTCTGGGATCAGCAAGCTGGCTGCCACGGCAGCTGCACCAAAATTCAGTGAGTGGCACTGCAATCCAGCATGTGGGGTCTGGTCTTTGGGCATTAAGGTTTGATCTGGCTGTCCCTCCATCATGACAGAAGGACATTTGAGCCGAACGTGAAAAGTTCTGTGACTCCATGAGCCATGTCACAACTCCACTTAGTTTGGGGGCCCTCTCAAAATATGGGCCTGTGCCAAACTCCCACTTCTGTCCCTCACCCCCAGCAGCCCTGCTTGATGCTGCATATTATAGGAGTAACTTGCTACATGATAAAATATTAGCTGCATGCCACTGACAAAATGGTAAGCAAGAATACTGCACACAGCACTGCCTTACGAAGCAGATGCACAAATATCTTGACAATCACAAATCCAATCGACACAAAGCAGAGTGCATTCCCCAGCTGAGTGGAGTTAGGAAGAAGGGGAATGTCATTCACATTATAATAACAGCCTCACAGCTTGGCCTCTTGCCCTGTAACCAGACCTAAACCCAACAGGACCTGACTACAACTGTCAGGCTGGAAAACAACCCAACCCTGTTGGGTCAGATCAGCTGTCCTGCTCCCTACATCTGCAGAATTGGCATGGGGGTGGCTGTGTGCCCCACTCCTACTGGCCACTGCAAACCTGTGTTACATGCACTGTGGAGTGACTGTGCCAAGGCAACAGAATGCCTCTGACTGCACAGCACAGCATAGCATATGGAGAGCTCAGCAGGAGGCGCCTGCACCCACTCACTGCAACACAGTCATGTCTTGGACACCTTCAGACCAGCAGCATAGGGCTTGTCCATTCTATTCCTGAATAACTCCATGTGTGGACACTTATTCATCCAAGCACTTACCCAAAGGCAGCTTGTGCTAACCTGAAGAGAAGCAGAAAAATTTTAAACAATCTCACTGTACCTCAAAGGAAACAGAAATCAGCAGATCTCAGTACTCTGCAGTAAAGGAAGAGATCCAAGTCAGATAGGCTTTTCTCCCCAAGAGGTCACAAAGGCTCCATCATTCTTTTCAGGATACAAGACCCAATTTAAAAATTTTATCTCACCAGCTCACTGGTAACAGAAGCCCTGGGATATTTTACATTTCATTGAAATCCATTCTCTTAACACTCCACCCTACCAGGGTTGGATGTGTGAGTGGCTGCATGTACAATCCTGAGGACAAAAAATCTTATGCAAGGTTATTTGATTAAATTAAATTTTGAAAATAAATAAAAATAGATCCAGTTAACTAGTGAATATGCTCAGTTATTAAATCAGACAGCCCAGAGATACAGCAGCACTGTGTCTGTTAAGGCACCAATTAATCTCTGCTATTACAAGGTAACACACAAAATGCAGGGAAGAAAAAAAATCTGAAAGAATCCAAACACACGACCATCAGCTTCCACCTATCCTACTGCTTACTCTCTATCCTCACGTTCCCTACCCCTCAACTCCTGTTTCTGTCTCTTCCATCTCTGCCTGCTTCTCTCCTTCCTTTCTCTTCAGTAATACTCCCCATTTCTTGAGTGCAATTATCATTTGTCTCATTGTACTTAGCAACTCAAGTTACTCCACTCTGCTAGGTGCTGTACATACACAGAACATGAAGATAGTCCCTGCCCCAAAGAACTTAAAATCTAAATTCCTACTTTCCCTCAATCTCCTTCCATCAGTCTGTCCTTGTCTTTTCCTTCACATGTCATTTTCCATTCACTCTTCAGTGCAACCCCTTCCCTTTGCTGCTTCACCAACCCCCCGCTTGAAATTGCTCAGAACATGCAAGAGGAGAGGTCAAGAACGATTTATGCAAAAGTTTGTATTAACCCCAGAAGCAAAGTTCCATCTCTTGGAGTCTGCCTCAGCTGCCTTGCAAATCATTAGCTGAACTTTGTGTAGTTTACTCTTAATCTCAGCAACACCTATGAATTTTTAATTCTAAAACATTTTGCCTTGAAAGGTTTGAGGCTACTTTTCATTTCATTTAATTCCTACCATAAAGCTAATACAAAAATTAATAGACAGTTCCAGAGGTGAATCTGTCTATGCCATCTTCAAATAAAAGTCTCTATTCCAGGCTTGTAGTATCACCAGTTCTTTTCATAACATGTGTCTTACTGCAGCCTTTCAGATAAAAAACTGCTTTTAAAAATGCCACTGATTCCTGAAAGGGGAACTGAAATGGAAAGAGCATGCAGTTAAACTGCAATCATCTGCTCTGCAAAATAAGCATGGTTTCTGTAAATGACCTAGTTAGAAATGGAAATGGAGAGGTTGTTGAACGGGAGGGGCAGAGGGCTCCACATCTATCTCAAATTGAATCAGCACTGCAGCCTGAACTCACACACCAAACTTTAGGTTTCGCTTCCCCATTCAGTTGTGCTCACTGTCATTCATGGTAATATCCCTCTGATGGGCCCCAGCTATTTCAGGTTCTGAACCACTTGGCCTGTTCAATGACAGGCTCACAGTATTAGAGAAATCGTCTCCCCTTCCCACGCATGTTTTGTCCCACATTTTATACAATTAGCTTGAAAACCAAGCCTGTCAGATCAGGTTGATAATTCTTTTGGGAACGTGCGTCTGCATTGCTTAAGGGGGTGACAGGGCAGTAAGGTTCTCACAGCTAGTGGGTCTCTGGCCTTTTTACCGTGTCATATGTCACAAAAACAAGTGTCACACCAAAAGGAGAGAGGACAGCTTGTTCTTTTGTATTAGCTTCTCCCTCAGGTTGTGCAGGGGGTGGAAGATGGTTGGAGTCATATCAGATATGCATCTCACCATGGCATTTCCACTCCCCCGTCGCTTTGATGCAATAGTGTAGGAAACAAGTGGCACTAAGTGATCGCTCCCTCTTCTAAGGAAAGACAATAATAATAATAATAATAACAACAAACAACAACAACAACAACAACAATGGGGACAATTGCCAAGGAGCCAGGTGCATCTCTGTTATATTGAAGCCTATCTATTTGAGATGCAGAGAGAGAACAGGAACAATAAGAATTGCCAGACTGCATCAAACCATCTTGTGAAGAATCCTGCCTCCATCATGGCCAAACACCAGCAACTTCAAAGAGTGGTGCAGGAAGCCCTGCAAATATGCAGTTACGGAATAATCTGTGCACAGATAAAGTTTCCTCCTGATCTCCATGAGCAGAGGTTGGCCTATGCCCTGGAACATGAGAATTTATATCCCTTTCTCCTCAAATTCTTGTTGTATTTTAATCTTCAGTATTAGAGCTCTGGTCATTTTATTATCTGTATAAATGCCCAATTCCTTGTTTGTAATCTTGCACTAAACTTCATGGTCTATAAGAAAGGATGGGGTTGGAAGACTGGGAGATGGAAGGTTCTGTGCAATAAACCCTGGAAAGGAAAGTGAAGTTTTACCAGTTAACTCAGAGGACATTTTTGGTGGTCAGCAGGAATCAGATATGCCACAGCACAACAGTATAGTGGGAGAGTGAAATCATAACACTTCTGCTGTGGGTATGTAATGGGTTGGGGAGACACCAACATGAATACATACTGGTGATCATCTACATGACGACATGGCGACACAGAAACTGTGAAACTGCATAAGGATTATGTGAAGGTCAGTTGCAGTGTGGAAACATAACAATGTTGAGTGTAGCTGTGAAAATGTGATGCACTGTAACGTGGGTGAATATTTAGAGAAAGCAGTACTAGGGTGAAAAGGTGAAAACTACACAACAGGAACTAGCATACTGATGTACTGTGTGTGAAAGTAGCACCTTGCTGTCACATACAGTGTGCATGAAGTGATTTTGCATTGCAGTCTATATCATACAGCACATTTGATCCAAAGCATGGTAAGTGATGGGATAACTGAAGGACACAAAAGCCAGACCAAAAAAAACCCCAACACCAAAAAACCAAACAGTTGCTCAAGACCAAACGATTGTGTCATCCACTAGTGATCTTCAGTGAGACACATCTATCAGGCTTCCACAAGGAAGAGACATCACATAACTAGACGTATCAGCACTAAAGAAAGTGTGAGATGAAAATCAAAATACGCAAGTGTAATGAGGGAGATTACAGTCTAGTCTGATGATGCTAACCATTTCCAATCTACCAGTTACCTAAGGATATTTCTATAATTCCATATCACCAGTGTTTGAGCAACTCACAATTTTTAATGTATTTATCCTCAATGTCCATGAGGGAGAGCAGTGCTTTAATCTCTGTGTGACAGAGGGGAAACTGAGGCTCAGAGAGACTAAGTGACTTGCCCAAGGTCACACAGGAAGCTTATGGCATGTAAAACTAATATAGGGCCTGCTGCTGCTTCCACAACAGAGAAGGCCCAGACTCCAGTTCACTTCAGTAAGTAAAACTTGGTTTCATGCTAATTCAAGATATTGAGTGTGATGAAGTTCTGCAGAAGTGTGTAATAAATTACTGGTCTTGCACGTAAAGTCAATCTCTTCTCTTGAGTCTTTCCCAATTTCGTATGCCTAGTTTTTGATGTTGTTTACATACGAGGAGAAAAGTAGCCTGTCTCAGAGACAACAGGAGTGACAAAGTTTGTTTAAAAAAAAATAAAGCCAATTTAAACATTCAGGAGAAGGGGTCATGAATTGGTGAATAGCTGCCTTCCCTTATTTTTATTCAATGAGCTTTTAAACTGACTGTAAAAATAAACAAACAATGCTCTCAGTAAGAGCCCTTTCCCAGTTTTCAAGGTGAAAAAATATTTAATAACAAGTTGGTGTACAGCTTAATCCTATGACAGCAGGTGTTTGGACCAGAAGGGCTGACAAGACCTTAAGTAGAGTGGCATGACAGACAGTGCTGTGTCTTGAATATGAAAAGACAACACTACACACAGAGAGTGCACACAAAGATGACATGAACAAGAGTGATGCAACAATGCGTATGGGGGAATGTGTACTGTATCTATGACACACATGAAAGAATGTGCACGTGGAAGAATATATAAAAGGACGATGTATGAGGACATATACTAAAGTGCAACTCCCCCATGGTGTCGATGCATGTAAGCAAGTGTGAATGAGTACAATAATACTTTTCATTTACATATCTTTTTGTCTAAAGAATTGAAAAGCGGAACTCAGAATTGTGCGTGCGTGTGTAGCTATAACAATGTCCTTCATACAGTGCAAAACTGCGCACAGAATTATCTGTCTTTTCAGACTAACTTCCGTCACAGCTATTTTATCCTGCTGGCACACTAGAATCTTTTTAACTGAAACCCAAAGATTTCAGCATATTGTGCACCACAGACTGGTTCCCATGATCAAGATTTAATTGAAACACAGAAAGCACATAAGCTTGCTAAGAGCCACAAGAGGAGCAGGATGAAGTATATGATCACGATGCATGTTTAGGGTACATTTATAAATGGTTCATTAACACATCTGTTGGTCATTTATTAACTATTAACTGCTAAAGATATTAACAATGAACAGATCAATAGGTTGCTTATAGTTCTGGCTTAAAGCCATTTAGAATATCTTCCACTGACATGCTTGTAACAAACCATAATGCGTCTCTTACATGCTTGTAACATCTATTAGTTTATAAAGAATTATTGACCCTTTATATTTTATAAATGTAACCTTTGCATATAATGTGACCAAATATACATTAGAAAACATTCCCTGCATATTAATCAGGTTTTGCATCATTGCAAATGCATCAAAAACTATACATTTCCTTCTGGAGATGGTGACAACTATTTTAAGTTTCAGCCTTGACCAAATTTTTTCAAGACTCTTGCTGGTTGGATGCTAGAGATGGAGGCAAAAAAAATGCAACAAATCATTTGATGAGCTCTGCCTCTTTTTTTGTTTGATGATGCATGATCTGCCTTATGGCAACCGGGCCATCTCAAGGACTTGTGGCATCCTGAGCTGGCTTTCGCTTTTTGTCCAGCCCTCTGGGGGGGGGGCTGGCAGCGCGCAGAACTCAACCTCTGCACATGGCAGGCTCGCCCTGCCCCCAGGGCAGAGAACAACTGGCCCAGGGGCAGAGCAGACCAGCCCAGAGACTGGGCTCCGCTCTCCCGCCCTCCCCTGAGCCGGCTGTTCCTCCCTAGGGGTGGGGAGCGCCAGCCCAGAGGCGGGGCAAAAGAGCAGACCCCAGAGGCCTGGCCCGCTCCACCCCAAGCCAGGGCCTCACTGACTCATGGCTATAGCTGGCCCTGTATGGCAGTTTGAAAGTCAACTTTCTACATATAATTTTTAGCTATGTAGCTCATTAATGAGCAGCTCACTGTTGTTATTTGAGCTTTGTAATTGGTCATCCAAGCCACAATACATTTCTGTTCCTCAACTACATGTATAAAAATCAGCCTTCCTTTGTGAGACCTTAAGGTCAGTATTTTTTTTACATGTATTTTTCTAAGAATCATCAGCAGTATTTGCTTAAATTTCTCAATTTCCACATGTTTTCAAAAGCAAGCTTGCTTGCCGTCAAGGTGAACTTGTTTACTAATCTGAACAAACATTCCTAGAAAACACTTTTTGCAATATTTGCCTAGCTAATCTCATTGCTTCTGTACATACTTCCCCCATCTTTTCTTAGCTTCCTGGCCCACACTAACTCCCTTCTCCCTGAGAAATGTGCTAGCACACTCTCTGTTCAGCAATGGGGGCATCATCTAGTCACAGTGAGGGATGAGAGCTGCATACATTGCTGCTGGCATTGATTCTGTGAGCTAAGGTGGGGGTTCTCAGAGGCTTTTTTATAGTGCTGACCACCTCTGAATAAGAAGATTGTCTTGTAGACATCTTCTGTCCCAGTCATGACTATGCAGACTATCTCCTCTCTCAACACCAACCAGAGGCAGCTACTGCAACTACTTATGTAGAAATTTACTGGGAAAGCAACTGAAGGGAAGTCAGCACCTGGGCTGGATACAAGAAAAAGATCCAAACCTACGTGACCAACCAGCTTTCCATGGACAGTGGAATAACTCCCTGGCTTTGGGGATGCTTGGGTCACACAAGCGACAGAATCTGAGATGTGAGGATTTCAGGCACTGGAATGAAGCTGAACACAATGTCTCCCTCTTGTACATTCTGTTAAGGGTCACGCATTATTCAGCGCAGTGCATTAAAACTTAAGAAGGAAGGCTTTGAGATCAACTGTTGAAAACCACTCTACATAAGAGCTACGTATCATTATTATTAATTGTATTTCTTTCGGCTGCTTAGAAGACAATTAAGATCCCTTGATCCTCACCTCTCAGCTCCTAGGAGTGGACTGAAATTACCAACTAAATGATGGAGTAAATTTGTACATTTATGGAGAAAAATCAATATTGAAGAAAAAGCTACATATTCTTTCTATGCCTGGGCCAAAAGTGAAACCACTCAACTACCCATTCCCTATCCTGCACTTTGCAGTGTGGGGAAGGAATTTAATAATACTCAAACCTAAATCATTCCTGAGTTTGCAAGATCAAATTCACAAGTCCTGTTTTATCCATCCATATCTGTAAGAAATACAGGCATCCACAACAAAACCCACTTATCTAAACTACTGAAAACCTGAGTTTGTTTCCATTAAAATGAGACCCAGATCTGAACATCCATTCTTATTAAATATAGTATATAAAATCTTAAGAGAGGAGCAAATAATTTCACAGTACTTATTAACTTGTTGAATTTAACTTTTTCCATTTGGGAAATGTTAATAGTCACAGCATGGTAACATTACAATCATAATTTCTTCCTACTAACTCCATGATTTTTAATTGTATTTATTTTGAGAAGTTCTCTCAATTTTGCTTTGTTTTTTTTTTTGTTTTATTTTTTTTACTTCATGGGTTATTTGCACATTGTTTGGTGAGAATATTTCGTATTTGATATGCCAAACAATAGATGAGTAGGTTAGCAATGACTGTCAGAAAAGTCACATGAATATTTTCCTTTCTGTGATTGGATGCATTTATTAGAATCAGAACCAGGGCTTGAAGCATCCATGGTATCCCTGAGGAAGTGGACACTGTTCAAGGACATGAGAACAAAAGTGGAGAGAACATACCACTCTCCCTCCCTCTCTCACATCCACACAAACACCGATGAAGTGGGTCGGAGCCCGCGAAAGCTTATGCCCTAAGAAATCTGTTAGTTTATAAGGTGCCACAGGACTCTCATTGTTTTTGGTGTACACAGACTAACATGGCTACCCCTCTGGAAACAAATATCAGTAAAGTTTTTTTTACTTTTTTGTTTCAGAATTTGACATTTCTTTTAAAAATTTCATAGAAATTTCAAACTTTAATTTTTTTTGTTTGCCTTATAAACTTGGTTAATAACAGGAACAGTTAGTAGAGATTTAATTTTTTTTTTCCTTTTACCCAATCCAAAGGTGAAAAAATTAATTCAAATGTGTGTCAAAGTGGCTAGCACCTCTGCTTAACATGCAGAAAGTCCTGGGTTCAATTCCCAGGGGGTTGGACTGGATGATCTCCTGAGGTCCCTTCCAACTCCATGATTCTGTTCTACTCAAAACACTGAACTTCAGAAAATTTCTGCCAGCTCTAACAAGCAGATTTAGGGATTTCAGAGACCATTACATCTTTTTTTTCCTGATCAACGTGCACCTCTATCAAAAGGCCTCATTCACAGTTAAATTAGATTGCTGTAAATTTTATCAGCTAAGTGCAGTGTTGAAATTTAGTCTCCTTTTGTCATATTTGCATAGCATAATGAATATCTGGTCACATCTTGCCTACTTTATTTAAGCAGCTCTGTGTCAGGGTACTGGCATGAGGTTTGGCAACACTTACCAGCTGTATTAAATAGTATCCCTTGTCATAAAATATGCTATGATCACTGTTATTTACTAGTTTAGTTTCTTGATCTCATCACAGCCACAAATGCAAAGAAATTGCATGTGGATGCACAGAACTAGTTATGAAACATGTGATCAGATTCTTTTGTGTCTTGCTCATTCCTTGCGTGCCAAGGCTCCAGTGAGAGTGTTTGACTAACTTATTGCCCTGCTGCATCAAGTGGTGTCCCATCACATATTAAGCATGCTATTTCCAAAGCAAATACTTAAATTTACAGGCAGAATACTTGTGTTCTGTGAGCAAAACTCCAGGAAGTGAGAAACACACACCGGGGGGGGGGGGGTGGAGGGACATGAGCATGGTGATGGAAAGTTTAATTTTTAAATCTAAACAAATGCGGAGAAAAGTATTTTGCAGTGCCCAACAGGTAGGGTGACCAGACAACAGGATCATTAGGAGCTTTGTGTAATATAGGACTTTATTTCCCCCCTCCCGAACCCATCCCATAGGGCCCTATTGCTCCTCCTCCCCATCACAATGTTTCACACTTGCTATCTGGTCACTGTGGCATCAGCTTTACAGAACATGCAGTGTTAGGACAGACGCTGCTATATGAAAATATAGAACATCCTGCATACACTCACACACAGTCCATCATTCTGTTATATGTAGCATGTTAACAGGGGGCCTATCACAAAGACATCTAAACGCAGTACATTAGAGCAGATGAGAAGAATCCCTCCAAAAATACAAGCAGACCTTTCTCTTCACAACCTTTTTAACAGTCCATGTTAATAGCTTTACTAATCACCTACTGTAACTTTGATAATCCATATACATGGAGTACAAGGCAATAAAACTCTCCAACAAGGATACTTCAGAGCAAACAGTGTCACAGATTACCGCCAAAATGAGCTACACTTTTCTGATGTTAAGAGAGCAACCTGGCGAGTCACTCGCCTGCATTCATGACAATGGGCCAAATCCACCCCCTGGCGTCAAGCTTGCTCACTGCACTGGAGTTACACCAGGGCTGGATTTGACTCATCATGTTTTCCGGAGGCTGACTGGAAGGATGTGAAAGTAATGCTGTGAGTCTTACCTGGTTCTGCTCTGAAAGGCACTCATTCATTCAGCCAGCCAGGGAAGTCCTGTCAAAGCTGCCGATATCAACTCCTTCACCCTGTGAAGAGGAGAGGACCCCCGGTCCAGAGGAAGAGATGAGGATTGGAGTGGCGAACAGGGGGATCCTTCACTGTAGCCAGACACTGAATCCTGAGATTTAGGCTTAACCTGCCAGCTGGCGAATGGAAATGAGCTGTTCCACAGTCCTCCTCTCACATACCCGTAACACAGACCACCACTCACTGCCAAGAACATACTCTGCCCGCTCAAGAGCTGTTCATTTCTTTAACCCTCCGCTGGCTGTAGGGCAGGAGTTCTTCCTCTTAAGGAGGTCTTCATTCTCCTGTGCTTCCCAAAGCATTCTCCCAGCACAGCTGGCTGGGAATCTCTTTTCTCTCCCAAATGATGTGGGTTTTGTGATGTAACCTGAGAAAATAAAGAGATTTTAAAGGAATCTGATAAAGGCTGGTTTTTATTTTTAAAGAAGCTTTGCTGTGCAAACTTAGAGCAAAAGCTGCTAGGAATAGCTTGAGAGGCTATTATTTGAATGGTGTTGTTAACTGAATCCTCATATTTGTATCTAGCACTCTGGGGTATGAGTAGGGAATTAGGTGGTGGCTGAATCCAGTTAGGGAGTTGTTCAGGTGTCTACAACATTTGCTTCATTTAGCAGATTGCTGTGGGAAAGGTCAGGATTTTCCTATTTGCTTCCAGATTGTACTGATTTAAGGGGTCAAGTGTTTATTGATTACAAGTAATGGAAAGGCTAGGCGATAAGATGATAGGTACATGAGAAGAATGCCTAGATAGTGTAGTAATAGGTAAAATACAAGAAATAGACAGATACAGAGACAGAGCAGATTAATGGGAGTGCTATATTTTCCAGCATACAGCCATTTCTTTACATACAAATTGTGCATAAACAAGCTCATATTCCTGCTGTCTTGTCCTATGTCCCCAGTCACACCACCTGTTTGTTCACCCTCTTGTTGCACCTTGCCTTAATTTACAGACTGTGGGCTGTAATTTCCAAAAGATTCCTGGGGGATTTGGATACTAACTGTTCATTAATTTTAAACTGGCTGCCTAATTCACTAGCTAGTTTTGAAACTCTCAGCCATCTGGATCTGTCCTTTATCATAGGTCGGAACTGCACTTGGCAGAATGTACTTCAATCTAGTTGGGATCATTATGTGCCACAGCACCACTGATGATTGGCTTGGAGGGTGTTTGCCGTAAAGCATGAGGTTTTTAGGGCCTTGATGTTTTTCATCCATAAACCTTCTAGTTACTCTGCTCCTCAACCAAAACCCCACAACATCCCCTTCACATCAGAGCTGCTGAACCCAATGCAGAGAGATGAATGTTTTTAACATCCTCTTTCACAGTTCCCAGAAATCGCACTGGTTCCCACTGTCTAACAGCAAAAACCAGACATCTGGCATCAGTGTGCTTATAAAAAAACCCTCATAAAAAGAGCTTTGTAAAAACCATATGTACAAGTGCACACTTTCTCTTCTCTGATGCTGAGAAAGAAGAACAGCTTCTTTCCTATTTCTGTCTATTTCAAGTGAAGACCTTTTACACACTTCCCCTTTGCAGCTTATTATTTTCAGCCACCTTCTCAATCACATTTTTCATATTTCTCACCACAACCCTGTCACTCTCATATATTGTAATATTAAACAGGTTCTCACCAGAGAGAGAATTGGTATCCTATACTGATATTTTTACTACATTTTGCTATGAGGTTTGCCCCTCAAAATATTAAATCTACACAAAATAAGACTGGATCGTATCACAAAGGCCCAAGAAGAAGGTTAGTCCATTGGCCGTGGCACCAGTCTGAGGCTGGTAGACTTATGGTTTAAGTCTCTGCTCTGCCAGGGTCTCCTTGAGCGACCGTGGGCAAGTCACTCAGGAAACTGAGGTGCAGAGAGGCTATCTATTAATTGGGGATAATAGTCCTTCCCTGTTTCTACTTCACAGGAGTGTTGTGAAGATAAAGCTATTCAAGATTGTAAGATTCACTGTAATGGGAGCCAGAGAAGTACCTAAGTTGGACAGCTAGCTAGATAAGGCCCACCTGCAGGAAAATAAATTCCTGTTTATGCCAGCAGATCTCTTTCCCTCATGTTAGACAAGATCTCCCCAGAAAAAAGTCTTCAAACAACACTTTGAAAGACATCACAGAACAAGGAACGTATCCTGCAAATTCCTTTATAATTTGAAGTGGAGCTCTGATCATCCTTAAGCAGCAAGGAACAGTGGATTTAAAAGTCCAGACTTCCCCTTCTTCCATCTCTGATTAGTGTTTCCAGCATGTCCACCACTGCTGAAGTCAACCTACATATTTTCTCTAACTTTCAAGATCATCTTTAGATTGTGCATTAAACATCAGTGATTCCTTATTTTCTCTCTAGTTCTTCATCATCAGAGAATGTCATGAATGGCAAGACTTTTTACTTCTCCTTTATCCACTATCTGAGGCGTGTGATACATTATCTTGTCTGTATCAGCAAATGGCTGATTTAATACACACTGCAAGTCACAGTTGTATGTGTAAAATCAATCAGAACGTATACATTGTACATAAACAGAGTTCCCAAATTGTCATATCATTCCTTTCAGATCTACTCATGAAAGTACTAGACAAAAGCCAATGTCATTGCCTTAATCATTCACAGGATTAGAACAGGAAGGAGTGGAGCCAGGACTCCTGGGTTTTGTTCTCAAGTTTGCCACTGAGTCACCATGAAACCCAGGCTTAGACAAGCGTTACCCTCTTTCTGTCTGTGACATGTGTAGGCTACTATTTGTTTAACACAAAGAGGCATTCTGAAGTTTCATTCATTAATGAATATCTGTAAAACTTGTTGAGATGACGGACTGAAAGACAGCTGTGGATAGATGAAAGATCAGTAGCATTATCCATTCTGTGTTGACTAGCAACAGTACTATGCCTACACAAGACATAAAAGAGTACTTTGCCTACACAAGACATAGAAGTAAGATCACTGTGCCATTATCTCCTTCAGCCCCCTTCCTTTGGTGAAAGGATAAGTAACACTTTGCTGCCACACGCTGTTATTCCCTGGATTTTCCCTTATTCATTTTCCCTAACAGAATGAGCTAAAAGGTGAGTAAACTCCTTCAGAGATGCTAAAGTTTCCCACAAATCAGTACTTGATTATTCTATGTCTGATGAGAAAGCACAAGCACAAGGGGATAAAAATAAAACCTTGCTAGAGCTGAATTCACTACTCCTTCCCCAACAGGAAAGCCTCTGGCAATCAGAGTGCTCTCCAGTAGTTCCTGTCTGCCCACATGGCTGGTGGCATGGTAAGAAGTCAAGCTTTAAACATTAGACTTTTTTTTCCTCTACATTTACAGAGACACAAAGTTTATATAAAACCATGCCCTGGTGCTTTGACCATAGGATTTGATTATTTAATAAAAACAACAAGAATCCTGTGGCACCTTACAGGCTAACATTTCTTCAGGCATAAGCTGTTGTGGGCTCCAACCCACTTCATCAGAACGCATGACGTCATACGTTCTGATGAAGTGGGTTGGAGCCCACGAAAGCTTACGCCCGAAGAAATCTGTTAGCCTATAAAGTGCCACAAGACTCTTGTTGTTTTTGCTGTACACAGACTAATATGGCTGCCCCCTGATTATTTAATGTTGCCTCTAAAATAAAAAGTTCCACACATTACCTCAGGAACATTTTCTTTCAGAACCAAAGTGAATGTACCACAAAATTGACTATGGTTATTTCAGATCTGTGGTTGACTTCAGTTAAAATATAAATTAATCTAGCATGCTATTTTAGTAACTTTTTTGATCTACTCTATACTGTCTGTCCTTGAAACAAGACTCCTCAGGTCCAGGTGTAGCCTGAGACTCCTCATTAGGAAACTCCAATGACTTGGTGGTGGTATTTATTTATTTTGCAAGAAAAGGGAACCAGGTGCACTTCTGAAAGAACAGATGGTCTTCTGTGCTCCACCTGTGTAATCAGAGAGTATCCTTACTGTGTGCAGGAGGAAGTTAGTACTGTCTGGTTGCTGCAGCACTAGCCTGCAAGAATGAGAAGGGGGCAAAGGGGAAAATACAGCTGAGAGACCTTCTGAGATCAACAGTGAACAAATTATGGCAATGATGGTCCGTGCCTTTGAGAGGACATCCCCCTCCGCCATTACCACAGAATATTCTGCCTCTTCCATCTCCCTCCACATTTGCATAATCTCTCAGACCTGAGTACTACTTGCATCACTGTACACAGATAAAACACATAATGGGTGCATTATAAATACCTAGATGCACGATATGGGTCATGATTCCATTTGTGTTATATCAGTGACTGGAGTTAGACACACAACAAAGCTGTCAGGAGATAGCTAAATTAAGTGCCCTGCCCTAAATTATCTTAATACTTTATCCACATCTTATGCATTCAAAATTAGGGAGTGAATGCATGGACAGCAAAGGCTGCCCTGTTTAAAAGTTGAGTTCCATCATGCTTTCTTTAAGCTCCCGGAGCGGCACTCCTGACTTTGAAACCATAGGTTTGTAACTGCATAGATACAAATATCCAAGACAACCAAACTAGACAGTCCTCACTGCACTTGATGGGAAAGAGACAGTGATTTTCCTAGACTGAAGAGAGACTTAACAGAGGACAGATCAACAGCAAAGTGCAACAGAATGCAGACATCCTAATGATGAGAATTTTTGCCATGTAATTGGAGACCATTTTTTTCCTTCTAATTTTCATATTGATATCCCCCATGAACAGAGGAGCTTGACAGATGTAGCCAACAGTGCAATTTTATTTCCCACAGAAGAAAATTAGCAGAAAATTAATCCCTTCTTTGTGCAGCAGGGACTTTTATCTCAAAGTCCCATGGGAACACCGACAGTTGCAGTAGAGGTACCATTTATCAAAGGAGAGAAAGGGTTGATGATGCTCTGCTAAAGAGGAAGGTAATGCAATATGAGAAAGACAGTTGTCTAACCACTGCCTCCAAAAATGTTATCTGCCAGGAACCCAGTTTTGCCAGCAGATGTTCTATTTCTGACTCAAGAACAGTAACTAGAGAGATTCAAATGGATAACAACACTATTTCCAAGGCAGGGGGGAAAAATAAATCAGCTATCGGCATGGAAGAATTAGAACTCCTGGCTTCTAGTCCTGTGTTTATTTTATGCTAGATGTGCAGCCTTCTGCAAATAACCCCATCTTTTTACTTCATTATTACAATCAATATAGACCATGGGACATTTCTGTCCCAAACTGAGAAAGGGGAGCAGATGGGACCTAACATTGTTTAATGACATCTAAATCACTTGCAGCTGTAACTGGCTTTTCTTCAGTCAAAAATACTTCAGTGGCTTGTGTTTCACAACTCCAAGTGCCAGAATTAAATAGAAGGGATGAAGAGGAGGGGGTCCTTATTTGTGTGTCGGTCCTAGAAGGAGGACAGAAAATCCAGAAGACAGTTACTTAACTACCACTTTGCACCTGGTCCTGGTGAATTTCAGGTTGTATCATCTACTGCTATTACTGTGCCAAGCTACAAAGCCTGGCTTGAGGTAACTGGTGGGGGAATTGGTGCAATCAGTAGCATAGTGCTTTGTACAGCCCAGTTTAAACTGAACTAAGGAAATGGATTAAGCAGACTTCTCTTTGGAGACTATTCTACAGTCAAACATTTCTCTTGTTCTTAGGAAATTTCTCACAATATTCAACCTAAACATTCATTTGCTCAATTTCTCCTCATTATTTGTTTTCCCCCTGCACCCTCAGGGGCCATCCTGACCAAGGAGACAACTGGTCAGCTTGAGGATTGAATATGCAGCTCATCAGCAAATGAGAAAGAATTTAGAAAGATGGTCAGAACCTTAAAGAAGTTTGTCATATGGTGACCTTTCCCTTCCATTTACACTCCCTGCTTGGATCAAATTAATTATTCTTTTCTAGTCTTCTCTTAATTTCATCTTAGTTCCCTCTTCTACGTTTGAAACTAAAAGTAGGCATATAGTTTGCAGCAGAAGGGTGTATCTGATTAATCGTGCATCTCTTCTAATTGCAAATTGTCTGCAAACAGCTTTGAATTTTTCTGAATTGCTTCAATATTCATAACTATTCATCAAATGATTTGTATGAATAATTCACGAAATAAAATTCACTTGAAGCAATTCACCGGAAGGATTCTGTACTTCAAAATAAGACCAGTGGTAGTTAGCTTTAATTGGCTACATAGGGTCACATGATATTGTTTGGTTCTTTGACTGGCTGGCTGTTTCTGGTGTGAATTATTCATAATTACAACCTCAAGATTTGTTTTCAGTGAGTTACAGCATCCCACCACTGACACCCTACTTTCTTCTGAGTGTCAGCCTGTAAAGGAAATTAGTCAAATACATAATGAATAAATGAATATCCAAAACACGTCAGCTTCAATACATCTGTCTCTTAAGAACCAAACAGGAGGAAACTTGGAATTCAGCTGCAGAGAAAAATTAATTAATTTGTGAAAATTTTCTTGGCACAAAAACAATTAGGGTGGGGAAAAAGAAAAAACTCTCTTTCCCATTTGGTTACTTCCCTTCCCTTTTCATCAGCAGCATATTGCAGTTCTTTAACCCTATTGAGCTTCTTATATCAGAAAAGAGATCTATAACCTAAATCTTAGATACAATAAAATTAGGCTACAAATCTTAATGTGCACAGTTTTGGGAAGAGACAGCAAAGCTTTTCAACTCCAGATCTCCCCATTACCAACTGATTCACCTTGTTAGGAACCTAAAGTCAAAGCTATACTGTACATGGACCTTGTAGAAAGCAGTTGGTGGCCCACTCACAGGTGACAAAGTCTCCCCATGGAACCGCATTTGGTCTCTGACAACTTCAGTAAAGTGAAACCAAGGACTGACTAATTCACAGTGACTGAAGTACTCTGTCATTCCTAGAGATGAAACCTGAACATCCGGCTTCAAGCGCATTGTAGTGCACAGTATACAAGGGAAGGTTATTCTACTGCCACCGTCACTGCTCTGGCTGCAGCTGTGCTTTAGAGAAAGAGGACCTCCACTCCCTACTGCCGCCAATCTAGTACCTCCCATGAGCACTAAACTGACAAACTTTTTCTTAAATTAGTTACCATTGCTCGGACTTCAAAAGGAATCTTCACTTTAATGCTATTGGATTCTCTTGATAGATTTTAACTTCCACATAAATTGAATCAGCTGCACTTTTCTCTCCTGCAGTTTACAGACAACTTCAGATCATTAGAAAAATACTAGGACTAAGGGGTGAGGGAAATCATTTAAACATACCAGTACATTTTTAAGAAACAAGCACAACATGTTTCTATCTACAGGTCTCTCTCTGATTTGAGTGTTTCCCTGTATTCTCCTCTCATATTGGCATTTAGCAAAATCCGATGCTGCTACAACCTTGACTTGCAACTCTCAGCCCTGGCCAATGGTTTAATTTTAAAGCACTGTTTAGCAGTGTTCAGCCAGTGGTTAAAGTAAGCTGGAATGTCTGAGAACAAAGTTCTGGGGCCCATAAATCGGATAGGCCAGAGTTCCAGGGTGCAGATTACAGAATCTAGAAAAATCAGGCTCACACATGCATGAAGGGGGCCTGCACAATACAGGAAGGGGGCCCAGAGACTAGGAAGGTTCCAGGGCCCCTCAAATTATACTTTAACCACTGTGTACAGATCAACAAAATCACAGGCCTATCTACCAAACAAGCTCGGATGTGCACAACGTCCATCAGGCTCTTTGGGTTACCATCCAGTCCTTTTTGATTACTGTGCTCATTAGTTCCAGACTTTCCCCTTTGGAATGGTTCCATTCTAAACCATTTTAAATGCAAACTGGGAATCCACATCTTTGAAAATCTCAACTTGAATGCCTTATGAAATTATGGATTTTCATATACTGTCAAAGCCTGGAGTCAAATATAGATTGTTCCATCTGCTATTGATCCATGAGGGTTAAAGAAGTTATTTTGGAACCAAAAAGAAAATATTAAATTAACTTTAAAAAGTTCCCATCCATCTAAATCCCTGTGACCCCTACAAGTAAGCAGCCAAATCCTGATGGTTACAGAGTTAAGCAACATAGGTGTTCTGATTGTATCACGTTTTTTAAAATGGTAAATGACATGGAACCATCCAGCTTTTGTTATTTTATTGTTTCTATTACATTAGCATCTAGAGTCTCTAATCAAGATCAGGGGCCCCAAGGTGCCAGGGAATGTGCAAGAACAGTCCCTGCCTTAAAGACCTTGCAATATAAATAAAAGAGAGAAAGGTTGGGAGTGGAAACCATGGTAGAAACAGGCAAAGTGACTTGCACAAGGTCATATAGCAGGTCAGTAGTAGAGCCAAGAACTGAGCCCAGGCTTTCTGACCCCCAATTCAGGGCCTTGTCCTCTGTATCATGCAAATTCACATCAAATTATGCCTATAGTTAGCGACCTGTGTAATCTGTTGTCCCCATCCTCCCTCCCTCTCAGCTGTTACATCTTCTTTTAAATTAGACTTGTCTAACACAGGGATCTCAAACACACAGCCTGTGGGCCACATGCGGCCTCTAAAGCTATTTTCTGTGGCCCGCAACTACACTATTGTTACTGATATTTGCAGTATCATTGTATGAAACGGTTTCAGTGGTACGGCTCTCAGGCTAATGTACTAGTCCTCATATAGCCCTCATGGTGATTTGAATTTGAGACCCCTGGTCTAGCATATATAGTCCCTCTCACCATGATATCAGATATCTTTTGGTGACAGTGTCTACCTGCATGTTTGCATATGCCTAAGAAAACAGAGCCCTGGTTCTGACTGTGGGCACTACCACAATGCAAACCACATTAAAGATTTAAAGTGAACACAAACAAGGAAAATAGAATTTCTTTCCAGAATAGGTCTTCAACTGACAGAACAGGGTAGAATATCATCCAGTAGAAATAATTATTAGAAACACCAGTTCTAAAACCACTCTGAACAGCAAGGTAACTCCTAGCTATAAAATAGCCTGAACCAAAACTTTGGAAACTAAACACACCCAAGCTATGTGCAAGTTTGGATTCAGATATCAGCTTTGTAGCTCATATCCGTCTCTAAAGAATGAAATTAATATACATTCTTTACAGAACACTGTGTGTGCTCACGGCACTGTATAAGTAAAAATGTTAACCAAAGGACAGAGTTAAGAACAGTGTCCAGGTGGCTTACAAACCAGATCACCGCCCAAAAAGATGAACAGCCCAGGAGATGTGCACTTAGAACAAGAGTGATGGGAACAGAAAGAGGGAAGTGGGGAAAGGAGTCTCTGAGTTTTGTGGCATTGCTAGCGTTCATTCCCTCCACCCCATGCATGTAATCACTGGAGTCAAGGTAAAGAGGAACTTAAAGATGATCAATGATGATGATGATGATGATGAAGACAGATGAAGAGCAGGAGAAGCCATTATCTGCTCAAAATTCATGGCCTATCTTTGGATGGGCTTGGAAATCCTACCCAGAACAGAGTTTGCTACTCAATAGCCATCTCTGAAAATGCTTCAGTAAATTTAGAACCATATACAAGTTCGTTCAGTGCAAAAGTTCAGCTTTCCACTCCCACAGAAAAGTAAATCAAGGCTGATTTCAGAAGTGTCTAGAGGAAAGGAAAGAAAATAGTCACTGGAAGTGGAATAATAAAGTTTATTTCTGCTTGCTGGTAGTCAGTGGGAAGTTCATTATACAGTAGTTTTCTGTTAGTGTACCCTGTTTTCAGGCACTTTGAGCACAGGTGTACCACAGAACACCAGTTTCCAGAAAGCCAACAGCTTAGCCATTCTGAAAGCAAACTAAGCCAAGCAAACAATACATCTGCAACTCTTGAATCCCACTCAACTCTGTTCTTAGAGTTTGAGCGGGGCATCCTGTCATAGGTCACTGCATGCAGCCCTCCCCCAATGCTGATGACTCACATGAATAAGTCTGTGACCACATATTTATGCGAACGGCTGCACTGAAGCTTCTGGTAAGGAATAGATATGATTGTGAATGAGAAGTCAGAGCTGTGCCTCTGATTTAGCTGCTAGAACACAAGGTCTCCAAAGCTCAGAGATGGTTTGGGGCGCTCTGCCAACTAAGAAAAAACAATGTACACTATACATGCACAAAAGAAGAAAACCAGTTTAAGGACAGGTGGAATAGACTTTAAATATAGACTTTAGTGATGGGATAAAGGATCACAGTTCAATTTTAGGGATGATAGCTAAGTATTCAGAATCATCAATATTCCTGATCATTTCATGTGTTGCAAGGTGGGCAGGGACATTTATCTGATGCTAGGTGTGAGGAGTCAGCTCAGTGTTAGGTGAGGTGACAAAAGGTAATGAGGTAATGGTAGGGATTAATTTCACCAATATGAGAATAAACCACTAGTCATTGTCTAACCATAGCATTGGGAAGGGTGAAACTGGAAAATGGGCAAGGGGTTGAGGAAAGGAAAAGATGCAAAGGAAAAGCAGGCAACTTTGCAACAAATTTATATATCAGAGTTAAAATGTAATAGGAAATCAGGCCCTTGGGAGGATAAAATATAGACTTTTGGGCAAAAGTTTTTAAGTTTCTCCTTCTTATATTGTGCACTTTGATCATAATCTTCTTGGGGCAGGTACTTTAGTTCATTTACTTCCGGGCATTGACTAAACATTATATAATAAATAATAACATGGTGTCCCTTAAGTTTACACAAATTCTCTGAAGCTTTTAAATCTCTGAAAATTGGGCTGCAAAGCTTGCAAAAAAATTCCTGGAGCTCCCAGTTCTGGAAATAAGTCAACAAGAGTGTCTCAGACTACTTCAACACATGATGGAGCTGAACTGTTAAGTCTGGAATGAGAATGAACTTCAAAGTTCAAGTGTGCTCAGATTTGGATACATTTGTGATTCTGATGCTTCTAGTTCTGATTCTAGTTTGAGATTAGCATGGGGTGCCTGAAAGTTAGAAAACTTTACCCACCACGTCCCTCTAAAATAAAAGGGGTTAGGAGGGATGGGGAGAGACAGTGAGCTTGCTGGCTAGCTTAGGTTTTAACAATAAAATGTAAGAACTGGACACAGTAGCACAAAACAAAAATGTTACAGATGAGATTTTCAAAGTCACCAAAGGACTGGATGCCCAATTCCCTTTAAGTACCATTGTGATGGCTCTGAAAGTCTAAATCTATATTCTTTGCAGTGGTTAAAGTATAATTTGGGGGGTCTCAGAACCTTCCTAATCTCTGGGCCCTCTTCCTGTACTGTCTGGGCCCCTTTCATGCATATGTGGGCCCGATTTTTCTAGATTCTGGAACTTGGACCCTGGAAATCACGCCTGTCGGATTCCTGCATTCTGGGGCATTCCCTATTACTTTAACCTCTGATTCTTTGGTTCCAATGCTGGAAATTACAAGGTTCTTATTAATTTAATTGTCTCATTCACTGCATGGTTTATTTTTTGTTCTTTTCTAAGCACAATTTAAAGAAAACACAAAAAATAAATGAATATTTATTTGCATGCAGTAAACTAACCGATGGGAAGAAGAATTCTTTATGAACTGGTTCACTGTACCTTTGTGAAATTCTGTCCCTGTTTGGTTTCATACTGTTAAAACTACATTTCTCTGCCTTCCAGTCACCCCACAGATCTAGCAGATTTCAATTTCACACAGCGTGAGTGCCCAAGACAGGTCCAAGTATCCCCATTGAGCTCATTGTTAACTGAGAGCATAAAAGAACCTATTGAACCTAAAATAGCAAAGGCTTACTCCTGAGCTCTGAATTCAACTGCTGAAAGACATGGCTCACATCTATTGCATCTACAGAACTTTAACTGGAGCAAATTCAGGCAGTCAGCTTTAGCTCTAGAAGTTTGGTGCTCGTAACAACTAGTTTCAAAGGGTGCATGTTCTCTGAAGACAAAGTTGTATTTCTCAAAGTACGAAATTCTGGCACAGATGAGGCACAAGCATACTTTACACTGAGGTAACTAATCCAGGTAAATATTAGATTCAGGGGTAATTCACTGATTACCGTGCCTTATCTCTGCTCAGACGTTACATTGAAATAGCTAACTTAGTGTAAAAACAAAACAATACAAACCACCACCACACCATTTTATACAGTAGCAAAGGCAAAGACAGAGACCATTAAGGATGCAACACAATAGCTTTTAAAAAGGTGTTTTGTGAAGAAAAGGACAAATTGCTAATTGAAAAGTAGTCAAAACCATGTATTTGTGGTTGTCTGTATTCAAAAGGCAGAAAGAACTCAGCAATCCATGAGAGTTGGCTACAAACCCAAAGAAAGAATGTTCATTGATCAGACTGAAATGTGAATCACAGAGGTAGTCAGAAAATGGTAAGTATTTTCAACAAATCAAAAACATTTTTCCCCTAAATTTCTCAGGTTTGGGGGTTATTTGTTGAAAAATAAAAAATTCTTAAGAAATAAATATTGTGCAATTTTTTAAAAGCCCATTTTTCATAAGAATTTTAACTAGCCCTGTAATTAATGCCTTAGTGTGTACATAAGGTTAGGTTATAGATTTGAGATAGGTCATTAGGGTACAGTGCATTATGTTTAGTGCATTGTAGGCCAGACTGATCCAAGAAGGCTCATCCAGCCTGCCAGAGCTGAATAGAAGGTCCTCAAATGAAGTACTGCAAGGTGACATGAATGAACAGAGATGACCATACATCTAGATGTAGAGAAGAAACAGAGAGGAGAACCAAGAGACTCATTATTATGTAAAAGGTTGAAGCAAGCATATGGAGAGGTTTTAAACCAAACCTGGTCTACTGTAAAGTGAATGCTAGAGAACCAACAATGTCTGTGGAGATATTTGAAGAGGTCTGAGGCTACGAGGAAGCCGCTTGCTCTGCTTTGTTTCGCTGCAGTTCAGAATGATTGAGAGAGAAAGAGAGAGAGAGAGAGAGAGAAACACAACCATAACTATGGAGGGGTGAACAGGGATTTGCCCCAGGTGTGAATTTAAAAGGGCACAGCCCCCCGCCGCCTGTGGCTGCAGCAGGGAAGTGATCTCCCATGCCAGCTCTGGTCATGGTGGGAGGAAGCGACCTCCCACCACGGCTGGGGCTGGCAGGGGGGATAGCTTCCCTGCCACAGCCAGAGGCAGCAGGGGCAATTGCTTCCCCCTGTCATGGCCAGAGCTGGCTGGGGGAACAGGGGGTCCCTTCTCCCCATCGTGGCAGGGTATGGATCCCTGTTGCCAGTTTTGCCAGTGGCAGGGAAGGGTCACCCCCCCCCCCACTGCTGTACAGATGGGCCCTGGATTGGGCCCGGGGAGACACCTTTGGGGCTACTTGCCCCGAGCGTCAAAACCCCTAGTTGTGGCCCTGGAGAAAGAGAACACGCACACAACTGTTCCAAGGAGAAAAAAGTCCTGAAACTTCATTGAACATCTTGTAACTCGTATCTAGATAAAAAACAAGACTTTGAAACTTTCCTAATAAACCCAGACCTTTCCTGCCCATCTGTAGTCTGATTAAAAAGAACACTGACAGGTTTATTTGAGCCTGGTCTACATACAGTTTTAGCATGGTATAACCATGGCAGTTGGGGTATGATTTTTTTTTATTACCAGTATAGTTATACTAGTACAATCCCTAGTATGGATACAAGTATATCAGTAAAAATGTGTCTCCAGTCAGTACAACTTATTCACTTTCCCTTATATCAATAAACCATATCACCATAAAACACCTTCATAGTGTAACTGCATCCATACTCACAGAGAATGTTAAAACAATACAACTTTCACATGCAGACACAGTCTGTGGGTCGAGTGGGCACAAAGACTACATTAGAAGGCGCCTGCTCTTGTACAGCTTATGTTTTGCATCAGGGACCGAGAATATGATAAACTGAAATCCAAGTGCCTGCCTGTGGGTAGTAGTGTGATTTTTGGGAGCTAGAACCCAATTGCTCTTGGTTTCTATGAATGTCACAGTTGTTACAGATGTTTATTACCCTGTAATGAAGGTACATCACACATCTAGTCAGATGAATGTTACCAGGCATTTAGCATTTAAATGTATTTACTAAAAAAGTCAATAAAATTATTAAAAAGTCTGAAGCTTCAGAAAGAGCACTGTCTTGGCAAACTCACTGATTCTGACATTGTTCAAATTCAGTGTATTTATTACCGAGTGTCTGTATAACATCCTTCAAGCTCAGAATGTAATACCTTTGCTTAGCATGAGAATAGTAATACTCAACATCAAACACTGAGACAGCAATTGAAATAGACTGATTATTTTTCAGACAGCAGCATCCTGTACTATCTCTTGGGAATAGGAACAAGGGATGGGAAGTGTCTGTGAGTGAGGACAGATTTCATGTCTCAAAAGGTACCTTAACAACAGGATGAATTTTAAAAATCAGACTTGGAATATCCATCTGCTAAACAAAAACTTAGTAGCGAAGGCAATGTATTGAGACTCAATGGATATGGGTTTCTAGTGCTGACTCTGCCACAGACATTCTGTGTGACCCAAAGCAAGTCTCTTATCTCTCTGGACTTCTCCATGTGTGCAATAAGCATAATAATATTGCCTTCCTCTTGCCTTTTGTCTGCCTTAATCTATTTAGATTACAAGCTCTTTGAGGCAGGGACCATCTGTCTAGCTAAGATGTTTACTGTAGCATCTGAGCACCTTACAATTGTTAATATATTATCCTCACAACATTCATGTGAGAAAGGGAAGTTCCATAAACTCCATTTTACAGATAGGAAACTGAGAAACAGAGAGGTGAGAAAGAATTAACCTCACACAGGATAGAGGTTAGTCTCAACACTCTGTGCACAACGGCAGGCACCTGGACGCTGAGGCTATGTTCACACACAGAGGGCTTGTTTCGAAACAAGCTGTTTCAAAATAAATGGTTATTTCAAAACACCTTATTTCCAAAGACAAAAAAGGTGGCTTGGAAATAAGGGAGCGAAATAGCATGTCCACAGTGTGGACATGCTATTTCGCTTGGGGAGGGGACTGCAGGCACCCG